>CP142457.1:30597500-31815000 GCA_038049695.1 Cinnamomum chago
CTGTTTGCCGGTCGACCGAGGACTAGCCGTTGGGCACTTTTTGCTATATATATATGAGTTCTTTCCTTTGCCAAAAGTTGGGAATTTTAAGCCCCTCCTTGAGAGGTTTTGAGGCATATACAAGGGAAAAGAACCAAGGGATGAAGGGGAGCATTAGGAAAGCTAAAGCTTGGATTAATGAAGTTAAATCACCAAGTAGGCTTTACTTTCCTTAATCATATGTTTTCATGCTTTGTTTTATTTTTGGTAAATCATTTCTAGCATGTTAAACTATGTTTGTGTTGTGTCCTTAACATGTTTTATGTTTTGAGTTGATTTATTGTTTTGGATACAACACCATATGATTCAATCCCAGTAGTACTTGAATTGGTAAATCTAAGTAGATCATGTTAATGAAAAAACCTTTGAAATTATATGTAACATGATTCCTATACTTGGTTGAATCTTTGGTTGTTGTTTTCCATCATAAGAAAATCACTTTCAAAACTATCTTATGTTTTGGACTCAACTTCTTTACAAATCATATGTTTTCATGTTTTGTTTTTATCATTGGTAAATCTTTAGTAACATGTTAACCTATGATGTGTTGTATCCTTAGCATGTCTTATATTTTGAATAGATCTATTGTTTTGGATGCATCACCATTGATTCAATCAAAGTAGTACTTCATCTTTGGTAAATCTAAGTAGATCATGTTAATGAAATATGTAACATGATTCATATACTTTGTTGAATCTTTGGGTGTTGTTTTTCCATCATAAGAAAATCTCTTTCAAATGTATCTTATGTTTTGGATTCAACATCTTTACAAATCATATGTGTATTATTGTTTTAAAGTTTCACAACTTGCCTTACTTTGATAGGTATATCACTTTCAAGTTGTATTTATAATTACATATGATTTGTCCCCTCTTTTCAATCAAATCTACTTTTATGTTTTGAGCTTCATGTTGATTTGATTGACATCCCTATGCATCACATGTTTAGAGCTAATTAATTTCATACAACTTGTGTAACTTTGATATCATTAACAAGTTGTTACTTTTAACATGTGATTGCATTACATCCTCAATCATAAATGTTTTTGAGCTAAAACTTTCAAAAGCCTTAGGCTTACTTTTATGAGCTTTCATTTTCAAAATGATTGAGGACATCACACACACACACTTCATGTACTTTCATCTTTGCATTCATAGTGTGAGTGTGTATTAGTTTTTCACTTCCATATCCGCCTAATTAAGAGGCATTGTAATGAGCTTAATAGAATCTCCATCAAGTGTATGTTAGACACTAATTTAGTGAGATAACCAACCTATGGTTGAAGAGGTTATTGCTTAGCCTATAAAAGCATAATGGATAGGTTGATGTTAAGCCTTGAAAAACATCAATGTAAGGTTATTGCTTAGCCTTGGAAAGCATATTGTAAAGGTTATTGCTTAGCCTATTGAAAAGCATAAATAGTGGAAATCCGGTGGAGTGTTGGTTCACAAGCCGGTAGTGGATGTAGGCATTGAGGCCGAACCACTATAAATACTTGTGTGATGGTGATTGCTTTGTGGTGATTATTTTGTTAGCTTCCGCATCTTGTATGATTAATCATCACATGTGACTAGTTCGTTTTAAAGAAGTTAAATTTGATTAAAATTGGTCATAATTGGAGCTCACCCTATTCACCCCCCCTCTTGGGTTCGGATCCCCATGGACTTACAGTCCTTGTGCAAGTTAATGGTCTGGTTTTCCCTGCTGATTTCTATGTGCTTGATATGGAGAATGGTGATCAAACTGCTCCTATTTTGTTAGGAAGACCATTCTTAAAGACATCCAAGACTAAATAGATGTTCATAGTGGCACACTTACCCTGGAAGTTGATGGTGAAATTGTTAAGTTTAATATTTATGATGCCATGAAATATCCTAGTGATGATAATCCTGTTTATTCTATTGATGTGATTGATTCTTTAGCACAGGAAGTTTTTGACCTTGATGGAAAAGATGAACTGGAAGTTGCCATTAGTAAGCATCTTGGGGAAGAGAAGGAAGAATTAGCTTGGAGTACTAAATTGCAGGAGACTGTTGCAGCATTGGATGATTTGCCTAAATTACAGCATTCAAGTAATTTCCCTTTTGTTGCATTACCCGTTTCTAATGAGAGACTTTTACCCTCTGTTTTGCAGGCCCCCATTCCAGATTTGAAGCCTCTCCCCAGTCATCTCAAATACGTATTCCTAGGGGACGAGGAAAAGTTACCAGTGATCGTATCCAGTAAACTCAGTACATCGCAAGAGGAAAAGCTTGTGCGGGTCCTTAAGGAGCATAAGACGACTATTGGGTGGACAATTGCAGATATTAAAGGAATTAGCCCGTCTACATGCATGCATCGTATCTTACTTGAAGAGGGAGCAAAACCTTCTCGTCAACCGCAAAGAAGATTGAACCCGCCCATGATGGACGTAGTGAAGAAGGAGATCCTCAAACTTCTTAAAGTTGGAGTGATTTATCCTATTTCGGATAGCAATTGGGTTAGCTCGGTTCAAGTGGTTCCTAAAAAGACTGGAATAACTGTTGTGAAAAATCAGAATGATGAGTTAGTTCCTACCCGTGTTCAAAATGGGTGGCGGGTTTGTATAGATTATAGAAAATTAAATGCTGTAACCCGAAAAGACCACTTCCCTTTACCTTTTATTGATCAAATGCTTGAAAGGTTGGCTGGTCATTCTTACTATTGTTTTCTTGATGATTATTCAGGTTATTTTCAGATTGCAATTACTCCGGAGGATCAAGAAAAGACGACTTTTACATGCCCATTCGGGACTTTTGCGTATCGTCGCATGCCCTTTGGCCTTTGCAATGCCCTAGTCACTTTCCAAAGGTGTATGGTTAGCATATTTTCATATTATATTGAGCATATCATAGAAGTCTTTATGGATGATTTCACAGTTCATGGAGACTCTTTTGATAATTGTTTGCATAACCTTACACTTGTTCTTCAAAGATGCATAGAAACTAACCTTGTGTTAAATTCTGAAAAATGTCATTTTATGGTTGCACAAGGTATAGTTTTGGGTCATGTTGTTTCATCTAGAGGAATTGAAGTAGATAAAGCTAAAATTGATATTATTCAATCTTTACCTTATCCCTCTAGTGTGCGGGAAGTTCGTTCTTTTCTTGGACATGCAGGTTTTTACAGAAGATTCATCAAGGACTTTTCCAAAATAGCGTTACCCCTATGCAAGTTGCTATAAAAGGATGCGGTTTTTGAGTTTGATGAGGAGTGTAAAAAGGCTTTTGATAAGCTGACGGAACTGTTGACTTCTACCCCAGTTATCCAGCCCCCTGACTGGAACTTTCCTTTCGAGATAATGTGCGATGCAAGTGACTATGCAGTAGGCGCTGTTTTGGGTCAAAGGATTGGAAAAGCACCTCATGCCATTTATTATGCTTCAAGGACTTTGAATGATGCTCAGAGAAATTATTCTACTACTGAAAAAGAACTTTTAGCTGTTGTTTTTGCTTTAGAAAAGTTTCGATCTTATTTGCTTGGTGCTAAAGTCATTGTTTACTCTGATCATGCAGCTCTTCGTTATTTGATGACGAAGAAAGAGGCAAAACCAAGATTAATAAGATGGATTCTTCTCTTGAGTGAATTCGATTTGGAGATCAAAGACAAAAAAGGGACAAAAAACCGGGTCGCAGATCATTTGAGTCGTTTAGTTCATGTGAAGGATGAACTTCATCTGCGGGAAACTTTCCCTGACGAGCAGTTGTTCTCCGCGAGCGCGACATTACCCTGGTATGCAAATATTGTAAATTATTTGGTTACTAACATGTTACCTCCTGGTTCGTCAAAGGCTCAAAGAGATAAGCTCAAGAGTGATGCCAAATACTATGTGTGGGATGACCCATACTTATGGAAGCATTGTGCAGATCAAGTGATAAGAAGGTGTGTCCCTGAAAATGAATTTAATTTCTATTCTCACCTTTTGTCATTCTTATGCTTGTGGAGGTCACTTTGGACCTAAGAGGACGGCTAGAAAAGTGTTAGAATGTGGTTTCTGTTGGCCATCTTTATTCAGAGATTGACACTTTTTTTGTAAATCATGTGCTCATTGTCAAAAGACAGGTAACATTTCCCAAAGGAATGAGATGCCACAAAACCCGATACTATTCTGTGAGATTTTTTATGTTTGGGGCATCGATTTCATGGGACCATTCCCTGTCTCTTTTGGTTATATTTACATTTTGATTGCTGTTGATTATGTCAAGAAATGGGTGGATGCTAAAGCCACCAGGACTGATGATTCTAAAGTTGTTGTAGATTTTGAAAGTCCTCGGGATCCTAACCCTAGAGGGGGGGGGGGGGGGGGGGGGTGAATAGGGTGTGCTACAAATATGACCAATTTAGACAAATTTTAATTTCTTAACAAAAACTAGTCACATGTGATGATTAAACATACAATATGCGGAAGCTCAAATAAACAATCACCACAAAAGCATGCACCACAACACCAATGTTTATAGTGGTTCGGCCTCAATGCCTACATCCACTACCGGCTTGTGAATCCATCACCCCACCGGATTTCCACTATTTATGCTTTGTACTAGGCTAAGCAATAACCCTTACAATGTTGTTTTTCTAGGCTAAACAACAACCTCTCAATGTGCTTTTCTAGGCTAAGCAATAACCTTTACAAAATGCTTTTCTTAGGCTAAGCAATAACCTTACAAGATGCTTTTCTTAGGCTAAGCAATAACCTTACACAATAAAGATTTCTCTAAGAAAGTGTCTTCACAAAAGATCACTCTAAGAGATTACAATTTAAGCTCAAATAAATTTGCCTCTAAATAGGCGGATATGAAAGTTTAAAACAAACTCACACAAACACTCTATGAATGTAAAAGTGTATGCTCATGATGTGTGTGTGTGATGACTTCAATCAAGTTTAAAAAGAAGGCTTATTCAAATGTATGCTCAAAGCATTTCAAAGTTTAAGACATATAAAAGACTTGATTGAAGTTTAATGCAAATCACATGTATGATTAATAACTTGTTAATGATATGAAAAATCAAAGAATCACAAGTTGTATGAAAATGACTAACTTAGAACATGTGATGCATGTGCAATGTTGTTTTCAAAAACAAATAGGTTTAACTAAAGTTCAAATGAAAGAAAACAACAAATTAGGTTTCAACCAAGACAAAGAATCATGCATTAAAGGAAATCAAAGACTTTGGCTAAGCATGATTAAGTAAGGTTTAAAAACAACTTGGATTGAAACCAAGGTGAAGAATCCAATCTTAATTAGATCAAAGATTAGGAGAAGAATGGATTCAACACATCATAGTTATCATGTACAAAACCATTTACCAATAGCTTAAACAAAACATGAAAACCATGATTAACAAAGGTAGAGCTTACTTGGTGGTTTAACTCATTGATCCAAGCTTTAGCTCTCCTAATGACCTTCTAGCCTTTCCAACTTCATCCCCTTTCAATGGCTCCAAAATGGTCTCAAAGGTTCATGTCTCAAACCTTGAAAAAGGTTGGAAATGAATGGACTTTATAGCCAAAAAGTGTCCAACGGCTAGTCCTCGGTCGACCGGTAAAGGGGTCTCGGTCGACCGGGAAGGCACAACGGTCATATTTCTGACCGTTGGAGGGTTACAGCTCAGGTTCTGGAAAAATGACTTCCAGTTGTCTCGGTCGACCGAGACCTGTGTCTCGGTCGACCGGCGACACTGCCGGGACACCCCCTTTTTGCAAAAAATGCAACTTTTGCATATTTGAAGGTTTTTCTTTGGGGGACCTTTTGGCCACTAAATCAAGCTTGGAAAACATGTTTTAAAGATTCTAATGGTTTTTAAAACATGAACATAAAAAGCCTAAAAAGATTTGAAAGTTTAAAACCAAAGGCTAGCTTGATTTGATAAAACTCTTTTCAAATGAAAATGCATACAAAAATGATTCTTTTTTGTGAAGAATGTATGCAAGGCTCAAACCTAAATTCTCAACAAGATTTACCAAACATAATGCACAAAGAATTAGGTTTTCAAAAGAGTTTGGGTTCTAAAACCAATGCATCCAAGATTAGAACCAAAACATGCATAAAACAAATACTTTTCCAAAACTTAAAAGCTATGCATGTATAAATCAAGATTTCAAGGTTTTCTAAAACAATGCAAGTGTGTGTGAATCAAATGATGCTAAAGTGCAAATGCATCCATCAAATTGCAAATACAAAATCCCTAACAGATTTTATCAAATCTAACATATTCTCCAGGTTTGGAATTCCAAGAGCCCTAATAAGTGATCGAGGCACTCACTTTTGCAATAGAACTGTGGAGACGTTGCTGAGAAAGTACCATGTGACCCACAAGGTATCCACTGCTTATCATCCGCAAACTAGTGGACAAGTGGAAGTGTCAAATCGAGAGATCAAGTCCATACTTGAAAAGACGGTCAATCCAAGTAGAAAAGATTGGAGTTTGCGCTTGGATGATGCATTATGGGCGTATAGGACTGCTTATAAAAGGCCCATTGGAATGTCACCTTATCGGTTGGTGTTTGGGAAACCATGCCACCTTCCAGTTGAGTTAGAACACAAGGCTTATTGGGCTATCAAGAGTTTCAACATGAAGATTGATGAAAGTGGAGAACACAGGAAGTTGCAACTACAAGAGTTGGAGGAAATTCGGAATGATGCATATGAGAGTGCACGGATTTACAAGGAAAAGGCGAAAGCTTTTCATGACAAGATGATCTCTAGGAAAGAGTTTAAAGTTGGTCAACAGGTCCTTCTATATCAGTCATGACTTCGTTTGTTTCCAGGTAAGTTGCGTTCTCGTTGGATTGGGCCTTTTGTTGTTACTAATGTTTTTCCACATGGTGCAGTTGAAATTCAAAGTTTAGCCACTTTCAAAGTGTTCAAGGTGAATGGCCATAGACTTAAGCCTTTCTATGAAGGTTTCCAAATAAAGAATGTGGAAAAATTAGACCTTGCAGATCCGATCTATCCTAATTGAGAAGGAAGCATTGAGTCGAGCCAACGACAATAAACAAAAGTGCTGCTTGGGAGGCAACCCAAGGGGAGTTCGTTCCTTTTCTTTTTATTTTCGCATTTATATTTTGTTTATTATTATTATTATTTTTTTGCCTTTTCTTTACATTTTACCTTACATTGGGGACAATGTAAGTTTTAAGTGTGGGGGAAGGGATTTAGGTTGTGTTTTAATTTTAGATTTTTGAAAAAAAAAATCGAAAAAAAAAAGTTTGGTTTTTGTTTTTGTGGTTTTCAACGATTTTTGGTTGTATATGTCATGAGCAAGATTTAATTGAGCTTGAGAATTTCATAACATGATTGAATAAGTAATCTTTCAACTTGTGATTAATTAGTACAGTTCCTTGAGGATGTTAGTGACAAAATTTGGTAGACAAAAAGCCGGTGAGATTTTGAGCCTTTCGACTGACACATCCATATCAGTCTCACTATTTTCTTTCATGAGAGATATTCTTCCATAGATTTGTTTCTCTAGAACTTGCCTTGATTCTCTTCGAGGTCACATAGACACAAGCATGCATGAACATGATTAAGGCCATCGTTGTTATAAGATATATATAAGCCAAATAGCCTACCTTGCAATTAATCTTCCCTTTGTTGAACCCCTTTGAGCTTTATATCTTTCGTTTATTGTAAACCCACATTACAAGCTCTGAACCTGAAAAAAAATACCTTTACCTAAGTCGTAGAGCTAGTGGAGCATTGTTCATCATCATGATAGGTGTGCAAGAAATAAGTGTGTGGGTGTCGGAATTTGCGGTATGACTATGACTGGAGAATGGAACATGTGTTCATTTTCAATTTATGAGTTCCATTGTTGCAAAAAAAAAAAAAAAAAAAAATTAAAAAAAAATTTAAAAAAGAAAAAAAAAGAGTTTATGAAGTGATGGAGGAAATTGCTATCCATGTTCATGAATCCTCCTAAAAGTTCCAAGAAAGGGTATGTTCATATGTGATACATACAAAGGTGGAAGTTGTTGCGAAGAATCGTTCCTTGCTGCAAATGAAAAGTGTTCCTTTTGAACGATCTCTTTTTCAATACAAGATTTTTATATGGTTTAAATGCGTTGAAGCCAAATTGAAGAAGCTGCTGAATGGAGTGATTGGTTTTATGTCTTATATATTCAAGCTTGAAGTTGGTTCATTTTTGCTCCACTAGTTTTGATGGCTTTTGAGCTACATTCCCAAATATTTCCCACCTTGATCCTAAACCCCGTTACAACCCTTGAAAAGTCCTTATGATTCGTGTTATGCATGTGATCCCAGTGGTGGAGAATGAGAAGATATGCAAGCCTATGGTAGATCATTTCTATTGGAATGACTTTGAGCGAAACACCTATCCTTCAAACACATGAGAGTCGAGTGTTTATTTCCGTGAGGGTCTACGTATTTAGTTTACTCCATCGTCAAGTGAAAATGCTTACTAAGAATATTTGCTCATGATATGTTATGAGTTTTGAAGAGCTCGGTTGTTCTTTGTTGATGGCGTTGCAACCTTGGTATTTTTGAAAAAAAAAAGTAATTTGGAGTTTTGCCCGAGGACGAGCAAAAGTTAAGTGTGGGGGAACTTGATGAGAATGAAAAATGATATATTTTTCTCCATTAATATTTAGTTCTTTGTACCTATTTGATGTCTAATTGCACTCATTATTCTTATATTTTGATTTAGGATGCAATTGGAGGGCTAAGCGCGAAACGAAGTTAATTGGGCAATTTTAGATGAATTTTCGCATCGCTTCGCAAGCTGGGCATAACTCTCTCATCCGAGCTCCGATGGAGACAATTCAAAATACTGTGGAATGTCTAAAGAAGGTGATCATATTTGATGCTGAATGGACGGAACTAATTCGGAACCGGGTCTTGTTTAGAGGCAATCAAGCAGAAGGGCATTATGGTAAATTTGAAGAAATCAGGAGTTCGTCGAAACATATCCAATATTGGGCTCATAGTGTGCAGAACGAAAAATAGTGCAACTTTAATTCTTGGGTTGAGTCCAACAGAAACCCGAATAGGAAGATATCATCAAAGAGAAGATTGTAATAAGTTTTAATATTTTATTTAATTTTTCTCTCTCCTGTTTCCACATTAACCAATTCTACCCATGTATTTCTTTAGCCACAGTTGTCACTCACGTCACTCTCCTTCTCTGATTCAGAGTTCCTAATTTTTCACTTTCTAAACCTCATCCAACGGCAACAGCCCATACCCATCTCTCATGCCAGCCACTCTTTTCTCTCCACCTCACCCTTTCCCATTAAAACTCTACCATCTCACAAGCAATTTTCTCTCATCCTCTCATCCACGTGCCGTATTCCAGCCCTACCTCTCCACTCTATATATCCTCTCCACCCACGTGATCTTCGACTCTGACGATTTCTCTCCATATCTCTCTTTTTCTCTCTTCTTTCTCCCTTCTTTTTCCATTTAATTAATTTTTTCAAGTTAGCATGGCCCTGCGTGGCTAATTTTCTGCAATTGGTTGAAGGAGACTGAAGCCTCGGAATAAATACCGTGAGATCTAATTTATTTTCATTGTTCAATTTATGCTTTGAATATGGGTTGTTCTTCTATGCTTAATTTGTTATCATGATTGTTTCGTTTAATTGCCAGGATGCATACTAGTATATTTTTCGTTGCAATCTACTGCTAAATTAGAAATCAAATCCGTAATTGTTTGATCCCTCAAATTTGCGAAGCAACTGATATTTAATAATTTACTGCGTCAGTAATTGTTAGATATTAGGAAGAACACTTGGCTAAATTAAATGCAAATGCGTATGCTTGTGTTATTTGGGTTCATCAATCTCTCTGATTTTAATGCTTTTACTAAATCAAATCTATAGTGCTTGTCTTAGGTTGTTTAGTAATTAGGGTTAATTAGAGCGTGTGTTTTCTAGTTAACTAATTGAGGAGTTAGGAATTTAATTCCAACGATGAATATTCAAAGTGTTAATTGATTTATTTTTGCATCAATGATCAGTTCTGAATTTCCGATGGTGGATGTTAACTTTGACCAATGCTTGCTCATTTGATTGAATTCGTTACCTTATTGCTCTTTATTTGTTTTTATTTTTTTTTGCTTCCAGTATAATCAAAACCGCCATCTTTGATCACATAGCATAAAACTTGGTTAGACAGTCTCCGAGGGAACGATCCTTACTTGCACTACTACATTTATTATTTTTGGAGTAAAGGTTTTATTATATTTGGGTGCCGGCGACAGCACGACCATATTACATCTAGTATAGTTGTGGACTCCGGTTCATCTCATGAACCATTATGTCATTCGTATTGGTTATGTGCAAACAAGTAATAAAACACCATTCATCTCATGAAAGGAAAACAATAATATATATATTGATAAATAAAGAAATTAATCAATTTATTCATCATATACTGGTATTGAGACCATAAAACTAACACAACTATGTGAAGTTTTTGAAGGATATCATCTCAAGGAAAAGGAAGTTGGTTGATTTTGAAACTGTGATGCTAACTGAAGAGTGCACCGCCATTTTGCAAAACAAGTTGCCACAAAAGCTAAAGGATCCAGGGAGTTTTACTATTCCTTGCACAATTGGTACTTGTTTATTTAGTAAAGCCTTGTGTGATTTAGGTGCAAGTATTAACTTAATGCCTTTTTCTATTTTCCAGCAATTAGGTTTAGGAGAGGTGAAGCCAACTACTGTTTCACTCCAGCTTGCAAATAGATCCATTAAGAGACCAAGAGGAATAATTGAAGATGCTTTAGTGAAAGTTGACAAGTTTATTTTCCCTGCAGATTTTGTAGTATTAGACATGGAGGAAGATAAGGAGATTCCACTCATTCTTGGTCGCCCTTTTCTTGCCATGGGTAGAACACTCATAGATGTGCAACAAGGGAAGCTAATCCTTCAGGTGCAAGATGAGGAAATCGCGTTTAATGTGATTGAGGCAGTGAGACATCCAGAAATAGCCGGTACATGCTTCAACATTGAGGTGATTGAAGAGCTTGTGGCAAATGCAGTTGAAGAGAGTATTCCAAAGGACCCGATTGAAGCATGCATTGTTCATTTGGGTACAACAAATTCTGAAAGTTCAGTTTTGAGCAGTGGCGCACATGAGTTGGAAGCATCTCCAACAATTATTTCTAAGGGAGTTTCGGGAAAGGCAGATTTGAGTCACAACAGAAATCCACAAAAACCCTCTATTATTGAGGCTCCTTCTTTAGAACTCAAACCTCTCTTCCTTCGCATCTTAAATATGCTTATTTAAATGATTCTTCATTACCTGTAATAATTTCTTCATCTTTGACAGGATTGGAACAAGAAAAGCTTTTAAGGGTTTTGAGAGCTCATAAGCAAGCCTTAGGCTGGACAATTGCAGACATCAAAGGTATAAGCCCTTCATTTTGCATGCATAAAATTCTAATGGAGGACAATTTTAAACCAAAGGTACAACCACAAAGAAGACTCAATCCGACATTGCAAGAGGTAGTGAAAAAAGAAATAATTAAATTGTTGGATGCATGGATCATTTATCCTATTTCTGATAGTCCTTGGGTAAGTCCAGTCCAAGTAGTCCCTAAAAAGGGAGGAATGACTGTAGTTCCAAATGAGAATAATGAGCTTATACCCACTAGGACGGTTACGGGTTGGAGGGTGTGCATAGATTATAGAAAGCTTAATGAAACCACAAGATAGGATCACTTTCCTCTTCCTTTTATTGACCAATTGTTAGAAAGGTTGGCTGGTCACATGTTTTATTGTTTCTTAGATGGATATTCAGGTTACAATCAAATAGTGATTGCACCAGAAGACCAAGAAAAAACAACTTTTACATGTCCATATGGTACATTTGCATACCGAAGGATGCCCTTTGGTTTATGTAATGCGCCAGCCACATTCCAGCGATGCATGATGGCAATATTTTCCGATATGGTAGAGAAGTGCATTGAAATTTTTATGGATGATTTTTCTGTTTTTGGCTCATCTTTTGATCATTGTCTGAATAACTTATCTTTGGTTTTGCAAAGATGTGAAGAAACTAACCTTGTCCTCAATTGAGAAAAGTGTCATTTTATGGTATAGGAGGGCATAGTTCTCGGACATAAAGTTTCTTACAAAGGAATTGAAGTTGACCAAGCCAAGGTGGAAGTTATTCAGAAATTGCTGCCACCTACATCAGTGAAGGGAGTGAGGAGTTTCTTAGGGCATGCAGGGTTTTATCGACGGTTTATTCAAGATTTTTCAAAAATTTCGAAACTCTTATGTGCTCTTTTAGAAAAGGATATTCCATTTAATTTTTCTAATGATTGTTTGCAGGCCTTCGAATTGTTGAAGAAGAAGCTATGTTCGGCCCCCATCATATGTGCACTGGATTGGACACTTCCATTCGACTTGATGTGTGATGCAAGCGACTTTGCAATAGGGGCTGTCTTAGGTCAGCAGAAAAATAAGGTTCTTCATGTTATTTACTATGCTAGCCGTACTTTGAATGATGCTCAATTGAATTATGCTACAACAGAAAAAGAATTGTTAGCTGTAGTTTTTGCTTTTGACAAATTTAGGTCTTATTTGATTGGTTCAAAAGTAATTGTCTACACTAACCATTCTGCTCTTAAGTATTTGCTAGCTAAAAAAAATGCAAAGCCGAGGTTACTTAGGTGGATTTTTCTCCTACAAGAATTTGATTTTTGGAGATTAAAGACAAGAAGGGAACTGAAAACCTGGTAGCTGACCATTTGTCACGATTGGAACAGGATGTCAAGAGAGAAACCGAAATGTCACCAATCAAAGAGGTATTCCCTGATGAACATCTTCTTGCTTTGAGTCTAATAAGTGTTCCTTGGTATGCAAATTACGTGAATTATTTGGTGAGTAAGGTGATAAATCCAGAATTCTCCTATCAACAAAGGAAGAAGTTTCTCTCGGATGTCAAGCACTATTTTTGGGAAGATCCGTACCTCTATAGATGTTGCAATGACCAAATGATAAGAGGATGTGTCCCTGAAGAATAAATCAAATCCATCCTTAAGCATTGCCATTCATTAGAGGCGGGTGGACATCATGGAGCATCCAAAACTGCAGCCAAAGTACTTCAGTCAGGTTTTTATTGGCCAAATATTTTCAAAGATGCATATTTGTTTGTTTCAGCTTGTGATAATTGTCAAAGATGTGGTAATATTTCCAGGAAAAATGAAATGCCTTTGAATAATTTAATGGTGATTGAATTATTTGATGTATGGGGCATAGATTTTATGGGGCCATTCCCTCCCTCTTTCTCAAATCATTACATTTTAGTAGCTGTAGATTATGTTTCTAAATGGGTGGAGGCTGCTGCCTTCCCTACTAATGATGCTAAAGTGGTTCTTAATTTTTTGAGAAAGCAAATTTTTACTAGATTTGGAACGCCAAGGGCAATTATTAGTGATGGAGGGAAGCATTTTTGCAATCACCAATTCGAGGTGCTGTTGAGCAAGTATGGTGTTACTTACAAGGTTGCGACTCCTTACCACCCTCAAACAGTGGGCAAGTGGAAATTTCTAATAGGGAGCTGAAACGAATTTTGGAAAAAACAGTGTCTAATTCAAGGAAAGATTGGTCTAGGAAATTAGATGATGCATTGTGGGCATATAGGACAGCTTTCAAGACTCCTATAGGCATGTCCCGTATCGTCTAGTTTATGGAAAAGCTTGTCACCTACCCGTAGAGTTGGAACATAGGGCTTAAAGGGCAATTAGAACACTGCATTTTGACATCCATGCGGCTGGTGAGAAGAGATTGTTACAATTGAATGAATTGGATGAGTTTCGAACCCAAACCTATGAGAATGCTTGTATTTATAAGGAGAGAACTAAGAGATGGCATGATAGAAATATTCTAAAGAAAGAGTTTAAAATTGGACAGAGAGTTCTCCTGTACAATTCAAGGTTGAGACTTTTCCCAGGGAAATTAAAATCTCGATGGAGTGGACCTTACATGGTGACGAAAGTTTTCCCATCTGGAGCTGTGGAAATTTTGAATGATTCCAAGGGCACATTTGTGGTTAATGGCCAACGTTTAAAGCACTATTTTGGATAAGAATTTTCACCTATCAAGGAAGCACTTTATTTGGATGATTGGAAATGCGAAAGAACGGAGGAAGTCTAGCCAAAGACATGACAGTTTTTGGCGCTGTGTGGGAGGCACCCCATAGTCTTCAATTTCAGTTTAGTTTATTTGTTTTGATTTTAGCTTTCATTTACTGCATAAAGTTGTTTTGATTTCAGATTTGCTTAGGAAGAATAAAAGCTGGAGGAGGAACGTATAACCAATACCTTGTGACTTCAGGGAAGTGTTTCGTGTTGGTGACAGTTCTTTCCTTTTGATGATGTTAAATTTGCCCTATTTCTTGCCTTGTCTTTACATTGGGGACAATGTACATTTTAAGTGTGGGGGTAGGATTAGGTTTAATTTTTTGAAATAAATTGTGGCATTTCGGAATAAAATCTTTGTTTTTGTGTTTTGATCTTGTTTTGATTTTGTGTTTTGTGAAAAAAAAAATTCTAATTATTTTTTATTTTCATGAACAAGGTGTGATTTAAGTTCGGAAAGGTCATACATGATTGAATGAATATTTTGGCTAGTTTGTGATTGCTTGGATGAGTATTTTCCTGTGGAAATGGAATGACTAAACCTAGTTGGTGAGATATTGAGCCTATTGGATGGACAATTCTTTTAAGTCTCATTATTTTTCTTTGTATGTGAGATACTCTTCCATGATTGTAATTCTCTAGAACTTGAGTTGATTCTTTTCAAAATTACATTGCCACTTACATGCATGAAAATGATTAAGGCCTTCTTTGTTGTAGCCTAGTTAAACCAAAAAAGCCAACCTTTATTAAGAATTATCCTTTGTTAACTCTTTTTGAGCTTATTCCTTTTCTTTGTAAACTCATGATTTTGAGCTTTTTAAATTGAGAAAAATTCCTTGACCCAAGTCATGAGCTAGGGGAACAATTGAATTATTTGGAAAAGAAAGGGAGGAAAAAGAATCCAAAAACTTGTTGTGTGATTCGCAAGTGTACGAAGTCTTAACAAGTAGTATAGATATCTCAGATCGGATATCGAACCCATAAGGACTATTTTTGCTATCTATTGAATTTGTTCTACTTCAATGGTTATTTGGAAAATCGAAATACTCAAGGTTGATTAACCAAACAATTAACCTAATTGAATCTGATTAAACTAATAAGCAAAAGACTGGATGGAGTGCCGAAAAATCCGAATTATCAAGAAGAATTTACTAGGGCTTTTGACTTCACCTAGCCATTCTAATTCTGAATTTTGTTTTAGACAATCATGCAATAATCATTCTAGATGACAGTGAAATACCTATATTATTTTAACTCTCCTTGGCCTGGCAGAATTAAACTTACCTACGTGCAATAACAAGTCATATCTCTACACACAAGTTAAAAGCATGCAAGCACATTAATATCTTTGTATTTCTTAGGGGTATGCACATTAAAAATTTAATATGCACATGACTGCACAAGTTTGTGTTTCACATCTCTGTCCTTCACACTCAATTGTGGCATACATTACTAGAAGCAACATACATGAATCTTCTCTCGATCTCATCATGCACCATTAAGTCATTCAATTAGTGATCAGTTAATTGAAAGCATTAAGAACAATAATGTATAATCAATCTGAATGATATCTCATAATCACATTCACAAGAAATTCAGAATTATCATGGAAAAGCTACATCATAGCCCTAGTTACCGAAATTTAGTTCATTACTGAAATAAAACAAACAACATTCATTCTGGAATTCATAATGAACAATTAATAAATTAAGAATGAGAAAAAGAACTGGTTTGGGAAGGCTCTAGCTCGACTGAACCACAACTTCTGTAGTCATATTCTTCTCTTCTGGATTCTTGGTTGTTTCCTTAGCAAACCGTGTTCCTCTTTTCTGGTTGGAAGATGGGTCGTTCCTCCCTGCGTTGAGTGGTGAAAGATGGATGATGGTTGATGAATAATGGATGAAAGGAACCCCCTATCTCCGGAGCTGTTGCCCTTTTAGCCTCCATAAATAGAGAGTGGTTGTTGACTTCTTCAGCCCCAACCGTGTGTAACTTATTTATCTCCAATCTTTATAGAAGATGAAGGTGGGTCCCACAACTTACATGATTTGTTAGGCTAGAAACATGTTTCTCGGTGTCTCGGGTGAATTCGACGAAGAAGGTCGAAATTTTTAGTTTCCAAAAAGTATATATTTCACGAGTTTCGGGAATATCAAATTCCAGGTACAAATTTAGTGTAAAATGACTATTTTGCCCTCAATGCTAGGAAAGTCGGGTTTCGGGGTCTCGAATGGGCACGGGATCAACATAAAAGTTGTAGGGATTAACGAGACGAGTAAAACGGAATTAAAACAATAAAGACAAGAATCTTAGATAATCCCCCATGTAAACGCAAAGTCATAAAGGAACTCCAAGAAGGCCCCACTAGTCACAAAGGCACTTGAAATTCCCCTAAGCTATATCTAAAATCTATTCTATTCCCCACTTAACCAAAATCCACTAATCACACTAAGAACTAAAACACAACTTAATTAATACTAATCGATGTCACTCGGGACGGGGTCTTACATCCTCCACCCCTTCGGGCATTTGGTCCTCCAAATGAAACATACGACTTACCTCAGGTAGAAGATGTGGATACTTCTTCTGCACTTGATCTCGTAGTTCCCACGTTGCTTCTTCCGGTCCATGATTTTCCCAAAGTACTTTCACCCACTGAATAGTCCGTGTCGTCAACTGTTGTTCTTTCGTATCAATGATCTGGACGGGCTTCTCTACATAGGTAGCATCCTCTCTGATTTCCAAAGGTTCATGCCAGAGTACATGCAAAGGGTCGGGGACATACTTCTTCAGCATAGACACGTGAAAGACATTTTGTACGCCGGATAGCTCAGGTGGTGTTGTGTGATTCGCAAGTGTACGAAGTCTTAACAAGTAGTATAGATCTCTCGGATCGGATATCGAACCCACAAGGACTATTTTTACTATCTATTGAATTTGTTCTACTTCAATGGTTATTTGGAAAACCGAAATACTCAAGGTTGATTAACCAAATAATTAACCTAATTGAATCTGATTAAACTAATAAGCAAAAGACTGGATGGAGTGCTGAAAAATCCGAATTATCAAGAAGAGAATTCTGAATTTTGTTTTAGACAATCATGCAATAATCATTCTAGATGATAGTGAAATACCTATATTATTTTAACTCTCCTTGGCCTGGCAGAATTAAACTTACCTACCTACAATAACAAGTCATATCTCTACACACAAGTTAAAAGCATGCAAGCACATTAATATCTTTGTATTTCTTAGGGGTATGCACATTAAAAATTTAATATGCACATGACTGCACAAGTTTGTGTTTCACATCTCTGTCCTTCACACTCAATTGTGGCATACATTACTAGAAGCAACATACATGAATCTTCTCTCGATCTCATCATGCACCATTAAGTCATTCAATTAGTGATCAGTTAATTGAAAGCATTAAGAACAATAATGTATACTCAATCTGAATGATATCTCATAATCACATTCACAAGAAATTCAGAATTATCATGGAAAAGCTACATCATAGCCCTAGTTACGGAAATTTAGTTCATTACTGAATCAAAACAAACAACATTCATTCTGGAATTCAAAATGAACAATTAATAAATTAAGAATGAGAAAAAGAACTGGTTTGGGAAGGCTGAAGCTCGACTGAACCACAACTTCTGCAGTCATATTCTTCTCTTCTGGATTCTTGGTTGTTTCCTCAGCAAACCGTGTCCCTCTTTTCTGGTTGGAAGATGGGTCGTTCCTCCCTGTGTTGAGTGGTGAAAGACGGAAGATGATTGATGAATAATAGATGAAAGGAACCCCCCCTCTCTCAGGAGCTGCTGCCCTTTTAGCCTCCATAAATAGAGAGTGATTGTTGACTTCTTCAGCCCCAACCGTGTGTAACTTATTTATCTCCAATCCAGGATTTCTCTCTTCTTGTTACAGCCATAAAAGGGTAAAAAATTCTGGAGACCAAGACCCGTTCTCCTTTCTTTTACAACTGAATTCTAAAGTTACTTTTCTGAATTTTCTTGTGGCCGAATTGCTCCACTCCAAATCCTAGTTGGTTTAGGATCTCCCTTTGGCTTGACCATTTGCTCTCCAATTCCTTATTGAATCAAGAATTTCTCTTCAAGCTTGGACCGAAATTCAGCTTAGTTATTCTCATAAATTCCGCACCTAAATTATTCCTAAGAAATAACAAAACAACAAACACATCAAATAGCACAAAACACACTAAAAACCTAATAAACTAATAAAAATTGATGTGCAACTAACAATAACTCAAGGTGAAAAAATGATAAAATATACATATAAATTCAACACATCAAGTGGTAAGGCTAACCTATAAGCCATGTCACCGATCTTGCTCACAATGTCATACGGTCCAATGTATCTCCGTGATAGCTTGCCCTGTTGGGATTGGTGTATGCCCTAAAGCCCACTGACTGCACTCACATCTCTGCTACTGGATATTTATTGGTTATTTAATAGAATGACATCTTTCTCTTATTACTTGTGTATATGTATGGTTGTGTAAGGCCCATTGTTTTCTAGTAAGTGACTTAGGTGTGTAGTGACTGCACACAGAAAGGTCTAAGTCATGGACACTGGAAATAACTAATTTGTTCATAACTGAGAGGTGGAGTTGGGCACTTCGTCTTGGTATAAGTTATAGTGAGATACTCTCCTGTGTTCAGGGTGACTTACCTTAGTCACGGGAGGTCTTTCCCGGATATATCTCATTAGGGCATGTGTCATGCATTGAACAGGACCATTAAAGGTGTGATCTCTAAAATAGTACTATCACAGAGAGAGGTCAAGTCACCTCTTGCTACTGAGTGACCAGTGCTCTTAATCTTGAGCATTTGTGGATGAACTGACGAAGTCAAGTTCTTGTGCTTTAATTCACTATGGGTGAGATCCTGTTCATGGGTCAACAGCTCTGTGTTTTGGGTGGTCGGGCTTGATTAGTTGGGACGTGCAAATGCAATATGGAATCTATGCCATCGTGTGATGGAATGATCGTCCCCTTAGAATTATCCAATTAATCATCAGAATCTAAGATCTTAGTATATGGATGTTCCATATGGATATTGAACTTGTGGGTCGCTCCCTGGATCAAGAGAATGATATCCTGATGATGATTAAGTCAAGGGTATGAAGTTCTAAGGATGAGATGTAATCAAGAAGGTAGATAGTACATCGGTTAACCTACTTGATTATGGATGTTACATAGAGGGGCATTGTAGTCATTGTACTTGGTAGGTCAAAGACAATCGTCAGTTTATGATGAGCTTAATTTGCAATTTAATATTTGTCCCTGGAGTGCAACCATAACTCTTTAGTGGAATGAGTTAGGGTTAAAATGATCTTAATGTTGCTATGGGGTTAGCATGGACATTTTGGTCATTTTGGGAGCCAAGGGCAAATATGTCTTTTGGTCCCTCTTCTAGCCATCTTCCTATATTGGCATGGTTTCCTAATTTAATTAAATGATATGTGGTTGAATTAATCTTGTGGAAGAATAATTTTGAGGTTAAATTCAAATAGGGCTTTTGATGGCATACATGAATTTAACTCTAGCTAAATTATTAACTTGTGGGCCATGGTGTGTTTATCTATCTTGTGGGCCAGCCATAAGGGGAGCCCCTTGTGTGAGGTTTCCAAGTTTAACTAGGTATCTTTACTTGGAAGGAAGAACTCCTCTTTGGGTAAGAATTCCTATAATTAAAGTTTGCTAATTTTTAGTATCTTTAATTAGAAAGTGTTGCACAACTAAGGTGGCTGGTTGCTTATTTTATGGGATTGTCATTCCTATTAGAGAGAGGACTCTTAAAGGAATGAGATCTTTATAAATATAACCCTCACTACCCTGGGCGTGTAACACAAGAAACAAAGTGAGAGGAAAAACCCTAGGCGTGGATCAATTTGGTGCTCCATTGGCCGCCCATGAGATAAAGAGAAACTCACGCCCAGCAGCCTTCTTCTTCTTCATTCGTTGGAGAGAGGAAATCAGGTCCTGGACTTTTTCCACAAATTGTAGTTCAGAAAACCCATCTAGGAATCCATATTTTGATCCCACAATCAAAGCCAATCAGATTGGGTTGTGGAATAGAAGAGAAGATCAAAAGAAAAATCTGCTGTTGAAATTCCTGCAACTAGCATTGCTCACTGCAGGCTGAGATCAGACCTTTGAAGGTTTTCTTTTCAGAGATTTGAAGCATTCATATCATCAAGGTATTAGTCCTCTATCATCTCCTTGCATTATACACATGTTGATCATGATTTCATGGAGTTTTTATGCATGTTTCATGGCTGAATAATCAGATTTGGTTTTGTTTTAAAAACTAGAAAAACCATATCAGCCATGGACGTCCAAGTTCAGATCTCTTTAGCATGAACTTTCAGTGGTATCAGAGCCACTCCATGTGAAATCATCACCCCATGATGTGTTAATATTAATCCTAACTTAGTTAAGGGCATGGTGGCACCCTTCTAGACACAGTTTACTACATGTTAGGAGTGCAGGAATTTTTCCAGGTTGCTGGAATTTTTCCAGAACACAGTTTACTGCATGTTAGGAGTGCAGGAATTTTTTCCAGACTGCTGGAATAATTTCAGAATGCTGTATAGTGCTGTACACTACACTTTGAATGCACTAATCTTTTTGGTTGCAGCCTTATAATTGCATCCTTGATGGTTCGCATGTATGTGTGTGGATTTGGATGTTTTTTAATTAGTTGGAAAGTGTACGATTGCGCGTTTAGCAATCATAGGAGGTTGTAATTTTTCCTTGTTTTTTATTTCAACTAGTCTTGATGTAAGCTTTCTTGAAAAGCATAGGTATCTCCAATGTAATTTTGGTTTTGTTTTTCATGGGTTTGCTTGTATAAAATTAATTTATTGTAACAAGCAAGGAGAAGAAAGCTTCAAAGATTGCATGGTTGCAAGTAGAAGAGGATTCCATGGTGGTGGAGGCAACGAAGGTGTCCTAGTGCGAAAAGGACTCTTAACCAAGTATCCTAGTTGGATTAGGATTCCTAGTTGGATAAGGATTTGAAGTCCGAAGAGCAGGGAGCCATCAAGGATTGCATTATATTTATTGCTTTATATAATTGCTTTTATTGCTATGTTTATCACCTAGTAACATGGCCACCACTAGGTTCTTAAAATTGGCATCTTTCTATATTGGATTGTTTTTAGTTTGGCAAATTGTTTTTAAACGGATCTTAGACCAGCACCTTCTATTTGTCTAAGGTTTAAAAAATTGGATAGGGTTTAGTTTATCTTGGTACCCTAAGTTTCCAAAAGAGGCCAAACTAAAATCTAATATGTTGCTACCTTAGTGGGCCCATAATCCACTGGTCCCAAGTTAGGAAATTTGACCCTTTAAAGTGATTTGCTCAAATATTTTAAAGCAAAATTTATTTATGTTCAAGATGACTTAAGTCATTGAGTCATGAATTTAATTAACTAAGTTTGCTAGATTTAAAAAGATTTTTTGAGTAACCAATGTAAAGGTCAAAAGAGTTTTTCAAAACCCTAGTGTTAAATAATCAAGTGGGAGAGGGGTTTGGAAAAACCCCACGGCCTTCCATTTTCGGTTCATGCTATCTCAATGGAGTATTAGTGGGAGCGGCCACCCCTTCGGTGAAGTTCTTTACTAAAGATCGCTTCGATGGGTTAGTGGGTGAACTAATGTGAATATTCGTAATGAGGTGTTAGTGGGATCTGCCATCCCTTCGGTGGAGTTCTTTACTAAAGATCACTTCTATAGAATGTCAATGAAGTGTTGGTGGGAGCGGCCATCCCTTCGGTGGAGCTCTTTATTAAAGTTCACTTCAAGATTGGATTAAAGTTACTTCCCTTCGGAGGACTTGAGTCATAGACATTCTGAGAACGTTCATAAGAGATGGTAATACACTTGACATAAGACGGTAATAACCTCTCCCTAGGAGTTAGTGTTATTTGTCATATGAGGCCAAACCAATCAGTGATTGGACTGTCGCTGGATATGCTAAATCCAGATAGTGATAATCCAAATAAGCGAGGCTTTACTCAACGAGACTATAGATTCGGCCATCCCTTCGATGGAGGGTCTATGAGGAGGTTGAGACACTGATACATTATAATTAGGGTTAAATAATGTAAAAAGTCTTGTGCATGTTTTTCCTTTTATTACAACCACCATATACATGTTACATATATACTGCCTGTCTAATTATAACCTGTTATTGTCACGCCCCCGAACCGAAACCTCGGGGGCGGGAAATGGGATTAAGCATAAAATATATTTTACTTCTCCCAGGATCCGCGTGTGTGAAGACAACACATTCTGAATATTTTGCGGAAGCATTTGTGGCGTTGCGACCCGAAGTCCGTGGCCATCGGATTCCGCGTCGCACTCAACCTTTAGCACATAGCTATTATATCAAGAATCATATCAGACTGGAGTAACCATCACAATAAATTACAGAGCTGACAGTAACAGGATATTACATTCCCAATATGTTCAAGTTACAATTATCAATGTACATTAATTAAGAATCCCAAGAAAAAGGCTAATAAAAGCCATACAACAAGAAGCTATAAACCACTACCCAAATGTGACGTAGCTCCGATGTCAAGCTCAATGTCTACATGACATAGCTGACAAACTAACCTGCAAAGCATGGCTCTACAGCCAACAAAAGCACTCAACTCGGGGCGAAGAAATCTGAACCTGAGTACCAAAAGTAGTGGGTCAGACACGACGGTCTGGCAGGTGGATGAAAAGATAACAAATATACTGAAGAATAAAACATAAGCTAAATCATGCTATTCGATCAAATGATGCATATAATTAAACGGGTGCAAAAATCGGGAATCTCGGGGAAAACCTGTATTCATTTCAAGTATGGGTAAAACATGAAGATCTAATAAAACATGTATTCATTTACATCATCTATAATCATAGATATTTGACAATCGGGTATTCGTCTAAAACATGTATAAATATAGTGGTTTGACAAAACAAACGTTCATTTGAAACTTAAGTAAAACACAAGTATACAACAAATCAGGTATCCATAGCAGTCTGGCAAAACCAATGTCCATTTGAAACATATGTGAAAAATACGGATATTTAACAAACCGGGTGTTCGTTTAAAACAGGTGTAACCAAGGAAATCTGACAAGACTAATGTTCATTTAAAACATATCTCAAAGCAGGGATATTTAACAAATCGGATATTCATTTGAAACCAGTATAAACATAGTGATCTGGCAAAACAAGTGTCATTTGAAACATATTTCAAAGCATGGGTATTTAACAATTCGGGTATTCATTTAAAAACAGGTATAAACATAGATATCTGACAAACCAAATGTCCTTTAAAACAAGGCACGGGTATTTAACAATTCGGGTATTCATTTAAAACATGTGTAATCACATAAATCTAGTAAAATCATTGATCGTTTGAAACATATGTAAAAGCATGGTTATTCACCCAACCGGCATTCATTTAAAACATGTGCGGGTACAAAGAATAGAAGACAATATAACAATAACTGAATTTACATTGGAGAATATTAACACTTGTTTAAATAACAACTTTCATAAAGGAAACGAATCATTTATCGGAAAGAAAGTAAGCAATATAAAACATGTCGGGTATCCAAGGAATCGGGAACTGGCAAGATGGCAATCACAAGAAGCTAAGTCCTCTATCACCGAAGTGACAAGAGTATAACGGGACGTTGGTCTCAGTCACACAAGGTGAGGAGACTCAACGCTAATCATATATACAATATAAATATACGGGAACGGGACCACGGTAGCGAGCCGGGTATCGGGACGGGACCACGGTAATAACCGGGTATCGGGATCCAAACTGCAACTGGCGGGACGGGAGAGGGATTTCCAAGTCGGTGGATCAAACCGACAAGGTATCCAAGCTTAGTGATGCCGACTCATAGGTCAAAACCAATCGAGACATATGCAAGTAAATCAAGTACAATAAATAAACAGGTAAAACGGGGGTGCTCAAGGGCACACTGTCACTTCATATCGGGCAATACATTTCGAGACAAATAACTGTTACTTGTGTAACTTCAATGCTTTCGGGGAAACAAGTAAATCAAGTACAATAAATAAACGGGTAAAACGGGGTGCTCAAGGGCACACTGTCGTATCATGTGATGCAATGCACTTCGGGACAAATGACTGTTACTAGAGTAACTCCAATGCTTTCAGGAAAACAAGTCATATAATGCAAATCTCGGGAAAAGAGGTGAAACAATGAACTATAACAATTTCGGGAAAAGTATTAATTTCAAGATCTATTTAAGTGAATAGGGGTCCCGTATGTCGATTATAATCATTACTTGGTACTCCTTGAGTTTGAAGACATTCCGGGCTCCTTATGCACTTTTACTATTTCCAAAACTTAAAATGAGCTTATGGGTAGTACTAGATGTTACAATAGCAAGAATCAAGCTTATAAACGGTCCATCCTAGGCATGACATTAATCCGGAAACATCGAGCAACCGATTCAGTCATCGAAAGGAATAGAATTAGCGATAACAAGGAAATAGACTTGTGTTTAGATATAAAGACGATATCGCGTTGTTCTATCCCGTTCAAGATTGAAATGGATTAACTCCGATGCCACCGAACCAACCGTGAGGCGTGTCGGCTCAATACATTCTCACACTTGGTCCAAACAGTCCAAAAAGGGTAGTCAGGGTCCCACCTAAAACCAAGAATTAGTGTCTAATCAACACCATTCTTTTCTTTTAGTTCCCTAGTCTTAGAGACCTTAGATTAGGGTACAATTGGTCTTAACACTAAGGTATATACCTCTAGGACTCATAGAAAGCCCAAAGGTTTCCAAAAAAACACAATATCAAATTTCACTCGGACCGATCGATCGGTCGAAATTTCTGTACCAGAAATGTACAGGGTCCGATCGATCGGCCCAAAAAGCCTTACTGTTAAAAGACAGGCCGATCGATCGGCCTGTAGGTCCGATCGATCGGACCTGGGCGTGCAGCAGGTCCGGGACACTGATTTTTCTCCTTTTTGTTTCCTTTCCTTCCAACACCTCAACAACCACAAATAACTATGAACAAGGTGATTTAAACACATGATTCCAAGATATTAAAATGAGCTAAAGAGCTCCTCATTTCAAGTTTCTTCCTTTCCATTCTTTCCATTCACAATTAATCACAAGGTGGAGAAAACTCATTCATGTGAAATCATTTGAAACCTTGACAATATGATGCATACATTTTCCAAGCATGAACAAGAGGGAAATAACTCATCAATAAGCACATTTCGAAATCAATATTAATCATAGTGAAGACAACTACTAAAATCACCAAAACCCTTAATGAAACAAGATTTTTCTCACAAAACATGTTAATAATCAAAACAATCCATTCATCCACTTGCCTTTGACTCTAATCAAGCAAATCATGCTCCTAATCACCTCTCAAGCTCAAGATCCACAATCTCTACAAAAACCCCCAAAACAACCCTAAAATGGGTTAAACAATGAAATGACCATGAAACCTTTCAATAATCAAGGTGGAGCTTCTCTAAGGCTAGAAGATTACAAATCTAGAAGATGGGAAGAATCACTTACTTGGAAGGTCCTCTAATGGACAAGGTAAGCTCGAAGGAAGTCTTGTGATGGAGGGTTCTCTTCACAAATGGTATCAATGGAAAGCTTGCAAGATGAGGAAGAAGAAGGTGGTCTCCATTTCTTGATTGGTGAACTATTGGTGTGGCTTGGAGATGAAGAAGCAAGAAGAAGAAGAAGTTGCACAAGGGAAAACCCTAGGTTCAGCTGGAACAATGGTGAATGAAATGAATGAAGGAGATGTGTTCCTCTTATAAGCAAGTGAGGTTTGGGTCCCACAACTTAAAGAACTTGGGTGGCTGAAATCATCTAATTCGGGACCTCGGAAGGATTCGACGAAGAAGGAAGAAATGATCGTCGAAATATCTAGTTTCCAAAAAGTGTATGTTTCACGAATTTCGAGAATATTGAGTTTTGGGTACAGATTTGGTGTGAAAAGACTGTTTTGCCCTCAAGGCCAAGAAATCGGGTTTCGGGTTCTCAAATGGATATGGGATCAACATGAAAGTTGTAGGATTCCTCAAGATGAATGCAAGGGGCCAAAAACACAATACGAAACAAATCGGAGAAATCTCACAAGTAAAAGCAAAGCCGAAAAGGGAACCCCCAAAGGGCCCCACAAGCTACCAAAGCACTCAAAAGCCCAAAACTAGAAGAAAACCATTCTAGCTCACAAACTCAACCCAACAAATACTAATCCCACTAAAAGAACTAATCCACCAATAAAACAACACTAATCCAAGAGATTAGGGGTCGGGTTCTCACAGTTATATATCCAGAGAGATGGGGAAGGATTCTTTTAGCCCGTTGATGAGTATTCTGCGTGAGAACAAATTGACTGGCCCAAATTACGTAGACTGGAAAAGAAACCTTAACGTAGTACTCACCGCTGAGGAGTACAAGTATGTTTTGTCGGAACCCTGTCCTACCATTGATGATTATTCTACAGATGACTAGCAAGAGGCTGAAAGGAAATGGAAAAAAGGCGAATAGCATGGCCAAATGCTACATGCTTGCTTCCATGTCCAACGTGTTACAAACACAGCATGAGCAAATGGACACAGCTTCTGATATCATGTTGTCCTTGTCTGAGATGTTCGCAGACAAAAGCAGGCCAGCTTGGCAAGCTGCTTTAAGGACAATCATGAATTCTAGGATGGCTGAGGGAACACCTGTCAGAGAGCACATGCTCAAAATGATGGATTGTTTCAATGAAGCTGAGATCCTAGGGGTTGAGATTGATGCAGGGAGCCAGACCGATATGATTCTCGAAACTCTGCCGGAGTCTTTCAACCAGTTCAAGCTCAACTTCAACATGAGCAAGATGGACATGACTCTCTCTGAGTTAATGAAAGAACTCCAGGCGGCAGAGGCCATCATGAAGCCTAAAGGCCAACTTCACTTTTCCCAGTTTTCCTCTAAACTTAACCCGAAAGGGAAAAAGTTCAAGAAGAAGCAGGGTAAGGGAAAAGGACAGAAAAAGGGCAATGCTGGGAAGAAGGACAAAGGTACAGGTGAAAAGCCCAAAGGGAAATGCTTCAAGTGAGGCCTCAAAGGTCACTGGAAGAAAGATTGTCCCAAGCTCCTAGGCCCAGATAAGAAAGGTATATCTCTTTCCTACTACATTGAAACCTGTCATGTGGTTGATTCTACTGATTCTTGGATAGTAGACTCTGGAGCCACTAATCATATCTGCAATTCATTGCAGGGGTTTCAGACAATGAAAAAGCTTGAGAAAGGGGAGTTTAACCTTAGAGTTGGAAATGGAGCAAAGATTTGGGCTGTTGCAGTGGGAGCTGTTACTTTACATTTTCCGCATGATAGGATATTAGTTTTAAATAATGTTATCTATGTTCCGGACATAAGGAAGAATTTAATTTCAGTTTCCAGACTTATTGAATTTCATTATTCAGTTTCTTTCCATTCTGGTGTTGATATCAGTAGAAATGGAAATATCATATGTTCCGGTAGAATGCATGACAACTTATTTTATATCTATCCTATTGCTCCCACACTGCATAATGTACAACTAGAAAGCTCATCTTCCCTCAAGAGGAAGGTATCTTCGACCAATGACACTTATCTTTGGCACTTACGTTTGGGTCATATTAACCTAAAACGGATTCAGAGGTTGGTAGAGGATGGGCTCTTGAGCTCATTAGATCTCGAACCTTTACCTCAGTGTGAATCTTGTCTCATGGGAAAGATGACAAAAAGGTCATTCTCTGGAAAGGGACTGAGGTCAAAGGAGTTGTTAGAATTGGTTCACACTGATGTGTGTGGTCCTATGAACAAACTAGCTAGAGGAGGTTATGAGTATTTCATCACCTTCACTGATGATTACTCTAGGTATGGATATGTGTACCTAATGCGACGCAAGTCTGAAGCGTTTGATAAGTTCAAACAATTCAAGGCTGAGGCGGAGTTACAACTAGGGAAACATATCAAAGCTCTTCGATCTGATCGAGGTGGCGAGTACCTCCTGGGTGAGTTCAAGGAGTACCTCACACAACATGGGATTGTGTCTCAGTTGTCTGCACCGGGTACACCCCAGCAAAATGGTGTAGCAGAGAGAAGAAACCGTACCCTTCTTGATATGGTAAGGTCCATGATGAGTCATGCAACCCTACCCATATCTTTTTGGGGATATGCCCTAGAAGCAGCAGCATACATTTTGTACCTTCTAAATCAGTACCTAGGACACCTCAAGAAATGTGGATAGGTCGAAAACCCAGTTTAAGACATATCCACATTTGGGGTTGTCCAGCCTATGTACTGAATGATAAAGCTACCAAGCTAGAACCCAGATCGGAAATATGCTACTTCATTGGGTATCCTAAGGGAACGAGAGGAGGCATCTTTTATCATCCAAAGGAGCAAAAGGTGCTTATCAGCACTCATGCTAGATACTTAGAGGATGATTGCATGATGCACCAAGAGCTTGGTTGTAAAGAAACACTTGAGGAGATTCTTTCAGAAACTCCTGCAACATCTGTGCCAGATCCTGAGACTGTAGATAATCAAGACATTCCTTTTAACACTCCGGAGCCTCGTCGTAGTGGGAGAATTTCTAGACCACCAGATAGATACCTAGGAGTGTCTTTTATGACAGACTCCGAGGATCTGGTTGAGGATCCTACTAGTTACGATGAAGCAGTAACGGATATAGATGCTGACATGTGGCAGTAAGCGATGAAATCTGAATTGGATTCTCTGTATTCCAATCAAGTCTGGGAACTTGTGGATGCACCTGAAGGGATCAAACCCATAGGGTGCAAGTGGATCTACAAGAGAAAGAGAGGAGTGGATGGGAAGGTTGAAACCTTCAAAGCAAGACTGGTGGCGAAAGGATATACTCAGAGAGAGGGTTCGATTATGAGGAAACCTTTTCACCAGTGGCTATGCTTAAATCCATTAGAATTCTCTTAGCCATCGCATGTCATTATGACTACGAGATATGGCAGATGGATGTCAAGACAACTTTTCTAAATGGAAGTCTTGACGAATGCATCTATATGATGCAACCAGAGGGATTCATTGCTGGTGGCCAAGAGAACATGGTCTGTAAACTTAAAAAGTCCATTTATGGACTTAAGCAAGCATCTAGGGCATGGAACATCAAGTTCAATCAGGCAGTCAAATCCTTTGGCTTTGATCAAAACATTGATGAACCATGTGTGTATAAGAAAGGGAGTGGAAACGCAGTTGCATTTTTAGTCCTATATGTGGATGACATATTACTCATTGGAAATGATGTTGGCATGTTGTCATCTGCTAAGGTTTGGTTATCATCTCAATTTCAGATGAAGGATTTGGGTGAGGCGAGCTATGTCTTAGGGATCAAGCTTTTGCGAGATCGCAAGAACAAGATGTTAGCCTTATCCCAATCTTCGTATATTGAGAAGATATTGGTCAAGTATAACATGCATGACTCCAAGAAGGGCTTGCTACCTTCTAGACATGGAGTACCACTATCTCGGAATCAATGTCCGAAAACACCTCAGGAGATAGACAGCATGAGGAGAGTACCATATGCATCAGCTGTTGGAAGCCTCATGTATGCAATGTTGTGTACTAGACCAGATATCTGCTTTGCCGTTGGCATGGTTAGTAGATATCAATCAAACCCTGGACCTATGCACTGGACATCTGTTAAGCATATATTCAAGTATCTTCGGAGAACGAAAGATTATATGCTAACCTACTGAGCAGATGATCTAACACCACTGGCGTATACAGACTCTGATTTCCAGTCTGATGTAGATGGCAGAAAGTCTACCTCGGGATACGTCTTTACTCTATCAGGAGGGGCTATATCATGGAGAAGTGTCAAGCAAGATTGTACTGCTGATTCTACCATGGAAGCAGAGTATGTGGCAGCATCGGAAGCTGCGAAGGAAGCAGTATGGCTCAGAAAATTCCTATTGGAATTGGGAGTAGTTCCTGCAGTGCAAAAACCGATTGTCATGTACTGCGACAATACTGGTGCAGTAGCTAACTGCAAAGAGCCCAGGAATCACAAAAAAGGCAAGCATATTCAGAGAAAGTACCACTTGATCCGGGAATTCGTCCAGGATGGAGAAATAGTGGTAGAGAAGATTGCCTCAGCAAATAACTTAGCTGACCCATTTACTAAGACTCTCACTGAGAAAGTGTTTACTTCACATGTTGAGTCTATGGGAGTTAGGTTAGGTCGTAGTGATCTTTAGTGCAAGTGGGAGATTGTTGGGATTGGTGTATGCCCTAAAGCCCACTGACTGCACTCACATCTCTGTTACTGGATATTTATTGGTTATTTAATAGAATGACATCTTTCTCTTATTACTTGTGTATATGTATGGTTGTGTAAGGCCCATTGTTTTCTAGTAAGTGACTTAGGTGTGTAGTGACTGCACACAGAAAGGTCTAAGTCATGGACACTGGAAATAACTAATTTGTTCATAACTGAGAGGTGGAGTTGGGCACTTCATCTTGGTATAAGTTATAGTGAGATACTCTCCTGTGTTCAGGGTGACTTACCTTAGTCACGGGAGGTCTTTCCCGGATATATCTCATTAGTGCATGTGTCATGCATTGACCAGGACCATTAAAGGTGTGATCTCTAAAATAGTACTATCACAGAGAGAGATCAAGTCACCTCTTGCTACTGAGTGACCAGTGCTCTTAATCTTGAGCATTTGTGGATGAACTGACGAAGTCAAGTTCTTGTGCTTTAATTCACTATGGGTGAGATCCTGTTCATGGGTCAACAGCTCTGTGTTTTGGGTGGTCGGGCTTGATTAGTTGGGACGTGCAAATGCAATATGGAATCTATGCCATCGTGTGATGGAATGATCGTCCCCTTAGAATTATCCAATTAATCATCAGAATCTAAGATCTTAGTATATGGATGTTCCATATGGATATTGAACTTGTGGGTCGCTCCCTGGATCAAGAGAATGATATCCTGATGATGATTAAGTCAAGGGTATGAAGTTCTAAGGATGAGATGTAATCAAGAAGGTAGATAGTACATCGGTTAACCTACTTGATTATGGATGTTACATAGAGGGGCATTGTAGTCATTGTACTTGGTAGGTCAAAGACAATCGTCAGTTTATGATGAGCTTAATTTGCAATTTAATATTTGTCCCTGGAGTGCAACCATAACTCTTTAGTGGAATGAGTTAGGGTTAAAATGATCTTAATGTTGCTATGGGGTTAGGATGGACATTTTGGTCATTTTGGGAGCTAAGGGCAAATATGTCTTTTGGTCCCTCTTCTAGCCATCTTCCTATATTGGCATGGTTTCCTAATTTAATTAAATGATATGTGGTTGAATTAATTTTGTGGAAGAATAATTTTGAGTTTAAATTCAAATAGGCTTTTGATGGCATACATGAATTTAACTCTAGCTAAATTATTAACTTGTGGGCCATGGTGTGTTTATCTAGCTTGTGGGCCAGCCATAAGGGGAGCCCCTTGTGTGAGGTTTCCAAGTTTAACTAGGTATCTTTACTTGGAAGGAAGAACTCCTCTTTGGGTAAGAATTCCTATAATTAAAGTTTGCTAATTTTTAGTATCTTTAATTAGAAAGTGTTGCACAACTAAGGTGGCTGGTTGCTTATTTTATGGGATTGTCATTCCTATTAGAGAGAGGACTCTTAAAGGAATGAGATCTTTATAAATATAACCCTCACTACCCTGGGCGTGTAACACAAGAAACAAAGTGAGAGGAAAAACCCTAGGCGTGGATCAATTTGGTGCTCCATTGGCCGCCCATGAGATAAAGAGAAACTCACGCCCAGCAGCCTTCTTCTTCTTCATTCGTTGGAGAGAGGAAATCAGGTCCTGGACTTTTTCCACAAATTGTAGTTCAGAAAACCCATCTAGGAATCCATATTTTGATCCCACAATCAAAGCCAATCAGATTGGGTTGTGGAATAGAAGAGAAGATCAAAGGAAACATCTGCTGCAGAAATTCCTGCAACTAGCATTGCTCACTGCAGGCTGAGATCAGACCTTTGAAGGTTTTCTTTTCAGAGATTTAAAGCATTCATATCATCAAGGTATTAGTCCTCTATCATCTCCTTGCATTATACACATGTTGATCATGATTTCATGGAGTTTTTATGCATGTTTCATGGCTGAATAATCAGATTTGGTTTTGTTTTAAAAACTAGAAAAACCATATCAGCCATGGACGTCCAAGTTCAAATCTCTTTAGCATGAACTTTCATGCCCTTCTGTCCAAACCTCAATGTTCCTCTCGTCGGTGACACTTACAAGAAAACTTTATTTCCTTCTTTGAACTGTAAATCCCTTCTGTGAGAGTCTGCATGACTTTTCTGTCGACTCCGGGCTACTTTCAGACGTTCTTGGATCAACTTGACTTTGTCGCTGGTTTCACTCACTATGGCTGGTCCATGGAAACTGCGAACGCCTACTTCTTCCCAACAGACAGGTGTCCCACCCCTTCTGCCGTACAAAGCTTCGAAAGGCGTCATTCCAATGCTTGAATGGTAATTGTTGTTGTAAGCAAACTCACACAATGGTAGTGTCTCATCCCATTGAGTCTTGAAATCTAAAACACAAGCACGGAGCATATCCTCAAGAGTCTGAATTATCCTCTCTGACTGGCCATCTGTTTAAGGGTGATAAGCCGTGCTAAACTGTAGCTTCGTACCTAGAGACTCGTGCAATGTCTTCCAGAACCTCGAGACGAATTTGCTGTCTCTGTCAGATGTAATAGAAACTGGCTGCCCATGTCGACTAACAATCTCGTTGACAAACAATTCTGCCAAAGGTAGCATATGCATCTTCTTCCCTGTCCTCATAGGAATAAAATGAGCTGACTTGGTGAGATGGTCCACAATGACCCATATCGCATCGTTACCACTGCTGGTCCTCGGTAGTCCCGAAATAAAATCCATGGTAATGTGCTCCCATTTCCATTTTGGGATCTCTAATGGCTGTAACAATCCTGGAGGCCTCTGATGTTCTTCCTTAATCAACTGACACATCATGCAACTGGAGACGAACGCTGCAATTTCCCTCTTCATGTTATTCCACCAAAATCTGCCTTTCAAATTTTGATACATCTTCGTACTGCCTGGATGCATAGAGTACTTTGTACCGTGAGCCTCAGTCATGATGTCATTCCTCAAATCTTCAAGGTTAGGTACGCATAGACGGTCACGGTAGTACAAAACTCCATCAACAACACGGAAATCAGGACGGTCTGCTATATGCTCTGAAATCTTGGCTAACTCCGGATCTTGCAACTGACTATCCTTGATCTTCTGAATGAAGGAAGGCTCTGACACTGACATGTTAGCTAGCAAAACACCCTTCCTTAGTGGCTGTAGATCTATACTCAACTCTTCAAATTGCTCAAAGATACAAGTGCCACTTAGATTTGTCAAGCCTACTGATTTTCTGCTCAAGGCATCGGCAACTACATTAGCTTTCCCCGGGCGGTACTTGATTGGAAAATCGTAATCCTTGATATATTCCATCCATCTTCTCTGCCTCATGTTCAATTCCTTCTGAGAAAATAAATACTGTAGACTGCGGTGATTGGAGTGGACTTCGAACTTCTCTCCATAGAGGTAATGTCTCCACATCTTCAATGCGAAGACGACTGCTGTTAATTCAAGATCGTGGGTGGCATAGTTCTTCTCGTGATCTTTCAACTGCCGGGATCCATATGCAACAACTTTTCCCTTTTGCATGAACACGCAACCAAGTCCAATATTTGAAGCATCAGTAAAAATGGTGAAACCGCCGCTTCCGGATGGCAAAGTAAGGATTGGTGCTGTAGTCAATCTCTTCTTCAGCTCTTGGAAACTAGTTACACACTAATCTGTCCACACATACGACACGTTATTCTTTGTCAACTTCGTCAAAGGTGACGCAATTGATGAAAATCCTTGCACAAACCTCTGGTAATATCCTGCCAATCCCAAAAAACTTCTGATTTCTGTCACATTCTTCGGTCTTTCCCACTTCACTACTACCTCAATCTTGGATGGATCTACTGATAATCCTTCATTGGAGATGATGTACCCCAAAAATGCTACTTGTTCCAACCAAAATTCACACTTGTTGAGCTTCGCAAATAGCTGGTTCTCTCTCAAGAGTTGCAGCGCTATCCTCAAGTGCTCTTCATGCTCTTCTTTGGTCTTGGAGTACACCAAAATATCATCTATGAATACTACCACAAACTGATCCAAGAACTACACAAATATTTTATTCATCAATGCCATGAACACTGCCGGTGCATTAGTCAACCCAAATGGCATCACTAGGAACTCATAGTGACCATATCCTGTCAGGAAAGCTGTCTTCAACACATCTGATTCTCTGACTCTCAGCTGATGGTAACCGGATCTCAAGTTAATCTTTGAAAAATATGAAGTACCTTGTAACTGATCAAATAATTCATCTATCCTTCGCAATGGATATTTGTTCTTGATGGTCACTTGATTCAATCTTCTGTAATCTATACACATTCTCATCGAACCATCCTTCTGTTGGAAAATAGGTGGGCCATTCAGATAGGTTTCAAAAACTTTTGACCCACTTGATGCAGGGATCAACTATCTAGAAGGCAACAAAACCCAATCCAGGATGCATTCCCTCAAACTCATAAATCATGTACAACAATATATCCTATCTAGAAGATAGAAAATAACACCTAAACATGCAACCACGAAATCTACAACATACAAGGATATAGATTATACATTTGGAGCTTTGTAGTGCTCTAATGGAGAATTTGAGTTCTTTCTTTGATGATGAACACCTTCACTAATCAAATCAGAATCTCCAACACCTTTTGATCTTCCACGCTATGACCCGTATCAGATTCTCTTTTCTAAAGAAGATGGTGGAATCTCCAAGAGAAAACCTAACTAGTAACTCCAAGGAACTAGAGGAGAAAGAGATGAGAACTAGAAGAGGGAAGGGAGGAAGAGATGCAACACTTGCACTCAAATAAGGGGCTGGGCGTGAATCCCTAGATGGAATAGCATGGAGGACGTCCAAGCCTCCTCTCCTCTTTTATAGCACTTAAGCAACCTCCTCTTATTAATTGAAATAGAAGTCTTACTTCCATAATAATTAGTTGCTTACTAAATCACAATTAGAAGTCTTACTTCAAATATGATTAGTAACCTCCTCTTTTTCTAATTAAAATAGAAGTCTCACTTCCATTAATAATTAGTAACTTACTATTACCACTATTAGAAGTCTCACTTCAAATAGAAATAGTAACTTTCTATTTCCTTTTAGAGTTCTACTATAATTAGTATCTTTCTAATATCTTGGGCTAGCATGGGGCCACTAGGGATTCCTTAGAAAGCTGGCTCCAACTGGGACACGCGACCCCACATCTCATGTGCAATCCGGGCCCACAGCTAATTGCAAATAACTCCACTATATAAATGCAATTGCACTCCAGTCTTAGGAATATATTACAATGAAGACCCTAAACTTCCACAGTACCACAAGTAGGCCCCTCCATCTATATCCATGGATCAATTGGACCTGCCCACCAAAATAGATCCATATCTTATTATCCTTGAGCCCCAATTAATTATAGTGATCATTTGGTACCGATCCAATTAACTCTTAATCGGAATGGGTGCGCACTTACCAATGATAAATCCATTAATTGGCACAAGGGGATATTAAAGATAGATTCCATCTTGACCATTGAATGTTCCCACAACTCTTCTACCACGTACCCAAATCACCGAGGTATTGACCTACAATTGGCCTCACTCATTGGTGACTTAAAGTAAATGAATAGATAGAAACTTGAGTTCATTAATGTCTCAGGATTATGAGCCTATTGCTAGGGAATTATGAGAGCAGACCTTAAAGTAAAGACAGTGTATATAAGGTGCTTCTCATGGTCCTTTAATACATCCAATGTACCAGCACTATGATCCAGAATCTTATATTCCGATGATCGAGACAAATCACACTATCTCATAGTGATCAAAGTGCTGCAACCTTGTCAAATGAGATGCCCAATCTCATCATTGGTTGTGAAGATATTTAAGTATAAGATTTGCAATACATGTCTCCTGTATGTGGAACTCATCCATACACATGTATTACATCTAGTATACTTGTGGACTCCGGTTCATCTCATGAACCATTATGTCATTCGTATTGGTTATATGCAAACAAGTAATAAAACACCATTCATCTCATGAAAGGAAAGCAATAATATATATTGATAAATAAAGAAATTAATCAATTTATTCATCATATACTGGTATTGAGACCATAAAACTAACACCTTCTTCTTGACAAACAAGACTGGAGCTCCCCATGGTGAAATGCTCGGTCTTATAAAACCTTTGTCCAACAATTCTTGCAACCGAGTCTTCAATTCTCCCAGTTTTGCCGGAGCCATACGATATGGTGCAATAGAAATTGGAGCGGTCCTTGGTAATCACTCAATGCTGAAGTCAATCTCTCTGATGAGTGGCAAACCTGGAATCTCCTCCGGAAAAACATCTGGGAATTCCCAAACAATTGGGATCTCCTCCACCCCTTGGAATCGTTTATCCTCCGTGATAAACACCAAATATGCTTCACATCCACTTTTTAATAGTCTACCAGCCTTCAATGTTGAGACAAATCCTGTACGAGGATCTCTCCTCTCTCGTTGAAACAACACCCCTGCTGGTTTCTCATCTAACTTGAAGGTAAGGGTCTTATAGAAACAATCCATTGTGGCATGGTACCTTGCCAGCCAATCCATCCCTAGGATGACATCATAATCATACATCTCCAATAAAATGAGATCTGCTGTTGAAACCACTTCTCCTATCTGAACTGCACAACTAGGATAAAAGGTTCTACAAATAACTTGTTTACCTACTGGGGTTGCCATAGTCAAAATGAACTCAAGTTCTCTATCATGCACATCAATCAACTTAGAAAATGCATGAGACAGAAACGAGTGTGTAGACCCATGGTCAAATAAAATGTTAGCTTTAATCCCACAAACAAGGAGTGTACCTTCCTACCTTCCACGACATTGCCTGCAGCCTCTACATCAGCTCTATTAACCGCATAGATTTGTCCTTGTTGCTGTGGCCTATTCTGAGCTTGCTGTGGCCTGCCTTGTTGGATGTTTCTGTTCTGTTGTGGGGGACGCTGATTTTGATTCTGTCCTTGTTGACGGGCCTTTTGCTGTTGTTGCGGTCTATACTGTTGCTATGGTGCCTGTTGTTGAAGTGGTCTCGCCTGGTTTTGAACAACCATTGCATTCTGTGTTGGTGCCGGACGCTGTGCCCTTTGCTGCTGTTGATTCTGTCTGTTTTGCCTTGGATAGTCTCTCATCTGATGGTTCATGGAACCACATCTGAAGCATGCTTCTGTGAGTGTACGACATTGCGTACTCTCATGGTTCTTCCTGTTAGGTCTTTTGTTTTTGCAATTTGATGGATGCATTTGCACTTTAGCATCATTTGGATTCACACACTAGCATTGTTTTAGAAAACCTTGAAATCTTGATTTATACATGCATAGCTTTTAAGCTTTGGAAAAGTATTTGTTTTATGCTTGTTTTGGTTTTAAAGTTGGATGCATTGGTTTTGAAACCCAAACTCTTTTTGAAAACCTATTTCCTTGTGCACTTCATTTGGAAAATCATGTTAGGTATTTAGGTTTGAGGTTTGCATACTTTCAGCACCTTTAGAATCAGTTTTGTATGCAATTTCATTTGAAAAGAGTTTTTCTCAAATCAAGCTAGCCTATGGTTTTAAAGTTTTCAAATTTGTTTAGGCTTCTTATAATCATGTTTTAATAACCTTTAGAATCTTTAAAACATGTTTTCCAAGCTTGATTTAGTAGGTAAAAAGGTCCCCCAAGCTAAAACTTCAAATTTGCAAAAGTTGCAAAAAGGGGGGAGTCCCGGCAGTGTCGCCGGTCGACCGAGACACAGGTCTCGGTCGACCGAGACAACTGGAAGTCATTTTTTCCAGAACCTGTTCTGTAGCTCCAACGGTCAGAAATATGTGTATTATTGTTTTAAAGTTTCACAACTTGCATCACTTTGATCTCCCCCTTTGCAATTTGATGGCAACTTACTCATCATAGAAATTACACACTAAGTCTTCAGCTCCCCCTAAGCTGGACAAGTCTTGAAATCTTCTTGGATGCTCCTTCTCTTAGCTTGGGCTCTTTCCTTCAATCTTCTTGATGCTTGGAGCTTGATCATTCTTCAAGCTTTCTTTTCATCTTCCTCTCTTTGGCCAAGCATCTTCTTTAGCACCAAGCTTTCTTTCTTCTATTTGCTCTCCCCCTTTGACCATGCTTCTTTCTCCTCTTGAGAACTTGAAAGCTTTCTCCCCCTTTGATGGATAGGAGATCTTCGAGTACTTGAACTCTCGAACTCTCTCCCCCTTTGATGAGTAGGAGATCTTTGAGTCACACTTGAACTCTCTCTCCCCCTTTGACATTAAATTGCAAAGGTACCTACACACATGAGACAAGAAGAATACCTTTAGTAGCACCTGTTAACAAATGAAATCGAAAATGAAATTCATAACAGGCTATCATGTATGGAAGTTATCTCTAAGGGCTCAAGGGCAATCCAAGGGTGAATTTGATCAAACTAATACTTCCTATGAAGGTTTACACTCCCCCTCAATCCATTCTCTTCTTTTGTCAAACTTTTGACAAAGATTTAACTATTAGGTGCAAGAAGAAGATGGTTTAACCAATTGAGGGTCAACTTCAAGGAAAGGATTAGATTCATTTAACTATTAAGCTCAATATGATCAAATTGCCAAAAGAGAGCTAGGACAAATGAGAGAAGCAATCATGGATATCAATTGAAACAAACATATCAATTGAGATTAAAGGATATGACTATTAACATAATCACTCTAAAATGGATTCAAGAATGTTACTTATTAGGAAAAATCCAAATTAGAGCTATCCATGATATGGGGTTTACTCAAACATAGCATCAATCAATATTACTTATGAAAATCATATGCTATGTAAGTTTTGAACTCATTTCATTCAATCAATAAATATGACTATTAAAGTGCATGAAAGAGTGAAATGAAATTCAATCATGAAGCCAACCTCAAATAATAACCAACCAATATTATTAACACATAAACATGGTGGTCATGAGATTTACCTATGAGAGCAAAAAGAGGTGGCAATCATGAGCATTATGATGCTAATGGTGTGTGACGTGGAACAATTATATAACTATGAAGATTAGTCCAAAGCACACAAGGTCTATCACATACACAAGATAAGATATCAATTGGATATGAAATCAATGGAACATTATACCAAATGAAACCAATTGAATATGATAACATGAGTAAAAGCAAGGATGTGATAAACTACCATCAAGCATCATAAATGCATATTCATCACTTTTAATGATATTCCTAAAGAGCATAGTGATGAACAAGGCAAATTGCAATGCAAAAGGATAAAGCTTTGTAATGCATGCAATTTCCAAAGTGTCTAGATCATATGAATTCAACACTAAGAAATCCATCAAACAAGAGATATAACTATGAAATACAAGTAATGGATTTCAAAAAGGTTCATATGATCAAGAACATTAATATGAGGTTGAAACATGTATAAGGATGATATCAAGAGAATACACATGAATCCACATCATAACCATCCACAAAGAAATGACTATTAGGCATAGAGGATGGATTTGGGTTCTAGTATGGTTTTTACAAATACTACCAATATCACAACCATACATGAACCAATTGTCATTTGCATATAAAAAGAATAACTAAATAAGCAAAGATGCAAACAACATACATTTCCATTTCTAAAGATAATACAACCAAAAGAAAAGGAAATGAGAATCATGGAACATGCTTTGATGAATCTAACTAATGAAGTTATAGAGCATTTCCAATCATCCAATCTTCAAATCATTTCAATAAACAAAATTCAACAAAGAGCATAAAAGGAATGATTTTGAAGATCAATTTTCAACATGTATATTAAAAGATATAACTTAATTGAAACACATACAAGTTGAATTTTCAATACAATGATTTTCCATATACAAGTATAACTTAGAAGTCCATGGAAAAACTTGAATTGAGTCAAATCATTTGTTCAAATAGTCTTACAAATGATTCAACAACAATTGATCATGAATAAATTAGCTATGAAAGCTTTTAAAGACACAATCAATTAATCATGTAGAAATGCAATGCAAAACATATGAGTGCAAAAAGCAAATCAAACATGATGAAGTTATAATCAAAAGATTTTGAAAACCATGAAGTGTAACTTAGAATGGTGTATGAAAACAAAATCAATTGATCATAAAGAAACAATGCATTTTAATAGATGTAACTATGAAAGAACAAAATGCAAAGCAATCATGACCAACAAAAGGTTTAACTTATAAAGCATAGGTTGGTCAATGAGGTCCAAGGCCTTAAGGTTTGTCTAAGTATAAAACTTTGGGAATCCACCTAAGGTCTTGTGAGGGTTGAACTTTGAGGTCTATTTTGGACTTCTCACCAACTATAGGAGATTTAACTTGATAAATTTTCAATTTGAACTTATCACCATGATATTTTGATTTTACTAAGTTTAGCTTAGAATGGTGATTAGTCTTTTGAGGTTGGTGAGTTTTCTTCTTAGGGGATAGATTCATTTTTCTTTTCTTTTTATTTTCTCCCTTTCTTTGACTTTTGAAATTTAGATTTAACTTTGTAATTTTCTTCAAAAGTTCTTTCATGTTTTGACTTAAGGGAGGTAGGTTGAGAAGCTTTTTGTTAATAGATTCTTTTAAACTTGGTTTGACTTGATTAACCTTTTTAGAATCTATCTTTGGAGACTCCATTTTAATAGATTTAACTTGTTTAGTCTTTTTGGAGTCTTTCTTAATTTTTGATGTCTTACCCTTCATAGGTTTTGATTCTCCATTCTTTAGTTCAAAGATGGGCTTAGACACATGGCTTCTCTTTCTTAGTTTGCACTCAAACCTAAAATGCCCTTCAATGCCACAATAATCACATTTGGATTTGGGCAAGGGAGAAAGAGTGCTAGAGAAAGAGGACTCACCTTTCACAAAAGTGGTGGTGAATTTAGGGTCATAGGACATATTCCTATCAAATCCAAGACCCGTCCTATCTCCATGAGATTTACCCAATTTGAATAATTTTTCAAGTTTCTCTTCACTTTGGGTAAACTTGCACTCATACTTTTGTTTATAGCTTTCAAGTTGAGTGACTTTGGTTTTAAGGGTTGAATTTTCATATTTAACTTTTGTTAGTTCATTTTCAATTCCCTTAAAATTGTTTAGCTCTTCATAGGCAAGTTTTAACTTAGAATTAAGCTCATTAACAACATTTGATCCAAGTTCTAAAGTTTTTAAATTACTTTGAGCATTAGACAAATTTTCATTGGAAATTGTCAACTTGGATTTTAAATAGTTAATGTTTTCATCTTGTCTTTTAATTGTATCTCTTAGGTTCAAATTTTCATTTTTAAGTTCATCACAATTTATCTTAATCTCATTTAATTCATCTTGAGCATTAGATAAATTTTCCTTAGAGATAGTCAATTTAGATTCAAGATTGTTAAAGTCTTTATCTTGCCTTTGTAATTGATCTCTTTGTTTTAGATTTTCCTTATTGACATTATCATAATCCATCTTTAATTCTTTTAGTTCATCTTGAATGTTAGATAGATTATTTAAAGAGATCATGAACTTAGAGTCTAGACATTTTATTACTTCTTCTTTCTCTCTAAGTTCATCTTTTGAAGAGGCTAATTCTTTGGTTAGATTTTTAGATTCTTCTCTTAAACTTTTGTTTTTCTTCTCAAGCTTTAAGGATATATCATATAATTCTTCAAAGGCTTGTTGAAGATCATCTTCATCATACTCAATTTCTTCCTCTTTTGAGTCAAATTGATATTCATTTAATTGATGGTTTGAATCTCTAATAGAAGGAAGAGTGAGAGATCTAGAAGAATCTACAAAGTCTAGCCTAGTGGAGTCCATTCTAAAGATTTTCAAATAAGCACAACTCTAGGGTTTTAACTCTAGGTTTTTACACCTAATCAAGAGTTCCAAACACTTGATCCTAAGGGATAGAGCACGAGGCTCTGATACCAATTGAAACTAATTGAATTTGATAACATGATAAAGAGCAAGAATGTGACAAAAATCCATCAAGCATCATAAATGCATATTCATCACTAATAAAGATATAACTATTGAGCATAGTGATGAACAAGGTAAATTGCAATGCACAAGGATATGACTTTGAAATGCATGCAATTTATAAAGTGACTAAATCATATGAATTCAACATCTAAGTTATCCATCAAACACATAGAAATATGAGGAATGGATTTCAAAGAGTTTCATATGATCAAGATCACTACTATGAAGTTGAAACATGTATTAGGATGATATCACTTATAGCATATACATGAATCAACATCATAACCATCCAAAAAGAAATGACTATAAAGCATAGAGGATGGATTTGAGTTCTAGTATGGTTTCAACAAATAGAACTAAGATCACAACCATACATAGAACACTTTGACATTTGCATAGAGAGGATCAATCAACACTCAAGATCTAACTCATACCATATCATCAATAAAGAATATAACTATGTAAGCACAAGAAGGTATGAAGTTAGAGAGACATCATGGATCACATAAAGATGAAGATGGACCACATAAATGGATATACCTATTAAGAACAATGGTTTAATTCCAATTCATCTAAAATGATCCATTAAGCTATCATGTAACATCTCCACTCTTAGCAAATGTACTATGCTTACAATGCAATGGAAAAGGATATGTGGTTTAAACCAAATGAGCTTAGCACATAAAATCACATATGTACATAAAAAGCTCAAATGCAAGATTTTACTATAAAGCACATAAACAATCATCAAAATGCATCTAAGAGAATATACCAAGTTAGGCACAAACATGCAAATCAATGAAACTATATCCAACCATGCAATGTAAGACATCAAAATCAATTTGCATAAAGAATGTAACTCAATGAGCAAAGATGCAAATTGTTTGTAAAAATTATTTCCTTTCAAATGATACAATCATAATTAGGCACAAGGAAATAAATTCAAGGAAAATGCTTCTATAAATATAACTAATAAAGCTTAGAACATTTTCCAAAGTTTTCCAAATCACTTCAATGTATGAAATTCCAACAAAGAATCATTTAGAATTAAGAGCAAGTGAATTTGAAAAACAAGAAGTGTACTATTGTAAAGTTTTCAATTTGTAAAAACAATAGACACTTACAAATTTTCCATATCAAAAGATATAACTTGTAAATCAATGGAAAACTAAGGTTGCTTCAAATCATTTGATTTCCAAAAAGGATTTAACTATGACAAACATCAAATGATTTTCCAACATCAATTGATCATGAAAAACTAGCTAGAAAGCATTTGTAATCACAATCAATTGATCATGAATAGATATGCACAATAAGAGATATTACTAAATGAACAACATGCAAATCCATCATGAAAAAAAATTGCAATCAAGGGATTTTGAAAACCATGAGATATAACTATAAAAGTTCATGAAGACAAAATCAAATGATCACAAAGAAACATTGCATTTTAAAAGATGTGACTATAAAGAAACAAAATGCAAATGTATCAAGACCAACAAATAGATATAACTAAAAAGAATAGGTCGGTCTAGAGGGATCAAGGCCTTAAGGTTACTCAAATAGTCTACCTTTGAAAATTCACCTAAGGTCTTGAAAAGGTTGTCCATGAGAGAACACTTTGAGGACTCACCAACTCTAGAAGATATAACTTGAGAAAGTCTTAGAGTGGTGCAATGAGGCTAGGGAAATTATCATTTTCAAACATAGTGGAAATCTTTAAAAGATATGCAATAAAACACAACACTAGGGTTCAAATCTAGCAATGATCAACTCCGGGTTGTTAAGCCCTAAAATGGAGTAACCCGCTCTGATACCACTTGTAAGTCCATGGGGATCCGAACCCTAGAGGGGGGGTGAATAGGGTGAGCTTCTTTTATGACCAATTTTAACAATTTTAACTTCTTTAAAACAAACTAGTCATAAGTGATGATTATCAAACAATATGCGGAAGCTAATAAAAACAATCACCACAAAGCAAGCACCATCACACAAGTATTTATAGTGGTTCGGCCTCAATGCTTACATCCACTACCGGCTTGTGATCCAACTGTAAGTCCACCTGGATCCGAACCCTAGAGGGGGAGTGAATAGGGTGAGCTTCTTTTATGACCAATTTTAACAATTTTAACTTCTTTAAAACAAACTAGTCATAAGTGATGATTATCAAACAATATGCGGAAGCTAATAAAACCAATCACCACAAAGCAAGCACCATCACACAAGTATTTATAGTGGTTCGGCCTTAATGCCTACATCCACTACCGGCTTGTGATCCAACACCCCACCGGATTTCCACTATTTATGCTTTTCAATAGGCTAAGCAATAACCTTTACAATATGCTTTCCAAGGCTAAGCAATAACCTTACAATGATGTTTTTCAAGGCTTAACATCAACCTATACATTATGCTTTTATAGGCTAAGCAATAACCTCTTCAACCATAGGTTGGTTATCTCACTAATTTAGTGTCTTTAATACACTTGATGGAGATTCTATTTAGCTCATTACAATGCCTCTTAAATAGGCGGATATGGAAGTGAAATACAAATACACACTCACACTATGAATGCAAAGATGAAAACAAATGAAGTGTGTGTGTGTGGTCCTCAATCATTTTGAAAAAGAAAGCTCATAAATGTAAGCCTAAGGCTTTTGAAAGTTTTAGCTCATAACACATTTATGATTGAGGATATGATGCAATCACATGTTAAAAGTAACAACTTGTTAATGATATCAAAGTTACACAAGTTGTATGAAATGGATTAGCTCTAAACATGTGATGCATAGGGATGTCAATCAAATCACCAATGAAGCTCAAAACATAAAAATAGATTTGATTGAAAAGAGGGGACAAATCATATGTAATTATAAGGACAACTTGAAAATGATTTACCTATCAAAGTGATGCAAGTTGTGAAACTTTAGAACAATAATACACATATGATTTGTAATGATGTTGAATCCAAAACATAAGATACATTTGAAAGAGATTTTCTTATGATGGAAAAACAACAACCAATGATTCAACAAAGTATATGAATCATGTTACATATTTCATTAACATGATCTACTTAGATTTACCAAAGATAAAGTACTACTTTGATGAATCAATGGTGATGTATCCAAAACAATAGATCTATTCAAAATATAACACATGCTAAGGATACAACACATCATAGGTTAACATGTTACTAAGATTTACCAATGATAAAACAAAACATGAAAACATATGATTTGTAAAGAAGTTGAGTCCAAAACATAAGATACTTTTGAAAGTGATTTTCTTATGATGGAAAACAACAACCAAAGATTCAACCAAGTATAGGAATCATGTTACATATGATTTACCAAGTTTCTTTCATTAACATGATCTACTTTGATTTACCAATTCAAGTACTACTTGGATTGAATCATATGATGTTGTATCCAAAACAATAAATCAACTCAAAACATAAAATATGTTAAGGACACAACACAAACATAGTTTAACATGCTAGAAATGATTTACCAAAAATAAAACAAAAGCATGCAAACATATGATTAAGAAAGGAAGAGCCTACTTGGTGGTTTAACTTCATTAATCCAAGCTTTAGCTTTCCTAATCTTCCCCTTCATCCCTTGGTTCTCTTCCCTTTTGATATGCCTCAAATCCTCTCAAGGAGGGGTTAAAAATTCCCAACTTTTGGCAAGGGAAAGAACTCATATTTAGGGAAAAGTGGCCAACGGCTAGTTCTCGGTCGACCGAGAAACAGGCCTCGGTCGACCGAGAACACACAACGGTCATATTTCTGACCGTTGGTGCTCCCAGGCAATTTTTGCCTGCAGTTGTCTCGGTCGACCGAGACCTGCCTCTCGGTCGACCGACGACACTGCCGGGACAACCCCCCTTTTGACAAAAAATCCAACTTTTGTCATTTCAAAGTTATTTCTTTGGGGGACCTTTTGGCCACTAAATCAAGCTTGGAAAACATGTTTTAAAGATTTTAATGGTTTTTAAAACATGAACATAAAAAGCCTAAAAAGTTTCAAAACTTTTAAAACAAAGGCTAGCTTGATTTCTTGAAAACTCTTTTCTAAAACAAATGCATCCAAGATGAAAAAACAAATCATGCATAAATCAATGCTTTTACAAAACTTAAAAGCAATGCATGAATAAAACAAGATTTCAAGTTTATCTAAAACAATGCATGTGTGTAAATCAAATGATGCTTGAATGATAATGCATCCATCAAATTGCAATCTAGAAAATTCCTAACACCAACACCCCACCGGATTTCCACTATTTATGCTTTTCAATAGGCTAAGCAATAACCTTTACAATATGCTTTCCAAGGCTAAGCAATAACCTTACAATGATGTTTTTCAAGGCTTAACATCAACCTATACATTATGCTTTTATAGGCTAAGCAATAACCTCTTCAACCAAAGGTTGGTTATCTCACTAATTTAGTGTCTAATATACACTTGATGGAGATTCAATTAAGCTCATTACATTGCCTCTTAAATAGGCGGATATGGAAGTGAAAATCTAATACACACTCACACTATGAATGCAAAGATGAAAACAAATGAAGTGTGTGTGTGTGGTCCTCAATCATTTTGAAAATGAAAGTTCATAAATGTATGCCTAAGGCTTTTGAAAGTTTTAGCTCATAAAACATTTATGATTGAGGAAGTAATGCAATCACATGTTAAAAGTAACAACTTGTTAATGATATCAAAGTTACACAAGTTGTATGAAATGGATTAGCTCTAAACATGTGATGCATAGGGATGTCAATCAAATCATCAATGAAGCTCAAAACATAAAAATAGATTTGATTGAAATTAGGGGACAAATCATATGTAATTATAAATACAACTTGAAAATGATTTACCTATCAAAGTGATGCAAGTTGTGAAACTTTAAAACAATAATACACATATGATTTGTAATGATGTTGAATCCAAAACATAAGATACATTTGAGAGAGATTTTCTTATGATGGAAAAACAACACCCAAAGATTCAACAAAGTATATGAATCATGTTACATCTTTCATTAACATGATCTACTTAGATTTACCAATAAAGTACTACTTTGATGAATCAATGGTGATGTATCCAAAACAATAGATCTATTCAAAATATAGAATATGCTAAGGATACAACATATCATATATTAACATGTTACAAAGATTTACCAATGATAAAACAAAACATGAAAACATATGATTTGTAAAGAAGTTGAATCCAAAACATAAGTTAGTTTTGAGAGAGATGTTCTTATGATGGAAAACAACAACCAAAGATTCAACCAAGTATATGGATCATGTTACATATGATTTACCAAAGTTCTTTCATTAACATGATCTACTTTGATTTACCAATTCAAGTACTACTTGGATTGAATCATGTGATGTTATATCCAAAACAATAAATCAACTCAAAACATAAAATATGTTAAGGACACAACACAAACATAGTTTAACATGCTAGAAATGATTTACCAAAAATAAAACAAGAGCATGCAAACATATGATTAAGAAAGGAAGAGCCTACTTGGTAGTTTAACTTCATTAATCCAAGCATTAGCTTTCCTAATCATCCCCTTCATCCCTTGGTTCTTTTCCCTTTTGAAATGCCTCAAATCCTCTCAAGGAGGGGTTAAAAATTCCCAACTTTTGGCAAGGGAAAGAACTCATATTTATAGGGAAAAGTGGCCAACGGCTAGTTCTCGGTCGACCGGCAAACAGGCCTCGGTCGACCGAGAACACACAACGGTCATATTTCTGACCGTTGGTGCTCCCAGGCAATTTTTGCCTGCAGTTGTCTCGGTCGACCGAGACCTGCCTCTCGGTCGACCGGCGACACTGCCGGGACAGCCCCCTTTTTGCAAAATTTCCAACTTTTGCACTTTTCAAAGTTATTTCTTTGGGGGACCTTTTGGCCACTAAATCAAGCTTGGAAAACATGTTTTAAAGATTTTAAAGGTTTTTTAAAACATGACATAAAAAGCCTAAAAAGTTTCAAAACTTTTAAAACAAAGGCTTGCTTGATTTCTTGAAAACTCTTTTCTAAAACAAATGCATCCAAGATTTAAAAACAAATCATGCATAAAACAAGATCTTAAAAACAATGCATGAATAAATCAAGATTTCAAGTTTACTTTAAAACCAATGCAAGTGTGTAAATCAAATGATGCTAGAATGATATGCATCCATCAAATTGCAATCTAGAAAATTCCTAACACTTCCCATAGTGGGCACAAACCAATAGGTTTTGAGCATTCTGTTTTGTCCTCTGCTTCTTGCTCTGATGATTCTTGTGCTGGTAGTTATGCTGATGAGCTTGTCCTTTCCCTTGAACTCTAAGGATCTTGTTATGGAAACTCTCAAACTTGTAGGCTCTCTTAACAGCTTCCTCGAAGGTGATAGGTGGCACTACGCCTGTGGCGTCTCTCTCAATGATGGGGTTAACTAGGAACTTTGCAATTTTCTTCTCTACCGTGTCCACCAATTCTGGAGCATATCTAGACAATCTCTCAAACTTTGTGAGGTATTCGAGGACTGTCATATTCCCTTGCACAAGTTGCTGGAATTTCACCGCCTTCTGTCTTTTGATGTGGGTGGGTACGTATTTATCATGAAACTGCCTCTTGAAACTTGCCCAAGCTACTGCGTCTGCCATAGTCCTGTATTCATCTCTAACTGTTTTCCACCAAATGTCTGTTACACCGTTAAAGAGAGATGATGCAAGTTTCACTCTATCTCTTCCGGTGCATTGGAAGATCTCAAAGATGTCCTCAGTATGCTCTAGCCAGTCATCTGCAGCTAATGGATCCTCTATGCCTAGAAAGTCCTTTGGAGCTCTCTTCCGAAAGCGCTCAAACAAGCGTTCGGGTCATGTTGCCTCTAGTTGATGATGATGGCGAGTTGAGGTTGAACCGGTTCGGGCCTTCTCTGAAACACCTCTAACAACTGTCTCTGCATTTCTGCCAATTCTCTAGCATGCTCTTCCTCTCTCTTCAGCATTTGTTCTTGCAATCTAGCCTGATTCTCATTGGCCTGACGCTGTTGATCAAGCATTGTCTGCATCATCTGTTGAAATTGATTTGGCATATTGTTATCAACCATATTTTCCTCAACAGGTCCTGTGTGATCACTGTTACTTGCGGAGGGGTTGCCGTTTATCGGTCTCTTGCGAGGTGGCATGATGCTGCAAAACAAGTTGTTAGCACATAATAATCGAATAAAGGGCCACACATTGCTCACACGACACTAGCTAACGAAGAGTCTAACGAATCCTTGCCACATCTTTAGGATTTCTAGTTTCTTTTAATTGCTTGAAACACATCTCGCTCCGATACCAGTCTGTCGCGACCCCGAATCGGGTAACCGAGGTCCTAATCCGGGATCGGGACTCTTAATGTGTGTATATGTTTATTTAATTTCCCACAGGTGTCCGCTGTGAGGATATCACAACAACATAAATATTTATTTTAATGCGGAAGCATGTAGCAAATCAAATTGATAATTCAAGTCATGTCACAAGATAAAATCATATATATAAACCAAATATCAGAATGAGCAATGATCAATAATACTTACCCAAAAGAAAAGTTAAAGTTTATACAAAAGGTCATTAGTTACATTCCCAAAAATAGAGGTCAATAAAGGCCAATATAGACAAAATACCAATCTCCAAAAGACTGGTTAAACGTTCCCAAAATGTTACGTCTCTCAAAGCAATCAAATGTCTAAACGACATCATCAGCATGCCACTCAACTAGACGTTGCGGTTCACCACCGCTTCGGGATAGGCAATGTCCGGACCTGAGTACCAAAGAGTGGGTTAAAAACGACAGTTTGGAAAACGGGTGAAAAGACATAACAATATAACAATAAATGAATTTACCTTCAAAAGCATTTAAAACCTGTTTAAATAACAATTTCCATGAAAGAGATAAATCATTTATTCAAATATAAGTATGCATTGTAAAACATGTAAAGGTAACCAAGGAAACGAGAAACAAGCAAGATGACAACCACACGAAGCTAAGTCCTCTATCACCGAAGTGACAGAGCAATATCAAGGCGTTGATCTCAGTCACACGAGGCGAGGAGAAACAATGAAATATATACATATACATATAATATATGGGACATGACCACGGTAGCGAGCTGGGCATCGGGAACCACCGTAGCAATCCTAGGTATCGAGACAAGACCTCGGTAATAACCGGGGTAGCGGGATCCAAATTGCATCTGGCGGTACAAGAGGGGGATTTCCAAGTCGGTGGATCAGACCAATAGGGTTATCCAAGCTTAGTGGTGCCAACTCATAGGTCAAATGACAAGATCAAAACGTGTATGAAATACATCAAGTACAAGCATATCAACAAGTGGGACGGGGTGCTCAAGGCACAAGTATCCTTTCAATTCGGGCAATATATAACCGGGCTAGCCAAAATACTAAAACACTATTTCAATACTTTCGGGAATGATAAATCATAATGAAACTTTCGAAAACTCAAGACAAGTATCTGGGTTCGAAACTAGTTCAAGGTGAATAAGGATTTCGTATGTCGATTCCACAATATAGACTTGTTACTCTTTGAATTTGAAGACATTCCGGGCTCCTTATACAATTTGGTGAAATCGAAACTTCAATGAATCTTTATGACATGGTTTCCTTTTCAAACGGGCTTCATACATATCTCCAGGTGAACTGTCCCCATCATTCTGTAAAAGGGTTCACAAATGATCGGGACAGAAACACTCTTCATTTCTCTTCATTACAAAATTCCTAGGAAAGGTTGGTCACCTGCGGTTAGCTGGCGGTTAGCCGCTGATGGGTTCAGTGGTTAGCCGCTGGCTAACAGTGGGGCTGACCATGTCTTCAGGAAGAAAATGGTGCTCTCTGGAATTGTAACTGCGATGTCTCGGTTAGCTGGCGGTTAGCCGCTGATGAGTTCGACGGTTAGCCGCTGGCTGACCGCGCATTCAGAAGTGAAAAAGTAGCTCTCTGGATTTGTAACCACGATGGTTCGGTTGGCTGGCGGTTAGCCGCCAGTCACCAGGCGGCTAGCCGACAGGTGACCGTCAGCTGACCGCCAGGTGCGGGAAACTCCCATTGTGTTCAGATTTGAGCTCTTTTCCTCCTCAACACCACTCTCCTCACTTCCCATTCATTTCCTACAATAAAACGAGCTAAAAGCTCTTCTAATACATCTTTCAATACTTCTCCAAAACTCCAATAAGTATTCATTCCATCACCTCTTTCTTAACCACAATAACCACAAAAGAAAAGAGAATCCAAATCACAAGTACTCATTCAAGATATATCCAAAAGATAGTAAGGATTATAAACAAACATATTTCCAAAACATTAAATGAGCTAGCAAGGTTCATTCAAGAGCATTTACTTCAAAAATCAATGCAAGTCAATAAATATGAATAGAAATGACAAATCAAACACCTTTCACATGAAAACCATACAAAGCTCAGATAACGTTTCATCCACTTGCCTTAGGTCTCTAATAAGCAAATCAAGCTGTAATCATCTCTCCAAGCCAAGAATCCAAGCTATGAACCGAAATCCCCAAAACAAACCCTAAATGGGTCAAAACAAGAAATAGAAAGGAAAATCTTACAATAATGAAAATGGAACCTCTTCAAGGCCAAAGGAACACAACTCTAAGAGATGGGGAGGATTGCTTACTTGTAGGTTCTTCAAATGGGCAAGGAGAGCTCAAAGAGTATCTTGAATTGGAGGGTCTTCTCAAAAAATGGTATCAATGGAGAGCTATAGTGGTGAGAAAGAAGATGGGGATATCTATCTCTCAATTTGTGCAAGGTTAGTAGTGGATTTGGTGATGGAAAGCAAGAGAAGAAGGAAGGAAATGAAACCCTAGGTGGCTGTCACTATTTGTGCTGGAAAATGAGAATGGGAAGAAGGGAATGGGTTCCCTTTTTTATAGAAAATGAAGGTGGGTCCCACAACTTACATGATTTGTTGGGCTAGAAACATGTTTCTCGGTGTCTCAGGTGAATTCGACGAAGAAGGAAGAAATGATCGTCGAAATTTCTAGTTTCCAAAAAGTATATATTTCGTGGGTTTCGGGAATATCAAATTTCATGTACAGATTTAGTGTAAAATGACTGTTTTGCCCTCAATGCTAGGAAAGTCGGGTTTCGGGGTCTCGAATGGGCACGGGATCAACATAAAAGTTGTAGGGATTAATGAGACAAGTAAAACAGAATAAAAAAAAATCAACACAAGAATCTCAGATAATCCCCAATGTAAATGCAAAGTCATAAAGGAACTCCCAGAGGGCCCCACTAGTCACAAAGGCACTCGAAATTCTCCAAAGCTATATCAAAAATCTATTCTATTCCCCACTTAACCAAAATCCACTAATCACACTAAGAACTAAAACACAACTTAATTAGTACTAATCGATGTCACTCGGGACGGGGTCTTACATTTTCCTTCCTGCATGAGTATGCATCCCAATCCGATGCCTAAAGCGTCTGTAAAGATCATAAACCCACCAGTCCCTGCAGGTAAAGTAAGGATAGGGGTTGTGGTTAATCTGGTCTTCAACTCTTGAAAATTGGCCTCACACTGCTCTGTCCACACAAAAGAAATAATTTTCCTCGTCAATTTAGTCAATGGAGTTGCTATATTGGAGAATCCCTTCACAAATCTTCTGTAATACCCTGCAAAACCCAGAAAACTCCTGATTTCTGCCATAGTCTTCGGACTCTCCCAACTGGCTACTGCTCAATCTTCACTAGATCGATTGCTAAGCCTTCCTTAGAGATGATGTGTCCAAGAAAAGACACTTGCTCAAGCCAAAACTCACACTTGTTCGGCTTAGCATAGAGCTGATTCTCTCTCAAGATTTGCAATGAAGCTCTCAAATGTTCTGCGTGATCATCTCTGGACCCCGAATAGACTAGAACATCATCTATAAATACCACTGTGAACTAATCTAAGCATGGTGCAAAGATCTTGTTCATCAAAGCCATGAATACACTCGGTGCATTGGTCAACCCAAATGGCATAATCAAGAATTCATAATGGCCATATCTGGTCCTGAAGGTTGTCTTCTGTATATCTTGGTCTCTGACTAGCAACTGATGGTAGCTTGATCTTAAATCAATCTTCGAGAAATGTTGTGCTCCTTGCAGCTAATCGAGCAACTCATCTATCCTGGGTAAAGGATACTTGTTCTTGATTATAACTTGATTTAGTTGTTTGTAGTCTATGCACATACGCATCAAACCATCCTTCTTCTTCACAAACAAAACTGGTGCACCCCATGGTGATACACTCGGTCTAACGAATCCTCTGTCCAAGAGATCCTGTACTGAACTTTCAACTATCTTAGCTCCGCTGGAACCATACGATAAGGAGCTTTCGCTATCGGTGCCGTCCCTGGCACTAGCTCTATCGTGAAGTCTATCTCTTGAACCGGTGGTAATCCAGGTATCTCCTCCAGAAAGACATCTGGGAACTCACAAACAACTGGAATATCCTCTACCGTTTTGAAAAATTTATCCTCAGTGATAAATGCCAAGTAACCTTCACATCCACTCATGATCATTCTGTGTGCCCTCAAGGCGGAAATGATGCTAGTGGACATGGGTTTCCTCTCTCCAACAATCTCGACACTATCTGCCAACACCTTGCAATCTGACAGTCTTATTGAAGTAATCCATGATTGCTCGGTAGGTGGACAACCAGTCCATCCCCAAAATCACATCGAAATCCTTCATCCCTAGAATGATCAAGTCTGCAGATAGGATGAAATTTCCCACATGCACTTTGCACGCTAGGTAATAGGACTCACACTGCACAGTCTTCCCTACTGGAGTACTAACAAGTAAAACACAATGCAATGAAGCTACTTCTCCCACCAAGCATGCAACAAACATAGGGGAAACAAAAGAATGCGTGAAACTAGAATCAAACAAGACTCTAGCAGGTACATCTGAGATAGGGAGTGTACCTTCCACCACTCCTCCTGCTTCATCAGCCTCCTGAAGGTCCAAGGCATAATCTTTGAGCTCCATGATGGGGCAAATGATTGCCTTACAAAATCTTCAAATGATTGATTTTCAGCAAGAATCACGATAAATCTTACAAGTTGGTATCTAGCGTTAGTAGTGTTATAATTAAAAGCTCTAGGACGCCACTACCCCCTGCCCCCAGATGGACATCTCCTCCCATATGTTTGGGCATACATGATCTCACATGTTTATTAAGGTGACCGGTTTCACTAATGACTTACAATTGTAAAGTTCTTTGCAGAATATATATGAGGATCCATTGTTCTTCTAGTAGGATCATTAACCTAAAGTATTGTAAAAAATCTCCAAACTTTAGAGGTTGTTCTTCTTTTCTTTCTGCTTGAAGAACGTGGGCCACCATATTCAAGATTACTTTCCACTTCCACCTCTTGATTTTGAACCAAATTCGCAGGACCTTCCTCATTTAGAGAGAAGTCAGGGTTGAACAGTCGTGATAGTCCAGCCATTTTAAAAGAAAAATGCTTACAAAAAACCTAAATAAATAGTTATATATATTTTTATTTGTTGTGATAATTTATATAAGATAAGGGAAAATATGAGACTTATTATATAATATTACTATGTATATACAAATAGAATTTAAATTTTAAATTAATAAACACTTTGAAGATAGAGAGAGCTACAACCCATGGTTTAAAATATCGACTGATATCGATTCGTATCAACTGATACGTACTGGTATCAGCCAAGAGTGAGATGATAGATTGATGTTTATCATTTAACGGTTCTGGATCTATGAAATATCACCATAATATCAGTCGATCTCGGCCGATATTGAGAATATCGGCCAAGACCGAAATATCGGTTGATACGGTATACAAAGCCCTCTCTTCCTCCTCAAAAAAAGGAAAAAAAAAAACTTTTCCACCCTGAGAACAACAAGAAATAAGGAAAAAAAAGAAAAAAAAGAAAGAAAGAGAGGACGAGGTCCCATACCTGGGCCACTTGTCGCCGCCGCCACCTCTTGCTTGCTGCCTGTGCCGTATCGTACTACAACAGCCACCGCGATTGCCAATCCTTCCTCTTCTTCTTCTCTTTTACTCTTTATCTCTTCCCTTGTTTTCCCTCTCCTTCTCCTCCTCTCTTTTCCTCCTTTTTTCCCCTTTCCCTCTTTGTTTCCGTCTGTGTGATGCGAAGCAAAACCTTTGAAGGGTTTTGGTCTTTCTGGAAGAGAGAAAAGTTGAGGCCCTTTTTTTTCCTTTTGTATGTACATGGTGCAAATACATGGGGGCTACAGTAGGCCGTGCATAATAAACCTTCTAGTATCTTCTTTGGGTCCCAAATAAGCTTCATTCTAATTGGGGATTCACCCACTTTTTTTATTAGTTAGTTTTTTAATTTCAATCGAACAGTGGACCAATCTCCAATTAGAATGAGATGAGGTTGAGACCCATATGAGACTAATTACTTTGAGTGGTTCAGGTTTTCAATTGGTGGGCCTCATCTTGTGGACTTTCTATTTTTCTTTTTTCTTTTTAGTTTTAACCATCTAATGCATTTCACCTATAAAAGCTTTGACCACTAAAATAAGTGGCCCCATATTTGAATGAACATTTAATAAATTTTCCTGCAATAGGACCTTGACCTACTATTAGATTAATTCTTTACATCCTAATAAAACATTACGAAAGAAAATCAAGTTTTTAAAATAGTCAATTCAACGATTACTTGAGTTTTATAAAATGTGAATTTCGAAGATCGTATTAGAGGAGGCATTTATTTTGATTATTATTTTGAGTAGTTTGGATTTATATTATGGCAACATATTGATGGATTATAAACTTTAAATCTGGCAAAAAAAATTAAAAACTAAAAAGTCAACAAATTTAACAATAAAATATTAAACAACAATACAAGATTTTCTAACTTAGCGGACCGATGTTTTTCTTTATAGTTGTTACTAATGGAAAAAAATATTATTTTTTAGGATTTTACAAAATTTAATATTTTTTAAACGTTTTTTTAGAATTTCTTGGAGTAAAAGAAAAAAAAAACCTCACTCCGCAAAGACCGTGATGGATCATGAACCGCGACCAATACCAATATCATATCGGTTTTTTGAGTCGGCCAATACCATAACCGATATCACGATTTTACACCATGCTATAGCCTAGCTATAAACAAGTTCTGAGAGAGTGAAAGAGAGCTCCTTCGGTAGTCTTTATCACCCACGAATTTCTTAGTCTTTGAGAGTTTGAAAAGAGTTCTTGGTGATGTGTCGGGCCAGGTCGTGCCATGTTGCGGCCCAGCCACCCTCACCCAGCACCACCTGTGCTGGCATGGTCAACCCAGTCAAAGGGCCACGTAAGGCCTGAAAGTTCGTGATCCGAACCCTAGGAGGGCGGGGGGGGGGGGGGGGTTGAATAGGGTAAGCTATACAAATAATGCCAATTAATCCAATTTTAAACTTCTTTAAACAAAATGGCACTTGTGATGAACAAAATAAATATGCGTAAGCAAATAAGACGAGTAATCACCATAAGAATCACCACACAACCATGTATAGTGGTTCGGCCCAAATGCCTGCATCCACTTCGGGCTTGTGTTCCTACACCCCACCGGCATTCCACTAACTCAATTCCATGCTTTTCAATTAGGCTCAGCAGTAATCTCTTATAAAGATGTTTTTCAAGGCTCAACAACGACCTTTACAATGATGCTTTTCTAGGCTTAGCAATCACCCTTACAATTGTTAGAAAAAGAGAAGACTACGAGGAAGAAGATTAGAGGGAGAAGAGAGAGAGTTTCTTCTATTATCTTAATTATATACAAATACAATGGAGGAGGCCTATTTATAGGCAAAGTAACCTCCTAATTGAGGAACCCTAATTACAATAAGATTCTAACCCTAACTCATCTTAAGTGGGTATCCACCCATGATACATATCTTATAACACTCCCCCTTGGATGACCACCACTCAATGACAATTGCCTCATTAAAAACCTTGATAAGGAAAAACCATATGGGAAAAAAATAAAGCTAAGGGAAAAGAGTACAACATTCTTCAAGATCATTGAACTGGTGTTGAATGTGCACAATGCTGCCTCATTAAAACCTTAAATAGGACAACCCAGTGGGATAAAACCTAGAAAAGAAAAAAAAGAGTACAGTGCACGAATGTCCTAAGTAGCATACTTTAGGATGCCCCCTGATAATAACAAACCTTCACATAGTTTGATGATGAACTCTACACTTGCCAATCTCATATACAAGCTTCTGGAATACTGATTTTGGCAAAGATTTGGTAAACAAATCATCTAGGTTATTACTCGAACAAACTTGCTTGACTTCAATCTCATTGTTCTTCTGAAGTTCATGAGTGAAGAAGAACTTCAGTGCTATATGTTTAGTCTTGTCTCCTTTAATGAAACCTTCTCGAATCTATTTTATGCATGCTTCATTATCTTCATAGATAATATTCGATATAACTGCAATAGAAGATAAATGACAAGAACTATGAACATGCTAAATCAAAGATTTCATCCATACACATTTCCACTAGCTTCATAAAGAGCCAAATTCTCAGCATGGTTGGAGGAAATAGCTGTCAAAGTCTGTTTAGTAGAACGCCAAGAACTGGAGGCATTACCACTAAGAAACACGTAACCTGTTAGTGACTGACCCTTATGAGGATCAAAGAGATAACTCGAATCAGCATATCCTACTGTGTGGGGTGTTTTCCTAAGAGTAGGATTACGCAAGTCTCGGTAGCAGTACCAGCTCAGCTCATCCCGATCTCAGTATCCAAGTTCGGCTAGAGTGCCAAGATTCATCTAGCTCGGTAACGGTACTAGCTAGACATCTCACCTTAGTTTGACAAACAGTGCCAGCTTGCGCCAAGTTTGAGCCAGCCTCGGTAAGAGTACCGACTGGGCTCATCTCGGCCTTGGTATAAGGCACCTCGGCAATAATGCCAGGATGCATCCGAATCTGGTCTCACTATCATCTTCAGCTCGATTTGTCCACAAAGATGAGTACTAAACCATGATTGTACTTCCACGAAGTTACGGCTACGTTACAGAACATGCTGACAAACAAGACAGGCGCCAGATAATGATCAGGTGTCATCTTGATCAATCACATCCACATTAATACGAGAGGTCATCTCTTGATTCGACCAGACAGTATCTCCACCTACCCCTACAAAGGGAGAGCTAGGTGAAAACCTCTACATATACAAGGGTAAGAATCCCTTTGGAGGTATGTGATATGTTTTTTACAACATCATGCAATACTAGCATACTTGCCTCTCATCTCCATCCTTTGTTTAGTGATAACACTAACTCAGGCATCGGAGAGCCTTCGGCCGACGGTAGCCAGGGTCTCTGATCTCTATTTCTCCTTCCCTTTCAGGTTCTTAGGCGATCTATCTCCCTCAAAGATGCTTAAACAGTAAATCACGAGTCTCACACTCACCTAATCTGAGTCCGTAATATTTAGGCACTCACAATTGGGATCGTCTGTGGGGAATATGATAAAGAAGCCATGCCTTTAGTAGCAGCAAAGGATTTGCAAAGCCCAACCACCATCATCGATGACCCCCTGTCAAACGAGATCCAGGGAAAGTCTAATGCGACAAGCGTGGGATGACCTGTAACTCAGATAGGTTCATCAGCAAAGGGGGTGACAACACCTCCCCAGCAAAACACTCCTCCACCGAAGCCGCGACCCTCTCATCCTTCAAACAAGCCCCGCTGCTAAACAGCGAGCTTCAAAGGGACCTCATTCGGTTCCCCATGGTCATGGAGAAAGCACTGATCGCTAGGGCGAACCAAGACGAAGCTCGAGCTCACGAAAGCTTCAATCTTTGGCGGGAAAAGTTCCCCCAGAAAGGAAATGGCAGTCTCAGAAATAGTTCCTTGACTAGCCATGCAGTCTTCATCCTCAAGTCCCGGTTCGGAGATAGCGCCAGCCACAGCTCGAACAGTTCCAATCGCGATAGCTCCAGCAGCGGCCTCGGCGATATCACTAGCCACGACTCAGGTAGAAGCACAACCCAGCAGGAGTTTCAACTGCGACCTAGGTGACTGCACCGACCACAACTTAGCTCCTTCAGTTGATAGCTCCAGCAGCGGCCTCGGTGATAGTACCAGCTGCTGCTCGGACAATCTCGATCTTGACAGCTCCAGCAACGGCCTCAATGATAGCACCGGTCACAGCTCGGACAGTTCCAATCTTCATAGCTTCGGCTACGACCTCGGTGACAGTACCAGCCTCTGCCCAGCTTTTTCGAGCATGAAATAAAGCCCTGGCAACGGCCTAGGTGATAACACTAGCCATGACTCGGACAACTTCACTCACAACAACTTTGATACTCGCCAAGTGAAAGAACTCTGCAGCGGTCACAGCTCGGTTACAGAACCAGTTGCAAAGTGCCGCAGTTATGGAACTAAGCAGCAGTCTCAACTCGGTGACAACACCATCACAGAAGAGACGACAACTTGGTTACAGAACCAACTGCAAAGTGCCGCAGTTATGGAACTCGGCAGCAGTCTAAGCTCGGTGACAGCAGCAGCACAGAAGAGACGACAACTCGATTACAGAACCAGCTGCAAATTGCCGCAGTTATGGAACTCGGCAGCAGTCTTAGCTCGGTGACAGCACCAGCACAGAAGAGACTACAACTTGGTTACAAAACCAGCTACAAAGTGCCGCAGTTATGGAACTCGGCAACAGTCTCAGCTCAGTGGTAGCACCAGCACAGTAGAGACGGCAACTCGGTTACAGAACCAGCTACAAAGTGCCGCAGTTATGGAACTCGGCAACAGTCTCAGCTCGGTGAGAACACCAGCATGGAAGAGACTACAACTCGATTACGGAACCAGTTGCAGAGGGCCGCAGTTGTGGAACTCGGCAACAATCTTAGCTAGGAGACAACACCAGCATGGAAGATACTACAACTCGGTTACGGAACCAGCTGCAAAGGACTGCAGTTATGGAACTCGGCCAAAATTTCGGCTCAGAACTAGCCAACCTAGTCACGGGACCAAACGAGCAACATGCCAGGTTATGGAACTCGGCGGCTATCCTAGTTCGGTTATGGAACCAACTATGGAGTTGAAAGACCTGATGGCTTCCTATGAGAATCTAGTTCGGTTGCAGAACCAGCTATGTGTTTTCTATGTCTAAAGGTACTGGTACTTCTTAAAGTTATTTAAACTTCAGCACAATTAGAATCCGGTTATTAAACCAAGTTCGGCGGCTTTCCCTGAACTCTGAGGATTTTGTTATGGAAGTTCTCAAACTTATAGGCCCTCTTGACGACTTCTTCGAAAGTGGCCGGTGGTACTACTTCGGTAGCATCCCTCTCAATGAAAGGGTTATGTCCCTCTAGGAACTTAGCAATCTTCTTCTCCAACGTGTCCACTAGTTCTGGAGCATATTTAGAAAATCTCTCGAACTTTGTGAGGTATTTGAGGACTGTCATGTTCCCTTGAACAAGCTGCTGGAATTCCAGTGCTTTCTGTCGCTTGATGTGAGTGGGTACATATTTATCATGAAACTGCCTTTTGAAGTTTGCTCAAACCTCTGCATCAGCCATAGTCCTATATTCCTCCTTAACTGTCTTCCACCACCTGTCCGTTGTACCGCTAAAGAAAGATGATGCTAGTTTTACTCTTTCTGCTCTGGTGCATTGGAAAATCTCAAAGATGTTCTCCGTATGGTCCAACCAATCATCTGCTGCTAATGGATCCTCTGTGCCTAGGAATTCTTTTGGAGCTCTCTTCCGAAACCGCTCAAACAAAGTTTTCGGGTCATGTTGCCTCTGATTGATGACAATAGCAGGTTGAGGTTGACCTGGCTCGGGCCTCCTCTGTAACACTTCTAACAGTTGCCTTTGCATCTCTGCCAATTCTCTAGCATGGTCCTCATCTTTCTTAAGCATCTATTCTTGTACCTAGTTTGATTCTCATTGGCCTGACGCTGTTGGTCAAGCATTGCTTGCATCATCTGTTGGAATTGATTGGGCATGACGTTTTTGACTAGGTCTTCATCAACCGGCCATGTATGATCACTATTGCTTGCAGAAGGGTTGCCGTTTATCGGTCGCTTATCAGTAAAAATGGTGAAACCGCAGCTTCCGGATGGCAACGTAAGGACTGGTGCTGTAGTCAATCTCTTCTTCAGCTCTTGGAAACTCTCTTCACACTGATCTGTCCATACATATGGTGCATTCTTCCTTGTCAACTTCGTCAATGGTGACGCAATTGATGAAAACTCGTTGCACAAACCTCCGATAATAGCCTGCCAATCCCAGAAAACTTCTAATTTCTGTCACAATCTTCGGCCTTTCCCAATTCACTACTGCTTCAATCTTGGATGGATACACTGACAATCCTTCTTTGCAGATAATGTGCCCCAAAAATGCTACTTGGTCTGACCAAAATTCACACTTGTTGAGCTTCGCATATAGCCGATTCTCTCTCAAGAGTTGCAGTGCTATTCTCAAGTGCTCTTCATGCTCTTTTTTGGTCTTGGAGTACACTAAAATGTCGTCAATGAATACTACCACAAACTGATCTAGATACTCTGCAAATATCTTGTTCATCAATGCCATGAACACTGCTGGTGCATTTGTCAACCCAAATGGCATCACTAGGAACTCATAGTGGCCATATCTTGTCCGGAAAGCTGTTTTCAACATATCTGATTCTCTGACTCTCAGCTGATGGTAACCGGATCTCAAATCAATCTTCGAAAAGTATGAAGCACCTTGCAATTGATCAAACAGTTCATCTTGTTAGGAATTTTGTTTTTGCAATTTGATGGATGCATTTGCACTTTAGCATCATTTGATTAACTCACACTTGCATTGTTTTAGAAAACCTTGAAATCTAGTTTTATTCATGCATAGCTTTTAAGATTTGGAAAAGCTTTTGTTTTATGCATGGTTTGGTTTTAAACTTGGATGCATTAGTTTTGAAACCCAAACTCTTTTGAAAACCTATTTCCTTGTGCATTATATTTGGAAAATCATCTTGACAATTTAGGTTTGAACTTTGCATACATTCATCCCTTCATAATCATATGTGTATGCATTGTTTTTGAAAAAGGAGTTTTTAGAAAATCAAGCTAGCCTTTGGTTTTAAAGTTTCAAATCATTTTAGGCTTTGGATGTTTCATGTTTTTATACATCTTTGGATGATTTAAAACATGTGAAAAAGCTTGACTTTATTGGCCCAAAAGATCCCCAAAGAAAATCTTCAAGAAACCCAATAAATGGGAAATTCTGGGCAGGCCCGGTCAACCGGCCAAGAGGCCCGGTCAACCGGCCACACACTGGCTGGTCAACCGGGCTCCTGAAGCCAAACGGCTCTTTTTATGACCGTTGTGTTTGGCCGGTCAACCTGCCATGTCATGGCCGGTCAACCGAGGATATAGCCGTTGTGCTGTTTTTGGGATATAAATGAGTTCTTTCCTTTGTCTTTGGTTGGAGATTTTGAAACCCTCTTTGAGGAGCTTTGACAGAAGACAAAGGGGATGATCTAAGAGACATCAAAGGGTCATTAAGTAAAGCTTAAGCTTGGATCAACTAAGTTAAATCTCCAAGTAAGTTTTACTTTTAATTAATCATTTGTTATGTGCTTTATTTGAAACTTTGGAAAATGATTTCAAGCATGATAACAATGATGTGTTGAATCCTTTCTTCCCTCCATCTTTGATATTCAAGATTGGATTCATCACTTTGATTTCAACCCAAGTTTTGTTTTAAACTTTCTTAATCATGCTTAGCCATAAATCTTTGATTTCCTTTATTGCATGATTACTTCACTTGGTTGAAACTTCCCTTGTTGTTTTCATTCATTTAATCTCTAGTCAAATTAGTTTTTGAAAACAACATTGCACATGCATCACTTGATTAGGCTTAAACACTTTCATACAACTTGTGATCTTTAGATTTTCATATCATTCACAAGTGTGTAATTGTTCAAGTGATTTGCATAGAACTTCAATCATATCTTTTTGTGCCTTAAACTTTCAAAGTGCATTAAGCACAAATTGATTGAGCTTACTTTTAAACTTGATTGAAGTTTTCACACACACACTTCATAAGCATACATCTTTGCATTTCTTTGAGTGTTTGTGTGAGTTAGTTTTAATTTTCATATCCGCCTATTTAGAGGCAAATTAAATTGAGCTTAAATTGTATCTCTTGGAGTGTTCTTTTGTGAAGACACTTTCTTTGAGAAATCTTGATTTGTAAAGGTTATTGCTTAGCCTTGAAAAGCACATTATAAGGTTGTTGTTTAGCCTTTGAAAAGCAACATTGTAAAGGTTATTGCTTAGCCTCTAAAAGCACATTTAGAGGTTGTTGTTTAGCCTAGAAAAACAACTTTGTAAGGGTTATTGCTTAGCCTAGTAAAAAGCATAAATAGTGGAATCCGGTGGGGTGTTGGATACACAAGCCGGTAGTGGATGTAGGCACGTTGGCCGAACCACTATAAATCTTGGTGTTGTGGTGCTTGCATTTGTGGTGATTCTTTTATTAGCTTCCGCATATTGTATGGTTAATCATCACATGTGACTAGTTTAGTTTAAGAATTTAAAATTGGTCTAAATTGGTCATACTTGTAGCACACCCTATTCACCCCCCCCCTCTAGGGTTAGGATCCTCGTGGTTTCAATTGGTATCAGAGCCTCGTGCTCTATCTTATAGGATCAAGTGTTTGGAACTCTTGATTAGGTGTAAAAACCTAGAGTTAAAACCCTAGAGTTGTCCTTATATGAAAATCATTAGAATGGACTCCACTATGCTAGACCTTGTAGATTCTTCTAGACCCCTCATTCTTCCATCTTATGGAGATTCAAAAATTGAAATTAAAGAATCTCAACTTGAATTAAAAGAAGAAGAATATGATGAACTTGAAGCCTTTGAGGAATTGTACACATGGTCCTTAGAGGTTTCCAAGAAAAATAAAAGATTAAAAGAAGATTCTATAAGGCTAAACCAAGAATTAGACTCTTCTAAAAATGAACTTAGAGAAAAAGATGAATTTATAAATTGTGTAGAATCTAAGTTCATGATCTCTTTAAATAATCTATCTAACATTCAAGATGAACTAAAAGAATTAAAGATGGATTATGATAATGTCAATAAGGAAAATTTAATTCTAAGAGATCAAATAAAAAGGCAAGACAAAGACTTTAACAATTTAGAAGCCAAGTTGATTAAAAGTAAGTTAAAAACCCAAGAGCTTGGATCTAATGTTGTTAATGAACTAAAGCTTGAATTAAAACTTGCCAATGAAGAGCTAAGCAAATATAAGGAAATTGAAAATGAACTTTCAAAAGTCAAACATGAAAATTCAATCCTTATAAACAAAGTCACTCAACTTGAAGGATATAAACAAAAGTATGAGTGCAAGTTTACCCAAAGTGAAGAAAGACTTGAAAAATTATTTAAATTGGGTAAACCTCATGGAGATAGGACGGGTATTGGATTTAATAGGAATATGTCTTATGACCCTAAATTCACCAACACTTTTGTGAAAGGTGAGTCCTCATTCTCTAGCACTCACACCTCTTTGCCCATGTCTAAATGTAATTATTGTGGCATTGAAGGACACTTTAGGTTTGAGTGCAAACTAAGAAGAAGCAATGTGTCTAATCCCATCTTTGAACCAAAGAAAGTAAAATCAAACTTGAAGGGTAAGACACTAAAAACCAAGGAAGACTCCATAAAGCTTAAACAAGTTAAACCAATTAACAAGGAGTCTCCCAAGATAGATTCTGAAAGGCTTAAACAAGTTAAACCAAAAATCAAAGAATCTATTAACAAAAAGCTTCTCAACCTACCTCCCTTAAGTCAAAACATGAAAGAACTTTTGAAGAAAATTACAAAGTTAAATTTAAAATTCAAAAGTCAAGTAAAGGGAGAAAATAAGAAGAAAAGAAAAGTGAAGCAATCCCCAAAGAAACAAACTCACCAACATCAAAAGACTAATCACCATTCTAAGCCAAATTTAGTAAAATCTAAATATCATGGTGATAAGTTCAAATTGAAAATTTATCAAGTTAAATCTCCTATAGTTGGTGAGAAGTCCAAACTAGACCTCAAAGTTCAACCCTCCCAAGACCTTAGGTGGATTCCAAAAGTTATCTACTTAGTCAAACCTTAAGGCCTTGAACCTCCTTGACCAACCTATTCTTTAATAGTTAAATCCTTTTGTTGGTCATGTTGCTTTGCATTTTGGTTCTTTCTTAGTTACATTTCTTAAGATGCATTGCCTATTTATGATCATTTGATTTTGTTTTCATGCACCTTTCTAAGTTACATGTCATGGTTTTCAAAATCTTTTGATTATAATTTCATCATGTTAGATTTGCTTTTTGCTCACATTTAGTTTTATGTTTTGCATTGCATTTCTACATGATTAATTGATTGTGATTTCAAAAGCTTTCATAGCTAGGTTTTTCATGATCAATTGTTGTTAAATCATTTGATGGATGTCTTAGTTAGATCCTTTTTGTAAATCAAATGATTTGAATCAATTCAAGTTTTTCCATGGATTCCTAAGTTATACTTTTATATGGAGAACATTGTTTTGAAAATTCAACTTGTATGTGTTTCAATTAAGTTATATCTTTTAATATACATGTTGAAAATTGATCTTCAAAATCATTCTTTTATGCTCATTGTTGGATTTTGTTTTTCAAAATGATTTGAAGATTGTTTGATTGGAAATGCTCTATAACATCACTAGTTATATTCATCAAAGCATGTTCCATGATTCTCATTTCCTTTTCTTTTGGTTTCATTATCTTAGAAATGGAAATGTATGTTGTTTGCATCCTTGCTTGTTTATTTACATTCTTTTTATATGCAAATGACTATAGGTTCCATGTATGGTTGTGATCTTAGTTACATTTATAGAAACCTTACTAGAACCCAAATCCATCCTCTATGCACTCTAGTCATAACTTTTTGGATGGTTATGATGTTGATTCATGTGTATTCTCTAAATGATATCATTCTTATACATGTTTCAACTTCATATGTAGTGTTCTTGATCATATGAACCTCTTTGAAATCCATTTCTTGTATTTCATAGTTATATCTCTTGTTTGATGGATATCTTAGTGTTGAATTCATATGATCTAGACACTTAAGAAATTGCATGCATTGCCAAGTAATATTCTTTTGCATTGCAATTTAACATGTTCATCACTATGCTCAATAGTTATATTTTTAAAGTGATGAATATACATTAATGATGCTTGATGGAAGTTTGTCACATCCTTGCTTTTATTCATGTTATCATATTCAATTGGTTTCATTTGGTATAACTTTCCATTGATTTCATATCCAATTGATATCTTATCTTGTGTATGTGATAGACCTTGTGTACATTGGATTGAACTTGATAGTAATATATTTTTTCCATGTCACACACCATTAGCATCATAATGTTCATGTTACCACCTCTCTTGCTCTTATAGGTATATCTCATGACCACCATATTTATGTATTCATAATCTTGGTTGGTTATTAGTTGAGGTTGGCTTCATGTTTGAATTTCATTTCACTCATCTTGCACTTTAATAGTCATATTTATTGATTGAATGAAATGAGTTCAAAACCTTCATAGCATATGATTTTCATAGTTAAATTAGTTGATGCTATGTTAGGTAAACCCCATATCATGGATAGCTCTAATTTGGATTTCTCATAATAGTTATACTTTTAAATCCATTTTAGAGTGATTGAGTTTATAGTCACACCCTTTAATCTCAATTGATATGTTTATTTCAATTGGTATCCATGATCGTTTCTCCCATTAGACCTTGCTCTCTTTTGGTAATTTGATCATATGAGCCCTATAGTTATATGAATTTAATCCTTTCCTTGAAGTTGACCCTCACTTGGTTAAACCATCTACTTCTTGAATCTAATAGTTATATCTTGTCAAAAGCTTGACAAAAGAAGAGAATGGATTGAGGGGGAGTGTAAACCTTCATAGGAAGTATTAGTTTGATCAAATTCACCCTTGGATTGCCTTTGAGCCCTTAGAGATAACTTTCATGCATGATAGCCTGTTATGAATTTCATTTTCAATTCCGTTTGTTAACAGGTGCTACTAAAGGTATTTTCCTTATTTCATGTGTGTAGGTTCCTTTGCAATTTAATGTCAAAGGGGGAGAGAGTTTAAGTACTCAAAGATCTCCTACTCTTCAAAGGGGGAGAGAGTTCAAGATCTCCTACTCATCAAAGGGGGAGAGAGTTCGAGAGTTCAAGTACTCGAAGATCTCCTATCCATCAAAGGGGGAGAAAGCTTTCAAGTTCTCAAGAGGAGAAAGAAGCATGGTCAAAGGGGGAGAGCAAATAGAAGAAAGAAAGCTTGGAGCTAAAGAAGATGCTTGGCCATAGAGAGGAAGATGATAAGAAAGCTTGAAGAATGATCAAGCACCAAGCATCAAGAAGATTGAAGAAAAGAGCCCAAGAGCCCAAGCTAAGAGAAGGAGCATCCAAGAAGAAGATTTCAAGACTTATCCAGCTGAGGGGGAGCTGAAGACTAAGTGTGTAATTCAATGATGAGTAAGTTGCCATCAAATTGCAAAGGGGGAGATTGTTAGGAATTTTGTTTTTGCAATTTGATGGATGCATTTGCACTTTAGCATCATTTGATTAACTCACACTTGCATTGTTTTAGAAAACCTTGAAATCTAGTTTTATTCATGCATAGCTTTTAAGATTTGGAAAAGCTTTTGTTTTATGCATGGTTTGGTTTTAAACTTGGATGCATTAGTTTTGAAACCCAAACTCTTTTGAAAACCTATTTCCTTGTGCATTATATTTGGAAAATCATCTTGACAATTTAGGTTTGAACTTTGCATACATTCATCCCTTCATAATCATATGTGTATGCATTGTTTTTGAAAAAGGAGTTTTTAGAAAATCAAGCTAGCCTTTGGTTTTAAAGTTTCAAATCATTTTAGGCTTTGGATGTTTCATGTTTTTATACATCTTTGGATGATTTAAAACATGTGAAAAAGCTTGATTTTATTGGCCCAAAAGATCCCCAAAGAAAATCTTCAAGAAACCCAATAAATGGGAAATTCTGGGCAGGCCCGGTCAACCGGCCATGTGTGGCCGGTCAACCGGCCAAGAGGCCCGGTCAACCGGCCACACACTGGCCGGTCAACCGGGCTCCTGAAGCCAAACGGCTCTTTTTATGACCGTTGTGTTTGGCCGGTCAACCTGCCATGTCATGGCCGGTCAACCGGGGATATAGCCGTTGGGCTGTTTTTGGGATATAAATGAGTTCTTTCCTTTGTCTTTGGTTGGAGATTTTGAAACCCTCTTTGAGGAGCTTTGAGAGAAGACAAAGGGGATGATCTAAGAGACATCAAAGGGTCATTAAGTAAAGCTTAAGCTTGGATCAACTAAGTTAAATCTCCAAGTAAGTTTTACTTTTAATTAATCATTTGTTATGTGCTTTATTTGAAACTTTGGAAAATGATTTCAAGCATGATAACAATGATGTGTTGAATCCTTTCTTCCCTCCATCTTTGATATTCAAGATTGGATTCATCACTTTGATTTCAACCCAAGTTTTGTTTTAAACTTTCTTAATCATGCTTAGCCATAAATCTTTGATTTCCTTTATTGCATGATTACTTCACTTGGTTGAAACTTCCCTTGTTGTTTTCATTCATTTAATCTCTAGTCAAATTAGTTTTTGAAAACAACATTGCACATGCATCACTTGATTAGGCTTAAACACTTTCATACAACTTGTGATCTTTAGATTTTCATATCATTCACAAGTGTGTAATTGTTCAAGTGATTTGCATAGAACTTCAATCATATCTTTTTGTGCCTTAAACTTTCAAAGTGCATTAAGCACAAATTGATTGAGCTTACTTTTAAACTTGATTGAAGTTTTCACACACACACTTCATAAGCATACATCTTTGCATTTCTTTGAGTGTTTGTGTGAGTTAGTTTTAATTTTCATATCCACCTATTTAGAGGCAAATTAAATTGAGCTTAAATTGTATCTCTTGGAGTGTTCTTTTGTGAAGACACTTTCTTTGAGAAATCTTGATTTGTAAAGGTTATTGCTTAGCCTTGAAAAGCACATTATAAGGTTGTTGTTTAGCCTTTGAAAAGCAACATTGTAAAGGTTATTGCTTAGCCTCTAAAAGCACATTGAGAGGTTGTTGTTTAGCCTAGAAAAACAACTTTGTAAGGGTTATTGCTTAGCCTAGTAAAAAGCATAAATAGTGGGATCCGGTGGGGTGTTGGATACACAAGCCGGTAGTGGATGTAGGCACGTTGGCCGAACCACTATAAATCTTGGTGTTGTGGTGCTTGCATTTGTGGTGATTCTTTTATTAGCTTCCGCATATTGTATGGTTAATCATCACATGTGACTAGTTTAGTTTAAGAATTTAAAATTGGTCTAAATTGGTCATACTTGTAGCACACCCTATTCACCCCCCCCCCTCTAGGGTTAGGATCCTCGTGGTTTCAATTGGTATCAGAGCCTCGTGCTCTATCTTATAGGATCAAGTGTTTGGAACTCTTGATTAGGTGTAAAAACCTAGAGTTAAAACCCTAGAGTTGTCCTTATATGAAAATCATTAGAATGGACTCCACTATGCTAGACCTTGTAGATTCTTCTAGACCCCTCATTCTTCCATCTTATGGAGATTCAAAAATTGAAATTAAAGAATCTCAACTTGAATTAAAAGAAGAAGAATATGATGAACTTGAAGCCTATGAGGAATTGTACACATGGTCCTTAGAGGTTTCCAAGAAAAATAAAAGATTAAAAGAAGATTCTATAAGGCTAAACCAAGAATTAGACTCTTCTAAAAATGAACTTAGAGAAAAAGATGAATTTATAAATTGTGTAGAATCTAAGTTCATGATCTCTTTAAATAATCTATCTAACATTCAAGATGAACTAAAAGAATTAAAGATGGATTATGATAATGTCAATAAGGAAAATTTAATTCTAAGAGATCAAATAAAAAGGCAAGACAAAGACTTTAACAATTTAGAAGCCAAGTTGATTAAAAGTAAGTTAAAAACCCAAGAGCTTGGATCTAATGTTGTTAATGAACTAAAGCTTGAATTAAAACTTGCCAATGAAGAGCTAAGCAAATATAAGGAAATTGAAAATGAACTTTCAAAAGTCAAACATGAAAATTCAATCCTTATAAACAAAGTCACTCAACTTGAAGGATATAAACAAAAGTATGAGTGCAAGTTTACCCAAAGTGAAGAAAGACTTGAAAAATTATTTAAATTGGGTAAACCTCATGGAGATAGGACGGGTATTGGATTTAATAGGAATATGTCTTATGACCCTAAATTCACCAACACTTTTGTGAAAGGTGAGTCCTCATTCTCTAGCACTCACACCTCTTTGCCCATGTCTAAATGTAATTATTGTGGCATTGAAGGACACTTTAGGTTTGAGTGCAAACTAAGAAGAAGCAATGTGTCTAATCCCATCTTTGAACCAAAGAAAGTAAAATCAAACTTGAAGGGTAAGACACTAAAAACCAAGGAAGACTCCATAAAGCTTAAACAAGTTAAACCAATTAACAAGGAGTCTCCCAAGATAGATTCTGAAAGGCTTAAACAAGTTAAACCAAAAATCAAAGAATCTATTAACAAAAAGCTTCTCAACCTACCTCCCTTAAGTCAAAACATGAAAGAACTTTTGAAGAAAATTACAAAGTTAAATTTAAAATTCAAAAGTCAAGTAAAGGGAGAAAATAAGAAGAAAAGAAAAGTGAAGCAATCCCCAAAGAAACAAACTCACCAACATCAAAAGACTAATCACCATTCTAAGCCAAATTTAGTAAAATCTAAATATCATGGTGATAAGTTCAAATTGAAAATTTATCAAGTTAAATCTCCTATAGTTGGTGAGAAGTCCAAACTAGACCTCAAAGTTCAACCCTCCCAAGACCTTAGGTGGATTCCAAAAGTTATCTACTTAGTCAAACCTTAAGGCCTTGAACCTCCTTGACCAACCTATTCTTTAATAGTTAAATCCTTTTGTTGGTCATGTTGCTTTGCATTTTGGTTCTTTCTTAGTTACATTTCTTAAGATGCATTGCCTATTTATGATCATTTGATTTTGTTTTCATGCACCTTTCTAAGTTACATGTCATGGTTTTCAAAATCTTTTGATTATAATTTCATCATGTTAGATTTGCTTTTTGCTCACATTTAGTTTTATGTTTTGCATTGCATTTCTACATGATTAATTGATTGTGATTTCAAAAGCTTTCATAGCTAGGTTTTTCATGATCAATTGTTGTTAAATCATTTGATGGATGTCTTAGTTAGATCCTTTTTGTAAATCAAATGATTTGAATCAATTCAAGTTTTTCCATGGATTCCTAAGTTATACTTTTATATGGAGAACATTGTTTTGAAAATTCAACTTGTATGTGTTTCAATTAAGTTATATCTTTTAATATACATGTTGAAAATTGATCTTCAAAATCATTCTTTTATGCTCATTGTTGGATTTTGTTTTTCAAAATGATTTGAAGATTGTTTGATTGGAAATGCTCTATAACATCACTAGTTATATTCATCAAAGCATGTTCCATGATTCTCATTTCCTTTTCTTTTGGTTTCATTATCTTAGAAATGGAAATGTATGTTGTTTGCATCCTTGCTTGTTTATTTACATTCTTTTTATATGCAAATGACTATAGGTTCCATGTATGGTTGTGATCTTAGTTACATTTATAGAAACCTTACTAGAACCCAAATCCATCCTCTATGCACTCTAGTCATAACTTTTTGGATGGTTATGATGTTGATTCATGTGTATTCTCTAAATGATATCATTCTTATACATGTTTCAACTTCATATGTAGTGTTCTTGATCATATGAACCTCTTTGAAATCCATTTCTTGTATTTCATAGTTATATCTCTTGTTTGATGGATATCTTAGTGTTGAATTCATATGATCTAGACACTTAAGAAATTGCATGCATTGCCAAGTAATATTCTTTTGCATTGCAATTTAACATGTTCATCACTATGCTCAATAGTTATATTTTTAAAGTGATGAATATACATTAATGATGCTTGATGGAAGTTTGTCACATCCTTGCTTTTATTCATGTTATCATATTCAATTGGTTTCATTTGGTATAACTTTCCATTGATTTCATATCCAATTGATATCTTATCTTGTGTATGTGATAGACCTTGTGTACATTGGATTGAACTTGATAGTAATATATTTTTTCCATGTCACACACCATTAGCATCATAATGTTCATGTTACCACCTCTCTTGCTCTTATAGGTATATCTCATGACCACCATATTTATGTATTCATAATCTTGGTTGGTTATTAGTTGAGGTTGGCTTCATGTTTGAATTTCATTTCACTCATCTTGCACTTTAATAGTCATATTTATTGATTGAATGAAATGAGTTCAAAACCTTCATAGCATATGATTTTCATAGTTAAATTAGTTGATGCTATGTTAGGTAAACCCCATATCATGGATAGCTCTAATTTGGATTTCTCATAATAGTTATACTTTTAAATCCATTTTAGAGTGATTGAGTTTATAGTCACACCCTTTAATCTCAATTGATATGTTTATTTCAATTGGTATCCATGATCGTTTCTCCCATTAGACCTTGCTCTCTTTTGGTAATTTGATCATATGAGCCCTATAGTTATATGAATTTAATCCTTTCCTTGAAGTTGACCCTCACTTGGTTAAACCATCTACTTCTTGAATCTAATAGTTATATCTTGTCAAAAGCTTGACAAAAGAAGAGAATGGATTGAGGGGGAGTGTAAACCTTCATAGGAAGTATTAGTTTGATCAAATTCACCCTTGGATTGCCTTTGAGCCCTTAGAGATAACTTTCATGCATGATAGCCTGTTATGAATTTCATTTTCAATTCCGTTTGTTAACAGGTGCTACTAAAGGTATTTTCCTTATTTCATGTGTGTAGGTTCCTTTGCAATTTAATGTCAAAGGGGGAGAGAGTTTAAGTACTCAAAGATCTCCTACTCTTCAAAGGGGGAGAGAGTTCAAGATCTCCTACTCATCAAAGGGGGAGAGAGTTCGAGAGTTCAAGTACTCGAAGATCTCCTATCCATCAAAGGGGGAGAAAGCTTTCAAGTTCTCAAGAGGAGAAAGAAGCATGGTCAAAGGGGGAGAGCAAATAGAAGAAAGAAAGCTTGGAGCTAAAGAAGATGCTTGGCCATAGAGAGGAAGATGATAAGAAAGCTTGAAGAATGATCAAGCACCAAGCATCAAGAAGATTGAAGAAAAGAGCCCAAGAGCCCAAGCTAAGAGAAGGAGCATCCAAGAAGAAGATTTCAAGACTTATCCAGCTGAGGGGGAGCTGAAGACTAAGTGTGTAATTCAATGATGAGTAAGTTGCCATCAAATTGCAAAGGGGGAGATTGTTAGGAATTTTGTTTTTGCAATTTGATGGATGCATTTGCACTTTAGCATCATTTGATTAACTCACACTTGCATTGTTTTAGAAAACCTTGAAATCTAGTTTTATTCATGATAGCTTTTAAGATTTGGAAAAGCTTTTGTTTTATGCATGGTTTGGTTTTAAACTTGGATGCATTAGTTTTGAAACCCAAACTCTTTTGAAAACCTATTTCCTTGTGCATTATATTTGGAAAATCATCTTGACAATTTAGGTTTGAACTTTGCATACATTCATCCCTTCATAATCATATGTGTATGCATTGTTTTTGAAAAAGGAGTTTTTAGAAAATCAAGCTAGCCTTTGGTTTTAAAGTTTCAAATCATTTTAGGCTTTGGATGTTTCATGTTTTTATACATCTTTGGATGATTTAAAACATGTGAAAAAGCTTGATTTTATTGGCCCAAAAGATCCCCAAAGAAAATCTTCAAGAAACCCAATAAATGGGAAATTCTGGGCAGGCCCGGTCAACCGGCCATGTGTGGCCGGTCAACCGGCCAAGAGGCCCGGTCAACCGGCCACACACTGGCCGGTCAACCGGGCTCCTGAAGCCAAACGGCTCTTTTTATGACCGTTGTGTTTGGCCGGTCAACCTGCCATGTCATGGCCGGTCAACCGGGGATATAGCCGTTGGGCTGTTTTTGGGATATAAATGAGTTCTTTCCTTTGTCTTTGGTTGGAGATTTTGAAACCCTCTTTGAGGAGCTTTGAGAGAAGACAAAGGGGATGATCTAAGAGACATCAAAGGGTCATTAAGTAAAGCTTAAGCTTGGATCAACTAAGTTAAATCTCCAAGTAAGTTTTACTTTTAATTAATCATTTGTTATGTGCTTTATTTGAAACTTTGGAAAATGATTTCAAGCATGATAACAATGATGTGTTGAATCCTTTCTTCCCTCCATCTTTGATATTCAAGATTGGATTCATCACTTTGATTTCAACCCAAGTTTTGTTTTAAACTTTCTTAATCATGCTTAGCCATAAATCTTTGATTTCCTTTATTGCATGATTACTTCACTTGGTTGAAACTTCCCTTGTTGTTTTCATTCATTTAATCTCTAGTCAAATTAGTTTTTGAAAACAACATTGCACATGCATCACTTGATTAGGCTTAAACACTTTCATACAACTTGTGATCTTTAGATTTTCATATCATTCACAAGTGTGTAATTGTTCAAGTGATTTGCATAGAACTTCAATCATATCTTTTTGTGCCTTAAACTTTCAAAGTGCATTAAGCACAAATTGATTGAGCTTACTTTTAAACTTGATTGAAGTTTTCACACACACACTTCATAAGCATACATCTTTGCATTTCTTTGAGTGTTTGTGTGAGTTAGTTTTAATTTTCATATCCGCCTATTTAGAGGCAAATTAAATTGAGCTTAAATTGTATCTCTTGGAGTGTTCTTTTGTGAAGACACTTTCTTTGAGAAATCTTGATTTGTAAAGGTTATTGCTTAGCCTTGAAAAGCACATTATAAGGTTGTTGTTTAGCCTTTGAAAAGCAACATTGTAAAGGTTATTGCTTAGCCTCTAAAAGCACATTGAGAGGTTGTTGTTTAGCCTAGAAAAACAACTTTGTAAGGGTTATTGCTTAGCCTAGTAAAAAGCATAAATAGTGGGATCCGGTGGGGTGTTGGATACACAAGCCGGTAGTGGATGTAGGCACGTTGGCCGAACCACTATAAATCTTGGTGTTGTGGTGCTTGCATTTGTGGTGATTCTTTTATTAGCTTCCGCATATTGTATGGTTAATCATCACATGTGACTAGTTTAGTTTAAGAATTTAAAATTGGTCTAAATTGGTCATACTTGTAGCACACCCTATTCACCCCCCCCCCCTCTAGGGTTAGGATCCTCGTGGTTTCACATCTATCCTTGGCAATGGGTATTTGTTCTTGATGGTCACTTGATTCAATCTTCTGTAATCTATACACATTCTCATCAAACCATCCTTCTTCTTGACAAACAAGACTGGAGCTCCCCATGGTGAAATACTCGGTCTCACAAAACCTTTGTCTAACAATTCTTGTAACCGAGTCTTCAATTCTCCTAATTCTGCCGGAGCCATTCTATATGGTGCAATAGATATCGGAGCGGTCCCTGGTAACAACTCAATAGTGAAATCGATCTATCTGATGGGTGGTAAACCTGGAATCTCCTCCGGAAAAACATCCGGGAATTCCCAAACAATTGGGATCTCCTCCACCCCTTGGGACCGTTTATCCTCCGTGATAAACGCCAAATAGGCTTCACATCCACTTCTCAAAAGTCTATCAGCCTTCAACGCTGAGACAAACCCTGCACGAGGATTCCTCCTCTCTCCCTAAAACAACACCCCTGCTGGTGTCTCATCTAACTTGAAAGTAAGGGTCTTATGGAAACAATCCATTGTGGCATGGTACCTTGCCAGCCAATCCATCCCTAGGATGACATCATAATCATACATCTCCAATGAAATGAGATCTGCGGTTAAGACCACTTCTCCTATCTAGACTGTGCAACTCGGATAAAAGGTTCTACAGATATATTGTTTACCTACTGGGGTTGCCACAGTCAAAATGAACTCAAGTTCTTTAGCATGCATATCAATCAACTCAGAAAATTTATAGGATACGAATGAATGTGTAGAGCCAGGGTCAAATAAAATCTTAGCTTTAATCCCACAAACAAGGAGTGTACCTTCCACGACATTGCCTGCTGCCTCTGCATCAGCTCTATTAACCGCATAGATTTGTCCTCGATGCTGTGGCCTATTCTGAGCTTGCTGTGGCCTGCTTTGTTGTGCATTCCTATTCTGTTGCGGTGCACACTGATTTTGGTTATGTCCCTACTGATGACGGGCCTGCTGCTGTGGTTGTTGCTGTCTATGCTGCTGTTGCTGTGGTGCTTGTTACTGGAGTGGCCTTGCCTGATTTTGGACAACCATTGCATTCTGTGGTGGTGTTGGACGCTATGGTCCTTGCTGTTGTTGATTCTGTCTATTTTTCCTTGGACAATCTCTCATCTGATGGGCCATGGAACCACATCTGAAACATGCCCCTATGAGTGTACGACACTGTGCACTCTCATGGTTCTTCCCACAGTGGGTACAAACCAATGGGTTCTGTGCATTCTGCTCTGGCCTTTGCCTCTTGTTCTGCTGATTTCTTTGGTGCTGGTGGTTCTGTTGGTTAGCTGGACCTTTTCCCTGAACTCTGAGGATCTTGTTATGGAAGTTCTCAAACTTATAGGCCCTCTTGACGGCTTCTTCGAAAGTGGCCGGTGGTACTACTCCGGTAGCATCCCTATCAATGAAAGGGTTAAGTCCCTCTTGGAACTTAACAATCTTCTTCTCCACCGTGTCCACTAGTTCTGGAGCATATCTAGACAATCTCTCGAGCTTTGTGAGGTATTCGAGGACTGTCATGTTCCCTTGAACAAGCTGCTGGAATTCCACTGCTTTCTGTCGCTTGATGTGAGTGGGTACATATTTATCATGAAACTGCCTTTTGAAGTTTGCCCAAACCTCTGCATCAGCCATAGTCCTATATTCCTCCTTAACTGTCTTCCACCACCTGTCCGTTGTACCGCTAAAGAGAGATGATGCTAGTTTTACTCTTTCTGCACTGGTGCATTGGAAAATCTCAAAGATGTTCTCCGTATGGTCCAACCAATCATCTGCTGCTAATGGATCCTCTGTGCCTAGGAATTCCTTTGGAGCTCTCTTCCGAAACCGCTCAAATAAAGTGTTCGGGTCATGTTGCCTCTGATTGATGACAATAGCAGGCTGAGGTTGAACTGGCTCGGGCCTCCTCTGTAACACTTCTAACAGTTGCCTTTGCATCTCTGCCAATTCTCTAGCATGGTCCTCATCTTTCTTAAGTATCTATTCTTGTAGCCTAGTTTGATTCTCATTGGCCTGACGCTGTTGGTCAAGCATTGCTTGCATCATCTGTTGGAATTGATTGGGCATGACGTTTTCAACTAGGTCTTCATCAACCGGCCATGTATGATCACTATTGCTTGTAGAAGGGTTGTCGTTTATCGGTCGCTTACGAGATGGCATGATGCTGCAAAACAAGTTGTTAGCACATAATAATCAAATAAAGGGCCACACATTGCTCACACGATTCTAGCTAACGAAGCGTCTAATAAATCCTCGCCACGTCCTTAGGATTTCTAGTTTCTTTTAATTGCTTGAAACACGTCTCGCTCTGATACCAGTCTGTCGCGACCCCGGACCGGGCCCACGGGACTGATCCTGGATCGGGACACTAATGGTGGTGTGAGGTGTAGTACACATTATTTAATTTCCCACAGGTGTCCGCGGTGTGGATATCACAACCATAAATGAATATTTCTTTTAAGTGCGGAAGCGTGTAGCAAATCAAATAGTCAAACCATCCCTAGTCATAAAGACAATATCACAAGTATAAAATACTGTATTAGAATGAGCAATGATCATTAGCATGTTTCCCAAAAGTAAGTTAAAGTTTATACAAAAGATCATTTAGTTACATTCCCCAAAAATAGAGGCCAACAAAGGCCAATATAAACAAGCAATAACCCAAAAGAAAGGTTAAATAGTTTCCCAAAATGTTGCGTCTCTCGTAGCATCCAGATATCTAAATGACATCATCAGCATGCCACTCAAATAAGGGCTGCGGTTCACCGACCGCCTCCTACGACTCCTCCTCAAGGTAACCGGCAACGGGACCTGAGTACCAAAGAAAATGGGTCAGACACGACGGCCTGGCAAGAGGGTGAAAAGACATAGCAATAAAACATAACAAATACATTTACCTTTAAAAGCATTTAAACCTGTTAGAACAATAAGTTTTATAAAAGAAATGAATCATTTATTGAAAACATGAGTGCAGTATAAAGCATATACGGGTAGACAAGGAAGTCGGGAAACCAGCAAGATGACAACCGCATGAAGCTAAGTCCTCTATCACTAAAGTGACAGAGCAAGAACTAGGCACTGATCTCAATCACTCAAGGTAAGGAGAAACAATGGATCTTATTAATACATATACATATACTATACATGACCACGGTAGCGAGCCGGGCATCGGGAACCACAGTAGCAATCTGCGGCATCGGGACAAGACCACGGTAATAACCGGGTAGTGGGACTGCAGCTGGCGGGACAAGAGGGGGATCTCCAAATCAGTGGATCAAACAAACAAAGTTATCCAAGCTTAGTGGTGCCGACTCATAGGTCAAATAACAAATCGAGACATGTGTAAATAATCAAGTACAAGTAAATAAACGGGCAGGGCAAGATTGCTCAAAGCATAATTCTCATTCATGTGGTGTAATGCACTTCAAGACAAGTAACTGTTACAAGTGTAACTTCAATGCTTTCAGGAAAACAAGTCATGTAATGCAAATCTCGGAAATAAGGAAATACAATGAACCATTACAATTTCGGTTAAGATATCGGTTTCAAGATTTATTTAGGGTGAATAGGGGTCCCGTATGTCGATTGTAATAATGACTTGGTACTCCTTGAGTTTGAAGACATTTCGGGCTCCTTATACACTTTAGGATTTCCAAAACTTTAAGTGAGCTTATAGATAATACTAGACGGTGCGATTAAAAATCAAAACTATAAACAAACCAGCCCTAAGCACAATGTTAATCGTGAAGCATCGTACAACCTACTCAGTCACCGAAAGGGATAGGATTCCCGATACCCAAGGAAATAGACTTCGCGTATAGATATAAGGAAGGTATCGTGTTGTCCCGTACCGTTCAAGATTGAATTAGATTGGATTCTGATGCAACCAAACTAACCGTGAAGAACGTCGGCTCAAGACATCCTCACATATAGTCAAATGGGTCCAAAAAGGGTAGCCAAAGTCCCACCTAAGCCCATCCGAAAACAGGGTAAAAATCCCTTCCAGGAAGGATCTCTCATTTGGCCCGGTCGACCTGGTCATGGCCCGGTCGACCCCGTACACAGCAGCCCCGGTCGACCGAGCCCATGGCCGGTTCAACTGGCAATTGTAACTGAAAAAGGGAGAATAGTGTTTTGGTCAGGTTCCAGAGAACCTGACCCAGTGTCGCCGGTCGACCGAGCCCCCGTGCGGTCGACCGCGTGAACTGCGGAACAGAACCCAGGTTCTGTTCTGCAGTGAGCTGGGCCTTTTCTCTTATTTCCTCCTTTCAACACTTATACAACCAACACAAGACTAGAGATAAAGAAAGCTATAAATCAATGTTTCCAAGGCATTAAATGAGCTAGCAAGATGCATTATGAGCATTTATTTCAACAATGCAAATCATTAAGAAGCATGAGTAAATCATTAATATTTCACCAAATCATTTAAAACTCAAAACACCTAATCATCCACTTGCCTTTGGTCTAATCTAGCAAAACCAAGCCTCTAATCGCCTCTTAAGCTCAATTCCAAGCTACAAGCAAAAACCCCCAAAACAAACACTAAAATGGGTCAAACAATGAATGAAGAAGATATAACTCACAATAATGAAAATGGAGCATCTCAAGGACTAGAAGAACATAGATCTAGAAGATGGAGAAGATTGCTTACTTGGATGACCTTCAAATGGAAGGAGTTAGCTCAAAGAAGATCTTGAAATGAGAGGTTTCCTTCACAAATGGTATCAATAGGTAGCCTTCAAGATGAGGAAGAGAATGGTGAAGTCTATTTTGATGTTGGTGCAAGCTTGGTGGGAGATTGAGATGGAGAGAGCAAGAAGAAGAAGAGAAAGTTGCCAAAGCAAACCTTAGGTTCTCTTTTGTGCTGGAAAAGGGAAATGGAAGATGGGTTTCTCCTTATATAAGCAATGAGAATGGGTCCCACTACTTAAGAACTCTTTGGGCTGAAATCATGTCTTTTGGGACTTCAAATGAATTCGACGAAGAAGGAAGAAATGATCACCGAAATATCTAGATTCCAAAAAGTATATGTTTCGCAGGTTTTCGGGATATCAAGTTTTGGGTACAAGTTTAGTGTAAAAAGACTGTTTTGTCCTCAAGGCTAGGAAATCGGGTTTCGGGGTCTCGAATGGGAACGGAATCAACATGAAAGTTGAAAGGATCAACAAGATAAATGAAACAGGATAAGAACGCAATTCAAAACAATTTCGAAAAATCCTTTAAGCAAACGCAAGTCGAAAAGGGAACCCCCAAAGGGCCCCACTAGTCACCAAAACACTCGAAACTCCCCAAAACTATAACAAAAGCTATTCCAAACCCAACTTAGCCAAAATCATTAATCAAGCTTAGGACTAACACATGACTTAATTAACACTAATCGGGTTCACTTGGGTCGGGGTCTTACATCACGCACACACATATTGTTATCAGAAGAAATGAGGAGGCAAGTGTGAATGTAAAATTCTCTTCGTTGATGAAAGAATGATTACAGAGTTCTTTAAAAAAGAAAGAAAAAGAAAAAAATACAAAAGTTCTTCAAGAATCAGTAGCCTCCGTGTTGACATCAAAAGGCTCAATCATGGTGGCGTGGGGAGCAACCTCAGGCGGAGTTGGGACAGCTTCCACAGCAGCTTCAGCAGTGGGGACAGAACTTGGCTCAGGCTCGGGGAAAGTAAACTTGGGTCCTGATAGAGATGATGATCCTCTGGGATCCCTGCCTTCTTCAATGCAGCTCGGCACCCGAACTCAAACAGTGCCGAGCTGATGTTCTCGACTTGGGCCTCATACTCTTTTGTAGCCACCTCCACCCCGTCTTGAAAAGATGTTTCAATTTCATCTTGGAGTGATGCTTGGAGTTCGACTTTCTCCATTAGCGCCTCTTTAAACTTGGCATCCTGCTTTGCCAGCTAGGCCTCCAGTTCAAGAATCCACTTATCCTTGACCACAGTCGCGCTTTTCATGAAGTGGGTCTCGACCTTCACATCGCAAAGCTCTTTAAGCGCAAACTCGATCTCTGCCCCCTGGTTGGTTATCTTCTCCTCCGCCGCCTTCAGCTCCTGGCTACTCCCCTCTAAGGCCGCAGCGAGTTTCTTCTTCTCTACTTCTAGCTTTTCGACCTTGGAGCCACTTTCTCGGGTCCTCTCCAGGACCACCTAAGCCCTTTGTGCAACCTGAGAAGAGAAATAAGCGTCAGAAAAAAAGCCAACAAAATTGAAAGATACTCAGAAGTTCTATGTTGGAAACTTACCGAGAAGACCGACTACAGAGACGAGGCCAGCAGCGTCACATCGTCCGCTCCCTTGTGCCTCTGCATGTCTAATGGCAGGGCGCACACGTTGGCGAGAGCGGCAATGACTGAAGGACTACTGGTTAGACGGTCTTCCATTGTCATGGGCCTCCTAGGCCCAAGCTGGAGGCTTGGCCTCCACAAAGACGCCCCCGCGGGCTGAGGAGCCGAGGCCTGCCTGGGGCCCTTCTCTGTTGAGCCCGCGTCCCGGTGCCTTTTTTCCCTTTGGGCCTTCTCTCTAGCCTCTTCGGTAAGGTGTTGCCGAGCTCCCGAGTCGCGACCCTCAGACCCGTGACCTCTTCTCAACCCGACCTCCCTCTCTTGGAGTCTCGGCAGAACGCTGCTGTAAGACCCCGACCCTAGAGAACCCGATTAGTGTTAACTAAGTCGAGTGTTAGTCTTAAGCATGATTAGTAGTCGTTGACTAAGTTGGGTTTGGAATAGCTTTTGATATAGTTTTGGGGAATTTTGAGTGCTTTGGTGACTAGTGGGGCCCTTTGGGGGTTCCTTTTTGTGACTTTAAATTTAGTTAGGGGATTTTCTGGAATTGTTTTGATTTGTGTTTTTGTCCCATTTTGTTTATCTTGTTAATCCCTACAACTTTTATGTTGATCCCGTGCCCGTCCGAGATCCCGAAACCCGATTTCCTAGCCTTGAGGGCAAAACAGTCTTTTTACACTAAATCTGTACCCAAAACTTGATATCCCCGAAACCCGCAAAACATATACTTTTTGGAAACTGGATATTTCGGTGATCATTTCTTCCTTCTTCGTCGAATTCATCCGAGATCCCGATAGACATGATTTCAGCCCTTCAAGGATTCTAGTGGTGGGACCCAACTCCACTTTTCTATAAAAAAAAGAACTCTCTCCTTCCTTTTCCCTTTTCTAGCTCAACTCCAATCTCAAACTAGGGTTTTCCCCTTTTCTCTTTTGCTCTTGCTTTCCATCACCAAATCCACCACCAATCTTGCACAAATTGAGAGGTTGAGATCATCATCTTCTTCCTCACCACCATGGCTTTCCATTGATACCATTTTTAGAGAAGACCCTCCATTTCAAGATACTCTTTGAGCTCACCTTGTTCATTTAGAGAACCTACAAGTAAGTAACCTTCCTCATCTCTTAGATTTGTGTTTCTTTGACCTTGAAGAGGTTCCATTTTCATTATTGTAAGGTTTCTCTTTCTGTTTCTTGTGTTGACCCTTTTAGGGTTTGTTTTTGGGATTTTGTTCATAGTTTGGATTCTTGGCTTAGAGAGGTGCTTAGAGCTTAATTTACTTATTAAAGACCAAAGGCAAGTGGATGAATTGATTTTTATGAGCTTTCAATGATTTTAAAAGGAATGTGATTTATTGTATTGTTTTCCACTCATGCCCATTTAATGCATTGACTTGAAATAAATGTTCATGAAAGAGCCTTGATAGCGTGTTTATTGTCATGGAAATGTTTTGATTTATAGCATTCAATGTTATCTTGTTCTATCTCAAATGTACTCTTGTGTGTAGTGTTTTCCTTCCCTCCTTTCCTTGTATTTGGATGTGATTTTGTTGGAGGAGGTTAGAATGAATGTTGTTGGAAATTTGATATTGATTTGGATGAAGTTTTGAACTCATCATTTGGTGTATTCAAGGGGCTAAAAAGGAGATTGTAGAAGGAGGAGAAATAGAGGAGGAGAACTGTCCCGGAATCAGTTCCTGGACAGTTCGCTCGAGCGAAGTGTTCAGAAAAGGGTTCGTGCCATTCCAGTGGACAGTTCGCTCGAGCGGACCCCTTTGTCGCTCGAGCGAACCCTCCCAGAACTCGTTCCAGAGAGTGGTTAGTTCGAGCGAACTGAATCTTCGCTCGAGCCAACCACCTACTGGATGAGTTCGCTCGAGCGACCTTAACTTCGCTCGAGCGAAGCCACCCAGGCAACCATTCCAGAGAGCTTACCGCTCGAGCGAACCCATAGTCCGCTCGAGCGATGGGTACTGTTCACCTGGGACTGTTTTGGGAGCACTAATGAAATGTCTAAATGTTTGAGAAAGGTCTGTTGAGAGCCCTATTACAATGAGAAGAACCGTTCCTATGTTTGAACATCCATTCCTGAAGAAAACCACATCACTGAGATTTCGTTTGAAGCCTTGAAAAATCCGAAATGTATACGGACCCCGGGATGTGCCCAAACTCAAAGAGTACCAAGCCTTTATCTATTTAGACATACAAGATCCCTATTCACTTTGAGAAATCCTGAACCTGAAACTCCGATTGTTTATTGTACTTTATTGATCTTGAGATTTATACTATATGCCTTGTTTTCCTAAAAGCATTGAAATTACACTTGAAATAGTTACTTGTCTTGAAGTGCATTGCACCACATGAAATGACAGTTGTGCCTTTGAGCACCCCCGTCCCGCCCGTTTATTTACTTGCACTTGATTTACTTGTACATGTCTCGATTTGTTATTTGACCTATGAGTCGGCACCACTAAGCTTGGATAACTTTGTCAGTCTGATCCACTGATTTGGAGATCCCCCTCTTGTCCCGCCAGTTGCAATTTGGATCCCGCTACCCGGTTATTACCGTTGTCTTGTCCGGGTGCCGCAAATTGCTACCGTGGTTCCTGATGCCCGGCTCGCTATCGTGGTCATGTATAGTATATTATATGTATATGTATATTTCATTGTACCTCCTCACTACGGTGACTGAGGTCAAAGCCTTGATCTTGTTAAATTGTGTGGTCTCAATCCATCAGTCGATATAATAAATTGATTAATTTCTTCATTTATCAATAAAATCATGCTTTCCTTTCATAAGATGAATGGTGATTTATTACTTAATGCACATGACCAATACATATGACATAATGGTTCATGAGATGAACCGGGTCCCATTAGTATATTAGATGTGATATATGTATATGGATGAGATCCACATACGGGAGATATGTGTCGCAAATCTTATACTTAAAAATATCTTCACAACCATTGATGAGACTGGGCATCTCATCTGAGAAGGTTGCAGCACTTTGATCACTATGAGATAGTGTGATTTGTCTCGATCATCAAAATGTAAGATTCTGGATGATAGTGCTGGTACATTGGATGTATTGAAGGACCATGAGAAGCACCTTATGAAATATTGTCTCGATTTAAGGACTGCTCTCATAATTCCCTAGCAATAGGCTCCCAATCCAGAGACATTGATGAACTCAAGTTTCTGTCTATTCATTTGCTTTGAGTCACCAATGAGTGAGGCCAACTGTAGGTCAACACCTCGGTGTCTTGGGTACATGGTAGTAGGACTGTGGGAACATCCAATGATCAAGATGGAATCTATCTATATTATCCCCTTGTGCCAATTAATGGATTTATCATTAATAAGTGCGCACCCATCTCGATTAAAAGTTAATTGGATGGTACTGATGATCACTGTGATTAATTGGGGCTCAAGGATAATAAGATGTACATCTAAGATTGGATGGGACAGATTTATTCCAATTGATCTATGGATATTAATAGATGAGCCTACTTGTGGTAATTGGGAAGATTAGGGTCTTCATTATAATTTATTCCTAAGACTAGAGTGTAATTGCATTTATATAGTGGTGTTATTTGCAATTAACTGTGGGCCCGGATTGCACATGAGATGTGGGGTCGCATGTCCCAGTTGGAGCCAGCTTTATAAGGAATCCCTAGTGGTCCCCACGCTAGCCCAAGATATTAGAAAGTTACTAATCTTACTTGAGCTCTAAAATGAAGGAATTAGAAAGTTACTATTTCTATTTGAAGTGGGACTTCTAATAGTGGTAATAGTAAGCTATTAATTTGTGTGGAAGTGTGACTTCTAATACAAATTAGTAAGAGAGTTAAAAGAGGAGTGATGAGGGCTATAAATAAGGGAATAAACACCCTTGGACGTTCTACACATTGATTCACTCCCAGCTCTCTTTATTTGTGCAAGTGTTGCACAATTTTCTCATCTTCTCTCTCTTTTAGATCTCTTCTAGTTCCTTGGGGTTTCTAGTAGGGTTTTCTCTTGGAGATCCCACCTATCTTCTTAAGAAAAGAGATCTGATAGAGGGTCATAGCGTGGAAGACAACAAGGTTTTGGAGATCTCTAATTGCTTCAAGAAGAGTTCTTGTTCTAGTTGATTGTCTTCTCCTCGATTAGAGCACTACCGGGCTCCAAAGGTATAATTTCTTCTCCTCTTGTGGTAGATTATTTTGTTGCATGTAGTCGCTGATTTCTATCTTCTAGATAGGTTATATTGCTGTACATGATTGATGAGATAGAGGGATTGCATCCTGGATTGGGTTTCGTAGCCTTATGGATAGTTGATCCCTGAGTCAAGTGGGTCAAAAGTTTTGAAAATCAATCCACAAGGCCCACCTCCTTCCAACAGATCTTGCTCTGTCACTTCGGTGATAGAGGATTTAGCTATGTGTGGTTGTCATCTTGCTTGTTTCCTGATTTCCTTGGATACCCATACCTGTTTTATACTGTGCCTATGTTTTCATTAAATGATTTGATCCTTTTATGAAGTTATTGATCGAACTGGTTTAAATGCTTTCAAAGGTAAAAAATGTATTTATTATTGAACTGTTATGTCTTTTCACCCATTTTTCAAACCATCGTGTTTGACCCACTCTTTGGTACTCAGGTCCCGTTGCCGGTTACCTTGAGGAGGAGCCAAAGGAGGCGGTCGGTGAACCGCAGCGCTTAGTTGAGTGGCATGCTGATGATGTCGTGTAGACATTCGATTGCTATGAGAGACATAATATTTTGGGAACGTTTAACCATTCTTTGGGGATTGGTATTTTGTTTATTTTGGCCTTTGTTGGCCTCTAATTTTGGGAATGTAATTAAATGATCTTTTGTATAAACTTTAACTTACTTTTGGGAAATATGCTAATGATCATTGCTCATTCTGATACAGTATTATACTTGTGTTATTGTCTTTATGACTAGAGATGGTTTGAATATTTGATTTGCTACACGCTTCCGTACTTAATAGAAATGTTCATATATGGTTGTGATATCCTCACCGCGGACACCTGTGGGAAATTAAATAAATGTGCACTCCTTACACTCATCACCTAACATATCTCACCAATTAGTCCCAGTCCCGGATTAGTTCGATTGACCCGGTCCGGGGTCGCGACAACTGCCGAGCTGGAAAAGCACCAGCAACAGCAACAACAACAGCAACAACAGTTCCAGCAGCAGCAGTGCCAGCGGCAATAGCTGCATCAGCAGTAGGAACCTCGGCGCTCCCTGAGACCGCAGAGGTGGAAGGGGCTCGACCTCCAAAAAGTTTAGCCCCCAGGTCTTTCACCTTCACAATAGGGTGTCTTTTCTCCATCTCCTTTCCCCTTTCTTCTTCACGGTTGGAGGGGGACGAGTAGCTCTCTATGAGCTGGGCCAAATCAACAGCCTCGAAACTGGCAGGCGCGAGCTCCTTTCTCTTGATGTACGTGTGGTACCTCGGCTCATATCCGAGCAAGGACCAGGCAGCTCGCCCGTTATGGCCTTGATACTTGTGCACAAGTTTCAGCCAGCTGTCGTTCCATTTCCAGCCGGCGCACTCAGCTCCCAGCTTCCTCTAGCTGATCTCTACACAACAGAAGATAACATCAGCTCGGCAAGACAACAGAAGAAAGAAAAACACTCTGAGCTCGGTAAATACTTGGAGGAACCTTGAAGTGTCGAGGAATCCTGTACAATTTCTCCACCTCGGTCTCGTCCCTGTCGAACTCCCAGTTGCCAGAGACGAGCAGACGTTCGTCCCCGGCAAGTCTGTTTGAGTCCTCCAGATCGTGGACGAAGGGCTCCATCTTCGGCTTCCTTCGGAGATAATAACTATGACCTTCCCCGGCGGTCTTGCATAGGTCATATACATCCTCGATGTCATTGACAACGAGGTTTATGCCCAATATCTTGTTGAGCTCGACGACGCCCATTATGACCTTGTAGCCATTGGGCATCAGTTGGCATGGACCGAGGTGCCATGTCGCCAAGCATGCCTTAAGCAAAGGGTGAACAGGGAACCTAACCCCTCCCTCTATTATTGAGACTAACGGGAATGGCATCCAGCCATCCCGGAAGCAGTAACCCTCAAAGAGATCCTTCGGGTTATCCAATTTAGTTGGGACATCCTTTGGGATCCCATATATCTCCCTGAAACCAGCCATGGCCTCAGGGGTCTCCGCCCAACTCCTATAAGATCCCATTCTTTTACAGATGGTGATGCCGGAAAAGGGGAGAAACAAAAACCCTAAACCCTAGAGCAAAACCCCTAAAACAGAAATAGGCGGTGCGCAAAAGACAGGGACAAGGAGGAAGACTCACAGAAAAGAGACAATCTCTGGACTCCGGTTCGTTAAGTCAGAGTTCCAGCAGGGCTCCGGCATGGTTTTCTCCTCTCTTGTAGAAGAGCTTTCTCTGATGAATGCCAAAGTGAAGAGACGAAGGAGGAAAAACCCTATTTATAGACGGAATGACGCCCGTTCAAATTCCTGAAGGCTCGCGTCACTTTGATTTCGCTGAACGACCAACCAGATGGAGACACGTGGCACTGCTAGTTCATCTCGCACAGAGATTCAGACGCTCTATTTATTGCCTTAGGAACGCAAAACATCAGCGTGCTATTTATTGCCTCGGGTTGACGAAGTGTCAACGACGTGCTATTTATTGTCTTGGGAAGACAAACAGACTTCATGATAAAGATCATATGTCATCAGCCAACACCGAGGTAAAAGTCAATTGATACCTCAGATCTCACAAAACGCGATACTCAGCTCCCGACCTCAAAACGTTAGAGAACTCCAAGAGGTCACGAGCTGGGGGGCAATTGTGTGGGGTGTTTTCCTAAGAGTAGGATTACGCTAGTCTCAGTAGCTGTTAGATCCCGACCCAGGTTAGCCCGATTAGTGCGTACTTAGTGAGTGCTTAGTCTTAAGTGGGTTTAGTGATCATTGGTTTAGAATATAATTAGTTCTAGACCTGGACATAGATTTGGGAATTTTGAGAGCGTTTAATGTTAGTAAGACACACTTAGGATGGCTTGAGTGTACGTGCAAGAGTGGGAGGATTGTGTTGATTTCCGTTTTGATTGTGATTTTGACTTCATTTGGATGATTTTATTATTCCTTATAACTTTCGTTTTCAGCTCGTTTGTGTTTGAAGGGTTTTGGCCCAAAAGGGTAAAATTGACTTTTCACACCCAAATCTAGACACAAATTTCAAAATTCCAAAACCATGTCAAAGTTATACTTTTTAGAAACTAGATTTTTCGAGGATCATTTTACCCTTCTTCGTCGATTTCATTCAGGGCCCGCAAGACCATATTTTAGCCCTTGCAAGTTTCAGTGCATTATGGGGCCCACTTTCCACTTAACTCAAAACCTCTTCTCCCTCCCCTTCGTTCAGTTCATTTCTACAATTGTTTCAAAAGAAAAACCAAACCTGGGCTTTTCTCTCCATCTTTCTCCTCTTGCATGCCCTAGCTAGAGATCTCCAAATGGAAATCTAAAACCATCACCTTCTTCCCCTTCTTCCAAGCTTTCCAAAACTATAATTTTCTTGAAGTTTTAGCTGGGCAACCCTTTTCATTTTCTTCCTTGCTTCTTGTTGGAACACCTCTAGGTAAGTGCTTCAACCCATATTTTCAATGGAGTCTTTTTAACTCCTAATGAGCTTGTTTTTCTAACATGCAACTCCCATTTCGATTGTTTTTCAAATTTGGATGAGTTTTGAATGGATTTTCATGGGGTTTTTGTAGCTTCTTGGCTCAGCTCTTGAATAGGATTTGCTTAAGGAAGAGTTTGTTAGCATTTGGGCAAAGGCAAGTAATCTTTATAGGAAATGTGAATGCATGTTGATTTGGATTTCATCTTTGCTCTAAATATTCTTTTAAATATTCTTTTAACTATGTCTTGATCTTTCATTCAACATATTATAGACTCATTAAGTGGATTTCATTTATCTTCATGCAAGTATGTTAATCATTCTCCAAGTTTCTGAAATTCTGTTTTTGAATTATAAGCATGTGTTTTATCTAGAAATCTGATTTGAGTTCTTATGGAGAATGGAGGAAAATTCTTGTTTAGATTGTGGATTGAATAATGTTAAATGTGTGGAATGGACCCTTGGAGAGCATGAAGGCTCAAGGAAGTGCAGGTGATCAGTTGTGAGAAGAAGGGAGGAAATATTGTGGAAAAATCTGACTTGAAATGCACTGTCCGTGCAGCGTCGGTCAGCTGTCGGCTAACTGAAATTCCCACTTCGGTCGACCGACAGCCAACCGAACTCAGTTCGGCTCCATTTCCCGAGACCTACATTTTGTTAGGAAAGATTTCAGTCAGTTGTCAGCTACCCGAAATTTTCACTTCGGTCGACCGACAGCCAACCGAAATCAGTTCGGTTCCATTTCCCGAGAGCTGAGATTTCCTGGATAAATTTGTCGGTCCGCTGTCGGCTAGCCGACATACCCTGCCTCGGTCGACCGACATGTGACTGAGAGGTAACCGAAATTTCAATATGAGCCGTTTTAGAAGGATTTCTACAGGAATGAAAACTGGAATATGTTATGGGGCTTTTAGCCTGACATTGTGCAATTGAAATACAAAATGAAATCTTACTTTGGGGGCACCAATCCGTTTTATTTTCAGACATTCGGGTTTCAATTACATAAGGGTCAAGAATGGTCCTTACATATGCCTGATAGACTTTGCTTTCGAACTTTAGTTTTGATGCAACAAGTATCGTCGTGTACTCATTTTGAAGTTAAGTATAAGCTCGTTTGAAAATTGTTTCAAGGATAAAAAGGGGATCACTTCTTAAGCGTGTTATGCATATATATACTTATGCCTCTTGCTAGTCGTGTCTTGTTTAGTTCTGATAAGTGATTTCCCCCTTCAAGCTTGATTTGGTTTAAGACGTGTTTCGCTGTGTTTTGTGCATTCATGAATTTAAGTGAACACCACTGAGGTTGGACTGCCCTTTCAGTTTGATCCATTGTCTGGGGGTCCTTAAACATGTGGACTATCTGCAGATTGGTCGTATATTTTATTACACATCGTGCGTGTTCGGTTCCGCGGCTGGAATCCCCGTATATGTGGGAATCGTGTCGTGTTTATATTATGTATATCGTGCTTGTCGTGCGTGCTTGCTCTTTTCATTATATAAATGATAGAGAAAGGATGGGCTCTTTGTGGATTTACTATTCATGATATATAAGTATTCATACTAGCTTGTTTTGTATCTTAGTTTTGTCCTTATTTTTTAAATGTATTTCAGTCATGCAATTGTTTCAAATGCAACAAATATTTTAGTATGTTTTCTTTAAACATGTACTTGTTCATGCTCATGCCTAAATTGATTACCTTCCAAACTGTCATGTTTGACTCTTGCTATTGTGGTGCCCAGGTGCAGACGACGTTCCCTTTGAGGAGGAGCGTCAGGAGGAGGCTTTTGAGCCACCCCCAGCTTGTGAGTGGCAGCCTGATGACGTCAACTAGACGTCGGACGGAGTCTTGAGATTCGTTTCACATGTTTTGGATTGTTGTTGAACTTTTAGTTTTGTATTGGCCTTTATTGGCCTCTTATTTGGGATGTAACTGTTGGGATTGGTGAATGCCCTAAAGCCCACTGACTGCACTCACATCTCTGTTACTGGATATTTATTGGTTATTTAATAGAATGACATCTTTCTCTTATTACTTGTGTATATGTATGGTTGTGTAAGGCCCATTGTTTTCTAGTAAATGACTTGGGTGTGTAGTGGCTACACACAGAAAGGTCTGAGTCATGGACACTTGAAACAATAAACTTGTTCATAACTGAGAGATGGAGTTGGGCACTTCATCTTGGTATAAGTTATAGTGAGAAACTCTCCTGTGTTCATGGTGACTTACCTTAGTCACGGGAGGTCTTTCCCGGATATATCCCACTAGTGCATGTGTCATGCATTGAACAGGACCATTAAAGGTGTGATCTCTAAAATAGTACTATCACAGAGAGAGATCAAGTCACCTCTTGCTACTGAGTGACCAGTGCTCTTAATCTTGAGCATTTGTGGATGAACTGACGAAGTCAAGTTCTTGTGCTTTAATTCACTATGGGTGAGATCCTGTTCATGGGTCAACAGCTCTGTGTTTTGGGTGCTCGGGCTTGATTAGTTGGGACGTGCAAATGCAATATGGAATCTATGCCATCGTGTGATGGAATGATCGTCCCCTTAGAATTATCCAATTAATCATCAGAATCTAAGATCTTAGTATATGGATGTTCCATATGGATATTGAACTTGTGGGTCGCTCCCTGGATCAAGAGAATGATATCCTGATGATGATTAAGTCAAGGGTATGAAGTTCTAAGGATGAGATGTAATCAAGAAGGTAGATAGTACATCGGTTAACCTACTTGATTATGGATGTTACATAGAGGGGCATTGTGGTCATTGTACTTGGTAGGTCAAAGACAATCGTCAGTTTATGATGAGCTTAATTTGCAATTTAATATTTGTCTCTGGAGTGCAACCATAACTCTTGAGTGGAATGAGTTAGGGTTAAAATGATCTTAATGTTGCTATGGGGTTAGCATGGACATTTTGGTCATTTTGGGATCCAAGGGCAAATATGTCTTTTGGTCCCTCTTCTAGCCATCTTCCTATATTGGCATGGTTTTCCTAATTTAATTTAATGATATGTGGTTGAATTAATTTTGTGGAAGAATAATTTTGAGTTTAAATTCAAATAGGCTTTTGATGGCATACATGAATTTAACTCTAGCTAAATTATTAACTTGTGGGCCATGGTGTGTTTATCTATCTTGTGGGCCAGCCATAAGGGGAGCCCCTTGTATGAGGTTTCCAAGTTTAACTAGGTATCTTTACTTGGATGGAAGAATTCCTCTTTGGGTAAGAATTCCTATAATTAAAGTTTACTAAATTTTAGTATCTTTAATTAGAAAGTGTTGCACTACTAAGGTGGCTGGTTCCTTATTTTATGGGATGGTGATTCCTATTAGAGATAACTCTTAAAGGAATGTAAACTATTTATAAACCCCTCCCTACCCTAGGCGTGCAACAAGGAAGAAACAAGGAAACAAAAAGAAACTCCATTGGCCGCCCAAGAGAAGAAGAAAAACTCACGCCCAGCCCACTGCTCTCTTCTTCTTCATTGGAGAGAGGAGATCAGGTCCTGGTCAGGTCTTGGACTTTTTCCACAAAGTGTAGTTCAGAAAACCCTTCTTGGAATCCATATTTTGATCCCACAATCAGAGCCAATCAGATTGGGTTGTGGAATAGAAGAGAAGATCAAAGGAAAAATCTGCTGCAGAAATTCCTGCAACTTACATAGCTGATTGCAGGCTGAGATCAGACCTTTGTAGCTTTCTTTTCAGAGATTTGAGGCATTCATATCATCAAGGTATTAGTCCTCTATCATCTCCTTGCTTTATACACATGTTGATCATGATTTCATGGAGTTTTTATGGATGTTTCATGGCTGACAAATCAAATCTGGTTTTGTTTGAAAAACCATATCAGCCATGGACGTCCAAGTTCAGATCTATATAGCATGAACTTTCAGTGGTATCAGAGCCTCTCCATGTGAAATCATGACCCGATGATGTGTTAATATTAATCCTAACTTAGTTAAGGGCATGGTGGCACCCTTCTAGACATAGTTTACTGCATGTTAGGAGTGCAGGACTTTTTCCAAGTTGCTGGAATTTTTCCAGAACACAGTTTACTACATGTTTGGAGTGCATGAATTTTTTCCAGACTGCTGGAATAATTTCAGAATGCTGTATAGTGTTGTACACTGCACTTTGAATGCACTAATCTTTTTGGTTGCAGCCATATAATTGCATCCTTGATGGTTCGGATGTATGTGTGTGGATTTGGATGTTTTTAATTAGTTGGAAAGTGTACGATTGCGCGTTTAGCAATCATAGGAGGTTGTATTTTTTCCTTATTTTTATTTCAACTAGTCTTGATGTAAGCTTTCTTGAAAAGCATAGGTATCTCCAATGTAATTTTTGGTTTTGTTTTTCATGGGTTTGCTTGTATAAAATTAATTTTATTGTAACAAGCAAGGAGAAGAAAGCTTCAAAGATTGCATGGTTGCAAGTAGAAGAGGATTCCATGGTGGTGGAGGCAACGAAGGTGTCCTAGTGCGAAAAGGACTCTTAACCAAGTATCCTAGTCGGATAAGGATTTGAAGTCCGAAGAGCAGGGAGCTATCAAGGATTGCATTATATTTATTGCTTTATATAATTGCTATTATTGCTATGTTTATCACCTAGTAACATGGCCACCACTAGGTTCTTAAAATTGGCATCTTTCTATATTGGATTGTTTTTAGTTTGGCAAATTGTTTTTAAACGGATCTTAGACCAGCACCTTCTATTTGTCTAAGGTTTAAAAATTGGATAGGGTTTAGTTTATCTTGGTACCCTAAGTTTCCAAAAGAGGCCAAACTAAAATCTAATATGTTACTACCTTAGTGGGCCCATAACCCACAGGTCCCAAGTTAGGAGATTTGACCCTTTAAAGTGATTTGCTCAAATATTTTAAAGCAAAAGTTATTTATGTTCAAGATGACTTAAGTCATTGAGTCATGAATTTAATTAACTAAGTATGCTAGATTTAAAAAGTTTTTTTTTTGAGTAACCAATGTAAAGGTCAAAAGAGTTTTTTTTCAAAACCCTAGTGTCAAATAATCAAGTGGGAGAGGGGTTTGGAGAAACCCCACGGCCTTCCATTTTCGGTTCATGCTATCTCAATGGAGTATTAGTGGGAGCGGCCACCCCTTCGGTGGAGTTCTTTACTAAAGATCGCTTCGATGGGTTAGTGGGTGAACTAATGTGAATATTCGTAATGAGGTGTTAGTGGGAGCGGCCATCCCTTCGGTGGAGCTCTTTATTAAAGCTTACTTCAAGATTGGATTAAAGTCACTTCCCTTCGGAGTACTTGAGTCATAGACATTCTGGGAACGTTCATAAGAGATGGTAATACACTTGACATAAGACGGTAATAACCTCTCCCTAGGAGTTAGTGTTATTTGTCATATGAGGCCAAACCAATCAGTGATTGGATTGTCGCTGGATATGCTAAATCCAGATAGTGATAATCCAAATAAGCGAGGCTTTACTCAACGAGACTATAGATTCGGCCATCCCTTCGATGGAGGGTCTATGAGGAGGTTGAGACACTGATACATTATAATTAGGGTTAAATAATGTAAAAAGTCTTGTGCATGTTTTTCCTTTTATTACAAGCGCCATCTACATGTTACATATATACTGCTTGTCTAATTATAACCTGTTATATATCCAGAGAGATGGGGAAGGATTCTTTTAGCCCGTTGATGAGTATTCTGCGTGAGAACAAATTGACTGGCCCAAATTACGTAGACTGGAAAAGAAACCTTAACATAGTACTCACCGCTGAGGAGTACAAGTATGTTTTGTCGGAACCCTGTCCTACGATTGATGATTATTCTACAGATGACCAGCAAGAGGCTGAAAGGAAATGGAAAAAGGCAAATAGCATGGCCAAATGCTACATGCTTGCTTCCATGTCCAACGTGTTGCAAACACAGCATGAGCAAATGGACATAGCTTCTGATATCATGTTGTCCTTGTCTGAGATGTTCGCAGACAAAAGCAGGCCAGCTAGGTAAGCTGCTTTAAGGACAATCATGAAAACTAGGATGGCTGAGGGAACACCTGTCAGAGAGCACATGCTCAAAATGATGGATTGTTTCAATGAAGCTGAGATCCTAGGGGCTGAGATTGATGCAGGGAGTCAGACAGATATGATTCTCGAAACTCTGCCGGAGTCTTTCAACCAGTTCAAGCTCAACTTCAACATGAGCAAGATGGACATGACTCTCTCTGAGTTAATGAAAGAACTCCAGGCGGCAGAGGCCATCATGAAGCCTAAAGGCCAAGTTCACTTTTCCCAGTCTTCCTCTAAACTGAACCCGAAAGGGAAAAAGTTCAAGAAGAAGCAGGGTAAGGGAAAAGGACAGAAAAAGGGCAATGCTGGAAAGAAGGACAAAGGTACAGGTGAAAAGCCCAAAGGGAAATGCTTCAAGTGTGGCCTCAAAGGTCACTGGAAGAAAGATTGTCCCAAGCTCCTAGGCTCAGATAAGAAAGGTATATCTCTTTCCTACTACATTGAAACCTGTCATGTGGTTGATTCTACTGATTCATGGATAGTAGACTCTGGAGCCACTAATCATATCTGCAATTCATTGCAGGGGTTTCAGATAATGAAAAGGCTTGAGAAAGGGGAGTTTGACCTTAGAGTTGGAAATGGAGCAAAGATTTGGGCTGTTGCAGTGGGAGCTGTTACTTTACATTTTCCGCATGATAGGATATTAGTTTTAAATAATGTTATCTATGTTCCGGACATAAGGAAGAATTTAATTTCAGTTTCCAGACTTATTGAATTTCATTATTCAGTTTCTTTCCATTCTGGTGTTGATATCAGTAGAAATGGAAATATCATATGTTCCGGTAGAATGCATGACAACTTATTTTATATCTATCCTATTGCTCCCACACTGCATAATGTACAACTAGAAAGCTCATCTTCCCTCAAGAGGAAGGTATCTTCGACCAATGACACTTATCTTTGGCACTTACGTTTGGGTCATATTAACCTAAAACGGATTCAGAGGTTGGTAGAGGATGGGCTTTTGAGCTCATTAGATCTCGAACCTTTACCTCAGTGTGAATCTTGTCTCATGGGAAAGATGACCAAAAGGTCATTCTCTGGAAAGGGACTGAGGTCAAAGGAGTTGTTAGAATTGGTTCACACTGATGTGTGTGGTCCTATGAACAAACTAGCTCGAGGAGGTTATGAGTATTTCATCACCTTCACTGATGATTACTCTAGGTATGGATATGTGTACCTAATGCGACGCAAGTCTGAAGCGTTTGATAAGTTCAAACAATTCAAGGCTGAGGCGGAGTTACAACTAGGGAAACATATCAAAGCTCTTCGATCTGATCGAGGTGGCGAGTACCTCCTGGGTGAGTTCAAGGAGTACCTCACACAACATGGGATTGTGTCTCAGTTGTCTGCACCGGGTACACCCCAGCAAAATGGTGTAGCAGAGAGAAGAAACCGTACCCTTCTTGATATGGTAAGGTCCATGATGAGTCATGCAACCCTACCCATATCTTTTTGGGGATATGCCCTAGAAGCAGCATCATACATTTTGAATCTGGTACCTTCTAAATCAGTACCTAGGACACCTCGAGAAATGTGGACAGGTCGAAAACCCAGTTTAAGACATATCCACATTTGGGGTTGTCCAGCCTATGTACTGAATGATAAAGCTACCAAGCTAGAACCCAGATCGGAAATGTGCTACTTCATTGGGTATCCTAAGGGAACGAGAGGAGGCATCTTTTATCATCCAAAGGAGCAAAAGGTGCTTATCAGCACTCATGCTAGATACTTGGAGGATGATTGCATGATGCACCAAGAGCTTGGTGGTAAAGAAACACTTGAGGAGATTCTTTTAGAAACTCCTGCAACATCTGTGCCAGATCCTGAGACTGTAGATAATCAAAACATTCCTTTTAACACTCCGGAGCCTCGTCGTAGTGGGAGAATTTCTAGACCACCAGATAGATATATAGGAGTGTCCTTTATGACAGACTCCGAGGATCTGGTTGAGGATCCTACTAGTTACGATGAAGCAGTAACGGATATAGATGCTGACATGTGGCAGCAAGCGATGAAATCTGAATTGGATTCTCTGTATTCCAATCAAGTCTAGGAACTTGTGGATGCACCTGAAGGGATCAAACCCATAGGGTGCAAGTGGATCTACAAGAGAAAGAGAGGAGTGGATGGGAAGGTTGAAACCTTCAAAGCGAGACTAGTGGCGAAAGGATATACTCAGAAAGAGGGTATCGATTATGAGGAAACCTTCTCGCCAGTAGCCATGCTCAAGTCCATAAGGATTCTCTTAGCCATCGCATGTCATTATGACTACGAGATATGGCAGATGGATGTCAAGACAGCTTTTCTTAATGGAAGTCTTGACGAATGCATCTATATGATGCAACCAGAGGGTTTCATTGCTGGTGGCCAAGAGAACATGGTCTGTAAACTTAAAAAGTCCATTTATGGACTTAAGCAAGCATCTAGGGCATGGAACATCAAGTTTAATCAGGCAGTCAAATCCTTTGGCTTTGATCAAAACATTGATGAACCATGTGTGTATAAGAATGGGAGTGGAAACGCAGTTGCATTTCTAGTCCTATATGTGGATGACATATTACTCATTGGAAATGATGTTGGCATGTTGTCGTCTGCTAAGGTTTGGTTATCATCTCAATTTCAGATGAAGTATTTGGGTGAGGCGAGCTATGTCTTAGGGATCAAGCTTTTGCGAGATCGCAAGAACAAGATGTTAGCCTTATCCCAATCTTCGTATATTGAGAAGATATTGGTCAAGTATAACATGCATGACTCCAAGAAGGGCTTGCTACCTTCTAGACATGGAGTACCACTATCTCAGAATCAATGTCCGAAAACACCTCAGGAGATAGACAGCATGAGGAGAGTACCATATGCATCAGCTGTTGGAAGCCTCATGTATGCAATGTTGTGTACTAGACCAAATATCTGCTTTGCCGTTGGCATGGTTAGTAGATATCAATCAAACCCTGGACCTATGCACTGGACAACTGTTAAGCATATATTCAAGTATCTTCGGAGAACGAAAGATTATATGCTAACCTACCGAGCAGATGATCTAACGCCACTGGCGTATACAGACTCTGATTTCCAGTCGGATGTAGATGGCAGAAAGTCTACCTCGGGATACGTCTTTACTCTATCAGGAGGGGCTATATCATGGAGAAGTGTCAAGAAAGATTGTACTGCTGATTCTACCATGGAAGCAGAGTATGTGGCGGCATCGGAAGCTGCGAAGGAAGCAGTATGGCTCAGAAAATTCCTATTGGAATTGGGAGTAGTTCCTGCAGTGCAAAAACCGATTGTCATGTACAGCGACAATACTGGTGCAGTAGCTAACTGCAAAGAGCCCAGGAATCACAAAAAAGGCAAGCACATTCAGAGAAAGTACCACTTGATCCGGGAATTCGTCCAGGATGGAGAAATAGTGGTAAAACAGATTGCCTCAACAAATAACTTAGCTGACCCATTTACTAAGACTCTCACTGAGAAAGTGTTTACTTCACATGTTGAGTCTATGGGAGTTAGGTTAGGTCGTAGTGATCTTTAGTGCAAGTGGGAGATTGTTGGGATTGGTGTATGCCCTAAAGCCCACTGACTGCACTCACATCTCTGTTACTGGATATTTATTGGTTATTTAATAGAATGACATCTTTCTCTTATTACTTGTGTATATGTATGGTTGTGTAAGGCCCATTGTTTTCTAGTAAATGACTTGGGTGTGTAGTGGCTACACACAGAAAGGTCTGAGTCATGGACACTTGAAACAATAAACTTGTTCATAACTGAGAGATGGAGTTGGGCACTTCATCTTGGTATAAGTTATAGTGAGAAACTCTCCTGTGTCCAGGGTGACTTACCTTAGTCACGGGAGGTCTTTCCCGGATATATCCCACTAGTGCATGTGTCATGCATTGAACAGGACCATTAAAGGTGTGATCTCTAAAATAGTACTATCACAGAGAGAGATCAAGTCACCTCTTGCTACTGAGTGACCAGTGCTCTTAATCTTGAGCATTTGTGGATGAACTGACGAAGTCAAGTTCTTGTGCTTTAATTCACTATGGGTGAGATCCTGTTCATGGGTCAACAGCTCTGTGTTTTGGGTGCTCGGGCTTGATTAGTTGGGACGTGCAAATGCAATATGGAATCTATGCCATCGTGTGATGGAATGATCGTCCCCTTAGAATTATCCAATTAATCGTCAGAATCTAAGATCTTAGTATATGGATGTTCCATATGGATATTGAACTTGTGGGTCGCTCCCTGGATCAAGAGAATGATATCCTGATGATGATTAAGTCAAGGGTATGAAGTTCTAAGGATGAGATGTAATCAAGAAGGTAGATAGTACATCGGTTAACCTACTTGATTATGGATGTTACATAGAGGGGCATTGTGGTCATTGTACTTGGTAGGTCAAAGACAATCGTCAGTTTATGATGAGCTTAATTTGCAATTTAATATTTGTCTCTGGAGTGCAACCATAACTCTTGAGTGGAATGAGTTAGGGTTAAAATGATCTTAATGTTGCTATGGGGTTAGCATGGACATTTTGGTCATTTTGGGAGCCAAGGGCAAATATGTCTTTTGGTCCCTTTTCTAGCCATCTTCCTATATTGGCATGGTTTTCCTAATTTAATTTAATGATATGTGGTTGAATTAATTTTGTGGAAGAATAATTTTGAGTTTAAATTCAAATAGGCTTTTGATGGCATACATGAATTTAACTCTAGCTAAATTATTAACTTGTGGGCCATGGTGTGTTTATCTATCTTGTGGGCCAGCCATAAGGGGAGCCCCTTGTGTGAGGTTTCCAAGTTTAACTAGGTATCTTTACTTGGAAGGAAGAGTTCCTATAATTAAAGTTTACTAAATTTTAGTATCTTTAATTAGAAAGTGTTGCACTACTAAGGTGGCTGGTTCCTTATTTTATGGGATGGTGATTCCTATTAGAGATAACTCTTAAAGGAATGTAAACGATTTATAAACCCCTCCCTACCCTAGGCGTGCAACAAGGAAGAAACAAGGAAACAAAAAGAAACTCCATTGGCCGCCCAAGAGAAGAAGAAAAACTCACGCCCAGCCCATTGCTCTCTTCTTCTTCATTGGAGAGAGGAGATCAGGTCCTGGATATTTTCCACAAAGTGTAGTTCAGAAAACCCTTCTTGGAATCCATATTTTGATCCCACAATCAGAGCCAATTAGATTGGGATGTGGAATAGAAGAGAAGATCAAAGGAAAACTCTGCTGCAGAAATTCCTGCAACTTACATAGCTGATTGCAGGCTGAGATCAGACCTTTGTAGCTTTCTTTTCAGAGATTTGAGGCATTCATATCATCAAGGTATTAGTCCTCTACCATCTCCTTGCTTTATACACATGTTGATCACGATTTCATGGAGTTTTTATGCATGTTTCATGGCTGACAAATCAGGTCTGGTTTTGTTTGAAAAACCACATCACATGGACGTCCAAGTTCAGATCTATATAGCATGAACTTTCAGTAACAACTTGTCGCGACCCCGGACCGAGAGATCCGGGATCGGGACTAATATTGATGTTAGGATGATCCACAACTGCTTAATAATACCATATGATTTATTTAATTTCCCACAGGTGTCCGCGGTGAGGATATCATAACCATAATTGAATATTTCTGTTAAATGCGGAAGCATGTAGCAAATCAAATAGTCAAACCATCCTTGGTCATAAAAACAATAACACCAGACTAAAAATACTGTATCAGAATGAGCAATGATTTATAGCATGTTTCCCAAAGGTTGTTAAAGTTAGACAAAATATCATTTAATTACATTCCCAAAAATAGAGGTCAACAAAGGCCAATGTACACAAAACAACAACCCAAAAGAATGGTTAAATAGTTCCCCTCAAAATGTTACGCTTCTCTAAGCAATCTGATGTCTACATGACATTCTCAGCACGCCACTCGACTAGAGGTTGCGGCACGCCTACCGCCTCCTCCGGCTCCTCCTCAAGGAAGCCGACAACGGGACCTGAGTACCAAAGCAAAGGGTCAGACACGACGGTCTGGCAAGAGAAAGCAAGGATACAACAATATCTAATACAAGAAAATCTCTGGCAAAGCGTATAAATCTGAGTTAAGCAAGAACTCTCATAAAATAGATAAATCATTTGCGATGAACAAGTAAACAATATACAACACATCAGGTATCCAAGGATTCGGGAACTAACAAGGTGGCAATCACATAAAGCTAAGTCCTCTGTCACTAAAGTGACAACAGTATCACGGGACGTTGATCTATGTCACACAAGGTGAGGAGAAACAACGTATACATATATACAATATAATTATATGGGAACGGGACCACGGTAGCGAACCGGGTATCGGGACGGGACCACGATATTAGACCGGGTATCGGGATCCAAACTGCAGCTGGCGGGACGGGAGAGGGAATTCCAAGTCAGTGGATCAGACTGACAAGGTATCCAAGCTTAGTGATGCCGACTCATAGGATAAAACCAATTGAGGCATATCAAGTATTCAAGTACAGTAAATAAACGGTAAAACGGGGGTGCTCAAGGGCACACTGTCTTTCCATATCGGGCAATACATTTCGGGGCAATTCACTGTTACTATTGTAGCTCCAAAGCTTTCGAGAAAACAAGTCATGCGATGAAATTCCTGGGAATGAGGTGAAACAATACACTATGATGAAATTCGGGTAAATATCAATTTAGAAATCCAATTAAGTGAATAGGGGTCCCGTATGTCTATTATAGCCCTTACTTGGTACTCTTTGAGTTTTGAGACATTCCGGGCTCCTTATGCACTCCTACGATTTTTTCAAAATTTCAAATGACATATTTGTGATATGGTTTCTTTCTCGGATGGCATCAAGCAATGCCTAGTGAATCCCCTTCGATTGACAAAGCTCAACGCTCGAACGAACTGGATGGGTGGCTAGCCATGCCTAGTGAATCCCGTTCGTTCGAGCGGGGAGCTTTTCGAAATGTGAGGAATTTTGGTTACCTGGCGGTCAGCTGGCGGTTAGCCGCCGCTGGGATGGGCGGCTAGCCGCTGGCTGACCGTACAGCTGACCGCGGCTGGGCTGCAGAAATGCAGCTTACTGGAAAGCTGACCGTCAAATGCGGTTGCCTGGCGGTTAGCCGCCGATGCATTCGGCGGTTAGCTGCTGGGTAACCGTGGAGCTGACCGAGTTTTCAAGGGGGATATCTGATGCTCTCTGGAAAGGTAACCGTGAGTGGGCGGTTGGCTAGCGGTTAGCCGCCGATGTGTTCGGCGGTTAGCCGCTGGCTAACCGTGAGGCTGACCGTGTTTTAAGGGGGAAAACGATGCTCTCTGGAAAAGTCACCGCGGTGCGCGGTTAGCTGGCGGTTAGCCGCCGATGTGTTCGGCGGTTAGCCGCTGGCTAACCGTGAGCTGACCGCCAGTTACGAAAATGCTCACTGTGTTCAGTTTTTTTGAGTCATTTTCCTCCTCAAAAGCATCTTCCTCACATCACAAGGTCCTTACAATAACATTGAGCTAATAGCTCCTCCAATGCACCTCTTTACACTTCTCCAAATCCCCATTATGAGTGCTCTCCATCACTTCTTCCATGTCGAGTCCAATGCAAAGAAGACGGGAAGTAAACCATTTCACAAACATTCATTTAAGCTAACACAAGGACAATAAATACTCGACCAACATGATTACAAAACATTGAATGGAACTATCAAGATACATTATGAGCATTTATTTCAAACAAACCTCATTAAATGAAAGTATGGAAAATCCATAAATACTTCACCAACCCATTTCAAACTTAAAAACATCCAAACATTCACTTGCCTCTAGTCCAAGCTAGTTGAAATCAAGCCTTTTATCACCTCTATTGCTCAAAGCCAAGCTACAAATCAAAAATCCCAAAAACAACCCTAAAATGGGTTACACAAGGAATGACAATGAACAAACCAACAATAATGCAAAAGTAGTGCCTCATGGCCTAGGAGACAACAAATCTAGAAGATGAGAATGATCACTTACCTTGAAGGTCCTCTAATGGCAATGGTAAGCTCAATGAAGGTCTTGGAATGGAGGGTTCTCCTCACAAATGGTACCAATGGAAAGCTTGAGAGATGAGGGAGTGATTGGTGATCTCCATTTCTTGATTGATGAGCCCTAGGTGTGGCTTGGGGATGAAGAAACAAGAAGAAGAAGAAGAAAAGCACAAGAGCAAACCCTAGGCTCAGTTGTGCTGGAACAAGAATGGAGAGTGAATGAGAAAGAAGAGATGGGTTCTCTTTTGTTGACAAAGGGAGCTTGGGTCCCACAACTTAAGGAACTATATTAGCTGAAATCATCTACTTCGGGACCTCGGATGGGTTCGACGAAGAAGGAAGAAATGATCGTCGAAATATCTAGTTTCCAAAAAGTATATGTTTCACGGGTTTCGGGGATATCGAGTTTTGGGTACAGACTTGGTGTGCAATGACTGTTTTGCCCTCTAGGCTATGAAAATCGGGTTTCGGGATCTCGAATGAATACGGGATTAACATGAAAGTTGTTGAGATCTACAAGATGCATGCAACGGGCCAAAAACATAATCCACAATAAATCGGGAAATTCCTCAAGAAAATACAAAGCCGAAAAGGGAACCCCCAAAGGGCCCCACAAGCTACCAAAGCAAATCAAGACAATCGAATTAGCCCGAAACCATAATCAAAGCTAATCCAAACCCAACTTAACCAGAAATCACTAATCAAGCTTAGCACTAACTCGCAACTTCATTAGCACTAATCGGGTTCACTCGGGTCGGGGTCTTACACAACTTAACTTAGTTTTGCTTAACTTTCAAACTTGAATTATGTTGGGATTGTATGTTATAATTCCTCCTTTTGATACCTTGTCTAGTTAATGTTATACTTGCACTTGAGATATTACTTGTGCTTGTCTTGATGTAATTTGTTACACGCTTACGCATACTTGATCGTGTGAGCTAGATTCCACGTGTCAAGGAATCCTCACCGCGAGAACCTGTGGGAAATTAACAAATGGATAAAATTATCAATCAGATGGAAGATAATTCGCTCGTCGCGGGCCTGGGCCCGAGGTCGCGACAGTAGCAATACTGTTGACACCAAAAATGTCATTTTGCCTCTTCAACATCAAGAAGCCGCATCCTACTACAAATGGGCAATGCTACTTCAAGCATCAAATCTTGTCAGAATCGTTTGAAAACTGATAGATCCTTCAAGACAGCCAAAAGAGGGGTTCACATGAAGTTTCGGGCCATTTCGACATCATTTGGCCTAACTTCACTCCTCCGGCAGCCAAACAGGCACTCCTGACGTCGAAGACATCAAAACTTCAATCAGAGCCTACGGATGGTCTCAAAATACCTCTAAAAGGCTCAATGTTAAATTTCAGGTCATTCCGGCGACTGTTGACACCAAAAATGTCACTTTGCCTCTTTAACATAAAAAAGTCACATGAAACCGAATCCTACTACAATCGGGCAATGCTACTTCAAGCATTAGATCTTGTCAGAATCAAACAAAAATTGCAAGATCCTTCAAGACAGCCAAAAGAGGAGTTCCCATGAAGTTTCGGGCCATTTCGACATCATTTGACCCAACTTCACTCCTCTGGTAGCCAAACAAGCGCTCCTAGTGGGGACGGCGTCGAAGACATCAAAACTTCGATCAGAGCCTACGGATGGTCTCAAAATACCTCCAAAAGGCTCCATGTCAAATTTCAGGTCATTCCGGCGACGTTTGACCCTACTTCGACGCTCCGAAGGAAAATCAAGCCCCTCGGCGGTGAAAACCACCGGGACCATTACTCATCAAATAGAGCACATGGGCGGCTTCAACATGCTTCAAAAGGGCTGCATGTCAAATTTCAGGTCATTCCGACAACGTTTGACCCGACTTTGACGCTCCGAAAGAAAATCAAGGCTACCGGCGGCGGGGTACCCTGGGACCATGACATCCAAATTGGAGCTAATGGATCATCTCAAAATGACTCCAATAGGCCCCCTGTCAAATTTCAGGCCAATCGGACATCGGTTGACTGCACATCAAAGCCCGACATCTTCCTCGCAGCGAGATCAAGCCTAGCAACTACGAGACCCCAAACGGCTTCAAAACTCAAACCAAAGCCCATGGTTGGTCCAACCTACTGCTCAGGAGGCTCCACGTCAAATTTCAGGTCATTCCGACACCGTTTGACCTAATTTCGACTCTTGACGGAAAATCGACCACAAAGTCTTCGGCTTTCCCAAAAATAGGAAACTTTGTGCTCCGATTTGCACGGCTTCTCGTCAGGTTTTCTTCAGGAGAATCAAGCCAAAAAATGAGGAAAAATGTCAAGAAAAATAAAGGAGAAAAAAAGAAACCAAAAGCTCGAAAAATGGCCGACAAAGCAGCGACCAAAGGGAGAAATTCCCCCATGGTCGTCGGCGACCCGGATTTCCGCCAAAAGACCCGTTTTTCGATTCTTTTCGCATTTCGGGAGTTCTAGCCCCTGTGATTTCCTGAAAATCTGATTTTTGATGCTCAGAATCGACTGATCTTCGTCTACATCTCGGATCCGCCGTCAAGAGCATGAAATCGTCATTGATCGCTCCAAGATCGCCAACCGGCCGACCAAGAATGTATACTTTCTGTCCAACTGATCGAGAGATCGACAAGACAGATGTTACTGGCCCGCTGTTAGCAATCTATGACTGAAGTTGCATGATCATCCGACATTGATCAACATGAAGATCCATCGTCGATCATCACAAGAAGAATTCCAAAAGACGCGGCACGGCCCGCGACTCTTAAACTCCTCGGCGACCACTTAATGCTGTTAATTGACCCAACTAAATGCGGTCATTAACTCATTATTTTGGACGGCCCAATCAGAAGCAAGGAAATGGGAGTTACAAGTCAAAGCCATCATGGCATTAAAGCTATGAAACTCCACTCATCATGGAGATTAAAGGCGATTAAAAGCCCATCATTCTCCATCAGCCAATCAGATTCAAGGAAAAAGGAGTTACAAAATCAAGAAATAAAACCTTGTAACTCCTCCCATCATGGAGCTTTAAAGCCATCAAAGCTCATAAACACTCCTAAATGGCTACCATAGGCCTATAAATAGGAGATCATTCCAAGAAATCCATCCAAGAAAAATTAGAGAAAATTAGCCTGAAAGATCGTCCAGAATTCCCGGAAGCTCTGCTACTCTGAAGAAACTCTACTACAACAAACACCACAAGGCGACTGAAGCCCCTTGGGGGGCACTCACCCCCAAGGCAAACCCTTCTCTTCTCCTATTCAACATGGCCAAGACGCGGCTCTTCAGCCCGTCTCTTCATTTTTTTATTGGGTATAGGACCTCCCCTCGGTCCTTATCCTCTAAAAACCGAAGTCCAAGCCAAGCCAAAGAATCAAAGCATCAATCGTTCTCATCTGAAGGACGATGGTGAAGTCCATACATGACTTGCGACCGTTGATCTGAACTAATCCTTGCAATCTCCTGAGAAGTCAGATTCCCTTTCTTACTTTTCTGTTGTATTTTGTATTTTCTTTAAGAGACAAAAAAACTCACAATTCTTGTCTTTCATTTTGATGAGATTTGTAAATCGCCTTTCATGGCACAAAATCGCCTTTCACGGCAAACAAAATGAAATCGCCTCTCACGGCATTATAAAAACTGTCTTTTTCTAAAATATATGTGTAATGGAAAGTTAGAAAAATGATTGATTTCCTTTCTACTTGCGAAGGTGAATCTCCGAATCACCATCTCTAAATTCCAAGTAGAATAGAAAATCTTGCATACCCGTATAAAAATGTAGATGCCCGCCTTTCTCCCCCCTTCCTTCCCTCCATTCGGCCTCTCTCGGTGACCCCGGGGACGGATGGGAGAGGAGAGGAAGGAAAATCGGGTCCATCAAGCTGGCATACCCGGTGGGACCAGTTCATTTGAGAATGCGATGCTTGAACTCTCAGGCTCCTTTCTAGTTGGTGGCCTTGTTGGATCTTGCATCCAAAAAAAACATGAGATGAGATTTTTGGAAAATTTCTACCTTTGAACTTATTTCTATTCTTTCTCATTTCAAAATAAAAAATCCGATTTCTCTTTTTTGGATTCAATTTTGAGAAACTTTGATCCTCTCCTCTTTGAACTTGATAGCAAACAGAAATGTTCGCAGCTATTATTCTTATCGGGGAACGGGCTATCTTTCCTCTTTGATGAGTCCGATAGGGATTTCCAAAAAAAACTCTTCAAGAAAAAGACTCCTTTAAATTTTTTTTTTCTTTTCTTGGAATCAAATTTGAGAAAGTTTGGTCGCCTCCTTTTCGGATTTAGCGCTCGCAGAAATGTTTGAGCCCTTATTCGGATTGGGACACCGTTCGTTCTCTTTGATGAATCAAAAAAAAAATCAAATAAAAAAAACTCAAAACCCACTAAGGTTGCACCAATTGCGTTCTTTGACCAAAGTGGATCTAAGAAAAGCCTTGTCCAGAGTGTGGAGACAGCTAGACTGTTCGAGGCAAGGGTCCTCCAAACGGGTTCATTAAGTAATCCTACCTTTGAGAACCCGACCCCTAATCTCTTGGATTAGTGTTGTTTTATTTGTGGATTAGTTTCTTTTAGTGGGATTAGTATTTGTTGGGTTGAGTTTGTGAGCTAGAATAGTTTTTCTCTAGTTTTGGGGAATTTGGAGTGCCTTTGTGATTAGTGGGACCCTTTGGGGGTTCTTTTAGTGACTTTGCGCGTGATTGGGAGATTATTCGAAATTCCCAATGATTCTTGTTTTAGCCTCGTTTGACTTATTTTGTTAACCTCTACAACTTTCGTGTTGACTTCGTCCCCGTTCGAGACCCCGAAACCCGATTTCATAGCCTTGAGGGCAAAACAGTCTTTTCACACCAAATTTGGACCCAAATTTCGAGATCTCAGAACCATGCCAAAATTATACTTTTTGAAAACTAGATTTTATGAGAAACATTTTCCTCTTCTTCGTCGATCGCATCCGAGGCCCAGAAATTGATGTTTTACCCTTGGCAAGTTTTAAGTGTGATGGGCCCACACCCACCCATTATAAGATGTCTCCACTCTCTCTTCTCCCTCATTTTCTCCACTCCATCGGCTGCAACTCCCCAGCTACAGTGGCAGCAGCCCTTCTTCTTCATTTCTTCCATTTCTCTTGCTCTAATGGAGCCTCCAAGCCACCAATCCGACGAGGGAACTCCGACAACTTCTTCTCCTTCATCTCCTCTCTTGTTTGACACCATTTTCGTGGGAAACCAAGGTGGGCAGCCCCTATTGCAAGCTTTTTCTTATTGATTCATGACTCTAGAGGTAAGGACTCTTTCCCATTTTCCTTGGATGTGCACTGGCTTTCCCTTAAGTTCTATTTCCTAGCTTGGTTTGAGCCCATTCCTTGTCTTTCATTGTTTGACCCATTTTAGGGTTTGTTTTGGGGTTTTTGTAGAGATTGTTGATCTTGAGCTTGAGAGGTGATTAGAGGCTTGGTTTAGCTAATTGGAACCCAAGGCAAGTGGATGAATGGATGGTTTGAATGTTATCAAAGTTTTATGAGAAAATCCTAAGTTTTATTACTTGTTCTTGATCATTGGATACATGTTTGCACATATGCTTCTTGCCACATATATATTGATTTCGAAAATGCATATTAATGGTTGTTTCTCTCTTGTTAATCTCTTGGAAATGTATGCATTTCATTTGGTCAAAGTTTGTTCATATGGTTTTATAATGAATGGGGTTGGTTTCTCCACCCATGTTTATGTTTACTAGCTTGCATTGATTTGAAATAGATGCTCATGTAATGAGTTTTGTTAAATCATCTATTGTTATGGAAATGGGATCAATAGTTTTATTTACCTCTTGATTATGGCAAATGGACCTTTGCATATATTGGAGATTATTCCCTTGTTTGATTTTAAATGGGGAAAAGGAGATGTTTGGATTTAATTTTTCATTGGAGTTTTGATGAGGATTTTAAGTGATTTTGGAAGAAAAAATGTTGGTTGTTTAAGTGTTGGAAAGGAAAGGAGAAAGAGGAGAAAAATCAAGTGTTTCCCGGACCTGCAATACACCCAGGTCCGATCGATCGGACATGCAGGCCGATCGATCGGACTGCTGTTAACTGTGAGGCTTTTCAGGCCGATCGATCGGACCGAAGTGAAATTTGATATTGTTTTTTTTTTTGGAAACAATTGTGCTTTCTATGAGTCCTAGGGGTTTATACATTAGTGTTAAGACTAATTATGCCCTAATCTAAGGTCTTCAAGACTAGGGAACTAAAAGAAAATAATGGTGATGAACTAGGCACTAATTCTTGGTTCTATGTGGGACCTTGGCTACCCTCCTTGGACTCATTTGACCATATGTGAGGACGTCTTGAGCCGATGCTCTTCACGGTTGGTTCGGATGCATCGAAGTTCAATCTATTTCAATCTTAAACGGGATGGAACGATGCGATATTTTCTTCGTACCTAAACGCAAGGTCTATTTCCTTGGGTATCGCGAATTCTATTCCTTTCGATGATTGAGTAGGTTGCTCGATGGTTCCGGGTTAACATCATACTTAGGATGGACCGTTTATAGTCTTGATTTTTCCATGGTAATACCTAGTTATAACCATAAGCTCATGTTAAGTTTTAAAAATCGTAAAAGTGCATAAGGAGCCCGGAATGACTTCAAACTCAAGGAGTACCAAATCATTTCAATAATCGACATACGGGACCCCTATTCACTTAAATAGATCTTGAAATCAATATTTTCCCGGAATTGTAATAGTTCATTGTTTCACCTCATTTCCAAGAATTGCATTACATGACTTGTTTTCCTGAAAGCATTGAAGTTACACTAGTAACAGTTATTTGTCCCGAAATGTATTGCCCGACATGAAATGAAAGTTATGCCTTTGAGCATTCTTGCCCCGCCCGTTTATTTACTTGTACTTGATTTATTTGCACATGTCTTGATTTCCGATATTTGACCTATGAGTCGGCACCACTAAGCTTGGATAACCTTGTCAGTCTGATCCACTGATTTGGAGATCCCCCTCTTGTCCCGCCAGCTGCAGTTTGGATCCCGCTACCCGGTTATTACCGTGGTCTTGTCCCGATGCCGCAGATTGCTACTGTGGTTCCCGATGCCCGGCTCGCTACCGTGGTCATGTATAGTATATGTAATTATGAGATCCACTATTTCTCCTCACCTCGAGTGACTGAGATCAGTGCCTAGTATATGTATATGTATTTATGAGATCCACTGTTTCTCCTCACCTCGAGTGGCTGAGATCAGTGCCTAGTTATTGCTCTGTCACTTTAGTGATAGAGGACTTAGCTTCGTGTGGTTGCCATCTTGCTAGTTCCCGATTCCTTGGATACCCGACATGTTTTATATTGCTTACTTGTTTTCCGATAAATGATTCGTTTCCTTCATGAAAGTTGTTATTTAAACAAGTGTTAATATTCTCCAATGTAAATTCAGTTATTATTATATTGTTTTCTGTTCTTTGTACACGCACATGTTTTGAATGAATGCCGGTTGGGTGAATACCCATGCTTTTACATATGTTTCAAACGATCAATGGTTTTGCTAGATTTACATGATCACACATGTTTTAAATGAATACCCGAATTGTGAAATATCCATGCTTTGAAATATGTTTAAATGAACATTAGTTTTGTCAGATTTCTTTGGTTACACCTGTTTTAAATGAACACCCGGTTTGTTAAATACCTGTATTTTTACATATGTTTCAAATGGACATTGGTTTTGCCAGACTGCTATGAGTACCTGGTTTGTTGTATACTTATGTTTTTACCTAAGTCTCAAATGAACGTTTGTTTGTGAAACCTCTATATTTACACATGTTTTAGACGAACACCCGATTGTCAAATATCTATGATTATAGATGATGTAAATGAACACATGTTTTATTAGATCTTCATGTTTTACCCATGCTTGAAACGAATACATGTTTTGCCCGAGATCCAAGATTTTGCACCCGTTTAATTATATGCATCATTTGATCGAATAGCATGATTTATCATATGTTTTATTCTTCAGTATATTATTATCTTTTCATCCACCTGCCAGACCGTCGTGTCTGACCCACTACTTTTGGTACTCAGGTTCAGACTCCTTCGTCCCGAGATGAGTGCTTTTGTTGGCTGTGAAGCCATGTTTTGCATATTGTTTTGTCGGCTATGTCATGTAGACATTGAGCTTGACATCGGAGCTACGTCATATATGGGGTAGTGGTTATAACTTATTGTTGTATGGCTTTTATTAGCCTTTTTCTTGGGATTCTTAATTAATGTACATTGATAATTGTAACTGGAACACATATGGGAATGTAATATCCTGTTACTGTCAGCTCTGTACTTTGTTGTGATGGTTTACTCCAGTCTGATATGGTTCTTGATATAATAGCTATATGTTAGAGGTTGAGTGCGACGCGGAATCCGATGGCCATGGACTCCGGGTTGTAACACCACGAAAGTTTCCGCAAAATATTCAGAATGTGTTGGAATGTGTTGTCTTCACACACGCGGATCTTGGGAGAAAGAAAAATATATTTATCCTTAATCCCATTCGCGCCCCCGAGGTTCCGGTTTGGGGGCGTGACACTACCCTTACCTGGGGGTTGATCTATCTACTAAGGTTTCATAAGGCCGAATTGAAAACCTTTGTATTCTTTTCAAAAAAAAAAAAAAATTCAAAAAAAAAAACTTTAAAAACAAATCGACATCTTTGGGTTTACATCTAAGAAATCTTGGTCCTCTCCTTTTCAGATTTAGCGCTCGCAAGAACGTTTGAGCCCTTATTTGGATTGGAACACCATCTTCTCTCTTTTATGAATCCGATTTTGACCTTTCAAAAATCCCATCTCGTGTCTATTCCAAGGATGTGATTTGCAACATTTGTGCCTAGCGGTGCTAGTACGCCCTTCCGGGTCTACTGTATTATCGACCGACACATTTGTATCTCCAACCTTATATCATCTTACCTCGAGTGAGCCTCGCTTCTCGGTAATTTGAATTAAGGTCTACAATTGCTTCTAGCAGTCACTGTAATGCTCGCTTTGAGCCTCCTGTACTTGCGTTCAGAACAATTGTATCCTCTATGGCTTTTTGCCTTCTTCACCTCGCTTGGACTGGGCCATGTTCCCTTGAGCGATTTGAAAAGACAAAACCATAGTTCTTTCCCATTTATGATCACTATATTCTTGTGATTACTAATGGATGTGGTCTTGTTTTAGAAGTTTTCCAAAAACTAACAATGGCAGCTTCATTAACCATCACTTTCGATGAGAACAAGTACCAGCTCATGCTTCAGGAGAAGCAGAACAAGCGCACTCATAAGCGCCCTGCTAGCTGCAAAAGCGTCACCTCCCTCGGCAAATCTCAGAACACCGGGTCGCCCTCTACTCCCCGAACTATCATCTTCAGGTCGCTGGGACCGTTCCCACTTCCTGTAGAGGAAACCGCACCCGCTAAGAAGCAAAAGATCGCCCCATAACGTGTCACTGCCATGACACCAAGGGTGAACGCAAAGAAACCTGAAGCCCGTGGCAACTCCACAAAGCCTCAACCCGTAGAAAACCAGGTCTGCCCTAAGACTTGGTCCCCAAGACCTTCACCAAAACAAAGGAGGTCACGAGCATCTACAAGGCCAGCATACCTGGTCCCTCTCAAAGAAACCGGTTCTATCCTTTTACATACATGAAGGAGGAGAAACCAGCCTCTTGCCTGACAAAGAAGTCAACCCACCATGATCCGGCTTGCTCCTACAAGCCAAAAATCAAATCATACATCACCAGGCCTCTGCAAGAACCAGCTAAGGCCAGTTCGACCCTTTATCTCAACAGGGGCTGAACTTGCAAAATTCAAAGCTTCGCTACGACAGTCGAAGGACCGGGTCCAAATCCTGTCTATGCCCAGCTTCAAAGAAGACAGACAAGGCTGCTACGCTCGAGGGAGTACACCCTTCATTGCTAAAGCCCAGCCAGAGCTGACAGATGCTCAAGTTGCCCATCGCATACGTCGCCGCATGTCGTATCGACAAAAAAGACTATAGAAGCAAAGGGCCCAGCATCCTATCCTCCAAGTCTCCCAAAAATGGGTCGAAAAAGAAAGACCCGATCAAATTGCTGCTGTCCATATGATTGGCAAAACCAGAAGACGCCAGAAGTCGGCAACTAAACTTCATGTCCGAAGACCGATGACTCGCAACATCTCCCGGACACGAAGGCATGTGGAAGAATCTTCTACTCCTTCAAGCCATGGACAACGAAGTAATTCTTCCTTAAGCTCTTCAAGAATGAGCCACAGCTCAGTCACCCGGACGATCTCCTCGTTCGAATCACGGGGGATGAACGTCTTGGCTACAAACTCTGAGCCACGTCGCAATCCACCTCCTGATGAAACGACCGCACGCATCCAGCAATTAGAGCAAGGTCAGCATAGGATTGAGGCTCTGATGGAAAATCTTCTTCTCGCTTTTCAGCGTCAAGAAAACCAAGAAAACAACCAACCTCCTCCAGATAATGAGGAAAATGCAAAAAACAGTGAGTCACGCGCCCTTACCAAAAAGGACGTTGACGATATCCTCGCCAAAGCAAGAGAAGAGGATACACTGAAAGAGCATGGGATCAAGCCACCATATCCTTTATGGATGGACTCGGTCCCGTTTCCTACAAATTTCAAACAACATACTCTCCAAACATATACGGGAAAAGGTTCAGCCAGACAACATGTCATCCACTTTAAAATACTGACGGGAGCTATCGCGGATCAAGATGCCCTCAAGATCCGTCTCTTTGCAAGTACCCTAAAAGGTACGACCTTCGATTGGTACTCCACTCTGCCAGAGGACTCCATTCAAAATTGGGTCACGCTAGAGACACGCTTCCTGACTCACTTCAAAGGTGAGGATCATCCTGTTACTATGGCACAACTCTGCAGCCTAAAACAGGGAGAGAATGAGTCAACATACGACTTCATTCACAAGTGGAAGGCGATGGCGTACAACTGCTCAGATGTGCTGCCACAAGCGTCGCTCGTCGACATCTGCCGTAACAACATGAGAGCAAGGATCTGCTCCATGATTATCGACAACAAATCAAAGAACCTGGGAGAACTCCTAGAAGCAGCTATGGAGGCTGAAACAGTGATCAAAGCCCTTAACAGTCAATAGTCATCAAAGAAAGAGCCGGCTACCATTACGACCTCAAAGTCAAAGAAAAAGGAGGTTCTTAATGTTAGGAATTTTGTGTATTTACAATTTGATGGATGCATTGACATTTTAGCATCATTTGATTTACACACATATGCATTGATTTATAAAAACTTGAAATCTTGTTTTACACATGCATTATTTTTAAGATATTGATTTATGCATGTTTTGTTTTTAAACTTGGATGCATTTTAATTTGAAAAGAGTTTTAGAAATCAAGCAAGTCTATGAGTTTTAAATCTTTCAAATCCTTTAGGCTTTTTGTGTTTCATGTTTTTAACCCTCTTATTGTGTTTTAAAATATGATTCCATGCTTGGTTTAATGGCCCATAAGTTCCCCTCTAGAAATACTTTGGATATACTCATTTTAGGGAATTTTGGCCCAGTGGCCCGGGTCGACCCGCAGTGGGCGCGGTCGACCGGCCTCTCGACCGGGTAAAGACCCGTTGAGCTCTTTTCAAAAGGTCAGTTTTATGACCGTTGAAGGCCAGGTCGACCGGGGGTATGGCAGGTCGACCGGGGAGACGCAGAAACCCACTTTTTGGGTATAAATACTAGTTCATTCATTTGCCAGAAGTTGAGGATTTTTAGACCTTCCTTGAGAGGTTTTGAGGCAAATCAAAGGGGAATGAACTAAGGGATGAAAGGGGTCATTAGGAAAGCTAAAGCTTGGATTAATGAAGTTAAATCACCAAGTAAGCTATACTTTCCTTAACCATATGTTGTCATGCTTTGTTTTATTATTGGTAAATGTTTTGTAGCATGATAAACTATGATTTGTTGTATCCTTAACATGTTTATGTTTTGAATTGATTTATTGTTTTGGATGCATCACCATTGATTCAATCTGTCACGCCCCCGAACCAGAACCTCGGGGGCGGGAATGGGATTAAGCATAAATATATTTTTCTCCCAGGATCCGCGTGTGTGAAGACAACACGTTCTGAATATTTTGGGAAGCTTTCGTGGCGATGCGACCCGGAGTCCGTGGCCATCGGATTCCGCATCGCACTCAACCATTAGCGTATAGCTATCATATCAAGAATCATATCAGACTGGAGTAAACCATCACAATAAATTACAGAGCTGACAGTAACAGGATATTTCATTCCCAAATATGTTCAAGTTACAATTATCAATGTACATTAATTAAGAATCCCAAGAAAAAGGCTAATAAAAGCCATACAACAAAAAGCTATAATCACTACCCCAAATATGACGTAGCTCCGATGTCAAGCTCAATGTCTACATGACATAGCCGACAAAACAACCTGTAAAACATGGCTCCACAGCCAACCCAAGCACTCATCTCGGGACGAAGAAATCTAAACCTGAGTACCAAAAGTAGTGAGTCAGACACGACGGTCTGGCAGGTGGATGAAAAGATAACAAATATACTGAAGAATAAAACATAAGATAAATCATGCTATTCAATCAAATGCTGCATATAATTAAGCGGGTGCAAAATCGTGGATCTCGGGCAAAACATGTATTCGTTTCAAGCATGGGTAAAACGTGAAGATCTAATAAAACATGTGTTCATTTACATCATCTACAATCATAGATATTTGACAATCGGGTGTTCGTCTAAAACATGTATAAATATAGTGGTTTGACAAAACAAACGTTCATTTGAGACTTAGGTAAAAACATAAGTATACAACAAACCAGGTATTCATAGCAGTCTGGCAAAACCAATGTCCATTTGAAACATATGTGAAAATACGGATATTTAACAAACCGGGTGTTCATTTAAACAGGTGTAACCAAAGAAATCTGACAAAACTAGTGTTCATTTAAACATATTTCAACGCATGGATATTTAACAAACCGGGTATCGTTTAAAACAGGTATAAACGTAGGGATCTGGCAAACAAGTGTCATTTGAAACATATTTCAAAGCATGGATATTTAACAATCGGGTAATCATTTAAAACAGGTATAAACATAGGAATCTCACAAGCTAAATGTCATTTAAAACAAAGCACGGATATTTAACAATTCGGGTATTCATTTAAAACATGTGTAATCACATAAATCTAGTAAAACCATCGATCGTTTGAAACATATGTAAAAGCATGGGTATTCGCCCAACCGGCATTCATTTAAAACATGCGCGGGTACAAAGAACAGAAGATAATATAATAATAACTGAATTTACATTGGAGAATATTAACACTTGTTTAAATAACAACTTTCATAAAGGAAACAAATCATTTATCGGAAAGCAAGTAAGCAATATAAAACATGTCGGGTATCCAAGGAATCGGGAACTGGCAAGATGGCAATCACAAGAAGCTAAGTCCTCTATCACCGAAGTGACAAGAGTATAACGGGACGTTGGTCTCAGTCACACAAGGTGAGGAGACTCAACGCAAATCATATATACAATATAAATATACGGGAACGGGACCACGGTAGCGAACCGGGTATCGGGACGGGACCACGGCAATAACCGGGTATCGGGATCCAAACTGCAGCTGGCGGGACGGGAGGGGATCTCCAAGTCAGTGGATCAGACTGACAAGGTTATCCAAGCTTAGTGATGCCGACTCATAGGTCAAATAACAAATCGGGACATATGCAAGTAAATCAAGTACAATAAATAAACGGGTAAAACGAGGGTGCTCAATGGCACACTGTCACTTCATATCGGGCAATACATCTCGGGATAAATAACTGTTACTAATGTAACTTCAATGCTTTCGGGAAAACAAGTCATGTGATGCAAATCCTGGAAATGAGGTGAAGAAATGAACTATTACAATTTCGGGTAAGAATATCGGTTTCAAGATTTATTTAAGTGAATAGGGGTCCCGTATGTCGATTATAATAATTACTTGGTACTCATTGAGTTTGAAGACATTCCGGGCTCCTTATGCACTTTTACTATTTTTAAAACTTAACATGAGCTTATGGTAAGAACTAGGTATTACAATAGCAAAAATCAAGATTATAAACGGTCCATCCTAGGCATGACATTAGTCCGGAAACATCGAGCAACCTACTCAGTCATCGAAAGGAATAGAATTAGCGATAACCAATGAAATAGACTTGTGTTTAGATATAAAGAAGATATCGAGTCGTTCCATCCCGTTCAAGATTGAAATGAATTAACTTCGATGTCACCGAACCCACCGTGAGGAGTGTCGGCTCAAGACATCCTCACACATAGGCCAAACAGTCCAAAAAGGGTAGCCAAGGAACCACCTAAAACCAAGAATTAGTGTCTAGATCAACACCATTCTTTTCTTTTAGTCCCCTAGTCTTAGAGACCTTAGATTAGGGTATAATTGGTCTTAGCACTAAGGTATATACCCCTAGGACTCATAGAAAGCCCAAAGGTTTCCAAAAAAAAAAAACAATATCAAATTTCACTCGGTCCGATCGATCGGCCTGAAAAGCCTTACAGTTACTGATAGTCCGATCGATCGGACCTGGCGTGCAGGTTCGGGAAACACTTGATTTTTCCTTCCTTTTCCTTTCCTTTACAACACTTATACAAATTGAGTTTTTCCTTGCTTCAACAACATCATAACTACAATAAAACTCCCATCAAAACTTCAATGAATCATTAAATCCAAACACCTCTTTCTTCTCATTTCACATTAAACAAAGGGAAGAATCCCCAATATACACAAGGGTCCATTAGAGCCAAAAATCTAGAGATAAATCAAGACTATTGACCCACATTTCCTTAACAAAAGATGATTTAGCAAAACTCTTAAAATGAGCATCAATTTCACATCAATACAAGCTAGTAAACATAAACATGAATGGGAAACCAACCCCGTTCATTTTAAAATCATATGAGCAAACCTTGACCAAATGAAAGCACATTTTTCCAAGAGATTAACAAGAGAGAAACCACCATTAATATGCAATTTCGAAATCAATAGAAATATGACAAGAAGCATGTGTAGAAACATATATCACATTATCAAGAACAAGTAATAAAACTTAGGATTTTCTCATAAAACTTTGATAACATTAAAACCATCCATTCATCCACTTGCCTTTGACTCTAATCAAGCAAATCAAGCTCCTAATCACCTCTCAAGCTCAAGATCCACAATCTCTACAAAAACCCCCAAAACAAACCCTAAAATGGGTTAAACAAAGGAAGACAAGGAATGGGCTTAAACCCAACTAGAAAATAGAACCTAAGGGAAAGCTGTAAGACCCCGACCCGAGTGAACCCGATTAGTGCTAATTAAGTTGCGTTTTAGTGCTAAGCTTGATTAGTGTTTTTGGTCTAGTTGGGTTTGGAATAGCCTTGATTCTAGTTTTGGGCTTTTTGGAGTGATTGATAGCTTGTGGGGCCCTTTGGGGGTTCCCTTTTCGGCTTTGCATTTTCTTGTGAAATTTTCCCGACGTGTTTTGAATTGTGTTTTTGGCCCGTTGCATTCATCTTGTGGATTCTTACAACTTTCATGTTGATCCCGTGCCCATTTGAGGTCCCGAAACCCGATTTCATAGCCTTGAGGGTAAAACAGTCATTGCACACAAAACCTGTACCCAAAACTTAATATTCTCGAAACCCGCAAAACATACACTTTTTGGAAACTAGATATTTCGACGAACATTTCTTCGTTCTTCGTCGAATTCATCCGAGGACCCGAGAGAGATGATTTCAGCCAATGTAGCTCCTTTAGTTGTGGGACCCAACCCAACTCACTTGTTAACAAAGGAGGCCCTTCCCCTTCCTTCTCCATTTTCATGTTCTAGCACAACTATTGAGTCTAGGGTTTTTCCTTGCCTTTCTCTTCTTCTTTTTGCTTCTCCATCTCAAATCCTCACAAATCTTGCACCAAACTCGAAATGGAGATCATCTTCTTCTTCATCTTCACCATGGCTCCCTATTGATACCATTTGTGGAGAAAACCCTCCATTCCAAGACCTCCATTGAGCTTACTCTTGCCATTAGAGGACCTTAAAGGTAAGTGATCATCCCCATCTCCTAGATTAGTGTTCCTCTAGCCCTTGAGAAGCTACATTTGCATTATTGTTGGTTCTTTCATTTTCATTCTTTGTGTAACCCATTTTAGGGTTGTTTTTGGGGGTTTTTTTATTGTAGCTTGGCTTTGAGCAATAGAAGTGAATAGAGGCTTGATTTCAGCTAGCTTGGACTTGAGGCAAGTGAATGTTTGGATGTTTTTAAGTTTGAAATGGTTTGGTGAAGTATTTATGGTTTTCATGCTTTCATTGATTGCTTTTATTGATGTTTCATGGTTGAAATAAATGATCTTTACACATCTTGATAGCCTCATTTAATGTCTTGGAAAACTTGTGTTTAAGTCATCTTGATTATAGTTCTATGTGGTTGTTGAGGTGTTGGAAGGAAAGGAAACAAAAAGGAGAAAAATCAAGTTCCCGGGCATGCTTCACCCTGTGCATTTCTGGCTTTTTGGGCCGATCGATCAGTTTGAGTCCAGTGGGTTTTGATTTTTTTTTTTTTTTTGGACCTTGGCTACCCTCCTTGGACTCATTTGACCATATGTGAGGACGTCTTGAGCCGATGCTCTTCACGGTTGGTTCGGAGGCATCGAAGTTCAATCTATTTCAATCTTGAACGGGATGGAACGACACGATATCTTCCTCATACCTAAATGCAAAGTCTATTTTCTTGGGTATCGTGAATTCTATTCCTTTCGGTGACTGAGTATGTTGCTCGATGGTTCCGGGTTGACATCATACTTAGGATGGACCGTCTATAGTCTTGATTTTTCTATCATAACATCTAGTTATAACCATAAGCTCAATTTAAGTTTTGAAAATCGTAAAAGTGGATAAGGAGCCCGAAATGTCTTCAAACTCAAGGAGTACCAAGTCATTTCCACAATCGACATACGGGACCCCTATTCACTCAATTAGATCTTAAAACCATTATCTTTCCCGAATTGGTATAGTTCATTATATTCTTCATTTCCAAGATTTACATTACATGACTTGTTTTCCCGAAGCATTGTTGTACACTTGAAATGGTTACTTGACCCGAAGTGCATTGCACCACATGATATGTCAGTGTGCCCTTGAGCACCCCCGTCTTGCCCGTTTGATTATATATATTTGTACTTGATTTACTTGCATTGTCTCGATTGTATTTGACCTATGAGTCGGCACCACTAAGCTTGGATAACCTCGTTGGTTTGATCCACCGACTTGGAGATCCCCCTCTTGTCCCGCCAGCTGCAGTTTGGATCCCGCTACCCAGTCATTACCGTGGTCTTGTCCCGATACCGCAGATTGCTACTGTGGTCCCCGATGCCCGGCTCGCTACCGTGGTCATGTATAGTATATGTATATGTAATTATATGAGATCCCCTGTTTCTCCTCACCTCGAGTGACTGAGATCAGGGCCTAGTTATTTCTCTATCACCTTAGTGATAGAGGACTTAGCTTCGTGTGGTCGCCATCTTGCTTGTTCCTGATTCCTTGGATACCCTATGAGTTTTATCTTGTTTACATGTTTTTCTAACAAGTGATTTATCTATTTTATGAGAGTTCTTGCTTAAACAGATTTCCTTGCTTTTCGAGATATTTCATCTATTTTATGTTGTTGTATCTTCTCACTCTCTTGCCAGACCGTCGTGTCTGATCCTTTGCTTTGGTACTCAGGTCCCGTTGCCGGTTTCCTTGAGGAGGAGCCGGAGGAGGCGGTAGGTGAGTTACAACCTCTAGTTGAGTGGCGCGCTGACGATGTCATGTAGACATCGGGTTGCTACAAGAGGCGTAACATTTTGGGGAGAACTTATTAACCATTCTTTTGGGTTATTATTTTGTAATATTGGCCTTTGTTGGCCTCTAGTTTTTGGGGAATGTAACTAAGTGATATTTTGTCTAACTTTAACAACTTTTGGGAAACATGCTTTAGATCATTGCTCATTCTGATACAGTTTTAATATTTGATATTAATGCTTGCATGATTAGAGATAGTCTACTATTTGATTTGCTACACGCTTCTGCACTAAAAAGAAATATTCATGCAAGGTTGTGATATCCTCACCGCGGACACCTGTGGGAAATTAAATAAATTGTATATAGTGGATGTAGATAATCCTCTTGAGTAATCATTACACACTAATGTCCCGATCCCGGATTGGGATTCCCGGTCCGGGGTCGCGACAAAAGCCATAGCACATACAAGGAAGATGGGAAGGATTCCTTACCTCTAGGGCCATGAATGAACAAGAAGAAGCTTGCAATAGGGGCTGCCCACCTTGGTTTTGCACAAGAATCACATCCATGGGAAGCTAAAGAGATGGGGAAGAAGATGACATAGTTAGGTTTCCAAATGGCAAGAGTTTCTTCCAAGAATGAGAGGAGAAAGCATGAAGAAATGGAAGAAATGAAGAAGAGGGGCTGCTGGCACTGTAGCTGGGAGTTGCAGCCGGTGGGGAGTGGAAAATGAGGGAGAAAGAGTGAGTGGAGTCATTTTATAATGGGTGGGTATGGGCCCCACCACACTTAAAACTTACCAAGGGTAAAACATCTATTTGTGGGCCTCGGATGTGATCGACGAAGAAGAGAAAAATGTTTCTCATAAAATCTAGTTTTCAAAAAGTATAACTTTGGCATGGTTCTGGGATCTCGAAATTTGGGTCCAGATTTGGTGTGAAAAGACTGTTTTGCCCTTCGGGCTGGAAAAACTGATTTTCGGAGCTTCGAATGGGTACGGAGTGAACACGAAAGTTATAGAGGTTAGCAAAATAAGTCAAATGAGGCTAAAACAAGAATTATCAGGAATTTCGAATAACCTCCCAATCACGCGCAAAGTCACTAAAAGAACCCCCAAAGGGTCCCACTAATCACAAAGGCCCTCAAAATTCCCCAAAACTAGAGAAAAACCATTCTAGCTCACAAACTCAACCCAACAAATACTAATCCCACTAAAAGAAACTAATCCACAAATAAAACAACACTAATCCACAAGATTAGGGGTCGGGTTCTCACACAATCCAAGTAGTACTTTAATTGGTAAATCTAAATAGATCATGTTAATGAAAGAATCTTTGAAATTATATGTAACATGATTCCTATACTTGGTTGAATCTATGGTTGTTGTTTTTCATCATAAGAAAATCTTTTTCAAATCTATCTTATGTTTTGGATTCAACATCTTTACAAATCATATGTAACATTGTTTTAAAGTTTCACAACTTGCTTTGCTTTGATAGGTATATCATTTTCAAGTTGTTTTTATAATTACATATGATTTGTCCCCTTATTTTAGTCAAATCTATTTTTATGTTTTGAGCTACATTGCTGATTTGATTGACATCCCTATGCTTCACATGTTTTGGTCTTTGAATTTTCACAACTTGTTTAGGATACAAATGTATATCTTTTACAAGTTAGTTTTAACATGTGATGTAAGACCCCGACCCGAGTGAACCCGATTAGTACTAATTAAGTTGCGTGTTAGTGCTAAGCTTGATTAGTGATTTTTGGTTAAGATGGGTTTGGAATAGCTTCTGATATAGTTTTGGGGATTTTGATTGGCTTTGTGCTAGTAGGGCCCTTTGGGGGTTCCTTTTCATGTCATTGCATATGATTGATGATTTATCGGAGATTTTTACACGTATGATTTTAATCCCGTTTTACTCGTTTTAATGATCCCGACAACTTTGATGTTGATCCCGTGTTCGTTTGAGATCCCGAAACCCAAATTCTTGGCCTTGAGGGCAAAATAGTCATTGCACACAAAATCTGTACCCAAAACTTGATATTCCCGAAACCCGCAAAACATAGACTTTTTGGAAACTAGATATTTCGACGATCATTTCTTCCTTCTTCGTCGAATTCATCCGAGGACCCGAGGGAGATGATTTCAACCTATTTAGCTCCTTAAGTTGTGGGACCCAATCCATTGTTAACATAAGGGAACCCATTTCCCCATTCCCTTCATCCTCCCATCTTCATTTTCCAGCACAAAAGAGAGGGAAGCTAGGGTTTTCCCTTTTCTTCTCCTTCTTCATTCTCCATCACTCAATCCACTCTCAAGCTTGCACCTAGGAGAGATTGGAGATCATCATCTTCCTCACCTCATTGAGAGCTTTCTTTCAATAGTCCTTGTGGAGCAAATCATCCATTCCAAGATTTCCTTAGAGCTTGTCATTGCCATTAGAGAACCTTGCAAGTAAGTATTTCCCTCTATCTTCTAGAATTGTATTCCTTGGACCTTAGAGAAGCTTCACCCTTATTATTGGAAGATTTCTTTATGATTCCATTGTTTGACCATTTTAGGGTTTTATTTGGGATTTTGCCTTGTAGCTTGGATTCATTGTCTTGGAAGATTTGGTAGAGGTTGATTTCATTGATTTGAAGACTTGAGGCAAGTGAATGAATGATGTTCCTAAGCTTTTATTGATTTTTGGACATTTTCCATTAATGTGCATTTATTGCTTTATTTTGAAATGAATGCTCATGATAAGTATTAATGGCACATTGATAATCTTGGAGAAGTAGTAGTTATGACATTGAATATCTTCTTGTTTTGTTGCAAATGTATATACTTTGTGAAGTTGTTTCCTTCTCCCTTTTTCTTGTGGAATGCATGGTTGAGGAAGGAGAAGAATGTTGATTTAATGGAGGTTTTGTAGTAGCTTGAATGGAGAAATGGATTTCTCATTTGATGTGTAAGAAGGGCTAGAGAAATGTTGTAAAAAGGAAGGAAAGAGGGCAGCTGAACTGGTCCGGAATGCATTTCTGGACCGTTCGCTCGAGCGACCAGTCCAGAAACGAATTCGAGAATTCCAGTAGCTAGTTCGCTCGACCACATTTAAATATTCGCTCGAACGATGAGTTCGCTCGAGCGAACTGTCAGGTTCGCTCGAGCGATGCGGTCTGCCTGAACTGTTTCAAATGCACTGGGCCAAAAATTTTGGTCGATCGATCGGACCTTCGGTCCGATCGATCGGGGGACTCAGTTTGAGTCCAGTGGATTTTGAGAATTTTATTTTTTTCTTGGACTCATTTGACCATGTGTGAGGATGTCTTGAGCCGATGCTCCTCACGGTTGGTTCGGTGACATCGATGTTCACTTCAATTCAATCTTGAACGGGACAGAATGACACGATATCTTCTTTCTATCTAAATATGAGACTTTTGGTTAGTTATCGCGAATTCTATTCCTTTCGATGACTGAGTAGGTTGCTCGATGTCTCCGAATTAACCTCATACTTAGGATGGACTGTTTATAGCATTGATTTTCTACCATGACATCTAGTTGTAACCCTAAGCTCATTGTAAGTTTTGAAAATCGTAAGAGTGCATAAGGAGCCCGGAATGTCTTCAAACTCAAGGAGTACCAAGTTATATCTATAATCGACATACGGGACCCCTATCCACTCAAATAGATCTTTAAATCATCATCTTTCCCGAATTGGTATAGTTCATCATATTTCTCTATTTTCCAAGCATTACTTGACATGAATCGTTTTCCCGAAAGCATGATAGTAGTATTGACTTGTCCAGATATGTATTGCCCGACATGAGATGACAGTGTGCCTTGAGCACCCCCGTTTTCCCCGTTTATTTATTGTACTTGATTTACTCATATATGTCTCGATTGGTTTTATCCTATGTGTCGGCATCACTAAGCTTGGATACCTTGTCAATCCGATCCACTGACTTGAATATCCCTCTCCCGTCCCGCCAGCTGCAGTTTGGATCCCGATGCCCGGTTTATTACCGTGGTCCCGTCCCGATACCCGGTTCGCTACCGTGGTCCCGTTCCCGTATAATTATATTGTATATATGTATACGTTGTTTCTCCTCACCTTGCGTGACTGAGATCGACGTCCCGTGATACTGTTGTCACTTTAGTGACAGAGGACTTAGCTTTATGTGATTGCCACCCTGTTGTTCCCGATCCCTTGGATACCTCATATGTTTTATCTTGTTTACTTGTTTTATAGCAAATGATTTACCGGTTTTATGAGAGTTCTTGTTTAAACAGATTTCTATGCTTTTCGAGAGATTTCATCTATTATATATTGTTGCATCTTTTCATTTTCTTGCCAGACCGTCGTGTCTGACCCATTTGCTTTGGTACTCAGGTCCCGTTGCCGGTTTCCTTGAGGAGGAGCCGGAGGAGGCAGTAGGTGAGCTGCAACCTCTAGTTGAGTGGCGTGCTGACGATGTCATGTAGACATCGGGTTGCCAAGAGGCGTAACATTTTGGGGAGAACTTATTAACTATTCTTTTGGGTTATTCTTTTGTAGTATTGGCCTTTGTTGGCCTCTATTGTGGGAATGTAATTAACTGATATTTTGTTTAACTTTGACAACTTGGGGAAACTTGCTATATATATATATCATTGCTCATTCTGATACAGTAATTACACTTATTGTTATGGTCTTCATGACTAATGATAGTTGGACTATTTGATTTACTACATGCTTCCGCACTCAAGAAGAAATATTCATTATTGTTGTGATATCCTCACCGCGGACACCTGTGGGAAATTGAATACAAATGTGCATGTTATCATTCCTTATTTATCATTATCGTCCCGATCCCAGATTAGTCCTACGGGCCGGTCCGGGGTCGCGACATGTGATTAGCATTTCCTCAATCATAAATGTTTTATGAGCTAAAACTTTCAAAAGCCTTAGGCATACATTTATGAGCCTTCATTTTCAAATTGATTGAGGACATCACACACACACCTCATGAGCATACATCTTTGCATTCATTTAGTGTGTGTGTATTAGATTATCACTTTCATATCCGCCTAATTAAGAGGCATTGTTAAGAGCTATAAATTGTATCTCCATCAAGTGTATGTTAGACACTAATTAGAGAGATAACCAACCTTGTGGTTGAAGAGGTTATTGCTTAGCCTAAGAAAAGCATAATGTATAGGTTGATGTTGAGCCTTGAAAAACATCATTGTAAAGGTTATTGCTTAGCCTATTGAAAAGCATAAATAGTGGAGATCCGGTGGGGTGTTGGTTCACAAGCCGGTAGTGGATGTAGGCATTGAGGCCGAACCACTATAAATCCTTGTGTGATGGTGTATGCTTTGTGGTGATTGTTTTTATGAAGCTTCCGCATTTTTTTTTATAATCATCATTTGTGACTAGTTTAATTTAATGAAGTTAAAATTTGTCTAAATTGGTCATAATTGAAGCTCACCCTATTCACCCCCCCCCCCCCCCCGCTCTAGGGTTAGGATCCTAGGACTTTCACTTAATGTGTAAGCGAAGTCAGCTCCTCAGCAGCCAAAGAAAGCTGAAAACAAAGCTGCAAGTAAGAAACCTGAACTCTCTGATGCCTTCAGAAAACGAGTAGAGAAAAAATACCCGTTCGATGAAGATGTTGAAGAAATCTTCGAGGCTCTCGTAGCAAATGGTAAACTCACCTTACTTGAGCCCAAAAGACCGAGAGATGTTGGGAAAACCAATGATCCTCGGTATTGTCCATACCATTAGATGATCTCGCATCTTCTCAATCAATGCTTCGTTGTGAGAGAGAAGATCAACGAGATGTGGAAAAATGGAGTCATCACCTTTGACAAAAACTATGAGTCTGCCTCCGTTAACATGGTGACGTATGGACAAACTTCAAAATCACCAAAGGAGAAGACCACTACTTCCTTTAAGGTGATAAAGATGACTCAAACGTCCCAAGAGTTGGTTCCTTATCCAACACCAGACGGACAACCTATATGGGAGCATCCCGATCTCCTAGAAGATGAAAATTGGGAGATCGTCAAGACAAAGCCTACCGCTCAACAGCGAAGGCAAGCCAAGAGACAACTCCGCGAGCTCAAGCAGTAGGAGAAAGTTCAATCAAAGCAAGAAGTCCCTGAAAAGGCAGAGACCTCTTCCACTGCTTCGCTGGAGGCAACGAAAGAATCCAAGGCGTCAAAGGTGGAAAGAAAATTCACCCTTGGTGATTTCATGCCACCTCAATTCTGAAATAAAACTACGCAGGGGGCATCATACTCTTGCAATTCGGTGATTGGATTCTCCATAGATGCATACGAGTCTAGTGACACTGCCAGTGACACCGACGAGTGGGAGGAGTCCCTTGAAACAAGAGAATACCTCTCCGACGAAGAATGGGTTCCCGAATCTCACCTTATGCCGGTAATCTGTCATAACCCATATAAGCAACAAGGATCCTGGTCTGATGATGAAGAAGACCAGGAGGATGTTCAGGAAAATGTTGTTAACTCAGCACCCTTCAACGCTCCAGCAGAACCCAATCGTGTTGAACCACAAGGGGTAGACGAAGAAGAAGATTTGGCTCCCATGCCTGATCTTGAAGATCCTGCGAGAATCTTGCAGCGCCTTGCCTTAGAACAAGAGCAAGATTTTCGCGATCAAAATCCGAAACCGGAAGTCCCTGAAAATCAACTGGTACCTCCTCCCTCAACTCCTGAAAATGGAGAAAATTGCTGGATAGAAGACCCTCTCACATCCGATGATGAGCCCGACTCCCAACAGTCCACTCTGGGGGATCTCCTATCAGGGCAACTTGTAATGCGATAGCTCAGGATGATAGCGCGTCTGAAGCATCATCTACCGAAGACACGTACTCTCCGGCTACACCTAATAGTATATCTTCCGGAGCCACATTTTCTCGGGTGACTTCCACTGAGATAACATCTTCTCAGCCTTCGTCCCTTGAAACCGTGACATCACAACTCACAACTCTTCCGACCGATCATCCTGAAGAAACTTCAGCTGATGGAGACATGGTCAATTGGTCCCAGATACCTTACCTCATAAGAGATGTCTGGACCGACAAATTACTCAATAGAAGAGAAAAGTTGCTGGATGTTGTTCAGGACTTGTTCCCGAAAAATGCTCCATGTAACGCAATCACTGAGGATGGTGACTCTGCTACAGACACATCTTCAGCAACTGAGAAGGATCAACCCTTGGATCCCAAGGATGATCTTCCAAATGAAGAGCCTTCTCAAGAAGCTCTTGAAGTTGGTAGAGGTACCCGTTCTGGCCGGGATTACCACAAAAATTACAACAAATCTTCTTCTTCTTCTTATGTAAATCCTTCGGGAACACAAAATGTAAACGTCCCAAGTTGCAATAATAATGAACATGAAGGCCCGAAGGAGGTTTTCAAGTACGACTTGATCGAGTACTTCAAACACATACCTGCACGACTGCACATCTAGGACTTATTACGAATGTCTCCACACACTCGTGATAATCTCATTTCAAAACTGCAAAGGCTGAATGCGGATGTCGACAAACATGGCCCATAAGTCCTACAAATTTAAATGGACTATAGGGTCAAAAAATCAAATACTTCCTCAAAGGGAGAAAAGAAGAAAATTGAGGGATCAGCCATTGAATGCCTCTCGGTACAGAAAGCAGCAAGTACAGCCATCGCCTTCGGTAAGGATGACCTCCTACTAGGCGAGACAAAGCATAACCGACCCCTGTACTTCACAGGGTACATCAAAGAAATGCCGATACACAGAGTCCATATCGACCCAGGTTCTGCACTCAACCTCATCTCTAGCTGGGCATCCCACCTAGCAAGCTGAGTCACACGTCTGTATCCATTTTTTGGTACGATGGGAGCGCTCAAAGGCCTATCGGCAAAATCAGGTTCAAGTTGCAAATCAGTGATCTTATTTTTGAAGTCACTGTGTATGCAATAAGAACCCGTTCTTGTTACAACATCCTTCTTGGACGCCCCTGGATACACGAGAATGGTGTCGTCCCTTCAACTCTACATGAATGCATCAATTTCGTTGGCAACGATGGCTCGATACATTGAGCGTTTGCAGACAAAAAGCCCTTCAAAGGCAAAGCAGTCCATTTTGCAGATGTTCAAATGTATAAAGATGAAAAAGAAGATAAGGAGGAAGAAATAACACCCTTTGCTGAGAATCGTCAGAAAGATAAAGGCAAGGCACCTCAGCAATCATCGGGAGAAAACAAACCTTCCAACAAATCCGAAGAGAACAATCCATCTCCCTTCGTTGTCTCTCTCAAATCTTCAAAGCCTTTGGTCATAACAACCAAAGCAAAGAAGACAAAGCAAAAGTCTGGGGGCAAGTTTGTTGTCTCCTTTGTGTCTATCATGCAAGACACGGATTCAGAGTCAAAGTCAGAAGACGACATATCGTCAAGCCCTTCAAAGGCAAAGAAGTCTATTTTGCAGATGCTCAAATGTACAAAGAAGAAAACGAGGAAGAAACAACACCCTTTGTCAAAAATCTCCAGAAAGATAAAGGCAAGGCTCCTCAGCGATCGTCGGAAGAAAACAAACCTTCCGGCAAATCTGAAGAGAACAGTCCATCTCCCTTCGTTGTCTCCCTCAAATCTTCAAAGCCTTTGGTCATAACAACCAAAGCAAAGAAGACAAAGCAAAAGTTTGGGGGCAAGTTTGTCGTCTCCTTCTTGTCTATCATGCAGGACACGGATTCAGAGTCAGAGTCAGAAGACAACATATCGTTAAGCCAAGCTGACACTCAGCAAATTCAGCCTACTCTACCTCCAATGGAGACACCTACTGACATAGAAGATCCTACATCTGCTTCCTTTGTTGTTCCGGCAACTTCAGCAGAAGAGAAGCCAAGCTTCTTCCATAGATCAGAAACTTCTTCATCAAATTCCATGCTTGAACCTTTCCAAAACGAAGGTATGCCTCAACCATTTCTATATAGTCTTGTGGCACAAGTTATTATGAAGAAAATGGGTTATGACACTCAAAACCCAGTCGGTCTGGGGCAAGGTCGCGATATTCTCACACCGCTGGAGCCCGCCTTGACCAAAAGTCAACTAGAAGATTGGAGACTGTACAGTCATGTAGAAAAATCTTCACATGGGTTGGGGTATGATCCCGACACTCCCATGAGAAAGTTGACACAAATGATAAGGAGTCGATTTGCCGACCAAGCCTCAACATCTCATGTCCTTGAAGACATCGATCTCCCTGGATATCTCTTTGAAGAGTCACCCGTCAAGGATCCAGGAAGCTCTACCAATTCGTACGATTTCTCTGATGATGAAGAGGAATTGTCCGGTGATACAGACATGTGGCATTCTGACCCAGAAGAACCATCGTCTCCAAAAGAAGTACCCTACTTCGACCCAGTTTCAACAGGCGATTGGGATCACCTCATAGCAAGCCTTGAGAAGATCACCGATCCTGAAGACCCATGGCCAGAAACAAAGCCTTGGCCTGAAAATGCCCTTGAAACTCTATAAGGTTTCGTTGAGTTGGAAGCTTCCAAAAATATTGTGGAGGAACCACCTTCGAACCTTCCAACAGAAGATCTTGTTCAAAAGATAGACTTGGGAACACCAGATAACCCACGTCCTGTATTCATAAGCCAGAATATAAAGGATGATGAGTTACCCGAGTATATCTCTTTTCTTCGTGAGTTTGTTGATTGTTTTGCATGGTCTCATGCTGAAATGCCTGGCTTAGACCCCAAAATAGCAGTCTACAAACTCAATATGCAAAAAGATATCAAGCCTGTCAAATAAGGCCAAAGAAGATTCTGTCCAGACGTGATGGACAAAATTAAACAAGAAGTGCAAAAACTCAAAATCGTCGGCTTCATCCGTGAGGAACAACATCCTAAATGGTTGGCCAATATCGTCCCCGTGACAAAGAAAAATGGGTAGATTATGGTCTGTATTGATTAAGAGACCTAAATGGCGCTTGCCCCAAAGATGAGTTCCCGCTCCCCATACCAGAGGTGATGATTGACAACACCTGTGGGTTTGAGCGAATGACATTCATGGATGGATTCTCTGGATACAATAAGATAAAGATGCATCCTGAAGATGAAAAGCACACATCATTTCGGACCCCATTTGGCGTGTATTGCTACACTGTCATGTCATTTGGTCTGAAAATTGCTGGTGCCACATATCAGAGGGCTATGATGAAGATATTTCAAGACATGCAGCACAAGACGGTTGAATGTTACGTTGATGACCTCGCCGTCAAAAGCAGGAGAAAAGAAGACCATATGAAAGACTTTCGGGAAGTCTTCCTCTGACTTCACAAACACAAACTGCGAATGAATCCCCTGAATTGCTTTTTCGGCGTCTCATCGGGTAAGTTTCTCGGATTCATAGTCCGGAAAGCTAGATAGAACTTGACCCCATCAAAGTCAAGGATATTCTAGAAATGCCTTCTCCAAGAACCTTAAGAGAACTGAAAGGACTTCAAGGAAGACTGGAATACATCAGACAGCTCATCTCCAACCTCTCGGGGCAATGCCGTCCCTTTTCCTGCCTAATGAAGAAAGGTGTGAACTTTGTTTGGGATGCTGAATGTCAAGCAGCGTTTCAAGGCATCAAGACTTACCTAACTAAACCCCCAGTGTTGGCCGCCCCTACCACTGGAAAACCATTCATCTTGTACACAAGAGCTCTCGACCATTCTCTGGGCACCCTGCTTGCACAAGAGAATGACGAAGGAAAAGAACCTGCTCTATACTACCTCAGTCGTATACTGGTAGGTGCGGAGCATCGCTACTCTCCAGTCGAGAAAGAATGCCTTGCAGTGATGTTTGCTGTACAAAAGCTACGTCATTACCTTCTTTTGAACATGGTCTACCTGATTTCGAGGATCAACCTCTTAAAGGTCCTCAGCACAAAAGCAGGTTCTCTCAATGCCTGACTGGCAAAATGGTCCATCCTCCTATCACAATTTGATATCAGGTATGTACCGCAAAAGGCAATCAAAGGCCAAGCTCTAGCAGATTTCCTCGCAGAGCATCCGTTGCCTAAAGATTCCCCACTCAGAGATGATCTCCCAGACGAACCTGTCTACAATGTGGAGACCTTCTCACCAAATGCCTCCTGGGACATGTACTTTGATGGTGCAACCAGGACAAATGAAAAATGAAAGCTAATCTCGGGAATCGGCATCCTCTTTGTTAGCCCTGACAAGCACATGATTCCACATGCCTTCTCACTACTAGAACCATGTTCAAACAATGCAGCTGAATACCAAGCTCTAATCGTAGGACTGGAACTAGCGCTCGAATCCGGCATCACCATGCTAGAAGTCTTTGGAGACTCTCAACTGATCGTTAACCAGATGAATAAAAAAATTGAAGTCAGGAAGCCTGATCTGTTGCCTTATTACAACAAGGCACAATCACTTCACCAAAGGTTTGACATCTGTCATATCACCCATATCCTCAGAGGTGAGAATATCCGTGCAGATGCCCTGGCCGGACTTGCCGCATCCATGGCAATCCAGGAAGGGAAAAACATGCAAATTACAGTATGTTAGAGAAGGATTCTTCCTCCTCTTAACACACACCAAGTAGTTGTTGAATGCCACCAATTGGCCGGAAGTCGGATCTCCATCCTCAAACCTCCAATCGACGACTGGAGAGATCCGTTCATTGATTACACCATGTTCAGAATCCTCCTTGAAGATCCAAAAGAATGGGTAAGCATCCAAAGACGAGCCCCAGACTTTCATTTGGATATACCTTCAAAATTGCTTTACAGAAAATCCTTCGACGGAGTACTTCTGCGCTGCTTGTCATAACAAGAGACCGAGGAAATGCTCAAAGAAGTTCATGCTGGTCTTTGTGGAGTTCATCAGGCTGAGCCCAAGCTCTACGATCAGATAAAAATGTTGGGATATTATTGTCCTACCATGGTAGCTGACGCCATGCGATTTGCTAAATGCTGCCGCCAATGCCAAGTTCATGGAGACTATGTTCATATGCTTCCAAAATGGCTACACCCCACAGCAATCTCATGGTTGTTCGAAGCTTGGGGTATGGACATCATAGGTCCTATCTCTCCCCCGTCAATCAAAGGTCATCGCTTCATCTTCGCCGCTACGGATTATTTCTCCAAGTGGTCAGAAGCATTTGCGCTTAGCGAAATGAAGACCTCACCAGTCCTTCAATTCTTGCCCATCAATATTATTTGTCGCTTCGGCATACCTAAAAGATTCGTTCATGATAACGGACCGCAATTCCGGGATCACCGATTGTACAGGTTTTACGACAAATACAAAATCCAAAGTTGTCCTTTGACTCCATACAATCCGGCAGCGAACGGACTAGCAGAAGCCTTCAACAAGACACTCTGCAAAATCCTCAAGAAATGGTCTCTAGTCACAAAAGAGACTGAGGAGACAAACTACCTGAAGCTTTATGGGCTTATCGAACCACCATTCGAGGACCAACCCATAGCACACCATTCTCTTTGGTCTATGGATGCGAAGCTGTTGTCCCTTTGGAAGTACAAATTCCTTCCCTAAGGGTATCTTTACAAAATGACATGACGCAAGAAAGCAACGTCAAACTGAGACTCCAAGAACTGGACAATCTCAACGAAAGACGGCTCGAAGCATTACAAAGCATTGAGTTGTACCAAGCACGCATGGCAGGATCTTTCGACAAAAGGGTCCGGCAACGCGCCTATAAAAAGGGCGACTTGGTTCTTGCAGTAAAAAGTCCAATGGTTTTTGCCTACAAATCCAAAGGCAAACTCGAACCAAAATGGGAGGGACCCTTCGTCATTCACAAAGTCTTCTCCAACGGCGCATACGCACTTCTAAACATGGAGGGCGACAGATGTATGTTGCCCATCAACGACAAGTTCTTGAAACAGTATTATCCTTGAAGACTTACGCCATTGGGTCAGAGCAGCGCTTGCACGGCCAAAGCCTATTCTCAGGTACTCACTCGTCAAACCCGCCTCTTTTAGATTTTTCATCCTTATGTTGAGATTCCTAAAATTTCAAAACAATGCTTACTTTCATAGTTTCATTGTTAAAAAAAATCCAAAAATCCAAGTTTAGGAGCCGCTTCCCAGACTTAATCAGATTTTCGATCCTTGAACCCAAAATTCATGGTTTGAAACAAAATCAGGACTCAGGAATTTCCACCCTGACTTTTACAACCAAAAACGGTTTTAAGTCAAAATTTACGACCATCGTGTCTTTAAACAAAAAAAAAAGGTTTTTTAGAAACCGCGGGGAAGCGACGCTTAGTCGATACTCGCAAAACCTAAAAATCGGAAGGATGCGAACCCCATTCGATAAAATTTCAAAAACGCAAGGAAGTGACACTTTGTCGATACTTACAAAATTTCAAAAATCATGGAGACGTAACATTCCAGTTGATATCCACAAACCCAAAATTCAAACAAAAAACCGAGGTCCAAAAAAAAAAGAGACCTCAAATTTCAAAATCGTGGGGAACCAACATTTAATCGATACCCACAAAACCGAAATTTAAAAAAAAGAGCAAGGAAGCGACACTTAGTCGATAGTTGCACCCAAATTTGCGAGGAGGCGACATTCCATCGATACTCGCAACCGAATGAGCAAGGAGGCGACATTCCATCGATACTTGCCAGACCATTCAGCAGGGAGGCAACTTTTAGTCGATACTTGCATTTTTTTAAAACCAGAAACTCGGCTATAAATGCCACAAAAATCGGCTATAAATGCCAAAAACCCGACTCTCACGCCAAAAATCGGCTATCAACGCCACAAAATCTGCTATAAATGCCACAAAACCTGGCTCGCATGCCAATTCAAAATTTGGCTTTCATGCCAACAAAACAAAACTTGGTTAAAAAAAAATCAGCTCTCATGCCAAAAATCGGCTATAAATGCCACAAAACCTGGCTTTCATGCCAATTCAAAATTTGGCTTTCATGCCAACAAAACAAAATTTAGTTTTCAAAAAATAAAAAAATCGGCTCTCATGCCAAAAATCGGCTATAAACGCCACAAAAATCGGCTATAAACGCCACAAATCGGCTATCAATGTCACAAACAAAATTTCGACTTTCATGCCAAAAACAAATTTCGGCTTTCAAAAACAAATCCCGGCTATCAATGCCGCAAATAAAACTTTTGGCTCCCATGCCACAAACAAAACCGGCTTTCATGCAAATCCCAAATTCGGCTTTCATGCCATTTCAAAAATTGGCTTTCATGCCATTTCAAAAAATTTGGCTCCCATGCCACAAACAAAACCGGCTTCCATGCCATCCCAAATCTTGCCTTTCATGCCATCTCAAAATTTTGGCTTCCATGCCGACCCAAATTTTGGCTTTCATGCCATCTCAAAATTTTGGCTTCCATGCCAACCCAAATTTTGGCTTCCATGCCATCTCAAAATTCGGCTTTCACACCAAAACAACCATTTGATAAAAGTTTTTTTTCACAAAATGACAAACTTTTGATCAAATTTCCAAACAAATCTTCCCATTTAACTATTGCTTGAATTTATCACAAAAGAATTTGAGTGAAAAGAGGGAATACAAAAAAGAAGTGCTAAAAAAAATGTCTATAAGCACTACAAGAAAAATAGTACCAAAAAAATGTGTGTATACACGGGTACCAAAAAAAAAAAAGAAAAAAGTTTGTTACAAGAATCAGGAGCTCAGTCTCACATGGTCTTCAACCAAAGACTCAACTCCTCAAACATACTCTTGGCCTTAGCCTCTAAAGCTTCCAGGCCACGCTTCTTCAAGATCTTCCCATAAAATGCGGAAGAACGCCGCGATTCGTCTGCAGCACGAGGAAGCTCTTCCCAAAGGAGCTGCCATTGCTCGTACTCTTGAGTTTTCCTTCGGAGATTGCTTTCAACCTCATCGACTTGGCGAATCAGAGTCCCTTCTCTCGCACGAGCTTCCACAATGGCAGCCCATTTCGCAGCAGCTTGTTCCTCCAATAGCTCAAGACGCTGCTTGGTCTCAACGACCTCTCTATCAACACGACGCAGATCTTCTATCAGCTCCATGATAGCCAACTCGGTAACGTTCCTCTCCCGAACGAATTGCTTCCGAGTCCGCGAGATCTCGTTCAGCTCGGACTTGACCTCCCCAGAAGGCTTCAAAAACATCTCATTGAAGAAGTCACCACTTTGGAAGCTCTTGGTTTCATTCCACTTGCTCCCTAAAGCTATGACTTCATCAACGAAAGCCTTCGCATCTGCAATGTCCAGGCCGACTTCTTCGTTATCAGCAAGGATGTCCTGTACATGCTTAACCATGCCAAAGCTAGCTTCTAAATGGCCAGAAGAAAGAGTTTCTATCCATGAGCTCAAAACGCTCTTCAGCACGAAGAGCACTTTCTTCGCATACTCAAGAGATGGCCCGGACGAAGGCTCGCCCCTCTCCATTGGTCGACTGTGAAAGAGCACCTAAGGGCCAATGAGCAAGTCCTAGAGGGGGGGGGGGAGAATAGGACTACGAAACTTTATATCCACTTTTTGTTCTTTAACAGTACGACAAAGAAACCAAGTGATATGATAACAAGGTGTGTGCAAAACATAAATTTCAAAACACATTAAGACCATCCACAAGAAAAGATGCACACTCATTTATAGTGGTTCGGACCATATGTCCTACATCCACTCACAAAGGTCACAAAGACCCTTGGTTCCACTATGATGAATCAAGACTACACAAGTAATGATATCAATCACATACACGGGATATTTTTGGTAACGAGGTTCGATCACACAGATCTAATCCCCCACATACATTGTAGAGTGGATGAATCACACATAATCACACCACTATCATAAGATACACAGGTTGTAAATGATGTTGAGAAGTAGAACACTTGCCTTTGATGAAGACTGAGGGTGTTCAATGAAGCTCCCTCTTTAGCTGGAGCTTTTGCCTCTTGAATCAAGCTTGATGTTGATGTTGATCCTCCATTGTGTTGCACAACCAAGGCTTAAGAGGTTTGGGTTCTAGGGTAACATGAATCTAATCTATTTGAGAATCAACCTAGAAGCCTTTCTTCCATTCACACTTATATTGAGGCTAAACATAGCTCATGCATGTTCTAAATAAGGCTCAAGTGTGTTTGGAGAAGGATTTAAGAGCTTGGAAAGGGTAGAGAAAAATAGGTCATGGAAGCTCTCAAAACTGTGCAGCTCATAGTGCCAAACGTTCTTTAGAAATATATAGAAAAGTTCCCAACGGCTAGTTTTGGCGGTTAGCCTCTTGGAAGTTCGGCTAGCCTCTTTTCAATTGCACTGAGGTAACGGCTAGAATTTCTAATTCGGTCAGCTCGCGGTTAACCGTCAAAGACCTTGGCGGCTAGCCGTGAGGTGACCGCTGGGTGACCGAATTCACAGTCTAGAAAAATGATGCTTACTGGAAAAGTGACCGTGACATTCGGTTACCTGGCGGTTAGCCGTCAGCTCATATGACGGTTAGCCGCAAGGTGACCGTGAGGTGACCGAACTCCCTTAGCAGAAGATGGTATGCTTGCTGGAAAAGTAACCGTGGGATTTGCGGTTACCTGGCGGTTAGCCGCCAGACCAAACTGCGGTTAGCCGTAAGGTAACCGCTGGGTGACCGATTTATTTTCCCAGAAAGTTGCCTACTGGAAATGTAACCGCAGAATTTCGGTTACCCGGCGGTTAGCCGCTTCTTGCAGAGAGGCTAGCCGCCAGGTGACCGAAAGGTCACCGAACCTCCTAAAGCTGGACAGAACAGAATGAAACTAAAAGACTTTGAAACACCAGTTTTAAACCAAGGGTCCCAAGGGTCCTAGGGTCCAGTAAGGAGATGTGACTGGGTCCGAAATACCTGAGATGGTTGGCAAACACAATGAGGTAATCTTGATGTATCATGGGCCATCCAAAAGCTTGACGAATCTTCCTTGAAATAGATCTTCCTTGACATACTTCGTGAGAACGGACCTCCGGAACACATTGGCACGGAATTGACAATACAAAAACAGTGATCACAAAACTGTGACACTTACAATCTCCCCCTTTGTCAATTTCGTGACAAAACCATCTATCTTACAAAAAGGTTACAAAAGATATACATTCAAGCCCAAAAAGTAACCAATCACAAGATACAGGACTTTACAACTGTAATACAAAGAGATAAAATCTCTCCCCCTAAATCTAAGGCAATTCTCACCCTGAACTTGTACCTGCAAACCTGCAAAGATAGGAAACAACCTAGGGAAACCTCTCTCCCCCTTTTTGTCATAAATTGATAAAGAGAACCACATGGATGAATAGAAGACATAATAAAGCAATATGCAAGAAATAAAGGATGCAAAGGAAACATTAATCATTTGATAATATAGAAGCATCCATACAAAAAGATTGATCCAAATGAAACATCCATAGACAAAAGGTGAAAAAGTTCAATAAAACCAAAATAAGGGGCAGCCACCATCCAAAAACACCACCAAAAGAAGGAACCAATAAAGACAAGTGGCTAAAAGGCATATGAAAAGCTAATCCGAAGGGGGTGATGGAGAAGGAGGCATGTCAGTATAATTCTGTTGGCAACATCCTTTCGACAGAGTACTCAAATATTTCAATGTCTTTTTCAACAGCTTCTCTGTTTTGGACTGCTGTCGCTCGAATGCATCCATACGTTCTCCAATACTCTGAGATGCAGCAGAGGGAGTAGCCTGACGCTGCGAAGAGGAAGGAACTCCTGCAAGCGGAACAGAGGGCTGCTGGGGAGCGACTACATCTGCGGGAGGAATGAGACCAGCTTCTAAATTTGGTTGCAAGTTCATTTGAATGAGATTAGCTTTGCCAAACGGTGTATGAAAGATAGGAGTTTCAGTAGGACGCGGAACACCGTAGGAGCGGGCTAACTGAGACATAAGGTAGCCGAAAGGAATAGCGGTCTTTGAAGCATTAGAAAGATGGAAACGAATAATAGCACGACAGATGAGCGACGGAAGGCACATGGGGGTACCAGAAATAACCTTGGAAAGGATATTGACCATGTACATTGTGAGTTCAGTCCGGTGTCCCTTCCGAGGATAGACATTAAATGTAAAGAGATGGTGAAGAAGTCTGTATTTCGGAATTAGAGCATTTATAGGCAAGAAATTTTTCTTTGGATCCCAATCAACATCAAGGCCGCAGAGAATGCGGGTGGCTTCAGCCTTCTCAGCCGGAGTGAGAGAATCAGCGACCATAGATAGACCAGCTGGATTAACAGGGATGTTCATGACTGAAGAGATGCGATCGGGGTCCATAGTGACAGCTTGATCACGGAATGCAACAGTAAAAGAGCAAGACTCAACAGAAGATACTACCTCAGTGATGGAGGCATACATATTGTAGACAAGAGATGGATAAGCCTTGTCTCCCCAATCAAGGATATTGCCCCAACCAATGTGGATAAGAATGGCTAGAGTATCATAAGGATTCAGAACGTCACGCAAAGAGCGACGCTCAACCATAATCAGCCTCTTTTTGATGTCAGATAACCTTTGAGCGTTCGGATAGAGACGATTTGGCTCAGATGGAGGAGGAGAAGAAGAGGCAGATGGAGATTGAGAGGAGGAAGAAGATGGAGACGGTGGCGGAGATGGAGAGGATCTTGCTCGATGAGATGATGAACCAGCAGTAGCTCGTCCTCTTTTAGAGGGACGTTTTACAACAGATTTCATACGAGGAGGCATTTTCTCAAACAGATGGAGGGCAGAATAAGAACGAGAAAGAAAAGAAGAGCAAAGACACGAACGGAGACAAATAAAATGGAGAAAGGAAGTAGGAGAGGGAGAACACGCAATGAAATAGGGTTGGAGAAACCTATCAAGAGGAAGAAGATGATGGAGGCGCAGTTCCAGAGAAAAGAAGAAGAACCAGAGACGATGGATGAGAAACGGGAAGACACGCAGTGAAAGAACGACGGAAGAGAACAAGAGTTATAAAAACAGTAGGCCCGACAAGGCGGTTAACCGCCACTAGGATTCACGGCTAACCGACAAACCCCCCTTTTTTTATTATTATTATTAAACTAAACCAAACTAAATATGAAGGAAGCAACAAGAGAAATAACAACCAAGAAAACAAAGATCATCTAATATCACAAATACCAAGGGATTTCCTCATATTTTCAAATTTTAAAACATCCAAGGGTTTTGTTAAGATGTCTACAAGTTGTTTTTCTGTATGAATATGCTCCAAAACAATGACTCCTTCTTCAACCAATTCTCTAATGAAATGATGTCTTATATCTATATGCTTAGTTCTAGAATGTTGAACAGGATTTTTGGAGATATTAATGGCACTCGTGTTATCGCAATACAGGTTCATGCTACTTTGTTTAATGCCATAGTCCTTAAGCATTTGTTTCATCCACATCATTTGAGTACACCCACTACCTGCTGCAATATATTCTGCTTCAGCAGTAGATAGGGAGATGGATGATTGTTTCTTGCTGTGCCAAGCAACTAGGCAGTTTCCTAGGTAAAAGCACCCACCACTAGTAGATTTTCTATCATCCACATTCCCAGCCCAATCAGCGTCTGAGTATCCAGCAATGCAAGTGGATGAGTCATATGGATACCATAGGCCATATCCTGAAGTCCCAGAGACATATCTAATAATTCTTTTAACAGCTTTTAAATGAATTTCTTTGGGATCAGATTGATATCTAGCGCATGCTCCGACACTGAAGGCAATATCAGGTCTACTAGCAGTAAGATAAAGTAAGCTCCCTATCATGCTCCTTTATAGACTAGGGTCAACACTCTTGCCACTAGATTCCTTAGACAATTTGAGAGTAGTGCTCATAGGAGTGTTCATGTGTTTGGCTGAATCTAATCCAAACCTTTTGATCAATTCTTTAGCATATTTGGATTGAGAAATAAACATACCATCAGACAATTGTTTAACTTGTAATCCTAAAAAGAAATTAAGTTCACCAACCATGCTCATTTCAAATTCAGATTTCATAAGGTTAGCAAATTTTTCTGTAAGATCATTACAAGTAGATCCAAACACAATATCATCAACATAAATTTGAGCAATTAAAATCTTATTATTGTTTGTTTTAATGAAGAGGGTTTTATCCACACTACCCCTTTCAAAGCTTTGATCAATCAAGAATTGAGTGAGCCTCTCATACCAAGCTCTAGGGGCTTGTTTGAGACCATAGAGAGCCTTTCTAAGATGATACACATGGTTAGGCCTCTTAGGGTCTTCAAACCCTTTGGGTTGCTCAACATAAACTTCCTCTTCCAAAATACCATTTAGAAAAGCACTCTTGACATCCATTTGATAGAGTTTAAATTTCAAAGAGCATGCAATGGCAAGAAGGATTCTAATGGATTCAAGTCTAGCAACTGGAGCGAAAGTTTCTTCAAAATCAATCCCTTCAATTTGGGAGTACCCTTGAGCCACCAGCCTAGCCTTGTTTCTCACAATGGTACCATTTTCATCAAGTTTATTTTTGAAGATCCACTTGGTACCTACCACATTCTTGTCATCCGGTCTAGGCACAAGATCCCAAACTTCATTTCTAGAAAATTGATTTAGCTCTTCTTGCATGGCATTTATCCAATTATCATCAGAAAAAGCTTCATCAACATTTTTTGGTTCAAACATAGAAGTAAAGCAGAGATAGCTAACAATATTTTCTAATTGTTTTCTAGTTTTGACACCAGCCAAAGGGTCTCCTAGAATTTGGTCCATAGAGTGATGTTTCACATTTACCAAATCCTTAGAGATTGGAGACTCATCCAGTTTTTCAGTTGAGACATTTATCTCATCATTATCAGGGTTTTCTTGAAGACTGACATCATTTAGTTTGTCATCAATGACTACATTTATTGATTCTTGTATGGCTCCAGTGTTTAAATTCAACACTCTGTAGGCACGGCTGTTTTGAGAATAGCCAATGAAGATGCCTTCATCACTTTTAGTATCAAATTTGCTCAAGTGATCTCTGTCCTTGAGTATATAGCACTTGCTACCAAAAATCTTAAGGTAGCTAATGTTTGGCCTTCTCTCATGCCATATTTCATAAGCAGTTTTGTCTAGGCCAGTTCTCAAGTAAACCCTGTTTATGATGTGGCAAGCTGTACTAACTGCTTCAGCCCATAGATTTCTAGGCACATTCTTTCCATGAAGCATAACTGTGGCCATTTCTAGCAAGACTCGATTCTTTCTTTCAGCAATCCCATTTTGTTGAGGGGTTTTAGGGGCAGAGAATTCATGGTGAATTCCATACTTATCACAATATTTTTCAAACTTGGAATTTTCAAATTCAGCACCATGATCACTTCTTATTCGAGCAACTGCTCTACCTTTTTCAACTTGGATTCTTTTTACAATCTTTTTAAAATCAGCATATGCATCAGATTTCTCTCTTAGAAAAGCAACCCAAGTGAATCTCGAATAATCATCAACAATAACAAGAAAGTATCTTTTGCCCCCTTTACTCTCTTTCTTAGTAGGACCAACCAAGTCCATATGGAGAAGCTCTAGAGATCTTGATGTCTTTAGAGACTTGGTCTTTTTGTGAGAGTTTCTGATTTGTTTGCCTTTCTGACATTCTCCACAAACTGTTTTTGACTCTTTGCTGATTTTTGGAAGACCTTTAACATATTTGTTCAATTTGGACAGGTCTCTAAATTTCACATGCCCAAGTCTTTTATGCCATAGTTGAGCTTCATCAAGATGAGCAATGTGACAGGCTGAACTGGATGGTTCTTTGTGGTTACTTATAACATAACAGTTGTCATTGGTTCTAAGGCCTCTTAGAATAACCTTTCCATTTTTGGAGATCTCACAACCATGACTACTAAAGTTAACCACATGATCTTTATCACATATTTGAGAAATACTTAGCAAGTTATGTTTCAAACCAACGACATACAAAACATTTTCAATAATAGGCATGTTTGGAACATTCAAAGTACCCTTACCAATAACTTTAGCCACATTTCCATCACCAAAGGTGACAGTTCCACCCTCATATTCATTTAAAGATGTGAAATGAGCTCTATCTCTAGTCATGTGTCTAGAGCAACCACTATCTAGGTACCACAAAGATTGGTCAATAGCTTTAAGAGCTGTGTGAACAACTAGGCTTTTGTTCTTGGGAACCCATATGAATCTTTGGGTGATAGGGATAGCACTAGAACCTTGAGATTTAGCTTTGATAGGTGTCGCGACCCCGGACCGAGAGATCCGGGATCGGGACTAATATTGATGTTAGGATGATCCACAACTGCTTAATAATACCATATGATTTATTTAATTTCCCACAGGTGTCCGCGGTGAGGATATCATAACCATAATTGAATATTTCTGTTAAATGCGGAAGCATGTAGCAAATCAAATAGTCAAACCATCCTTGGTCATAAAAACAATAACACCAGACTAAAATACTGTATCAGAATGAGCAATGATTTATAGCATGTTTCCCAAAGGTTGTTAAAGTTAGACAAAATATCATTTAATTACATTCCCAAAAATAGAGGCCAACAAAGGCCAATGTACACAAAACAACAACCCAAAAGAATGGTTAAATAGTTCCCCTCAAAATGTTACGCTTCTCTAAGCAATCTGATGTCTACATGACATCGTCAGCACGCCACTCGACTAGAGGTTGCGGCGCGCCTACCGCCTCCTCCGGCTCCTCCTCAAGGAAGCCGACAACGGGACCTGAGTACCAAAGCAAAGGGTCAGACACGACGGTCTGGCAAGAGAAAGCAAGGATACAACAATATCTAATACAAGAAAATCTCTGGCAAAGCGTATAACTCTGAGTTAAGCAAGAACTCTCATAAAATAGATAAATCATTTGCGATGAACAAGTAACCAATATAAAACATATCAGGTATCCAAGGATTCGGGAACTAACAAGGTGGCAATCACATAAAGCTAAATCCTCTGTCACTAAAGTGACAACAGTATCACGGGACGTTGATCTCTGTCACACAAGGTGAGGAGAAACAACGTATACATATATACAATATAAGGAACGGGACCACGGTAGCGAACCGGGTATCGGGACGGGACCACGGTATTAGACCGGGTATCGGGATCCAAACTGCAGCTGGCGGGACGGGAGAGGGATTTCCAAGTCAGTGGATCAGACTGACAAGGTATCCAAGCTTAGTGATGCCGACTCATAGGATAAAACCAATCGAGGCATATCAAGTATTCAAGTACAGTAAATAACGGTAAAACGGGGGTGCTCAAGGGCACACTGTCTTTCCATATCGGGCAATACATTTCGGGGCAATTCACTGTTACTATTGTAGCTCCAAAGCTTTCGAGAAAACAAGTCATGCGATGAAATTCCTGGGAATGAGGTGAAACAATACACTATAATGAAATTCGGGTAAAATATCAATTTAGAAATCCAATTAAGTGAATAGGGGTCCCGTATGTCTATTATAGCCCTTACTTGGTACTCTTTGAGTTTTGAGACATTCCGGGCTCCTTATGCACTCCTACGATTTTTCCAAAATTTCGAATGACATATTTGTGATATGGTTTCTTTCTCGGATGGCATCAAGCAATGCCTAATGAATCCCCTTCGATTGGCAAAGCTCAATGCTCGAACGAACCGGAGAGTTCGTTCGAGCGGGGAGCTTTTCGAAACCTGGGGAATTTCGGTCACCTGGCGGTCACCTAGCGGTTAGCCGTCGTTGGGGCAGGCGGCTAGCCGCTGGCTGACCGTGCAGCTGACCGCGGCTAGGCTGCAAAAATGCAGCTTACTGGAAAGCTGACCGTCAAATGCGGTTGCCTGGCGGTTAGCCGCCGATGCATTCGGCGGTTAGCTGCTGGGTAACCGTGGAGCTGACCGAGTTTTCAAGGGGGATATCTGATGCTCTCTGGAAAGGTAACCGTGAGTGGGCGGTTGGCTAGCGGTTAGCCGCCGATGTGTTCGGCGGTTAGCCGCTGGCTAACCGTGAGCTGACCGCCAGTTACGAAAATGCTCACTGTGTTCAGTTTTTGAGTCATTTTCCTCCTCAAAAGCATCTTCCTCACATCACAAGGTCCTTACAATAACCTTGAGCTAATAGCTCCTCCAATGCACCTCTTTACACTTCTCCAAATCCCCATTATGAGTGCTCTCCATCACTTCTTCCATGTCGAGTCCAATGCAAAGAAGACGGGAAGTAAACCATTTCACAAACATTCATTTAAGCTAACACAAGGACAATAAATACTCGACCAACATGATTACAAAACATTGAATGGAACTATCAAGATACATTATGAGCATTTATTTCAAACAAACCTCATTAAATGAAAGTATGGAAAATCCATAAATACTTCACCAACCCATTTCAAACTTAAAAACATCCAAACATTCACTTGCCTCTAGTCCAAGCTAGTTGAAATCAAGCCTTTTATCACCTCTATTGCTCAAAGCCAAGCTACAAATCAAAAATCCCAAAAACAACCCTAAAATGGGTTACACAAGGAATGACAATGAAATAACTTCCAATAATGCAAATGTAGCTTCCCTAAGGCTAGAAGATCACTAATCTAGGAGATGAATAAGATCGCTTACTTGCAAGGTCCCCTAATGGACAAGGTAAGCTCAAGGGAAGTCTCAAAGTTGATGGATTCTTCTAAAAATAGTATCAAGAGGAAGCTTGTGAGATGAGGAAGAGATCGGTAATCTCCATTTCTTGATTGATGAGCTCTTGGTGAGGCTTGGAGATGGAGAAGCAAGAAGAAGAAGAAGAAACTTGCTAGAAAAACCCTAGGCTCATATGTGTGCTGGAACAAGAGAATGGAATGCAATGGAGGGTTGGGTTCCTCTTTGTTAACAAAGGAGTTTGGGTCCCACAACTTAATGGACTTGGGTGGCTGAAATCATCTCTTTCGGTACCTCGGATGGATTCGACGAAGAAGGAAGAATTGATCGTCGAAATATCTAGTTTCCAAAAAGTATATGTTTCGCGGATTTTGAGAATATTAAGTTTTGGGTACAGACTTGGTGTGCAATGATTGTTTTGCCCTTTAGGCTATGAAATCGGGTTTCGGGATCTCAAATGAATACGGGATTAACATGAAAGTTGTTGAGATCTACAAGATGCATGCAACGGGCCAAAAACATAATCCACAGTAAATCGGGAAATTCCTCGAGAAAATACAAAGCCGAAAAGGGAACCCCCAAAGGGCCCCACAAGCCACCAAAGCAAATCAAGACAATCGAATTAGCCCGAAACCATAATCAAAGCTAATCCAAACCCAACTTAACCAGAAATCACTAATCAATCTTAGCACTAACACGCAACTTAATTAGCACTAATCGGGTTCACTCGGGTCGGGGTCTTACAATAGGATTCTGTTGGTGATAAGATTTCTTAGGGTAGGTTTCAGTAGGTTTAACATCTCTTGTATGATTATGGAATTGCAACTTTAGAAGACCAATTTGTTTCATCAACATATTTAATTGTTGAGAGAATGAGTGATTGATAGAGTTGTTTTGAAAAGGAGTCCTAGTCTGTTTATTTTTGTGAGGGTTGACATAAATTTTGGTAGACTGTCTTTTCATTTGATTCATTTTGCACTCATACTTGTCATGTCCTTTGCTCCCACAAGAATAACATGTAATTTCAGAATTGTTTTGATTACTAGAGGAAGCTTCTCCTTTCACAAACACGGTAGAAGAATTAGGATTAGATTTGTCTTCTTTGTTGAATCCTAGCCCAGTTTTGTCTCTATGATATTTACCCATTTTAAAGAGTCTTTCAAATTTTTCTTCTCCATGGGTGAACGAATATTCATATTTTTCTTTGAACCATTTCAGACGAGAGACTTCATCCCTTAATTGAATGTTTAGTTCTTTTAGAGTTTCAGCTTCTTTTTCATCTCTTTTGATTTTGATTGAATTTTCATTAGCAATTTGAAGTTTATAATTAACTTCTTTTAGTTCAGTTGCTAAGGTATTCTTTTCATTTGTTAATGTTTCAATTTTTTCTTTTAAAACTTTGTTCTTAGCTTTTTGTTTGCTCATGACATCAATCAATTTGCAGCTTTCCTCATAAAGTCTATCATATGTAACTTGAGGATCTTCATCTTCTTTTTCATTATCTGAGCTGTCATAATCAGATTCAAACTCATTTCCAGATTTCTCAATATCAGTTGTTCCAGAATTTTCTGATATCTCAAGAGATGGATCACACACTGTTCTGGCCATTAGTATAGTATAATTTTCTGTCTCATCTTTGTGAGATTCATATGAGTCTGATTCAGCTTCTGAAGAGTCATCCCTAGTAGCCACAAAAGTCTTTTTCTTATCTTTCCTTTCAATAGGACACTCAGTAGATATGTGACCAAACTTTTGACAATTATAGCATTTAACTTTTCTGGATTGATACTTAGAAGAAGAGCTGGCTTTGTTTTTACTTTTATCAAAAGGTTTCTCCTTTCTATTGAACTTTGAAGTCTTTTTCTTAAATTGTCTTAAGAATCTTTTAGTAAGTAAAGCAATATCTTCATCATCACTTTCATTTTCATTTCCTGATTCTTCTTTAGAAGGAGATGGTTGGGATACCTTCAAGGCTATAGATTTCTTCTCTTTAGATTTATTAGAAGCATTATTCATCTTCAACTCAAAGGTTCTAATGTTTCCCGCCAGTTCCTCTACTTTCATAGTTTCAGGGTCATTGTACTCTTCTATAGAAGTCACTTTGGAGTGAAACCTCTCAGGTAAAGACCTAAGGATTTTGCTACAGACTTTGCCTTCTGGAATTTGCTCTCCTAGAGACCACATCTCATTAACTATAACCATAAGCTTTGTTCGAAAATCATCAAACATTTCATCTTCTCTCATTCTTAGAGATTCGAATTGGGAGGTCAACATTTGGAGCTTGGCTCTCTTGACAATGGTGGTCCCTTCATAATTTGTTTCCAGCAGCTCCCAAGCTTGCTTAGAGGTGGTACATGTCATAGTCTTTTTGAATTCTTCAGCATTCATGGCACAGGTTATGGCATTCAAGGCCTTAGCATCATAGTCTCTTAAGGCTTTTTGACTAGGTGTCCATCTGGCCTTTGGAAGAGGCTTGACAGTGCCATCCTCAGCTGTGTAGGTAGGAGGGGACCATCCATCCTCCACAGCATCCCATACCTCACCACAAATGGATTTAAGAAACACTGCCATACGGGCTTTCCAAAAGGCATAGTTAGTACCATCAAACAATGGTGGTCTGTTTGTGGCACTACCTTCTGGATTAGACATTGGCACAAAGGAGAAGGAGAAGGATCAACTCCGGGTTGTAAGACCACAAGGGAGTAACCCTCTCTGATACCAAATGAAAGAGCACCTAAGGGCCAATGAGCAAGTCCTAGAGGGGGGGAGAATAGGACTACGAAACTTTATATCCACTTTTTGTTCATTAAACAGTACGACAAAGAAACCAAGTGATATGATAACAAGGTGTGTGCAAAACATAAATTTCAAAACACATTAAGACCATCCACAAGAAAAGATGCACACTCATTTATAGTGGTTCGGACCATATGTCCTACATCCACTCACAAAGGTCACAACGACCCTTGGTTCCACTATGATGAATCAAGACTACACAAGTAATGATATCAATCACATACACGGGATATTTTTGGTAACGAGGTTCGATCACACAGATCTAATCCCCCACATACATTGTAGAGTGGATGAATCACACATAATCACACCACTATCATAAGATACACAGGTTGTAGATGATGTTGAGAAGTAGAACACTTGCCTTTGATGAAGACTGAGGGTGTTCAATGAAGCTCCCTCTTTAGCTGGAGCTTTTGCCTCTTGAATCAAGCTTGATGTTGATGTTGATCCTCCATTGTGTTGCACAACCAAGGCTTAAGAGGTTTGGGTTATAGGGTAACATGAATCTAATCTATTTGAGAATCAACCTAGAAGCCTTTCTTCCATTCACACTTATATTGAGGCTAAACATAGCTCATACATGTTCTAAATAAGGCTCAAGTGTGTTTGGAGAAGGATTTAAGAGCTTGGAAAGGGTAGAGAAAAATAGGTCATGGAAGCTCTCAAAACTGTACAGCTCACAGTGCCAAATGTTCTTTAGAAATATATAGAAAAGTTCCCAACGGCTAGTTTTGGCGGTTAGCCTCTTGGAAGTTCGGCTAGCCTCTTTTCAATTGCACTGAGGTAACGGCTAGAATTTCTAATTCGGTCAGCTCGCGGTTAACCGTCAAAGACCTTGGCGGCTAGCCGTGAGGTGACCGCTGGGTGACCGAATTCACAGTCTAGAAAAATGATGCTTACTGGAAAAGTGACCGTGACATTCGGTTACCTGGCGGTTAGCCGTCAGCTCATATGACGGTTAGCCGCAAGGTGACCGTGAGGTGACCGAACTCCCTTAGCAGAAGATGGTATGCTTGCTGGAAAAGTAACCGTGGGATTTGCGGTTACCTGGCGGTTAGCCGCCAGACCAAACTACGGTTAGCCGTAAGGTAACCGCTGGGTGACCGATTTATTTTCCCAGAAAGTTGCCTACTGGAAATGTAACCGCAGAATTTCGGTTACCCGGCGGTTAGCCGCTTCTTGCAGAGAGGCTAGCCGCCAGGTGACCGAAAGGTCACCGAACCTCCTAAAGCTGGACAGAACAGAATGAAACTAAAAGACTTTGAAACACCAGTTTTAAACCAAGGGTCCCAAGGGTCCTAGGGTCCAGTAAGGAGATGTGACTGGGTCCGAAATACCTGAGATGGTTGGCAAACACAATGAGGTAATCTTGATGTATCATGGGCCATCCAAAAGCTTGACGAATCTTCCTTGAAATAGATCTTCCTTGACATACTTCGTGAGAACGGACCTCCGGAACACATTGGCATGGAATTGACAATACAAAAACAGTGATCACAAAACTGTGACACTTACAGACTGCCTGTGTCATGCCCTGTTGGAGGAGTTATCATTAAGCTCTTTCTAACCGGAGACACTGGCGAAGGAATCTGCTCAGACGATTTCATCTCTACCGCATCGAAACTGGAAGAAAAAGTCCCTACTTCTGGTTCAACTGCAGGCATCCCCTGCTCTGGCATTGAGAAAGATGGAGGAACTTCTTTTGCTACCTCACAACCTGCCAGCGAAACAAAATAAAAAAAAAAGAGGTATGAACATGGTCCTGTTAGGAATTTTCATCATCATCAAGGTTATTGCTACAAATACCTTCTTCGATAATTGGAGGAATACTTTCTGCCTCCATGAGTTCATCCGAAGCATCGTCAAAGTCCGCGTCCATGGATGGCTCGAAATCGTCGGAATCCTGTGGCAAGTCAGCTGACAAGAAAACAAACAACATGTTAGCATATGATAGCACAGACAAAAGAAAGAAAATACAAAGAAGTCATACCAGGTGAAGATTCTGGAATCACTCCAAAACCCTTCAGTTCTTCTTCGGATGCTGCAGCCGGATCTGTCATTGCCTCATTGGCTGGAACCTCAGGCATCACCGAGTCCCCATCTTCCACTGAAAAAGGGAGAGAAGGCAAATCAAAACAAGAAAATCTCAAAGAAAGAAATGGAAAGAGAAAGAAGAGGAATCATACCTTCATCAACGGTTTCTTCCTCTCGGCTCCTCTTTTCCAGAGGCTCATCAGCATCCCCTTACATCTCTTCAGCGGTGGTGAGAGGGACTTCTGGATCAGGAGAGTCATCGTGTCATCTCTTATTACGGCGCTACCCTCTCTTCCTTTTACTTCTGTGGGTTGGTTTACTTGAAGTACCCACCCCACTGTCAAAGTCAGGAGCTTCGCTTGATTCCTCATCGGATCGTCTACTCTTTCTAGTGGACTCCATGAAAGCCTTCCTTAATTCCACTTGCATCCAAGCGTCGATCTCGGCTTCCTCCTCTTCGAGCTGATCCAAGACCTCACTAGGTATCTCTTGTACAGCTCCTGGTCTAATGATATCCTGCTCATTGAGAAAGCCGATCTTGTGCTTCTTTCCCGAAAGGAAAGCCAGAACTTCCTCTCGACGGACTCCATCTGATCTGCCATGACCCTTCCCAGGAGATTGCTTGACATCAAACTCTGTTAGACCCCGGCCCAGACCAATTCGATTAGTGTGCGATTAGTGTGTGGTTAGTCCTAAGTGGGTTTAGTTGTTGTTGGGTTAGAAATAATTAGTTTTAGTCTTGGACATAGCTTTGGGAATTTTGAGAACGTTTAGTATTAGTCAGACACACTCAGGAAGGCCTGAGTGCACGTGTAAGCTTGGGAGGATCGTTTTGGTTTCCGTGTAATTATGATTTTGATCTCATTCGAATGATTTTACTATGTGTTACAACTTTCGTCTTCAGCCCATTCATGTTTGAAGCCCAAAAACCCAAGTTCTGGCCCAAGAAGGGTAAAATTGTCTTTTAGACACAAATCTGGACACAAATTTCGAGATTTCAAAACCATGTCAAAAATATACTTTTTGGAAACTAGATATTTCGATGATCATTTTATCCTTCTTCGTCGAGTTCGTTCGAGGCCCGCAAGATCATGTTTTTGTCAATACAAGGTTCAAGTCCAGTGGGCCCCAATAGCATAACTTCAACCCTATCTTCATCTCTTTCCATTCACTCTCCCAAAATCCTGCAACTTTCTTAACTTAGGGTTGAAAAACCCTCTTTTCTTCCACCTTCCTCACCTTGCATGCCTAAGCTAGAAGCCTCCAAATGGAACTCTAAAACCATCACCTTCTTCCCCTCATCTCAAGCTTTCTATTGATGTCCTTATCTTGAAAGTTGGAATTGAGCAACCTCTCCATTTGTCTTCATTCCTTTTGTTTGGGCATTTCTAGGTAAGAGCTTCAGCCCATCTTTTTCATGGAGTCATTTTAGCTCCTAAAGATCATGTTTTCCATATTTGTAAACCCCTTTGTGAAAATGGGTTCTTTGTTTTCATTTTTGTTGAGTTTTGAATGGTTTTCCATGGGATTCTTGTAGTGTTGGCTTAGCTCTTGAGTAAGAGTGCTTGAAGAGGATTATTTAGCATTTGGGCAAAGGCAAGTAATCTCTATAGGTTCAATGTTGCATGTGTATTTTATACTACATTGTTATTCTAGAAATTTTACATATAAACTTGTTTATAAGCTTCATAATCATGTTTCTTGGATTGAATGTTTTGAAATTGTCAAAAATGAACCCTTGGAGAGCATGAAGGCTCAAGGGATTGTATGTGGCTTAAGGATGAAAAGAAGGAGAGAATTGTTGTGGAAGTTTTACAAGAGAAAGGCTTTTTCTTCACTCAATGAGCACAGGCAGAAGCTTGTCTGCTCGAGCAACCCCTTGGTCCGCTCGAGCGACCAAGCCACTGCTTGGTCCGGGCACAGATAGAGAGTTGGTCGCCCGAGGGACCTTATGGTCCGCTCGAGCGACCTGCCCACTGTCTGTTCTGGAGCGAGACAGAGAGCAGTCCGCCCGAGCGACCTTATGGTCCGCTCGAACGACCTGCCCACTGTCTGTTCTGGAGCGAGACAGAGAGCTGTCCGCCCGGGCGACCTTATGGTCCGCTCGAGCGAACTGTCTCGCTCGAGCGATGTGTCAATTCCGCTCGAGCGAACCTGCCAGATTCAGGAGGAAGAATTGTTTCCATTTATGTATTTCTTGAAGGTTGATGAAAACTAGACTTTGTTAAGGGTTTTGACTTGACATTGTGTAAATGGAACTTTGAAATGCAACCTAACTTCGGGGACACCAATCTATGCCTATTCCTGACATTTGGGGTCCCAATTACACAAAGGTCAATTAATAACCTTAACACATGCTTGATGGATTTCGTGTTTGAACTTCCGTTTTGGTACAATTAGTACCATCGTGTATTCATTTTGGATTTCAAGTACAAGCTCGTTTTGAAGATTGTTTCAAGAAAAAGGGGTCACTTCTTAAGCTTGTTATGCATATTAATTATGCCTTTTACTAGTCGTGCTTGTCGTGTTTTGATAAGTGATTCCCCTTTTTATCTCAACATGTTTAGACCGTGTTTCGCGTGTTTTGTGCATTCATGAATCTAAGTGAACACCATGAGCTTGGACTGCCCTTTCAGTTTGATCCACTGTCTGGGGGTCTTTAAACATGTGGACTGTCTGCAGACTGGTCGTGTATTTTATTACACATCGTGCGTGTCCGGTTCCGCGGCCGGAATCCCCGTATATGTGGGAATCGTGTCGTGATTATATTATGTATATTGTGCTTGTCGTGCGTGCTTGCTCTTTTCATTATAAATGATAGAGAAAGGATGGGCTCTTTGTGGAATGTAACTATTCATGATATAAAAAGTATTCATACTAGCCTTGATCGTATTTTGAAATATACCTCAGTCATGTAACTGTTTATAGTTCAATAAAATGCTTTATATGTTTTCTTAAACATTACCACTTGTATGCTCATGCTTAAATTGATTACCTGCCAAACCGTTGTGTTTGACCCTTGTATGTTGGTGCCCAGGTGCAGGAGACGTTGCCTTTGAGGAGGAGCGTCAGGAGGAGGCTCTTGAGCCACCCCCAGTGAGAGAGTGGCAACCCGACGATGTCATCTAGACGTCGGGCGGATTCTTGAGTTCGTTACTTTTTTTCATGGGGTTTCTTTTATTATTTTGAGAATTGTATTGGCCTTCGTTGGCCTCTTATGCGATGTAACTAAACTTAACTGACTTTTGTGTTAGTCTCATAACTTGAATTACAATGGGAATGCCATGTTAACTCCTTTCTTTTGATACTATGTCTTGATATTATTTGTCATAGCACTTAAATTTTTATTGGTGCTTATCTTGATGTGATTTGCTACACGCTTCCGCAAACTTGTTCATGTGAGTCAGATTCCGCGTGCTTCGGGAATCCTCACCGCGGTACCCTGTGGGAAAATATAACGAACAATGTAACAACACGTCGCGGGCCCGGGATCCGTTCCGGGGTCGCGACAGGACTGGTATCAGAGCGGGACATGTTTTAGGCAGTTAAAAGAAACTAGAAAGGTCTTACGAAAGTGGCGAGGATTCGTGAGTTCGATAGATTCGTTGGTATAGGACCTTAGAAACCCTTATACCATGTTTATTGTGTACTAACTCCTTGTTTTACAGCACCATGCCTCCAAGAAAAGCTCCAAACAATCATGTTTCATGTAGTAATCAGAACGAGTCAGACACATCTAATACACCAACAGCTACACAGTTTCAAGAACTAATGCAAGCTATGATAGCACAACAAAGACAGGCTAACGAAAACCAAGCAAGATTTCAAGAACAGTTAGCTAAGAAAGATGACGAAATGGCTCAAGTCCAGAGGCAACTCTTGGAAGTCCTTTAGAACAGGAACGTAGCTCCACCTTCGTTGGGTCCACAGATTGTTATCCAAAATAGGGATCCTGACCCTAATGCACTATTTTAGAAGTTAAAAAAGAGGGCACCGAAGGAATTTTCGGGCAATGAGGACCCGTTAGTGGCAGACGACTGGCTAGTTAATACCGAGAAAATCTTCGATGTCTTTACATGCACGGGTATACAGAAGGTCAACCTCACAGCTTCACTATTCTATGGGCTTGCAGATAGGTGGTGGCAAACAGTTAAGGACCCATATGCAGTAATGGCTGATGAAGAGGCGTGGGCAGCGTTCAAGACACAGTTTCAGGATAAGTACATTCCCTCCCATGTTAAGAGACAGAAGGCTATTGAATTTCAGCAGCTCAAACAAGGTAACATGACGGTGCTAGACTATGTTACCAAGTTTGAGAGATTGGCTAGATATGCTACCCAGTTGATTGACACAGAACGGAAGAAGATAACGAAGTTTTTGGAAGGGTTGAATCCAATCATCATGAGAGATGCCATAGGGGTAGTTCCACCAGCAACGTATGATGAGGCAGTCAAGCGGGCATATACGTTTGAAGATATTAACAACATGATCGTTCAGGACAGGAAGCAGCACCATCAGCAGCAAAATCAGAGACAACAACAGAATAAGAAACCAAGACAAGAACAAGGTCAAGTGAGGCAGGGTTGTGGACATTGTGGCAAGAATCACGAAACTCATGAATGTCGTAAGGCCATGGGTGCCTGTTTCAAGTGTGGGGCTATGAACCATGCAATCAAGGATTGCCCACTACTTCAGAATCAAGGGAACAGAAACCAACCGCAGAGACAAGCAGCTCCTCAGAATCAAGCACCAGTTCAGAATCAAGTTAGACCACCTCAGCAGCAGCAGCAGCAGGCTAGGCCACCAGCACAGAACCAGAATGCTCGTCCTCCACAACAGAATAGACATGGCCAAGGAAGGCAAAATCAAGCACCGAATAGACTACAGATGCATGGACGTTTATATTATCTCAACCGTGCGGATGCTGAAGCTGCAGGAGACGTGGTAGAAGGTAAACTTCTTGTTTGTGGGGTAGAAGCCCAGATTTTATTTGACCCTGGATCCACACATTCGTTTTCATCTCCTAGTTTTGCTAAGATGATTGATGCACCACGTAGTGAATTGGATTATATTCTAGTAGTAACCACTCTAGTAGGGAAACAAGTTGTGTGTATAACCTATTACCATAGTTGTACAGTTTTGTTAGGAGATGTTAATTTACCGGCCAACCTCATTGTTTTAGACATGCATGATTTTACTGTCATCTTAGGCATGGATTGGTTAGAAGCATATCATGCCACCATGGATTGTTTTAGTAAAACCATAACATTCAGATTCCAAGGACCACAAGCAGAATTGATATTTCAAGGGAACAGGAAAAAAACTCAGGCAGGGTTTATCTCAGTTTTGAAGGCAAGCAGATTAGTTCAGAGTGGGTGTCAGGCATTTATTGCGTTTATCACGGAGGATAAACAGTCCCGAGGGTTGGAGGATATCCCCATTGTGTGTGAATTTCCGGATGTTTTTCCAGAAGAAATCCCAGGATTACCACCAATCAGAGAAGTTAAGTTCACAATTGAGCTCCTACCAGGGACGGCTCTGATCTCGATTGCACCATACAGGATGGCTCCAGCAGAAATGGGTGAACTAAAACTCCAATTGCAGGATTTGTTGAGTAAAGGCTTTATTAGGCCAAGTGTTTCACCTTAGGGAGCACCGGTGTTGTTTGTGAAAAAGAAGGATGGAAGCTTGAGAATGTGCATCGACTACAGGAAGTTGAACCATGTGACCGTGAAGAACAAGTATCCATTGCCAAGGATAGACGAATTATTTGACCAATTGCAAGGAGCGGCCTATTTTTCCAAGATAGACTTGAGGTCAGGGTACCATCAGTTGAGAGTTAGAGACTCGGATGTTCAGAAAACGGCCTTTAGAACAAGATATGGGCACTACAAGTTCTTAGTGATGCCCTTTGGTTTGACGAATGCACCCGCAGTCTTTATGGCTCTTATGAACAAAGTCTTTGCACCCTATTTGGATCACTCTACGGTAGTATTCATCGATGATGTCCTTGTGTATTCCAAGAGTTAGAAGGAACATGAAGGGCATTTGAGGACAGCGTTGCAGCTTTTGAGGGACAACCAGCTTTTTGCAAAACTCAGTAAGTGTGAATTCTGGTTAGAGCAAGTTGCTTTTCTAGGCCACATTATCTCCAGAGAAGGTTTAGCAGTCGATCCAGCCAAGACAGAGGCAGTTGTTAATTGGGTGAGGCCAAGCAGTGTGACAGAAATCAGAAGTTTTTTAGGGTTAACAGGCTATTACAGAAGATTTGTCCAAGGTTTTTCGTCCATTGCAGCACCGTTGACAAAATTGACTAGGAAGAATGTCCCATTTGTTTGGACCGAGCAGTGTGAAACAAGTTTTCAAGAGTTGAAAGGAAGGTTAACAACCGCCCCAATCCTTACATTACCCTCGGGCAACGGCGGATTTATTGTTTATACAGATGCTTCGAATGTGGGACTAGGTTGTGTATTGATGCAGGATGTCAAGGTGATTGCTTATGGCTCGAGACAGTTGAAGGACCATGAGAAGAACTATACGACTCACGACTTGGAATTGGCAACAGTTGTTTTTACATTGAAGATGTGGAGACACTATCTCTATGGAGAGAAATTTGAAGTCCATTCAGATCACCGAAGCTTACAATATTTGTTTTCGCAGAAGGATTTAAACATGAGACAGAGACGGTGGATGGAGTATATCAAAGATTATGACTTTCCAATCAAATATCATCCAGGCAAAGTGAACGTTGTAGCTGATGCATTGAGCAGGAAATCAGTGGTCATGGCCAGTTTCAGAGGAATTGGTGTATTACAATAGTTTGAAGAGTTGGGTGTGGAAGTGCAAACGCTGAAATTGGGTGCGATGTTAGCAAACATGACAGTATCAGAACCTACCTTCATCCAAGAAATCAAGGAGAGTCAGTTGCAAGACCCAGACCTGGCTAAGATAGTAGAGGTTATTACAGAACGTCCAGATTTCAAGATGGTGAATGGGATACTGTATTTTCGTGACCAGTTGTGTGTGCCAAATGTGGATGACTTGAAGAGTGAAATAATGAATGAAGCTCACGGCACAAGGTACTCTATGCACCCGGGTAGCACGAAGATGTACCACAATTTGAAGAATAGATTTTGGTGGAACAACATGAAGAGAGAGATAGCAACTTTTGTGTCTCACTGTCTAACTTGTCAGTTGATTAAGGCAGAGCATCAGAAGCCCCCAGGTTTGTTACAACCGTTGGAGATTCCAGAGTGGAAATGGGAGCACATCACCATGGATTTCGTTTCCGGTTTGCCGAATACCAAGAAGGGAAATAATGCAATTTGGATTATTGTAGATCGTCTGACAAAGTCTGCTCATTTCATTCTGATGAAGACAGGGAATATGATGCATATGGAACCACTTGCAAAGTTGTTTGTGGATGAGATTGTTAGTAAACATGGTCAACCAGTCTCCATTGCTTCAGAGAGAGACAACAGATTTGTTTCAAAGTTTTGGAAAACACTTCATGAGTCTATGGGTACCAAACTCCAGTTCAGCATGGCATATCATCCTCAGACCGATGGTCAGTCAGAAAGGACGATACAGACTCTCGAAGACATGTTGCGTGCTTGTGTATTGGATTTCAAGGTTCAGTGGGACGAGTGCTTACCGCTTTGTGAATTTGCTTATAACAATAGTTACCACTCTAGCATCGGTATGACACCTTTCGAGGCACTCTACGGTAGAAGATGCAGAACTCCGGTTTGCCGGGAAGAAGTCGGTGAACGTAGTTTTCATGGACCGACGATAGTTGGAGAGACAAGTGACAAGGTCAAGTTGATTCAGGAACGTTTGAAGATCACCCGAAGTAGGCAGAAGAGTTATGTAGATACTCGTCGGAGAGAATTGCAATTTCAGGTGGGTGACAAAGTGTTTTTGAAGATCTCACCAGTTAGATGGACTTTGAGATTCGGTCAGAAGGGCAAATTATCCAGAAGGTTTATTGGTCTGTATGAAATTTTGAGCAAGATTGGAGATGTCACTTATAGACTCGCGTTACCGCCGGAATTCTCAGGGGTGCACAATGTATTTCATGTTTCTATGCTCAAGAAATATGTCTCTAGCCCTTCACATATACTACAGCACGAACCTTTGGAGATTCGGGAAGATGCCTCGTATGTGGAAAGGCCGATCAAGATCATCGACACCAAAGAGCAAGAATTGAGAAATCAGACTATTCATTGGGTCAAGGTACTTTGGGAAAATCACGAGCTAGAGGAAGCCACCTGGGAATTGAGAGAGCAAGTGCAGAGGAAGTATCCACAGCTTTTACCAGAGGTAATTGTTTGATTTATTTGGTGGACCAAATATCCTAAGGGGTGGAGGATGTTAGACCCCGGCCCAGACCAATTCGATTAGTGTGTGTTTAGTCCTAAGTGAGTTTAGTTGTTGTTGGGTTAGAAATATTTAGTTTTAGTCTTGGACATAGCTTTGGGAATTTTGAGAACGTTTAGTATTAGTCAGACACACTCAGGAAGGCCTGAGTGCACGTGTAAGCTTGGGAGGATCGTTTCGGTTTCCGTGTAATTGTGATTTTGTTCTCATTCGAATGATTTTACTATGTGTTACAACTTTCGTCTTCAGCCCATTCATGTTTGAACCCCAAAAACCCAAGTTCTGGCCCAAGAAGGGTAAAATTGTCTTTTAGACACAAATCTGGACACAAATTTCGAGATTTCAAAACCATGTCAAAAATATACTTTTTGGAAACTAGATATTTCGAGGATCATTTTATCCTTCTTCGTCGAGTTCATTCGAGGCCCGCAAGATCATGTTTTTGTCAATACAAGGTTCAAGTCCATTGGGCCCCATTAGCATCACTTAAACCCTATCTTCATCTCTTTCCATTCACTCTCCCAAAATCCTGCAACTTTCTTAACTTAGGGTTGAAAAACCCTCTTTTCTTCCACCTTCCTCACCTTGCATGCCTAAGCTAGAAGCCTCCAAATGGAACTCTAAAACCATCACCTTCTTCCCCTCATCTCAAGCTTTCTATTGATGTCCTTATCTTGAAAGTTGGAATTGAGCAACCTCTCCATTTGTCTTCATTCCTTTTGTTTGGGCATTTCTAGGTAAGAGCTTCAGCCCATCTTTTTCATGGAGACATTTTAGCTCCTAAAGATCATGTTTTCCATATTTGTAAACCCCTTTGTGAAAATGGGTTCTTTGTTTTCATTTTTGTTGAGTTTTGAATGGTTTTCCATGGGATTCTTGTAGTGTTGGCTTAGCTCTTCAGTAAGAGTGCTTGAAGAGGATTATTTAGCATTTGGGCAAAGGCAAGTAATCTCTATACGTTCAATGTTGCATGTGTATTTTATATTATATTGTTATTCTAGAAATTTCACATATAAACTTGTTTATAAGCTTCATAATCATGTTTCTTGGATTGAATGTTTTGGAATTGTCAAAAATGAACCCTTGGAGAGCATGAAGGCTCAAGGGATTGTATGTGGCTTAAGGATGAGAAGAAGGAGAGAATTGTTGTGGAAGTTGTACAAGAGAAAGGCTTTTTCTGCACTCAGCGAGCACAGGCAGAAGCTTGTCCGCTCGAGCGACCCCTTGGTCCGCTCGAGCGACCAAGCCACTGCTTGGTCCGGGCCCAGACAGAGAGTTGGTCGCCCGAGCGACCTTATGGTCCGCTCGAGCGACCTGCCCACTGTCTGTTCTAGAGAGAGACAGAGAGTTGTCCGCCCGAGCGAACTTATGGTCCGCTCGAGCGAACTGTCTCGCTCGAGCGAAGTGTCAATTCCGCTCGAGCGAACCTGCCAGATTCAGGAGGAAGAATTGTTTCCATTTATGTATTTTCTTGGAGGTTGAAAACTAGACTATGTTAAGGGTTTTCACTTGACATTGTGTAAATGGAACTTTGAAATGCAACCTAACTTCGGGGACACCAATCTATGCCTATTCCTGACATTTGGGGTCCCAATTACACAAAGGTCAATTAATAACCTTAACACATGCTTGATGGATTTCGTGTTTGAACTTCCGTTTTGGTACAATTAGTACCATCATGTATTCTTTTTGGATTTCAAGTACAAGCTCATTTTGAAAATTGTTTCAAGAAAAAGGGGTCACTTCTTAAGCTTGTTATGCATATTAATTATGCCTTTTGCTAGTCGTGCTTGTCGTGTTTTGATAAGTGATTCCCCTTTTTATCTCAACATGTTTAGACCGTGTTTCGCTTGTTTTGTGCATTCATGAATCTAAGTGAACACCACCGAGCTTGGACTGCCCTTTCAGTTTGATCCACTGTCTGGGGGTCCTTAAACATGTGGACTGTCTGCAGATTGGTCGTGTATTTTACTACACATCGTGCGTGTCCGGTTCCGCAGCCGGAATCCCCGTATATGTGGGAATCGTGTCGTGATTATATTATATATATCGTGCTTGTCGTGCGTGCTTGCTCTTTTCATTATAAATGATAGAGAAAGGATGGGCTCTTTGTGGAATGTAACTATTCATGATATAAGAAGTATTCATACTAGCCTTGATCGTATTTTGAAATATACCTCAGTCATGTAACTGTTTATAGTTCAATAAAATGCTTTATATGTTTTCTTAAACATTACCACTTGTATGCTCATGCCTAAATTGATTACCTGCCAAACCGTTGTGTTTGACCCTTGTATGTTGGTGCCCAGGTGCAGGAGACGTTGCCTTTGAGGAGGAGCGTCAGGAGGAGGCTCTTGAGCCACCCCCAGTGAGAGAGTGGCAACCCGACGATGTCATCTAGACGTCGGGCGGATTCTTGAGTTCGTTACTTTTTGTCATGGGGTTTCTTTTATTATTTTGAGAATTGTATTGGCCTTTGTTGGCCTCTTATGCGATGTAACTAAACTTAACTTACTTTTGTGTTAGTCCTATAACTTGAATTACAATGGGAATGCCATGTTAACTCCTTTCTTTTGATACTATGTCTTGATATTATTTGTCATAGCACTTCATTTTTTATTGGTGCTTATCTTGATGTGATTTGCTACACGCTTCCGCAAACTTGTTCATGTGAGTCAGATTCCGCGTGCTTCGGGAATCCTCACCGCGGTAACCTGTGGGAAAATATAACGAACAATGTAACAACACGTCGCGGGCCAAGGATCCATTCCGGGGTCGCGACAAGCTCCTTCTTGGAAAGCCCCCGGTACACTGAAAAGCTTTCCACAAACCATTTCGTGAAGCTAGCAATCCGGAAAGTGGGCGACTCAGGATAGGAAATCGTGGCGGTTGTGTCCTCCGCACTGTAAAAGGCCCATACATTCCTCCCATCCTGCAAACCTCTAAAGCTCTTCACCATGCTCGAAGGCGCTCCGACAACGCCTTGAGAGAAGCCCAACTGCAGCGCAAAACGCGAGGGAACATACGACTGGATATCAACAAAAAGATGTCTCCAGTACACCATCGTACCAAGACGTATGTTAAAAAGCCACCCCTTTTATGCATCGGTCAAAGAGTAATGTCTTCCCGACCTCGCCTTGGTGGAATCACGGGAGGCACCAAAGTCAAAAGCCTTCTTCCGCAAACCTGGAGAAAGCTTCAATAAAGACTGCCCGATCCCGTCGTCTCTGAACCGTCAGATCCTCAAACGGGCAGACAAAAGAGATTCGGAAACGACTGTCCCTCTAGCCAACCGAATCATGAAAGGGTCATCATCCTGCGCAGCTCCTAATCGGTGGAAGCCAGGATAGTGGTACACATACCACAAATAAAAAATATGGGCTGAAAATACCCTGTTCATAGGGAGCCCCAGCCGAACCAAGAAAGCAGCAGCCTGCAGTTCGGTACACAAGTAGGAGTAAAGAGCTGGTACCAAAGCCAACTGCTCTCCGAACGCCATCTGACAAGCTGGAAAAATACAGTGCGGCCTGATATGTGATCCATCTCCTCCAGCAAAAATAGCCTCACCCAACCAATAAGTGAGGTAAACAACGAGATCTCTCCGCAGTGCAATGTCAGGATAAATGGCATCTGTACTCTCGAAGAACTTCTTCGAGTCATCTCACATAACAGAGATCTTCTTCAAACCTGGGTTCTTGGCCCTTGCATCTTGGGCCATACCATTAGAAGACTCTCCGCTGTCAAAGAAGTTGGAGCTACAATTCTTCCAACTACTACACCGGACTTTCGAACCCTCCTTCTCCTTCAAAAAATCATAGAAGGCGACGAGCTAAAAGTACAGGAGCCTGAACTCCTCTGGCTGCTCCTCCAGAACACTGTTGATAGGCATAAACTCCTCATAGAGTTTGCCAAGGATAGGCAGCCCGGGATGACGCTTAATTCCTTCAGAGTAAAACCAATCTCATCGTTCATCACAATGAAGGTGTTGGTTTGTGGAAGGAATGACTCTAGCATGGCCATGAAGGCCTCATCGGAGAAAATCACGGTCTTCCGAAAAGCGCGAACCACGTCGAAGATCCCGGCCTCCTTCAAAATGGCTACACCAACCTGCAGGGTGTGATTAGTCCACGATTCCCAGCTCGAATCAGCACTGAAACGGCCACGAAGTCGAAAAGGCTTCACCCAATTGCTGTCGTCACCCCGAAAAATGCCAAGGCCAACCGGTCTCAAATTGACCAACGGATGGTCGGAACCCTGGTAGCCACTGGAGGGCATCAACATGTCCATACGGACAGGCGACTTCTCCGCATATCCAGAAGGACCGCCAACAAAAATCCCGGTCTTTATCACATTGGTCCTCTTCACCCAGCTTGGAGGATCCTCCCTCTTGGGACATGTTGGAAAAAGACTCATGATCGAGACAGTCCAATCAAAAGTCGACCGAGTAGAAATAGTTCTCTCCTCACCATCAGCTGTGTAAGAGAACTGAAAACACCTTCTTTGGTACGACAAGTCGTCAGGGACTGCATCGCCAAAGAAGAAGGTAGGCTTGGGCACAATGCTCTGATCGTCCATGACCCAAGGACGGTTGCTTACCATAATTCTGTAGAACTTCTCATCCTTGAGAGCGATCAATCGCTGTCTCATCTCATCACGGTTGAGGGAGTTGCATTCTTCCAAGTTCTTCTCCACAAACTGGACCTTCTCCCAGGCCTGCTGTACGGCCACATTAGGAGACCTGGTAGACTGACGAGGTGCGTCAGTAACAGGCTCTTTGCCCTTGTTCGCTCTGGAGGAACTACCTGCAAAAGGATGGAAAAGGAAAAATCAATCATCAAAGTGACAGAATTTTGCTAAAAAAAAGGAGGGAAAACTCTAGCGAGATTTTGGCATGATTCCGAGACAATTCCGAAGAAAAGGGAAACATCCCGAAGAAGATAGGAAGCTTGAAGATGAGCTCAACACCGCTGCAAGCTCAATGAAGCATCCTCAAAGAAGGTTTGAACTCAAACATTGCTGTGAGATCAAACAAATCTCATCAAATCTCCACAACTTAAAGAATGGCTCAACATTGCCGCGAGTTCCAAACTTCAAAACTTGCAAAGCTCCTCAAAATCCAGCAAGATCAGGAATTGACTCAACATTGTTGCGAGCTCCAAATCCCAAAACTTGCAAAAGATTTTCAGGTATGCATCATCATGCTCCCAATCAATTTACTAAAAAGCATGCATCCAAAAAATCATCATGCATTTGATGCTAGGAAAACTTTAACCAAAGTTTGATCAATGCCAACCCAACTTGGTCAAAACCAATCAAACTTTGTCAAAGTCAAAATTCATGTTGACTTGACCTAGAGATTCTAGCCTTTTATCTTGATGCATCAAAAGAAAAAGAGAAAGAAAGAAAAATATGCATGAACAACTTGGAATGCATAAACCTCATTATCTTAGTGAGCAAAAAAAAAAAAAAAAAAAAAAAGAGAGAAATTTCTTTTTAAAAAAAAGAATTTTTTTTGCCAGCAGGCCGTGGCCCACTGCCACGTGGCAGTACGGACCTATCCGTACAGCCAAGGAAAAGAAAAAAAAAACAAAAACAGCACGTGCAAAAGGGAAATGAAAAGAAAGAAGAAAATGAGGAAAGAAAAGAAAAGAAAATGAAAGAATTCTACTTCTACAATGGAAAATTTCTTGTGGAGGAAGAAAACTTACTTGAAGCCATTGATGGAGAAGAAGAAGAAAAGCTTGAAGATCTTTGAAGAAGAAGAACTGTTGATCTTGGAGCACTCTTGGAGACTCTTGCAAAGAAAGAGAGCGATGAAGCAAAGATCCAATCTCTTCTTGCTTTTATAGAAGAGAGCAAACCAAAAAAGGAAACAAGGAGAAAAGAAAGGAGGTAAGTGCTAAAAATTAGCAACCTTCCAAAAAAAAAGAGATTTGAGATATCCTCTCCCAAAGAGAAGATTCTTTGAGAAATTTTCTCCAAAAAGAAAGGGAATGAGAAATATTCTCTCCCAAAGAGAGATACTTTGAGAAAATCTCTCCCAAAAGAAAGGAAACTTGAAGAGATTCTCTCCAAGTAAGAATATTTTTAGATATTCTCTATCCAAAAGAGATATTTTTAGATATTCTTTACAAAATGACACCATGTGAGATCTAAGCCATCTTTAAAAGCTTAAGGTCCCATGGGCTAGCCCACATGAGTCAGGTTTGACTACCTAGGCACTAAAAAAGGCTTCCTTTCAAAAAAATTCCTCTTACCAAGAGCATACAAAATTGTCCCATGCCTCTTTTGAGTCGATTGAACCATTAAAAAAAAAAAGCCTCATGAGTTTCCAAAAAACCAAACCATCCAACCTCATGAACCAAATTAAGCCAAAATCTTGAAATTGACATTCCACAAAATCCAAACTTGACTCCCCAACTTGCCACATACAGCTTGTTGGGTCACAAGGTCAAAACCAAATCTGACCCCCCAATTTGCCACATACAGCTTGTTGGGTCACAAGGCCAAAATCCAAAAATCAAACCCCGACCCCCTAACCTGCCACATACAGCTTGTTAGGCCACAAGGTCAAAAACCAAAAATCCTTCTTGATCGCCTGATGCACCATATATAGCCCTTAGGTTCACAAGGTCAAAAGGAAAAACCAAAATCCAAAACCCAAATCAAACTCCCTCATGTCATTTTCAAAACTTTGCCTTGAGATGGTACGTGATCCCTCCCACTACCATAAAATCCCCTTGGAAACTCAAAAGGCTATTAAAAAAAATGCTCAAAGACTCTTGGTTAAATCAAAACACTCTCCTTCAAGTTTCTCTTCGAGTCACATCAACTCCAAAAGCTACTCGTCGCTGTACTTCGAGGGGGCATTTGTTGACACTAAAATTGTCACTTTGCCTCTTCAACATCAAAAAGCCACATGAAGCCGCATCCTACTACAAACGGGCAATGCTACTTCAAGCATCAGATCTTGTCAGAATTGAACAAAAATTGCAAGATCCTTCAAGAAAGCCAAAAAAGGAGTTCACATGAAGTTTCGGGCCATTTCGACATCATTTGACCCAACTTCACTCCTCCGGCAGCCAAACAAGCACTCCTGGCGGCGCCGGCATCAAAGACATCAAAGCTTCGATCAGAACCTACGGATGGTCTCAAAATACCTCCAAAAGGCTCCACGTCAAATTTCAGGTCATTCCGGCGACGTTTGACCCTACTTCGACGCTCCGAAGGAAAATCAAGCCCCTTGGCGCCGAAAACCACTGGGACCATTACTCATCAAACGGAGCACATGGGCAGCCTCAACATGCTTCAAAAGGGCTGCACGTCAAATTTCAGGTCATTCCGACAATGTTTGACCCTACTTTGACGCTCCGAAAGAAAATAAAGGCTACTGGCGGCGGGGTACCCCAGGACCATGACATCCAAATCGGAGCTAATGGATCATCTCAAAATGACTCCAATAGGCTCCCTGTCAAATTTCAGGCCAATCGGACATCGGTTGACCGCACATCAAAGTCCGACATCTTCCTCGCAGTGAGATCAAGCCTAGCAACGACGGGACCCCAAACGGATTCAAAACTCAAACCTGTTGGGATTGGTGTATGCCCTAAAGCCCACTGACTGCACTAACATCTCTGTTACTGGATATTTATTGGTTATTTAATGGAATGACATCTTTCTCTTAATACTTGTGTATATGTATGGTTGTGTAAGGCCCATTGTTTTCTAGTAATGACTTAGGTGTGTAGTGGCTACACACAGTAAGGTCTGAGTCATGGACACTTGAAACAATAAACTTGTTCATAACTGAGAGATGGAGTTGGGCACTTCATCTTGGTATAAGTTATAATGAGATACTCTCCTGTATTCAGGGTGACTTACCTAAGTCACGGGAGGCTTTTTCGGATTTATCTCATTAGTGCATGTGTCATGCATTGAACAGGACCACTTGTAGGTGTGATCTCTAAAATAGTACTATCACAGAGAGAGATCAAATCACCTCTTGCTACTGAGTGACCAGTGCTCTTAATCTTGAGCATTTGTGGATGAACTGACGAAGTCGAGTTCTTGTACTTTAATTCACTATGGGTGAGATCCTGTTCATGGGTCAACAACTATGTGTTTTGGGTACTCGGGCTTGATTAGTTGGGACGTGCAAATGCAATATGGAATCTATGCCATCGTGTGATGGAATAATCGTCCCCTTAGAATTATCCGATTAATCATCAGAATCTAAGATCTTAGTATATGGATGTTCCATATGGATATTGAACTTGTGGGTCGCTCCCTGGATCAAGAGAATGATATCCGGATGATGATTAGGTCAAGGATATGAAGTTCTAAGGTTGAGATGTAATCAAGAAGGTAGATAGTACATCGGTTAACCTACTTGATTATGGATGTTACATGGAGGGGCATTGTGGTCATTATACTTGGTAGGTCAAAGACAATCGTTAGTTTATGACGAGCTTGATATGCAATTTAATATTTGTCCCTGGAGTGCAACCATAACTCTCTAGTGGAATGAGTTAAGGTTAAAATGGTCTTAATGTTGCTATGGGTTTAGCATGGACATTTTGGTCATTTTGAGAGCCAAGGGCAAATATGTCTTTTGGTCCCTTCTCTAGTCACTTTCCCATATTGGCGAGGTTTCCTAAATTGTTTAAATGTGTGGAGAAATGATTTTGAGTTTAAATTCAAATAGGCCCATGTTGGCATACATGAATTACAACTCTAGATAAATTATTTGATGCATGGGCCATAGTGTGTGGACTAGTCAATGTGGTCCCTAGTAATTGGGTCCCAAGTTTGTGTAGGTCCCGTTGCTTGGAAGGATTTCTTTTTGTGCAAGTTCCTAAAGTTTAGTAGCTTTCTAATTAATTTTGGAAACTAAACTAGAAAGGGAAAGGGTGGACATCCATGTGGCTGGTTGCTTATTCTTTTTATGGAAAGTTCCTAGTTTTTTTCCTTGGTTTCCTAGTTCTTTCAAGATACTCTCTCCAAGAAATCAGCATTATATATAGCTGATCCCTTTTCATATTGGGCGTGCAACATATTAAGAAAAGGGGGGAGAAACTACTTGGGGCGTGGGATACATTGGAGAAAGAGAAAACAGCCACATAGTCTCTTGGACGTCCATAGTTGCATTGCCTTATTGCACATCAGATTTCACCTTGGGCTGGTCCACGTTTTTCTTCTTGAGGAAGAAGCACATCAGGTCTGGTCTTTCTCACATAAGATCAAGAGAAACAAGAAGGAGAAACCTAGTTTGAGATCCCACCATCAAAGCCAATCAGATTGGGAAGTGAAATAGAGAAGAAGATCAAAGGCAATCCTACTGCAGGAAATTCCAGCAACTTGTTTGCTGATTGCAGTCTGAGTTCAGCCTTTTGGATCCTTTATTTCAGAGATTTGAAGTCTACATATCATCAAGGTAAGAGCCTTCTAGTATCTCCTTTAATTGTACACATGTTGATTATGATTTCATGGAGTTTTTTATGCATGATTCATGGCTGGAAAATCAGATTAGTATCAGTTTTTGAAAACTAGATCAGCCATGGACGTCCTCTGTAATATGATTACAGATCTGTAATGCATTATCTTTCAGTGGTATCAGAGCCACTCCATGTGAAATCATGATCCCATGTTGTGTGGTTTTCATTCCTAGATTAATTAAGGGCATGGTGGCGCCCTTTAGGATGTTATTTCCTGCATAAATAGTGTGCAGGAATTTTTCTAGGCTGCTGGAATTTTTCCAGAACACAGTTTAGTGCAGTTTTGGAGTGCAGGGATTTTTTTCAGATTGCTGGAATAATTTCAGAAGTTGTATAGTGCTGTACAATGCACTATGAATGCACTAAAGACTGCTGGAATAATTTCAGAATGATGTTTAGTGCTGTACAAAGCACTATGAATGCACTAACCTCTTTGTTTGCAGCCATATAATTGCATCCTTGATGGTTCGCATGTATGTGTGTGGATTTGGATGTTTTTTAATTAGTTGGAAAGTGTACGATTGCGCGTTTAGCAATCATGGGAGGTTGTAATATTTTCCTTATTTTTATTCCAACTAGTCTTGATGTAAGCTTTCTTGAAAAGCATAGGGATCTCCAATGTAATTTTTTGGTTTTTTGTTTTTCATGGGTTTGCTTGTATAAATTAATTTATTGAAACAAGCAAGGAGAAGAAAGTTTCAAAGATTGCATGGTTGCAAGTAGAAGAGGATTCCATGGTGGTGGAGGCAACGAAGGTTTCCTAGTGCGAAAAGGACTCTTAACCAAGTATCCTAGTTGGATTAGGATTCCTAGTTGGATAAGGATTTGAAGTCCGAAGAGCAGGGAGCCATCAAGGATTGCATTCTTTTATTTGCTTTTATATATGGAATGCATGGTTGAATGCTTTATATAAATGCTATGTTTATCACCTAGTAACATGGCCACCACTAGGTTCCTAAAATTGGCATCTTTCTATATTGGATTGTTTTTGTTTGGCAAATTGTTTTTAAACGGATCTCAGACCAGCACCTTCTATTTGTCTAAGGTTTAAAAATTGGATAGGGTTTAGTTTTTCTTGGTACCCTTAGTTTCCATAAGAGGCCAAACTAAAATCTAATATGTTGCTATCCTAGTGGGCCCATAACCCACTGGTCCCAAGACCTTTACTCAATATGTTTTAAAGCAAAGGTTATTTATTTTTTGAGATGACTTAAGCAATTGAGTCATGAAAATTGTTAACTAAGTTTGCTAGATTTAAACAAGGTTTGAGTAACGATGCTAAGGTCAAAAGAGTTTTTTCAAAACCCTAGTGTTAAATAATCAAGTGGGAGAGGGGTTTGGGAAAACCCCACGGCCTTCCATTTTAGGTTCATGCTATCTCATTAGAGTGTTAGTGGGAGCGGCCATCCCTTCGGTGGAGTTCTTTACTAAAGATCGCTTCGATGGGTTAGTGGGTGAACTAATGTGAATATTCGTAATGAGGTGTTAGTGGGAGCGGCCATCCTTTCGGTGGAGTTCTTTACTAAAGATCACTTCTATAGAATGTCAATGAAGTGTTGGTGGGAGTGGCCATCCCTTCGGTGGAGCTCTTTACTAAGGTTCACTTCAAGGGTTGATTGGAGTCACTTCCCTTCGGAGGACTTAACTCATAGACATTCTGGGAACGTTCATAAAAGATGGTAATACACTTGACATAAGACGGTAATGACCTCTCCCTAGCAGTTAGAGTTGTTTGTCATATGAGGCCAAACCAATCAGTGATTGGACTATCACTGGATATGCGTATCCAGACAGTGATGATCCAAATAAGCGACCTTAACTCAACGTGACTGTAGGCTCGGCCATCCCTTCGATGGAGGGTCTATGAGGAGGTTGAGACACTGATACATTATAATTAGGGTTAAAAAATGTAAAAAGTCTTGTGCATGTTTTTCCTTTTATTACAAGCACCATATACATGTTACATATATACTGCCTGTCTAATTATAACCTGTTATATATCCAGAGAGATGGGGAAGGATTCTTTTAGCCCGTTGATGAGTATTTTGCGTGAGAACAAATTGACTGGCCCAAATTACGTAGACTGGAAAAGAAACCTTAACATAGTACTCACCGCTGAGGAGTACAAGTATGTTTTGTCGGAACCCTGTCCTACCATTGATGATTATTCTACAGATGACCAGCTAGAGGCTGAAAGGAAATGGAAAAAGGCGAATAGCATGGCCAAATGCTACATGCTTGCTTCCATGTCCAACGTGTTGCAAACGCAGCATGAGCAAATGGACACAGCTTCAGATATCATGTTGTCCTTGTCTGAGATGTTCGCAGACAAAAGCAGGCCAGCTTGGCAAGCTGCTTTAAGGACAATCATGAATTCTAGGATGGCTGAGGGAACACCTATCAGAGAGCACATGCTCAAAATGATGGATTGTTTCAATGAAGCTGAGATCCTAGGGGCTGAGATTGATGCAGGGAGTCAGACTGATATGATTCTCGAAACTCTGCCGGGGTCTTTCAACCAGTTCAAGCTCAACTTCAACATGAGCAAGATGGACATGACTCTCTCTGAGTTAATGAAAGAACTCCAGGCGGCAGAGGCCATCATGAAGCCTAAAGGCCAACTTCACTTTTCCCAGTTTTCCTCTAAACTTAACCCGAAAGGGAAAAAGTTCAAGAAGAAGCAGGGTAAGGGAAAAGGACAGAAAAAGGGCAATGCTGGGAAGAAGGACAAAGGTACAGGTGAAAAGCCCAAAGGGAAATGCTTCAAGTGAGGCCTCAAAGGTCACTGGAAGAAAGATTGTCCCAAGCTCCTAGGCTCAGATAAGAAAGGTATATCTCTTTCCTACTACATTGAAACCTGTCATGTGGTTGATTCTACTGATTCTTGGATAGTAGACTCTGGAGCCACTAATCATATCTGCAATTCATTGCAGGGGTTTCAGACAATGAAAAAGCTTGAGAAAGGGGAGTTTGACCTTAGAGTTGGAAATGGAGCAAAGATTTGGGCTGTTGCAGTGGGAGCTGTTACTTTACATTTTCCGCATGATAGGATATTAGTTTTAAATAATGTTATCTATGTTCCGGACATAAGGAAGAATTTAATTTCAGTTTCCAGACTTATTGAATTTCATTATTCAGTTTCTTTCCATTCTGGTGTTGATATCAGTAGAAATGGAAATATCATATGTTCCGGTAGAATGCATGACAACTTATTTTATATCTATCCTATTGCTCCCACACTGCATAATGTACAACTAGAAAGCTCATCTTCCCTCAAGAGGAAGGTATCTTCGACCAATGACACTTATCTTTGGCACTTACGTTTGGGTCATATTAACCTCAAACGGATTCAGAGGTTGGTAGAGGATGGGCTCTTGAGCTCATTAGATCTCGAACCTTTACCTCAGTGTGAATCTTGTCTCATGGGAAAGATGACAAAAAGGTCATTCTCTGGAAAGGGACTGAGGTCAAAGGAGTTGTTAGAATTGGTTCACACTGATGTGTGTGGTCCTATGAACAAACTAGCTAGAGGAGGTTATGAGTATTTCATCACCTTCACTGATGATTACTCTAGGTATGGATATGTGTACCTAATGCGACGCAAGTCTGAAGCGTTTGATAAGTTCAAACAATTCAAGGCTGAGGCGGAGTTACAACTAGGGAAACATATCAAAGCTCTTCGATCTGATCGAGGTGGCGAGTACCTCCTGGGTGAGTTCAAGGAGTACCTCACACAACATGGGATTGTGTCTCAGTTGTCTGCACCGGGTACACCCCAGCAAAATGGTGTAGCAGAGAGAAGAAACCGTACCCTTCTTGATATGGTAAGGTCCATGATGAGTCATGCAACCCTACCCATATCTTTTTGGGGATATGCCCTAGAAGCAGCAGCATACATTTTGAATCTGGTACCTTCTAAATCAGTACCTAGGACACCTCAAGAAATGTGGACAGGTCGAAAACCCAGTTTAAGACACATCCACATTTGGGGTTGTTCAGCCTATGTACTGAATGATAAAGCTACCAAGCTAGAACCCAGATCGGAAATGTGCTACTTCATTGGGTATCCTAAGGGAACAAGAGGAGGCATCTTTTATCATCCAAAGGAGCAAAAAGTGCTTATCAACACTCATGCTAGATACTTGGAGGATGATTGCATGATGCAACAAGAGCTTGGTTGTAAAGAAACCCTTGAGGAGATTCTTCCAGAAACTCCTGCAACACCTGTGCCAGATCCTGAGACTGTAGAAAATCAAGACATTCCTTTTAACACTCCGGAGCCTCGTCGTAGTGGGAGAATTTCTAGACCACCAGATAGATACCTAGGAGTGTCTTTTATGACAGACTCCGAGGATCTGGTTGAGGATCCTACTAGTTACGATGAAGCAGTAGCGGATATAGATGCTGACATGTGGCAGCAAGCGATGAAATCTGAATTGGATTCTCTGTATTCCAATCAAGTCTGGGAACTTGTGGATGCACCTGAAGGGATCAAACCCATAGGGTGCAAGTGGATCTACAAGAGAAAGAGAGGAGTGGATGGGAAGGTTGAAACTGTTAGGGATTTTGTAATTTGCAATTTGATGGATGCATTTGCTCTTTAGCATCATTTGATTTACGCACACTTGCATCGTTTTAGAAAACCTTGAAATCTGGTTTTATACATGCATAGCTTTTAAGTTTTGGAAAAGTATTTGTTTTATGCATGTTTTGGTTCTAAACTTGGATGCATTAGTTTTAGAACCCAAACTCTTTTGAAAACCTAATTCTTTGTGCATTATGTTTGGAAAATCATGTTGAGAATTTAGGTTTGAGCCTTGCATACATTCTTCACAAAAAGAATCATTTTTGTATGCATTTTCATTTGAAAAGAGTTTTGTCAAATCAAGCTAGCCTTTGGTTTTAATCTTTTGAATCATTTTAGGCTTTGGGTGTTTCATGTTTTTAAACATCTTAGAATGTCTTAAAACATGTATTCTAACTTGGTTTAATGGCCCAAAAAATTCCCAACCAAAATTACTTTAGAAAATTACATTTTTGGGAAAACAGGACCTTTAGCGGCGGAAAAACCACTTTTAGCGGCGGTTTTTGTGTCCGCCGCTAAAAGCAGTTTTTCAAACGGTCATTTTTTTGCCCGTTGTGTGATCCCGGTCGACCGAGACCTCTTTGCCGGTCGACCGAGGACTAGCCGTTGGCAACTTTTTGGCTATAAAGTCCATTCATTTCCAACCTTCTTTGGGGCTTGACACATGAACTTTTGAGAGCATTTTGGAGCCAAAGAAAGGGGAAGAAGTTGGAAAGGCTAGAGGGCCATTTGGAAATCAAATACATGAGTTTTTAAAAAGGTACACTTTACTTGTATTTTGATTTTCATTAAAATGAAATCCATGCATGCTTAAATCTTTGTATTTTCACTTATACATGATTTCTAGAGTTGTGTTGCAAACTCTATATCATCTTTGGTAAATTAGTTTGGTTTGCAAACTCTCTCATTCTAATCACATGTGTTCTTAGACTTTAACATTCATACAACTTGTTTATTTCATTTCTTCAAAGTTGTTTGAATCTTTTATGTGATTAGTTTTCTCTTCAATCATCATTTTATAAGCCTTGATTTTAAAATGCATCATGCATTCATTTAAGAGATTCATTGTAGAAATTGATTGAAGAAACACACTCATACACTTGTGCACACACTTTAGCATATTTGGGTGTATGGTTGTAATTTGTATTACACTTTCACATTAGCCTATTTAGAGGCAATTTCATTGAGCCTAAAATTGTAATCTCTTAGAGTGTTGTGTAAACACTTTCTTAGAGAAATCTTGATTTGTAAAGGTTATTGCTTAGCCTAAGAAAAGCATTGTGTAAGGTTATTGCTTAGCCTAAGAAAAACATCTTGTAAGGTTATTGCTTAGCCTAAGAAAAGCATTTTGTAAAGGTTATTGCTTAGCCTAGAAAAACACATTGTAAGGTTGTTGTTGAGCCTAGAAAAACAACATTGTATAGGTTATTGCTTAGCCTTTGAAAAAGCATAAATAGTGGAAATCCGGTGGGGTGTTGGATTCACAAGCCGGTAGTGGATGTAGGCACGTTGGCCGAACCACTATAAATATTGTGTTGTGGTGTTTGCTATGTGGTGATTGTTTATTTGAGCTTCCGCATATTGATTGATTATTCATCACATGTGACTAGTTTTTATTAAGAAGTTAAATTTGGTTTAAATTGGTCATAGTTGTAGCACACGCTATTCACCCCCCCTCTAGGGTTAGGATCCTCGTGGACTTTCAGAAACCTTCAAAGCAAGACTGGTGGCGAAAGGATATACTCAGAAAGAGGGTATCGATTATGAGGAAACCTTCTCGCCAGTAGCCATGCTCAAGTCCATAAGGATTCTCTTAGCCATCGCATGTCATTATGACTACGAGATATGGCAGATGGATGTCAAGACAGCTTTTCTAAATGGAAGTCTTGACGAATGCATCTATATGATGCAACTAGAGGGATTCATTGCTGGTGGCCAAGAGAACATGGTCTGTAAACTTAAAAAGTCCATTTATGGACTTAAGCAAGCATCTAGGGCATGGAACATCAAGTTTAATCAGGCAGTCAAATCTTTTGCCTTTGATCAAAACATTGATGAACCATGTGTGTATAAGAAAGGGAGTGGAAACGCAGTTGCATTTTTAGTCCTATATGTGGATGACATATTACTCATTGGAAATGATGTTGGCATGTTGTCGTCTGCTAAGGTTTGGTTATCATCTCAATTTCAGATGAACGGTTTGGGTGAGGCGAGCTATGTCTTAGGGATCAAGCTTTTGCGAGATCGCAAGAACAAGATGTTAGCCTTATCTCAATCTTCGTATATTGAGAAGATATTGGTCAAGTATAACATGCATGACTCCAAGAAGGGCTTGCTACCTTCTAGACATGGAGTACCACTATCTCGGAATCAATGTCCGAAAACACCTGAGGAGATAGACAGCATGAGGAGAGTACCATATGCATTAGCTGTTGGAAGCCTCATGTATGCAATGTTGTGTACTAGACCAGATATCTGCTTTGCCGTTGGCATGGTTAGTAGATATCAATCAAACCCTGGACCTATGCACTGGACAGCTGTTAAGCATATATTCAAGTATCTTCGGAGAACGAAAGATTATATGCTAACATACCGAGCAGATGATCTAACGCCACTGGCGTATACAGACTCTGATTTCCAGTCAGATGTAGATGGCAGAAAGTTTACCTCGGGATACGTCTTTACTCTATCAGGAGGGGCTATATCATGGAGAAGTGTCAAGCAAGATTGTACTGCTGATTCTACCATGGAAGCAGAGTATGTGGCGGCATCGAAAGCTGCAAAGGAAGCAGTATGGCTCAGAAAATTCCTATTGGAATTGGGAGTAGTCCCGGCAGTGCAAAAACCGATTGTCATGTACTGCGACAATACTAGTGCAGTAGCTAACTGCAAAGAGCCCAGGAATCACAAAAAAGGCAAGTATATTCAGAGAAAGTACCACTTGATCCGGGAATTCGTCCAGGATGGAGAAATAGTGGTAGAGCAGATTGCCTCAGCAAATAACTTAGCTGACCCATTTACTAAGACTCTTACTGAGAAAGTGTTTACTTCACATGTTGAGTCTATGGGAGTTAGGTTAGGTCGTAGTGATCTTTAGTGCAAGTGGGAGATTGTTGGGATTGGTGTATGCCCTAAAGCCCACTGACTGCACTCACATCTCTGTTACTGGATATTTATTGGTTATTTAATGGAATGACATCTTTCTCTTAATACTTGTGTATATGTATGGTTGTGTATGGCCCATTGTTTTCTAGTAATGACTTAGGTGTGTAGTGGCTACACACAGTAAGGTCTGAGTCATGGACACTTGAAACAATAAACTTGTTCATAACTGAGAGATGGAGTTGGGCACTTCATCTTGGTATAAGTTATAATGAGATACTCTCCTGTATTCAGGGTGACTTACCTAAGTCACGGGAGGCTTTTTCGGATTTATCTCATTAGTGCATGTGTCATGCATTGAACAGGACCACTTGTAGGTGTGATCTCTAAAATAGTACTATCACAGAGAGAGATCAAATCACCTCTTGCTACTGAGTGACCAGTGCTCTTAATCTTGAGCATTTGTGGATGAACTGACGAAGTCGAGTTCTTGTACTTTAATTCACTATGGGTGAGATCCTGTTCATGGGTCAACAACTCTGTGTTTTGGGTACTCGGGCTTGATTAGTTGGGACGTGCAAATGCAATATGGAATCTATGTCATCGTGTGATGGAATGATCGTCCCCTTAGAATTATCCGATTAATCATCAGAATCTAAGATCTTAGTATATGGATGTTCCATATGGATATTGAACTTGTGGGTCGCTCCCTGGATCAAGAGAATGATATCCGGATGATGATTAGGTCAAGGCTATGAAGTTCTAAGGTTGAGATGTAATCAAGAAGGTAGATGGTACATCGGTTAACCTACTTGATTATGGATGTTACATGGAGGGGCATTGTGGTCATTATACTTGGTAGGTCAAAGACAATCGTTAGTTTATGATGAGCTTGATATGCAATTTAATATTTGTCCCTGGAGTGTAACCATAACTCTCTAGTGGAATGAGTTAAGGTTAAAATGGTCTTAATGTTGCTATGGGTTTAGCATGGACATTTTGGTCATTTTGAGAGCCAAGGGCAAATATGTCTTTTGGTCCCTTCTCTAGTCACTTTCCCATATTGGCGAGGTTTCCTAAATTGTTTAAATGTGTGGAGAAATAATTTTGAGTTTAAATTCAAATAGGCCCATGTTGGCATACATGAATTACAACTCTAGATAAATTATTTGATGCATGGGCCATAGTGTGTGGACTAGTCAATGTGGTCCCTAGTAATTGGGTCCCAAGTTTGTGTAGGTCCCGTTGCTTGGAAGGATTTCTTTTTGTGCAAGTTCCTAAAGTTTAGTAGCTTTCTAATTAATTTTGGAAACTAAACTAGAAAGGGAAAGGGTGGACATCCATGTGGCTGGTTGCTTATTCTTTTTATGGAAAGTTCCTAGTTTTTCTCCTTGGTTTCCTAGTTCTTTCAAGATACTTTCTCTCCAAGAAATCAGCATTATATATAGCTGATCCCTTTTCATATTGGGCGTGCAACATATTAAGAAAAGGGGGGAGAAACTACTTGGGGCGTGGGATACATTGGAGAAAGAGAAAACAGCCACATAGTCTCTTGGACGTCCATAGTTGCATTGCCTTATTGCACATCAGATTTCACCTTGGGCTGGTCCACGTTTTTCTTCTTGAGGAAGAAGCACATCAGGTCTGGTCTTTCTCACATAAGATCAAGAGAAACAAGAAGGAGAAACCTAGTTTGAGATCCCACCATCAAAGCCAATCAGATTGGGAAGTGAAATAGAGAAGAAGATCAAAGGCAATCCTACTGCAGGAAATTCCAGCAACTTGTTTGCTGATTGCACTCTGAGTTCAGCCTTTTGGATCCTTTATTTCAGAGATTTGAAGTCTACATATCATCAAGGTAAGAGCCTTCTAGTATCTCCTTTAATTGTACACATGTTGATTATGATTTCATGGAGTTTTTTATGCATGATTCATGGCTGGAAAATCAGATTAGTATCAGTTTTTGAAAACTAGATCAGCCATGGACGTCCTCTGTAATATGATTACAGATCTGTAATGCATTATCTTTCAAAACCAAAGCCCATGGTTGGTCCTACCTACTGCTCAGGAGGCTTCACGTCAAATTTCAGGTCATTCCGACACCGTTTGACCTTGTTTCGACTCTTGACGGAAAATCGACCACAAAGTCTTCGGCTTTCCAAAAAATAGGAAACTTTATGCTCCGATTTGCACGGCTTTGACAGTCTAAGATTGAATCCTAGAGGGGGGGGGGTGAATAGGGTGAGCTCAAAAACCTAGAAAATTTTTAATTCTCTTTGCTTTTAAGTCTCTTATGCTTTGAAGAGGAATTATAAAACAACCAAGAAGCATCATTCATGGCAAGAAAGCATAAAGAAAATCACCATAACACAAGCATATATAGTGGTTCGGCCAAATTGCCTACATCCACTCCCGGTACACCTACCGGTATTCACTAACTCCAACTAAGGTCTAGGATCACTTCAAACCTTACAATCAACACTATGCTTTTCAAGGCTAAGCATAAACCTTTACAACATAGAATTTTTCTCTTAGAAAATATGCCTATGAATGCATGGATTAAGAGAACTATATGAGTGCAAAAGAGTGCCTCTTAATAGGCTAAATAGAAAATGAAAACCTCAACTTCTAGAAACATGCATATGAATGACAAAGTTTATGAAGAATGCATTTACTAGAAATTACTCTTTCTCTTTTGAAAAGATACAATTTTGAATGATGCAAAGATGATAATCAATGTTTGAGAAAGAGTGGATTGTCTAACACATGAGTTTAACAATGTGAACTAACTTGTTTTCAAAGAAGACAAACTAAAGTTTAACAAGTTGATGTTGAACCAAGAAAACATGTTCATGTGTAACAAAGAAAATATGTTGTATTCATAAAGCATATGAGATTTCTAAAGAACTAAGCAAGTTATGAAGGACAACATTTTAATAGAAAAGCATCTTGTTAATCATGCATTGAAGGAGATCAAAGATTTGAAACAAAACATGATTTTAAAAAGACTAGGATTAAAGAAAGCACACCCATTTGAAGATCAAAGGTTGAATCAAGGGAATGGCTTCATAATCCTTCCAAAGATGCTCTAGAAAAGTTGCAAAACCTTGGCCTCAAAAGTCTCTTTTGATTCAGCAACTTTTCCAAACCAAAAAGCCACTTTTTATAAAGAAAAAGTTCCCAACGGCTAGTGCCCGGTCGACCTGGTAACAGGGCTCGGTCGACCGGGTACACACAACGGCTAGAAAAGGATTCGTTGGAGAAGCTACAGCTCAAAGGTCCCTGATGACCTGCAGTGTGCCCGGTCGACCGGCCACACTGGCAGATCAACCCAGAAATCTGAAATTTTAGAACATTGCAACTTTGGAGGGCACCTTTCCAGGGGACTTTGAGGCACATATCTCAAGCATGAATTCTTGACTGAAAGAAGATGAAAAATGAATTTTTAAAGTCATGAAAACTCCAAGTCAAAATAATGATTTTAAAGAAAGAAACTTTGGAAAGCTTGGATGATTTTTGAAATCATGAACTCCATGATCTTAAGAGATAAACTTGAATTGAAAATCATGCATATCATTAGATAAAAACAAAGATTAAGAAAGAGAAATATGCATGAAGATCCTAAGACAAAGACCATGAATGAATGAGAGGACAAGCTTATGAAAGTGAATGCATCCTATCAAATTGCAACAAAAACAAAAAATCTAACAATCTCCCCCTTTGCAATTTGATGGCAACTCTTGAAGCTTGAACTCTCTCTCAATCTCCTTTGAATCTTGAACAACAACTTCTTTGGATATTTAAGGAGCTTTGGATAATTGGGAGCATTTGGATATTTTGGAGCTTTGGATTTTCCTTGCAGGAGCGACGACATTAGACAACCAACCTAGAAGCTAAACAAAAAAACATTCTAGGCAAAGCTACTCCCCCTCAACATAAGCAACCCTTGAATCTTCTCCCCCTCAAATGGTGAACACTTTGAGGAACACTTGATATTTCTCTCCCCCTTTGACATCTAATTGCAAAGGAGCCTGCCCATCAAAGATAAAACATACAACCTCGTTAGTAGCACCTGTTTATAAGAGATATAAAAATAAAATGTGGTAACAGGTGATTAGCCAACAAGAATTTAGAATTCAGGGCAAGGGCCAATGCCCAATCGATGTCTCAATTGTATGAAACGATCATTTCCAAGGGGTTTAGTAAATAGGTCAGCCAATTGGGTATCTGTAGGAACAAACATTAACTCAATAGTGCCTTGGTCAGCATGATCACGCAAGAAATGATACCGAATGTCAATGTGCTTAGTGCGAGAGTGTTGAACAGGATTTTTAGAAATACTAATGGCACTAGAGTTGTCACACATGATAGGCATGCATTGTTGTGGAACATTATAATCTAACAAAGTTTGTTTCATCCACAACAGTTGGGCACAACAGCTACCTGCAGTAATATATTCAGCTTCTGCAGTAGACAAGGATACAGAATTTTGCTTTTTGCTATGCCAGGCTACTAAGCAGTTCCCTAAGAAATAGCAGCAGCCACTAGTGTTTTTCCTATCATCTATTGATCCTGCCCAATCTGCATCACTATATCCAATTAATTGCAGAGTTGAGTCATGAGGATACCAGATACCATAGTGAGAAGTCCCATTAATATATTTTATGATACGTTTAACAGCTTTAATGTGAGACTCTCGGGGGTCAGATTGATACCTAGCACATATTCCAACGCTAAACGAGATATCAGGTCTGCTAGCAATGAGATAGAGAAGGCTTCCTATCATGCTCCTATAAAGTTTTTGGTCAACTTTCTTACCCTGAAGGTCACTAGAGATTTTAGTAGTGGAGCCCATGGGATTGCAACTAGTCTTAGATTCTCCTAAGCCAAACTTTTTCACTATTTCTAGAGCAAACTTGGATTGACTAAGAAAGATACCATGATCAGTCTGACTAACTTGTAATCCTAGAAAGAACTGAAGGGGTCCTACCAAACTCATTTCAAAAGTGGAGCTCATTAACTGAGAAAAACCTTGAGCAAGTTGATTAGATATGGATCCAAAAACAATGTCGTCAACATATATCTGAGCAATGAATATATCTTTATCAACCTTTTAAATGAAGAGAGTCTTGTCCACATTCCCACATTCATATCCATTTTCAAGTAAGTGACTTGTAAGCTTTTCATACCAGGCTCTTGGAGCTTGTTTCAATCCATAGAGAGCCTTTTTCAACTTAAAAACATATTCTTGGTGATGAGGATCCTCGAAGCCTTGAGGTTGAGTAACATACACATCTTCCTCAATTTCACCATTTAAAAAGGCACTCTTCACATCCATTTGAAATAGTTTAATCTTCATGCTGCTGGCATAGGCCAATAAAATTCGAATAGACTCCAACCGAGCTACAGGGGCAAAGGTTTCCTCAAAATCAATTCCTTCAACTTGAGCATACCCTTTGGCTACAAGTCTAGCTTTGTTTCTTATAACATTTCCTGATTCATCCAACTTGTTCTTGAAAATCCATTTGGTGCCAATTTGGCTTTTGCCTTCAGGAAGAGGTACAAGATCCCACGCATCATTCTTTTTAAACTGATTTAGCTCTTCTTGCATGGCATCAATCCATTCAGACTTGGTTTCTGCTTCAGCGAAGTTCTTGGGCTCAATTTGTGAAACAAAGGAATAGTGAGCACATAGATTATGAACCTGTCTTCTTGTCATGACTCCTTTTGTGATGTCTCCAATGACATTATCCAGGTTGTGATTTATTAATAACTTTGTGGGCATAGTAGGGACTGAGGGGATTCCTTCTTCAATTTCAGATGAAATAGGCTGCTCAACTAAGGTCTCTTCTTCATCATGAAGAACTTTCTTAATTTGATTAGTCTCATCAAAGACAACATGAGCTGATTCCATAACAACCATCAATCTGAGGTTGAACACTCTATAAGCCCTGCTTTTATCAGAATACCCTAAGAAGATCCCTTCGTCAGATTTGGAATCGAACTTTTCAAGCTGCTCTCTATCTCTTAAAATATAACACTTACTACCAAACACTTTAAGATAACCCAGATTAGGTTTTCTTCCAAAATATAGCTCATAAGGGGTTTTGTTAGTGTTCTTTGTCAAATAAACATGATTAATAAGATAGCAAGCAGTATTTATAGCTTCAGCCCATAAGTTGTGAGGGAGATTTTTCTCATTAAGAAGGGTTCTAGCCATTTCTTGAATAACTCTATTTCTTCTTTCAGCTACTCCATTTTGCTGGGGAGTTTTTGGAGCAGAGAATTGATGACTGATCCCATGGCTTTCATAGAAGTCTGCAAATCTTTCATTTTCAAATTCGCCTCCATGATCACTTCTTATCTTCTTAATTGTGCAGTCCTTCTCAACTTGAATTTTCTTGCAAATCCTTATGATATTATCTACTGCATCTGATTTTGCATGAAGAAAGGCTACCCATCCAAATCTCGAATAATCATCAACCATAACAAGGATATACTTTCTCCCTCCAATACTCTAAACAGGTGCAGGTCCAATGAGGTCCATATGAATGAGCTCAAGAGGACGAGCAGAGGATATATCTTTTATACCTTTAAAACTTTTCTTGATCTGTTTACCCATTTGACAAGCCTTGTACAATTCAGATTTGTAATCATCTAATTTGGGTATTCCTCTAACAATCTCTTTCTTGGATAAGATCTTCATCAGTTTGTAATTTATATGTCCCATTCTTTGATGCCACAACTGATTTTCTTGAACTTTTGACATTAAACACATGGATTCATTTTCACAACATTCTTCTATGGTGTAGATGTTATCTTTAGTACGTAATCCAGTGAGTAGGACTTTGTGGGATTTCTCATCCAGAACCTTGCAAGATTTGCTATCAAAAACAATTTTGTTTCCTTTATCACATAACTGACTTATGCTCAAGAGATTATGCTTTAAACCATCCACAAGGAAAACATCTTTTAAAGTAGACATTTGATCTCCTCCAACACAGCCTTTTCCTATATTCTGAGCTTTCCGATTATCTCCAAAGGACACATTTCCTCCATCATAGTTCTCAAGTGTGATAAATCTAGAACGGTCTCCAGTCATATGTTTGGAGCAACCACTATCCAAAAACCATCTAGAGTTTTCTTTAACTTTAAGAGCGGTTTGAACTAGAAAGTTCTTGACACTTTTCTCTTTTTCAATCCAAGTAGCCTTAATGAAAGTAGAGGTAGAGGTCTTGGGAATAAACTTAAAATGAGCTCTAGAAAGATGATTTTGAGACATCCTAAACTTAAAGGGGCAATTAGGAACTAGATGACCTATTTGATTGCAGAAGTGACAAGTCCATCTAGAGGAAAAGAATATTCTATCTATAGGTTTGAGATGGGTCCTAGTACTATGTTGAAAGTTATTCTTCTTGCTACTAGAAGAGCATTCAAAACCTATACCATTCTTGTTACCAAAGATTTTGTTCATTCCTAACATTTGATAGAATTTGTCATTACCCAAGGTAAATTTTTCAACATGTTTTCCCTTTTCAAGTTTCATTTGTAGAGATTCTGATTCTTGTTGACTAGATTCTAGTAGACATTGTAATTTATGAATTTCTTCTTCAGCTTTAGCTAGATTGTCATTAGAGGTAGTCAACTCAGATTGAACATTTCTTATCTCATTGTCTTTCAAGATTAATTGATCTTTTAAAACATTTAGATCATTCACAAGCCTTTTAGATTCACTTTTTAAACTTTTATTTTTCTTGGTTATGACTTCACATAGTTCATTTAGTTCCTCATAGGCTTGATGAATATCAGTTTCACTATTCTCATCATTTTCTTCTTCTATTAAAACATTATGATCATTATTTTCTTCAATGGGAGTGAAAAGAAGCCAAGAAGTGGAGTTATCATTTTGAGGTTCATTATTGTCACTACTTTCATCTTCATTATCATCCCAAGTTATGTTCAAAACTTTCTTTCCTTTCTTATCTTTCTTTTCAGATTCTTTAGGGGAGGGACAATTTTGAGCGATGTGACCAAATCCTTTACAGTTGTAACATTGCACATCCTTTTTGGTAAAAGATCCCCTTGAGTTCCTTTGAAAATTTTCATTTCTAGAATCTTCAGAATATTTATAGTTCTTTTTGTTCTTAAGGAAATTCTTAAACTTCTTAGCAAGCAAAATAGTGTTTTCATCATCACTCTCACTCTCATTGTCATTTTCTTTATGTTGGGAGCTAAGAGCTACACCTTTCTTCTTGCTAGGGACTTCAAAATCTAATTCATAAGTGAGAAGATTTCCTCTAAGTTCTTCTATTTTGATCTTGTCAACATCTTTACTTTCAGTTATAGCTACTATCTTGGGTTTGAACCTTTTGGGGAGAGATCTTAATATTTTTCTAACAGCTTTGGACTCATCCATCTTCTCTCCTAGACCTATGAGGGAATTAACAATCTCCATGAATTTAGTATAGAACTCGTCAAAGGTTTCTTCCTCTTGCATTTTGAGTTCTTCATACTTAGTAGACAACATTTGGATTTTAGCAACTTTGACTTGATTGGTCCCTTCATGAGTGGTCTCTAAGGTATCCCACACTTCCTTAGCAGTAATACAATTTACTACCCTATAGAACTTTTCTTGGGACAAAGCACAAAACAGGGCATTTTTAGCTTTAGCATTTAGATTTGCCCTATCTTTCTCTCCTTGAGTCCAGTCTTTCTTAGGCTTATGTTTGATAGATATGACATGTCCTTCCGAATCTTGTTCGGTGATAATGGGTTCATGATATCCTTCTTCAATGATATTCCAAACATCTAGACTTTGAGATTCTAGAAAGACTTGCATCCTAATCATCCAATACCGGTAATGGGAGCCATTAAACAAGGGTGGTCTATTAGTAGCATGACCTTCTCCTAATTGGGATTGCATGGTGACCACAAAAGCAAAAACTCACTCTAAGGATCCTAACTCTAGGTTGTTAGACCTAAACAAGAGCACCTAGGCTCTGATACCAATTGAAAGTCCAAGATCGAATCCTAGAGGGGGGGGGGGTGAATAGGGTGAGCTCAAAAACCTAGACCAAATTTAATTCTCTTTGCTTTTAAGTCTCTTATGCTTTGAAGAGGAATTATAAAACAACCAAGAAAGCATCATTCATGGCAAGAAAGCATAAAGACAATCACCATAACACAAGCATATATAGTGGTTCGGCCAAATTGCCTACATCCACTCCCGGTACACCTACCGGTATTCACTAACTCCAACTAAGGTTTAGGATCACCTCAAACCTTACAATCAACACTATGCTTTTCAAGGCTAAGCATAAACCTTTACAACATATGCTTTTCAAGGCTAAGCATAAACCTTTACAACATAGAATTTTTCTCTTAGAAAATATGCCTATGAATGCATGGATTAAGAGAACTATATGAGTGCAAAAGAGTGCCTCTTAATAGGCTAAATAGAAAATGAAAACCTCAACTTCTAGAAACATGCATATGAATGACAAAGTTTATGAAGAATGCATTTACTAGAAATTACTCTTTCTCTTTTGAAAAGATACAATTTTGAATGATGCAAAGATGATAATCATTGTTTGAGAAAGAGTGGATTGTCTAACACATGAGTTTAACAATGTGAACTAACTTGTTTTCAAAGAAGACAACCTAAAGTTTAACAAGTTGATGTTGAACCAAGAAAACATGTTCATGTGTAACAATGAAAATATGTTGTATTCATAAAGCATATGAGATTTCTAAAGAACTAAGCAAGTTATGAAGGACAACATTTTAATAGAAAAGCATCTTGTTAATCATGCATTGAAGGAGATCAAAGATTTGAAACAAAACATGATTTTAAAAAGACTAGGATTAAAGAAAGCACACCCATTTGAAGATCAAAGGTTGAATCAAGGGAATGGCTTCATAATCCTTCCAAAGATGCTCTAGAAAAGTTACAAAACCTTGGCCTCAAAAGTCTCTTTTGATTCAGCAACTTTTCCAAACCAAAAAGCCACTTTTTATAAAGAAAAAGTTCCCAACGGCTAGTGCCCGGTCGACCTGGTAACAGGGCTCGGTCGACCGGGTACACACAACGGCTAGAAAAAGATCCATTGGAGAAGCTACAGCTCAAAGGTCCCTGATGACCTGCAGTGTGCCCGGTCGACCGGGTAACAGGGCCCGGTCGACCGGCCACACTGGCAGATCAACCCAGAAATCTGAAATTTTAGAACATTGCAACTTTGGAGGGCACCTTTCCAGGGGACTTTGAGGCACATATCTCAAGCATGAATTCTTGACTGAAAGAAGATGAAAACTGAATTTTTAAAGTCATGAAAACTCCAAATCAAAATAATGATTTTAAAGAAAGAAACTTTGGAAAGCTTGGATGATTTTTGAAATCATGAACTCCATGATCTTAAGAGATAAACCTGAATTGAAAATCATTCATATCATTAGATAAAAACAGAGATTAAGAAAGCGAAATATGCATGAAGATCCTAAGACAAAGACCATGAATGAATGAGAGGACAAGCTTATGAAAGTGAATGCATCCTATCAAATTGCAACAAAAACAAAAACTCTAACAGGCTTCTCGTTAGGTTTTCTTCAGGAGAATCAAGCCAATAAATGAGGAAAAATGTCAAGAAAAATACAGGAGAAAAAAAAAAGAAACAAAAAGCTCGAAAAACTGCCGACAAAGCGGCGCCCAAAGGGGAGAAATTCCCCCATGGTCGCCGGCGACCCTAGAAATCCAGGTTGCCAGATTTCCGCCGGAAGACCCATTTTCCGATTCTTTTTGCGTTTCGGGAGTTCTAGCCCCTGTGATTTCCTGAAAATCAGATTTTTGATGCTCGGAATCGACTGATCTTTGTCTACATCTCGGATCCGCCCTCAAGAGCATGAAATCGTCATTGATCGCTCCAAGATCGCCAACCAGCCGAACAAAAAGGTACACTTTCTGTCCGACCAATCGAGAAATCGACAAGACAGATGGTACCGGCCCGCTGTTAGCAATCTATGACTGAAGTCGCATGATCACCCGACATTGATCAACATGAAGATCCATCGTCCATCATCGCAAGAAGAATTCCAAAAGACTCGGCGACCACTTAATGTTGTTAATTGACCCAACTAAATGCGGTCATTAACTAATTATTTTGGACGGTCCAATCAGAAGCAAGGAAATGAGAGTTACAAGTCAAAGCCATCATGGCATTAAAGCTATGAAACTCCTCTCATCATGGAGATTAAAGGCGATTAAAAGCCCATCATTCTCCATCAGCCAATCAGATTCAAGGAAAAAGGAATTACAAAATCAAGAAATAAAAACTTGTAACTCCTCCCATCATGGAGCTTTAAAGCCATCAAAGCTCATAAACACTCCTAAATGGCTACCGAAGGCCTATAAATAGGAAATCATTCCAAGAAAAATCAGAGAAAATTAGCATGAAAGATCGTCCAGAATTCCCGGAAGTTCTGCTGCTCTAAAGAAAATCTGCTACAACAAACATCACAAGGTGATTAAAGCCCCTTGGAGGGCACTCCCCCCCCCCCAAGGCAAAGCCTTCTCTTCTCCTATTCAACATGGCCAAGACGCGGCTCTTCAGCCCGTCTCTTCATTTTTTTATTGGATATAGGACCTCCCCTCGGTCCTTATCCTCTAAAAAACTGAAGTCCAACCCAAGCCAACCAAGCCAAAGAATCAAAGCATCAAGCGTTCTCATCTGAAAGACGATGGCGAAGTCCATACATGACTTGCGACCGTCGATCTGAACTGGTCCCTGCAATCTCCTGAGAAATCAGATTTCCTTTCTTACTTTTCTGTTGTATTTTGTATTTTCTTTAAGAGACAAAAAAACTCACAATTCTTGTCTTTTATTTTGATGAGATTTGTAAATCGCTTTTCACGGCACAAATTCACCTCTCACGGCATTTTAAAAATTGTCTCTTTCTAAAATATATGTGTAATAGAAAGTTAGAAAAAGGATTCATTTCCATTCTACTTGCGAAGGTGAATCTTCGTATCACCATCTCTAAATTCCAAGTAGAATAGAAAATCTGGCAAACCCGTATAAAAATGTAGATGCCCCCCTTTCTTCCCTCCATTCGGCCTCTCTCGGTGACCCCGGGGACGGATGGGAGAGGAGAGGAAGGAAAAACCGGTCCATCAGCGATGTTTGACCCGACTTCGACGTTCCGAAAGAAAATCAAGCCCCTCGGTGGCGAGAACCACCGGAACCATTACTCATCAAACGGAGCACATGGGCGGCTTCAACATGCTTCAAAAGGGCTGCACGTCAAATTTCAGGTCATTCTGACAACGTTTGACCCGACTTCGACGCTCCGAAAGAAAATCAAGGCTACCAGCGGCGGAGCACCCCAGGACCATGACATCCAAATCGGAGCTAATGGATTATCTCAAAATGACTCCAATAGGCTCCCTGTCAAATTTCAGGTCAATCAGACATCGGTTGACCGCACATCAAAGCACGACATCTTCCTCGCGGCGAGATCAAGCCTAGCAGTGACGGGACCCCAAACGGCTTCAAAACTCAAACCAAAGCCCATCGTTGGTCCTATTTACTGCTCAGGAGGCTTCACCTCAAATTTCAGGTCATTCCGACATCGTTTGACCTAGTTTCGACTCTTGACGGAAAATCGACCACAAAGTCTTCGGCTTTTCCAAAAAATAGGAAACTTTGTGCTCCGATTTGCACGGCTTCTCGTCAGGTTTTCTTCAGGAGAATCAAGTCAAAAAATGAGGAAAAAGAAAAATGGGGGAGAAAAAAAGAAACAAAAAGCTCGAAAAACGGCCGACAAGACCGCAACCAAAGGGGAAAAAAATTCCCTTATGGTCGGCTGCGACTATGGGTCCATGGTCGCCGGTGACCATGGGTGCATTTTCGGATCCTTTTCTCGTTTCGGGAGTTTCAGCCCCTGTGATTTCCTGAAAATCTGATTTTTTGCGCTCGAAAACGACTGATCTTCGCCAACATCTCGGATCCGCCGTTAAAAGCATGGAATCATCATTGATCACTCCGAGATCACCAACTGGCTGACTAAGAAAGTACACTTCCTATCCGACTGATCGAGAAATCGACAAGACAGATGGTACTGGCCCGCTATTAGAAATTTATGTTTGAAATTGCATGATCATCCGACATCGATCAACATGAAGATCCATCGTCGATCATCGCAAGAAGAATTCCAAAAGACGGGGCACGACCCGCTACCCTTCAAATCCCTGGCGGCCACTTAATGTTGTTAATTGACCCAACTAAATGCGGTCATTAACTCATTATTTTGAACGGCCCAATCAGAAGTAAGGAAGTGGGAGTTACAAGTCAAAGTCATCATGACATTAAAGCTATGAAACTCCTCTCATCATGGAGATTGAAGGCGATTAAATGCCCATCATTTTCCATCACCCAATCAGATTCAAGGAAAAAGGAGTTACAAAATCAAGAAATAAAAACTTGTAACTCCTCCCATCATGGAGCTTTAAAGCCATCAAAGCTCATCAACACTCCTAAATGGCTACCAAAGGCCTATAAATAGGAGATCATTCCAAGAAGAACGGATCCAGAAATCGATCCAAAAAAATAAGAGAAAAATTAGCTTGAAAGATCGTCCAGAATTCCTGGAAGCTCTGTTACTATGAAGAAACTCTGCTACAACAAACACCACAAGGTGATTGAAGCCCCTTGGGGGGCACTCCCCCCTAAGGCAAAGCCTTTTCTTCTCCTATTCAACCTCGCCAAGACGCGGCTCTTCAGCCCGTCTCTTCATTTTTTTATTGGGTATAGGACCTTCCCTTGGTCCTTATCCTCTAAAAAACTGAAGTCCAAGTCAAGCCAAAAGAATCAAAGCATCAAGCGTTCTCATCTGAAGGACGATGGCGAAGTCCATACATGACTTGCAACCGTCGATCTGAACGGGTCCCCGCAATCCCCTGAGAAGTCAGATTCCTTTTCTTACTTTTCCATTGTATTTTGTATTTTCTTTAAGAGACAAAAAAATCATATTTCTTTTCTTACTTCATTGATGAGATTTGTAAATCGCCTTTCACGGCACAAAATCGCCTTTTACGGCAAAATCGCCTCTCACGGCATTTAAAAAAAAACTGTCTCTTTTCTTAAATATATGTGCAATAGAAAGTTAGAAAAAAGGTTGATTTCCTTTCTACTTGTGAAGGTGGATCTCTGGATCACCATCTCTAAATTCCAAGTAGAATAGAAAATCTAGCATACCCGTACAAAATGTTGATGCCCGCCTTTCTCCCCCTTTCTTCCCTCCATTCGGCCCTTTCTCGGTGACCCTGAGGACGGATGGGAGAGGAAAGGAAGGAAATTCGGGCCCATCAAGCTGGCATACCCGATGAGACATCCGTTCATTTGCGAACGCGATGCTTCAATTCTTAGGCTCCTTTCTAGTTGGTGGCCTATGTTGGATCTTGCATCCAAAAAAAAAAACATGAGATGGGATTTTTGGAAATTTTCTACTTTTGAACCTATTTCCGTTCTTTCTCATTTCAAAAAAAATCTGATTTCTTTTTTTTGGATTCAATTTTCAGAAACTTTGATCCTCTCCTCCTTGAACTTGATAGCTCACAGAAATGTTCGCAGCTATTGTCCATAAAAAAATGATCCTCTCCTCCTTCCGCTCGTTCTCTTTGATGAATCCATAAAAAAAATCAAAAAAATTTCAAAACCCACTAAGGTTGCACCAATTGCGTTCTTTGACCAAAGTGGATCTAAGAAAAGCCTTGTCCAGAGTGTGGAGGCAGCTAGATTGTTCGAGGCAAGGGTCCTCCAAACGAGTTCATTAAGTAATCCTACCCTTACCTGGGGGCTAATCTGTCTACTAAGGTTTCATAAGACCGAATTGAAAAACTATGTGTTCCTTTCAAAAAAAAAATTCAATAAAAAAGAACTTAAAAAAAAAACTCCCGTCACTTTTGGGTTCACATTCGAGAAATTTTGGTTCTCTCCTTTTCGGATTTAGTGCTCGCAGAAATGTTTGAGCCCTTATTCAGATTGGAACACCATTTGCTCTCTTTTATGAATCCGATCTTGACCTTTCAAAAAATCCCATCTCGTGTCTATTCCAAGGATGCGATTTGCAACATTTGTGCCTAACGGTGCTAGTACGACCTTCCGGGTCTACTGTATTCGCGACCGACACATTTGTATCTCCAACCTTATATCATCTTACCTCGAATGAACCTCACTTCTCGGTAATTTGAATTAAGGTCCACAATATCTTCTAACAGTCACTGGAATGCTTGCTCTGAGCCTCCTGTACTTGCGTTCAGAACAATTGTATCCTCTATAGCTTTTTGCCTTCTTCACCTCGCTTGTCCTGGGCCATGTTCCCTTGAGCGATTTGAATAGATAAAACCATAGTTCTTTCCCATTTATGATCACTATATTCTTGTGATTACTAATGGACGTGGTCTTGTTTTAGAAGTTTTCCAAAACTAACAATGGCAGCTTCATTAATCATCACTTTCGATGAGAACAAGTACTAGCTCATGCTCCAGGAGAAGCAGAACGAGCGCACGCATAAGCGCCCTGCTAGCTACCGAAGTGTCACCTCCCTCGGCAAATCTCAGTACACTGGGTCGACCTCTACTCCCCGGACTATCATCTTCGGGTCGCTGGGACCGTTTCCACTTCCTGTAGAGGAAACCACACCTGCTAAGAAGCAGAAGATCGCCTCGCAACGTGTCACTGCCATGACTCCAAGGGCAAACGCGAAGAAGCCTGAAGCCCGTGGCAACCCCACGAAGCCTCAACCCGCAGAGAACCAGGTCTACCCTAAGACCTGGTCCCCAAGACCTTCACCAAAACAAAGGAGGTCTCGAACATCTGCATGGCTAGCATACCCGTCCCCTCTCAAAGAAAACCGGTTCTATCCTCTTGCATACATGAAGGAGGAGAAACCAACCTCTTGCCTGACAAAGAAGTCAGCCCATCATGAAACGGCTTGCTCCTACTAGCCAAAAATCAAATCATACATCACCAGGCCTCCGCAAGAACCTGTTAGTGTCACATGTCTGTGAGCACTGAGTTTGTTGTGTCAATTCTGTGCCAATGGGTTCCGAAGACCTTGCCTCCCAAAGTGCCTCAAGGAAGATCTAATTCAAAGGGTTTATCAAGCTTTTCAAAAGTCCCGATTCATCAAAGAAGGTCTCCACTTGTGTTTGACAACCTTTTCAGGTATTTTTAACCTAGACCAGAACCTTAGAACCCTGGGAAAAATTTGAGTTTTAAAACCTGTTTTCTATCTCTCTCTATAAGCTTAAATAGTCTTTCTAAAAAGGGTTCGGCGACCTTACGGTCACCTGGCGGCTAGCCCCTTTGCAAAAGGCGGCTAACCTCCAGACTCACGGTTTGTTTTCCAGAGAGCACTTGATTTCTAAACCTCCTCTATGTCACCCCAGTGGTTGCCTCACGGCTAGCCTCCAAGACTACCTGCGGCTAACCGTGAGCCAACCGTATTTGAAATTTCTGACCGTTATCTCTGAGAAATTGAAAAGGGGCTAGCCGTTGTTCTGGGGGGCTAGCCGCCAATTATAGTCGTTGGATTATTTTCTATAAAACTGAAGCTTGTTTCTCTCTTCGGTGAGGACTTTTCGAGAAGAGCTTTGTATGCTATTTTCTTCCCAACAAACCTAAGCTCTCAAATCTTCTTCCAAACACTCATGTCTTAGATTTAGGAAAATCCAAGAGCTTCATTAGTTCCAAGATGAGTGTGTTGTGTGAGAAAAGCCTCTTCTAGGATCCTTTATTGTATGAAAGCCTTATCCTTGTTTTCCTAGAAGACCAGACCTCTGAACCTTGGTTGTGCTACACGATGGAAGATTCCTTCTCAACTCCAAGGCGTCGTCAAGAGGTGAAAGCTTCGACTACTGTCAAAGCTCTTTAGAACTCTTTCCATCTTCATCAAATGCAAGTGTTCACCTTTCTTTGAACTTCTACAATTTGTGATGGTGGTTCAGATCTGTGTGACTAAATCACTTTGTAATTGTGTGAGGAGGAGTAGATCTGAGTGATCGAACCTCGATAAAAAAATTAAAGTTGAATTAGTACTTGTGTAGTTTGATTCTTCTTAATGGAACCAAGGGACTGTGTGACCTTTGAGAGTGGATGTAGGTCTATGTGACCGAACCACTATAATTTTTCTGTGCCTATTCCTTATGGTATGATTTACATTTCTATATATATTGTGGAAATTGTTGTGTATGATATTTCATCACTAAGCTCAATAGGCACACACGCTTCTGCTTTTCAGATTACAACTAATTGTATCTCTTCTTTATTGTTTAAGCATTGTCGTGATGAACACATATTCCACTTAAGTCATTCTCTTTATTGTGTTTGTTTTGTTCTTTGTTCTAGTTAATTTAAAATCGCCTTAAAAAGTTTGAAAATGGTAATTGATTACCCCTAGTCCTATTCAACCCCCCCCCCCCTCTAGGACTTAGTCATTGGCCCTAGCCTGCACTTTCAATTGGTATCAGAGCAGGTTACTCCCTTGTGGTTTTGCAACCCGGAGTTGATCTATCTCCTTTTCTATTGTGCCAATGTCTAATCCAGAAGGTAGTGTCGTAAACAGACCACCATTGTTTGATGGTACTAACTATGCCTTTTGGAAAGCCCGAATGACCGTGTTTCTCAAATCCATTTGTGGTGAGGTGTGGGATGCTGTGGAGGATGGATGGACTCCTCCTACTTTCACGACTGAAGATGGCACTGTCAAGCCTCTTCCAAAGGCCAGATGGATAGCTAGTAAAAAAGCATTGAGAGACTATGATGCTAAGGCTTTGAATGCCATAACCTGTGCCATGAATGCTGAAGAATTCAAAAAGATTATGACATGTACCACATCAAAACATGCTTGGGAGCTATTGGAAACAAATTATGAAGGAACAACCATTGTTAAGAGAGCCAAGCTCCAAATGTTAACTTTCCAATTCGAATCTCTAAGAATGAGAGAAGATGAAATGTTTGATGATTTTCGAACAAAGTTAATGGTGATTGTTAATGAGATGTGGTCACTCGGTGAGCAAATCCCTGAAGGCAAAGTTTGTAACAAAATCCTTAGGTCTCTACCTGAAAGATTTCACCCCAAAGTGACTTCTATAGAAGAGTACAATGACCCTGAAACTATGAAAGTAGAAGAACTGTCGGGTAACATTAGAACCTTTGAGATGAAATTGAATAATGCTTCTAATAAATCCAAAGATAAGAAATCTATAGCTTTAAAGGCTTCTCAACCTTTTCCTTCTAAAGAAGAATCAGGAAATGAAAATGAAAGTGATGATGAAGATGTTGCTTTACTTACTATAAGATTCTTAAGACAATTTAAGAAAAAGACTTCAAAGTTTAATAGAAGAGAGAAACCATTTGATAAAAGTAAAAACAAAGCCAGCTCCTCCTCTAAGTATCAATCCAGAAATGTATAATGCTATAACTGTCAAAAGTTTGGACACATATCAACTGAGTGTCTAATGGAAAGGAAAGATAAGAAAAAGACTCTTGTGGCTACATGGGATGACTCTTCTGAAGCTGAATCAGACTCAGATGAATCACACAAAGATGAGACAGAAAATTACGCTATACTAATGGCCAGAATAGTGTGTGATCCATCTCTTGAAATATCAGAAAATTCTGGAACAATTGATGTTGAAAAATCTAGAAATGAGTCTGAATCTGATTATGACAGCTCAGATAATGAAAGGATGGTGAAGATCCTCAAGTAACATATGACAGACTTTATGAGGAAAGCTGCAAATTGATTGAAGCCATGAGCAAACAAAAATCCAAGAACAAAGTCTTAAAAGACAAAATTGAAACCTTAACTGATGAAAAGAATATCTTAGCTATTGAACTAAATGAAGTTAATTCTAAATTTCAAATTGCTAATGAAAAATTAATCAAGTTCAAGAAAGATGAAAAAGAAGCTGAAACTCTAAAAGAAGTTAACACCCAATTAAGGGATGAAGTCACTCGTCTGAAATGGTTTAAAGAGAAGTATGAATATTCATTTACCCATGGAGAAGAAAATTTTGAAAGACTTTCTAAAATGGGAAAATATCATAGAGACAAAACTGGATTAGGATTCAACAAAGAAGGCAAACTTAATCCTAATGCCTCTACTGTGTTTGTAAAAGGAGAAGCTTCATCTAGTAGTCAAAACAATTCTGAAATTACTGTTATTCTTGTGGAAGCAAAGGACATGACAAGTATGAGTGCAAAATGAAACAAATTAAAAGACAGCCCACCAAAACATGTGTTAACCCCCATAAAGATAAACAAACTAAAATATCTTCTCAGAACAATTCAATCAATCACTCATTCTCTCAACAATTAAATGTGCTGATGAAACAAATTGGTCGTCTAAAGTTACAATTCCATAATCATACAAGAACCGTTAAATCAACTGAAAGCTACTCTAAGAGATCTTTTCACCAACAAAATCCTAACAAAGCTAGATCTCAAGGTCTTAGTGAAATCCCTGTCACCCAAAGATTCACATGGGTTCCCAAGAACAAAGGCCTAGTAGTTCAAACAGCCCTTAAAGCTATTGACAAATCCTTGTGGTACCTTGATAGTGGATGTTCTAGACACATGACTGGGGATAGAACACATTTCTCAACTTTAATTGAATATGAGGGTGGAACTGTCACTTTTGGTGATGGAAATGTTGCTAAAGTATTTGGTAAGGGTACATTGAATGTTCCCAATATGCCTGTTATTGAAAATAATTTATATGTTGTTGGTTTGAAACATAACTTGCTAAGCATTTCTCAAATATGTGATAAAGATCATGTTGTTAACTTTAGTAGTCATGGTTGTGAGATCTCCAAAAATGGAAAGGTTATTCTAAGAGGCCTTAGAACCAATGACAACTGTTATGTTACTAGTAACCACAAAGAATCATCCAGTTCAGCCTGTCACATTGCTCATCTTGATGAAGCTCAACTATGGCATAAAAGACTTGGACATGTGAACTTTAGAGACCTGTCCAAACTGAACAAGTATGTAAAGGGTCTTCCAAAAATCAGCAAATTAAGAGTCAAAAACAGTCTGTGGAGAATGTCAAAAAGGTAAACAAATCAGAAACTCTCACAAAAAGACCAAGTCTCTAAAGACCTCTAAACCTCTAGAGCTTCTCCATATGGATCTGGTTGGTCCAAAAAGAAAGAGAGTAAGGGGGGCAAAAGATACTTTCTTGTTATTGTTGATGATTATTCCAGATTCACTTGGGGTGCATTTCTAAGAGAAAAATCTGTTTCTTATGCTGAATTTAAAAAGATTGTGAAAAAGATCCAAGTTGAAAAAGGAAGAGCAGTTGCTCGAATAAGAAGTGATCATGGTGGTGAATTTGAAAATACTTAGTTTGCAAAATTTTGTGATAAGTATGGAATTCACCATGAATTTTCTGCCCCTAAAATTCCTTAACAAAATGGTATTGCTGAGAGAAAGAATCGAGTCTTACAAGAAATGGCCACAGTTATGCTTCATGGAAAGAATGTTCCTAGAGATCTATGGGCTGAAGCAGTTAGTACAGCATGTCACATCACAAACAGGGTATACTTGAGAACTGGCTTGGATAAAACTGTTTATGAATTATGGCATGAGAAAAGGCCTAACATTAGCTACTTTAAAATTTTTGGTAGCAAGTGCTATATACTCAAGGACAGAGAACACTTGAGCAAATTTGATTCTAAAAGTAATGAAGGCATCTTCATTGGCTATTCTCAAAATAGTCGTGCCTACAGAGTGTTGAATATAAACACTGGAGCCATACAAGAATCCATAAATGTAGTCATTGATGACAAACTAAATGATTTCAGTCATCAAGAAAACCCTGATAATGATGAGATAAATGTCCCAACTGAAAAACTGGATGAGTCTCCAATCTCTAAGAATTTGGTAAATGTAAAACATCATTCTATGGACCAAATTCTGGGAGATCCTTTGGCTGGTGTCAAGACTGGAAGATAATTAGAAAACATTGTTAGCTATCTTTGCTTTACTTCTACTTTTGAACCTAAAAATGTTGATGAAGCTTTTTCTGATGATAATTTGGATAAATGCCATGCAATAAGAGTTAAATCAATTTGCTAGAAATGAAGTTTGGGATCTAGTGCCTAGACCTGATGACAAAAATGTTGTAGGTACCAAGTGGATTTACAAAAATAAACTTGATGAAAATGGTACCATTGTTAGAAACAAGGCCAGGCTGGTTGCTCAAGGGTGCTCTCAAATTGAAGGAATAGATTTTGAAGAAACTTTTGCTCCCATTGCTAGACTTGAATCCATTAGAATCTTATTTGCCATTGCTTGTTCTTTAAAATTTAAACTATACCAAATGGATGTCAAAAGTTCTTTTCTAAATGGTATTTTGGAAGAAGAAGTTTATGTTGAGCAACCCAAAGGGTTTGAAGACCCTAAGAAGCCTAATCATGTGTATCATCTTAGAAAGGCTCTCTGTGGTCTCAAACAAGCCCCTAGAGCTTGGTATGAAAGGCTTACTCAATTCTTAATTGATCAAAGCTTTGAAAGGGGTAGTGTGGATAAAACTCTCTTTATTCAAACAAACAATGATAACATTTTGATTGCTCAAATTTATGTTGATGATATAGTGTTTGGCTCTACTTGTAATGATTGTTGGAAGTAGGTGGGCCTTTCAGATAGGTTTCAAAAACTTTTGACCCACTTGATACAGGGATCAACTATCTAGAAGGCAACAAACCCAATCCAAAGTTGTTGCTGTTCAAGGTTTAAAGGAGATTGAGAGAGAGTTCAAGCTTCAAGAGTTGCCATCAAATTGCAAAGGGGGAGATTGTTAGAGTTTTTGTTTTGTTGCAATTTGATAGGATGCATTCAATTTCATAGAGCTTGTCCTCTCATTCATTCATGGTTTTATTCATAGGATCATCATGCATATTTCTCATTCTTGATCTTTGTATTTATCTTTTGATATGCATGGTTTTCATTTCAGTTTGTCTCTTAAGTTGTTGGAGTTGTTGATTTCAAAAATCAACCAAGCTTTCCAAAGTTTCTTCCTTTAAAATCATTATTTTGATTTGGAGTTTTCATGGCTTTAAAATCTCAGTTTTCATCTTCTTTCAGTCATGATTTAATGCTTGGTATTTGTGTCTCAAAGTCCCCTGGAAGGGCCCTCAAAAGTTTCAAGTTTATTTCATTTTTCAAAAATCTGGGCTGTTCTGCCAGTGTCGTCGGTCGACCGAGACCTGCTTCACGGTCGACCGAGACCACTGCAGGTCATTTCTGCAGGTTCTGTTTCCAACGGTCAGAATTATATCCGTTGTGCTTTCTAGGTCGACCGAGACCTGTTTCTTGGTCGACCGAGGACTAGCCGTTGGCAACTTTTTCTTTATAAAAAGTGGCTTTTTGGTTGAAGAAAGTTGCTGAGATTGGAGGGACTGTTGAGGCCAAGGTTTAGCAACTTCTCAAGAGCATTTTTACAAGGATTATGAAGCCATTCCTTTTATTCAACCTTTGATCTTCAAATGGGTGTGCTTCCTTTAATCCAAAGTCTTTTTACAATCATGTTTTGTGTCAAAACTTTGATCTTCCTCAATGCATGATTATCAAGTTGCTTTCCTATTAAAATGTTGTCTTTCATAACATGCTTAAAGCTTTAGAATTCTCACATGCTATGAATACAACATATTGTCTTTGTAACACATGATTTTACTTTCTTGTTTCAAAAATCAACTTGTTAGACTTTAGAACATCTTTCTTGAAAACAAGTTATTTTTCATTGTTAATCACATGTGTTAGACATACAACTCTTTCTCAAATATTTGATTAACATCTTTGCATCATTCAAGTTTTTATCTTTTCAAAGAGAAAGAGTTATTTCTAGAAAATGCATCATTCATAGACTTTGTCATTGTCATGCATATTTCTAGGAGTTGAGTTTTCACTTTCTAATTAGCCTATTTAGAGGCACTCCATTGCACTTCATTGTTCTCTTTATCCATGCATTCTTAGGCATAATTCTTAAGAGAAAAGTTCCTTGTTGTAAAGGTCCATGCTTAGCCTTGAAAAGCATATGTTGTAAAGGTTTATGCTTAGCCTTGAAAAGCATAGTGTTGTTTGTAAGGTTTGAGGTGATCCTAAACCTTAATTGAAGTTAGTTAATACCGGTAGGTGTACCGGGAGTGGATGTAGGCAATTTGGCCGAACCACTATATGTGCTTGTGTAATGGTGATTGTCTTTATGCTTTCATTTTATGGATTATGCTCTCTTGGTTGATTTCATTATTCTTCTTCAAAGCATAAGAGACTTAAAAGCTAAAAGAATTAAAATTGGTCTAGGTCTTTGAGCTCACCCTATTCACCCCCCCCCCCTCCTCTAGGATTCGATCTTGGACTTTCAATTGGTATCAGAGCCTAGGGGCTCTTGTTTAGGTCTAACAACCTAGAGTTAGAATCCTTAGAATGAGTTTTTGCTTTTGTAGTCACCATGCAATCCCAATTAGGAGAAGGTCATGCTACTAATAGACCACCTTTGTTTAATGGCTCGCATTACCGGTATTGGAAGATTAGGATGCAAGTCTTTCTAGAATCTCAAAGTCTAGATGTTTGGAGTATCATTGAAGAAGGGTATCATGAACCCATTCTCACGGAAAAAGATTCGGAAGGACATGTCATAGCTATCAAGGATAAGCCTAAGAAAGATTGGACTCAAGGAGAGAAAGAAAGGGTAAATCTAAATGCTAAAGCTAAAAATGCCTTATTTTGTGCCTTGTCCCAAGAAGAGTTCAATAGGGTAGTAAACTGTACTACTGCTAAGGAAGTGTGGGATACCTTAGAGACCACTCATGAAGGGACCAATCAAGTCAAAGTAGCTAAAATCCAAATGTTGTCTACTAAGTATGAAGAACTCAAAATGCAAGAGGAAGAAACCTTTGACGAGTTCTATACTAAATTCATGGAGATTGTTAATTCCCTCATAGGTCTAGGAGAGAAGATGGATGAGTCCAAAGCTGTTAGAAAAATATAAAGATCTCTCCCCAAAAGGTTCAAACCTAAGATAGTAGCTATAACTGAAAGCAAAGATGTTGACAAGATCAAAATAGAAGAACTTAGAGGAAATCTTCTCACTTATGAATTAGATTTTGAAGTCCCTAGCAAGAAGAAAGGTGTAGCTCTTAGCTCCCAACATAAGGAAAATGACAATGAGAGTGAGAGTGATGATGAAAACACTATTTTGCTTGCTAAGAAGTTCAAGAATTTCCTTAAGAACAAAAAGAACTATAAATATTCTGAAGATTCTAAAAATGAAAATTTTCAAAGAAACTCAAGGGGATCTTTTACCAAAAGGGATGTGCAATGTTACAACTGTAAAGGTTTTGGTCACATCGCTCAAAATTGTCCCTCCCCTAAAGAATCTGAAAAGAAAGATAAGAAAGGAAAGAAAGTCTTGAATATAACTTGGGATGATGATGAAGATGAAAGTAGTGACAATAATGAACCTCAAAATGATGAAGATAATGATAATTCCACTTCTTGGCTTCTCTTCACTCCCATTGAAGAAAACAATGATCATAATGTGTTAATAGAAGAAGTAAATGAAGAGAATAGTGACAATGATATTCATCAAGCCTATGAGGAACTATATGAACTATGTGAAGTCATAACCAAGAAAATTAAAAGCTTAATAAGTGAATCAAAAAGGCTTGTGAATGATCTAGATGTTTTAAAAGATCAATTAATCTTGAAAGACAATGAGATAAAAAATGTTCAATCTAAGTTGACTACCTCTAATGAAAATCTTGCTAAAGCTGAAAAAGAAATTCATAAATTACAAAGTCTGCTGGAATCTAGTCAACAAGAATCAGAATCTCTTCAAATGAAACTTGAAAAGGGAAAACATGTTGTTGAAAAATTTACCTTAGGCAATGACAAATTCTATCAAATGTTAGGCTTGAATAAAGTCTTTGGTAACAAGAATGGTATAGGTTTTGAATGCTCCTCTAGTAGCAAGAAGAATAGCTTTCAACATAATACTAGGACTCATCTCAAACCTATAGGTAAAATCTTCTTTTCCTCTAGATGGACTTGTCATTTTTGCAATCAAATAGGTCATCTAGTTCCAAACTGTCCTTTTAAGTTTAGGATGTCTCAAAATCATAGTTCTAGAGCTCATTTCAAGTTTGTTCCCAAGACTTCTACCTCTACCTTCATTAAGGCTACTTGGATTGAAAAAGAGAAAAGTGTCAAGAATTTTTTTGCTCAAACCGCTCTTAAAGTTAAAGAAAACTCTAGATGGTTTTTGGACAGTGGTTGCTCCAAGCATATGACTGGAGACCGTTCTAGATTTATCACTCTTGAGGACTATGATGGAGGTAATGTGTCTTTTGGATATAATCGGAAAGCTCAGATTATAGGAAAAGGCTGTGTTGGAGGAGATCAAATGCCTACATTAAAAGATGTTTTCCTTGTGGATGGTTTAAAGCATAATCTCTTGAGCATAAGTCAGTTGTGTGACAAAGGAAACAAAGTTGTTTTTGATAGCAAATCTTGCAAAGTTCTGGATGAGAAATCCCACAAAGTTCTACTCACTGGATTACGTACTAAAGATAACATCTACACCATAGAAGAATGTTGTGAGAATGAATCCATGTGTTTAATGTCAAAAGTTCAAGAAAATCAGTTGTGGCATCAAAGAATGGGACATATAAATTACAAACTGATGAAGATCTTATCAAAGAAAGAAATTGTTAGAGGAATACCCAAATTAGATGATTACAAATCTGAATTGTGCAAGGCTTGTCAAATGGGTAAACAGATCAAGAAAAGTTTTAAAGGTATAAAAGATATATCCTCTGCTCGTCCCCTTGAACTCATTCATATGGACCTCATTGGACCTGCACCTGTTCAGAGTATTGGTGGGAGAAAGTATATCCTAGTGATGGTTGATGATTATTCGAGATTTGGATGGGTAGCCTTTCTTCATGCAAAATCAGATGCAGTAGATAATATCATAAGGATTTGCAAGAAAATTCAAGTTGAGAAGGACTGCAAAATTAAGAAGATAAGAAGTGATCATGGAGGCGAATTTGAAAATGAAAGATTTGCAGACTTCTGTGAAAGCCATGGGATCAGTCATCAATTCTCTGCTCCAAAAACTCCCCAGCAAAATGGAGTAGCTGAAAGAAGAAACATAGTTATTCAAGAAATGGCCAGAACCCTTCTTAATGAGAAAAATTTCCCGCGCAACTTATGGGCAGAAGCTATCAATACGGCATGCTACCTTATTAACCGTGTTTATTTTACAAAGAACACTAACAAAACCCCTTATGAGCTGTATTTTGGAAGAAAACCAAATCTGGGTTATCTTAAAGTGTTTGGTAGCAAGTGTTATATTTTAAGAGATAGAGAGCAGCTTGAAAAGTTCGATTCCAAATCTGATGAAGGGATCTTCTTAGGATATTCTGATAAAAGCAAGGCTTATAGAGTGTTCAACCTCAGATCAATGGCTGTCATGGAATCAGCTCATGTTGTCTTTGATGAGACTAATCAAATTAAGAAAGCTCCTCATGATGAAGAAGAGACCTCAGTTGAGCTGCCTATTTCATCTGAAATTGAAAAAGAGATTCCCTCTATGCCCACAAAGCTATTAGGAAATCACAACTTGGATAATGTCATTGGAGATATCACAAAAGGAGTCATGACAAGAAGACATGTTCATAATCTGTGTGCTCACTATTCCTTTGTTTCACAAATTGAGCCCAAGAACTTCTCTGAAGCAGAAACCAAGTCTGAATGGATTGATGCCATGCAAGATGAATTAAATCAGTTTAGAAAGAATGATGTGTGGGATCTTGTTCCTCTTCCTAAAGGCAAAAGTCAAATTGGCACCAAATGGATTTTCAAGAACAAGCTGGATGAATCAGGAAATGTTATAAGGAACAAAGCTAGACTTGTAGCCAAAGGGTATGCTCAAGTTGAAGGAATTGATTTTGAGGAAACTTTTGCCCCAGTAGCTCGGTTGGAGTCTATTCGAATTCTATTAGCTTATGCCAGCAGCATGAAGATTAAACTGTTTCAAATGGATGTGAAGAGTGCCTTTTTAAATGGTGAAATTGAGGAAGATGTGTATGTTACTCAACCTCAAGGCTTCGAGGATCCTCATCACCCAGAATATGTTTTTAAGTTGAAAAAGGCTCTTTATGGATTGAAACAAGCCCCAAGTTCCTGGTATGAAAAGCTGACAAGTCACTTACTTGAAAATGGATATGAGTGTGGGAATGTGGACAAGACTCTATTCATTAAAAAGGTTGATAAAGATATTCTCATTGCTCAGATATATGTTGACGACATTGTTTTTGGATCAACATCTGATCTTCTTGCTCAAGGATTTTCTAAGTTAATGAGCTCCACCTTTGAAATGAGTTTGGTAGGACCCCTTCAGTTCTTTCTAGGATTACAAGTGAGTCAGACTGATCAAGGTATCTTTCTTAGTCAATCCAAGTTTGCTCTAGAAATAGTGAATAAGTTTGGCTTAGGAGAATCTAAGACTAGTTGCAATCCTATGGGATCCACTACTAAAATCTCTAGTGACCTTCAGGGTAAGAAAGCTGACCAAAAACTTTATAGGAGCATGATAGGAAGCCTTCTCTACCTCACTGCTAGCCGCCCTGATATCTCGTTTAGCGTTGGAATATGTGCTAGGTATCAATCTGACCCCCGAGAGTCTCACATTAAAGCTGTTAAACGTATCATAAAATATATTAATGGGACTTCTCATTATGGTATCTGGTATCCTCATGACTCAACTCTGCAATTAATTGGATATAGTGATGCAGATTGGGTAGGATCTATAGATGATAGGAAGAGCACTAGTGGCTGCTGCTATTTCTTAGGGAACTGCTTAGTAGCCTGGCATAGCAAGAAGCAAAATTCTGTATCCTTGTCTACTGCAGAAGCTGAATATATTGCTGCAGGTAGCTGCTGTGCCCAGCTATTGTGGATGAAACAAACTTTATTAGATTATAATGTTCCACAACAATGCATGCCTATCATGTGTGACAACTCTAGTGCCATCAGTATCTCAAAAAATCCTGTTCAGCACTCACGCACCAAGCACATTGACATTCGCTATCATTTCTTGCGTGATCATGCTGACCAAGGCACTATTGAGTTATTGTTTGTTCCTACAGATACCCAATTGGCTGATTTGTTCACTAAACCCCTTGGAAATGATCGTTTCATAAATTTGAGACATCAATTGGGCATTGGCCCTTGCCCTGTTTTTTAAATTCTTGTTGGCTAATCACCTGTTCCTCATCTTATTTTTATATCTCTTATAATCAGGTGCTACTAACAAGGTTATGTGTTTTATCTTTGATGGGCAGGCTCCTTTGCAATTAGATGTCAAAGGGGGAGAGAGTTCACCGATTGAGGGGGAGAAGATTTCATGGGTTGCTTTGATTGAGGGGGAGTAGCTTTGCCTTGAGTGCATATAGCTTCTAGGGTGGTCGTCTTGTGTCGTCGCTCCTGCAAGGAAAATCCAAAGCTCCTTAAATATCCAAAGCTCCATAATTATCCAAAGCTCCTTAAATATCCAAAGTTGTTGCTGTTCAAGGTTTAAAGGAGATTGAGAGAGAGTTCAAGCTTCAAGAGTTGCCATCAAATTGCAAAGGGGGAGATTGTTAGAGTTTTTGTTTTGTTGCAATTTGATAGGATGCATTCAATTTCATAGAGCTTGTCCTCTCATTCATTCATGGTTTTATTCATAGGATCATCATGCATATTTCTCATTCTTGATCTTTGTATTTATCTTTTGATATGCATGGTTTTCATTTCAGTTTGTCTCTTAAGTTGTTGGAGTTGTTGATTTCAAAAATCATCCAAGCTTTCCAAAGTTTCTTCCTTTAAAATCATTATTTTGATTTGGAGTTTTCATGGCTTTAAAATCTCAGTTTTCATCTTCTTTCAGTCATGATTTAATGCTTGGTATTTGTGTCTCAAAGTCCCCTGGAAGGGCCCTCAAAAGTTTCAAGTTTATTTCATTTTTCAAAAATCTGGGCTGTTCTGCCAGTGTCGTCGGTCGACCGAGACCTGCTTCACGGTCGACCGAGACCACTGCAGGTCATTTCTGCAGGTTCTGAACTGTAACCTTCCAACGGTCAGAATTATATCCGTTGTGCTTTCTAGGTCGACCGAGACCTGTTTCTTGGTCGACCGAGGACTAGCCGTTGGCAACTTTTTCTTTATAAAAAGTGGCTTTTTGGTTGAAGAAAGTTGCTGAGATTGGAGGGACTGTTGAGGCCAAGGTTTAGCAACTTCTCAAGAGCATTTTTACAAGGATTATGAAGCCATTCCTTTTATTCAACCTTTGATCTTCAAATGGGTGTGCTTCCTTTAGTCCAAAGTCTTTTTACAATCATGTTTTGTGTCAAAACTTTGATCTTCCTCAATGCATGATTATCAAGTTGCTTTCCTATTAAAATGTTGTCTTTCATAACATGCTTAAAGCTTTAGAATTCTCACATGCTATGAATACAACATATTGTCTTTGTAACACATGATTTTACTTTCTTGTTTCAAAAATCAACTTGTTAGACTTTAGAACATCTTTCTTGAAAACAAGTTATTTTTCATTGTTAATCACATGTGTTAGACATACAACTCTTTCTCAAATATTTGATTAACTTCTTTGCATCATTCAAGTTTTTATCTTTTCAAAGAGAAAGAGTTATTTCTAGAAAATGCATCATTCATAGACTTTGTCATTGCCATGCATATTTCTAGGAGTTGAGTTTTCACTTTCTAATTAGCCTATTTAGAGGCACTCCATTGCACTTCATTGTTCTCTTTATCCATGCATTCTTAGGCATAATTCTTAAGAGAAAAGTTCCTTGTTATAAAGGTCAATGCTTAGCCTTGAAAAGCATATGTTGTAAAGGTTTATGTTTAGCCTTGAAAAGCATAGTGTTGTTTGTAAGGTTTGAGGTGATCCTAAACCTTAATTGAAGTTAGTTAATACCGGTAGGTGTACCGGGAGTGGATGTAGGCAATTTGGCCGAACCACTATATGTGCTTGTGTAATGGTGATTGTCTTTATGCTTTCATTTTATGGATTATGCTCTCTTGGTTGATTTCATTATTCTTCTTCAAAGCATAAGAGACTTAAAAGCTAAAAGAATTAAAATTGGTCTAGGTCTTTGAGCTCACCCTATTCACCCCCCCCCCCTCTAGGATTCGATCTTGGACTTTCACCTCCATCTATATCCATGGATCAATTGGACCTGTCCACCAAATTAGATCCATATCTTATTATCCTTGAGCCCCAATCAATTATAATGATCATTTGGTAACGATCCAATTAACTCTTAATTGGAATGGGTGCGCACTTACCAATGATAAATCCATTAATTGGCATAAGGGGATATTAAAGATAGATTCCATCTTGACCATTGAATGTTCCCACGACTCTACTACCACGTGCTCAAATCACCGAGGCGTTGACCTACAATTGGCCTCACTCATTGGTGACTCAAAGCAAATGAATAGATAGAAACTTGAGTTCATTAATGTCTCAGGATTATGAGTCTATTGCTAGGGAATTATGAGAGCATACCTTAAAGTAAAGACAGTGTACATAAGGTGCATCTTATGGTCTTTCAATACATTTAATGTACCGGCACCATGATCCAGAATCTTACATTCCGATGATCGAGACAAATCACACTATCTCATAGTGATCAAAGTGCTGCAACCTTGTCAGATGAGATGCCCAATCTCATCACTGGTTGTGAAGATATTTAAGTATAAGATTTGCAATACATGTCTCCTGTATGTGGATCTCATCCACACACATGTATTACATTTAGTATACTTGTGGACTCCGGTTCATCTCACGAACCATTATGTCATTCGTATTGGTTATGTGAAAGTATATAATTAAACACCATTCATCTCATGAAAGGAAAGCATGATTGTATTGATAAATAAAGAAATTAATCAATTTATTACATCATACACTTGGTATTGAGACCATAAACCTAACAATGATCTTACAGAAAAGTTTGCTAATCTTATGAAATCTGAATTTGAAATGAGCATGGTTGGTGAACTTAATTTCTTTCTAGGATTACAAGTTAAGCAATTGTTTGATGGAATGTTTCTTTCCCAAACCAAATATGCTAAAGAATTAATCAGAAGGTTTGGATTAGATTCAACCAAGCACATGAACGCACCCATGAGCACAACTCTCAAATTATCTAGGGAGTCGAGTGGTAAGAGTGTTGATTCTAGTCTGTATAGGAGCATGATAGGCAGCTTATTATATCTTACAGCCAGTAGACCTAATATTGCATTCAGTGTAGGAGCTTGCGCCAGATATCAATCCGATCCCAAAGAAATTCATTTGAAAGCTGTTAAAAGAATCATTAGATATGTTTCAAGGACTTCAGGATATGGCTTATGGTATCCATATGACTCATCTACTTGTATTGCTGGATACTCAGACACCGATTGGGCTGGAAATGTGGATGATAGAAAATCTACAAGCGGTGGGTGTTTTTACCTAGGAAACTGTCTTGTTGCATGGCACAGCAAGAAACAATCATCCATCTCCTTATCTACAGCTGAAGCAGAATATATAGCAGCTGGTAGTGGTTGTACTCAAATGTTGTGGATGAGACAAATGCTCAAAGACTATGGTATTGAACAGTGTAGCATGAACTTATACTGTGATAACACTAGTGCTATCAATATCTCCAAAAATCCTGTCCAACACTCTAGAACCAAACATATCGATATTAGACATCATTTCATTAGAGAATTGGTTGAAGAAGGAGTCATAGTTTTGGAGCATATTCCTACAGAAAAACAACTAGCATATATTTTAACAAAACCCTTGGATGTTTCCAAATTTGAAAATATGCGAAAATCCCTTGGTGTTTGTGATATTGGATGATCTCTCCTTGTTTTTTTTTTTTCTTAGTTTAGTAGTTCTTTTCTTTCAAAAAAAACGGGTTTTCGGCTAGCAGTGCCATTCTTGGCGGCTAACCGCCTTCAAGGGCCTTCGCCCTTAAATGGGTTTTATTTATTTTTCCCTTTCTTCCGTTGCTTGTCTTTATCTTCTCTCCCATTTGGTCCTCTTCGTCGCTGGTTCCCTGGTTTTCATCTCTTCTCTTCCCTCAAGGTATCTTCTCTCTTTTTCTCTTCATTTCAGTTCTTTAAAATTTATTTTCTCTTTTTATTAACAGTGCGTTTTATTTTGTTTTCATTTTGTGTTTTCCTTTTCTTCCCCTCTTAGGGCTTTCCAACCTCTTCCATTGGTTTCTTTCTTACCTGTTACTAATTGTCTTATCATTCTCTCTTCCTTGTATCTTCTAAATTGTGCCTTTTGCATCTGTGTTGTGTTTTCTCCTTCCTAGTCTTTTCTTGTGCACTCTAAGTGTTTGTAGAAATGCATCCACGAATGAAAACAACTGTGAACCGCCCTGCTAAACGAGGATGATCTACTCCCGCCTCTTCTTCTCGTAGAGAAAGGTCTCCTCCACCCTCTCAGTGTTAGTTTTATGGTCTCAATACCAGTATATGATGAATAAATTGATTAATTTCTTTATTTATCAATATATATTATTGCTTTCCTTTCATGAGATGAATGATGTTTTATTACTTGTTTGCACATAACCAATACGAATGACATAATGATTCATGAGATGAATCGGAGTCCACAAGTATACTAAATGTAATATATGTGTGTGGATGAGATCCACATACAGGAGACATGTATTGCAAATCTTATACTTAAATATCTTCACAACCAGTGATGAGATTGGACATCTCATATGACAAGGTTGCAGCACTTTGATCACTATGAGATAGTGTGATTTGTCTTGATCATCAGAATGTAAGATTCTGGATCATGGTGCTGGTACATTGGATGTATTGAAGGACCATGAGAAGCACCTTATATACATTGTCTTTACTTTAAGGTCTGCTCTCATAATTCCCTAGCAATAGGTTCATAATCCTGAGACATTAATGAACTCAAGTTTCTATCTATTCATTTGCTTTGAGTCACCAATGAGTGAGGCCAATTGTAGGTCAACACCTCGGTGATTTGGGTACGTGGTAGTAGAGCTGTGGGAACATTCAATGGTCAAGATGGAATCTATCTTTAATATCCCCTTGTGCGAATTAATGGATTTATCATTGGTAAGTGCGCACCCATTCCAATTAAGAGTTAATTGGATCGGTACCAAATGATCATTATAATTAATTGGGGCTCAAGGATAATAAGATATGGATCTATTTTGGTGGACAGGTCCAATTGATCCATTGATATAGATGGAGGGGCCTACTTGTGGTAATTGGGAAGTTTAGGGTCTTCATTGTAATTTATTCCTAAGACTGGAGTGCAATTGCATTTATATAGTGGAGTTACTTGCAATTAACTATGGGCCCGGATGAAAGTCCTTGGGATCCTAACCCTAGAGGGGGGGGGGTGAATAGGGTGAGCTACAATTGTGACCAATTTAAGACAAATTTAACTTCTTAACAAAAACTAGTCACATGTGATGATTAATCAAACAATATGCGGAAGCTAATAAACACAATCACCACAAAAGCAAGCACCACAACACCAAGGTTTATAGTGGTTCGGCCTCAATGCCTACATCCACTACCGGCTTGTGATCTAATCACCCCACCGGATTTCCACTATTTATGCTTTTTACTAGGCTAAGCAATAACCCTTACAATATTATTTTTCTAGGCTAAACAACAACCTCTCAATGTGCTTTTCTAGGCTAAGCAATAACCTTTACAAGATGCTTTTCTTAGGCTAAGCAATAACCTTTACACAATGCTTTTCTTAGGCTAAGCAATAACCTTTACAAATGAGAGATTTCTCAAACAAGGTGTCTATGCAAGAACACTCTATGAGATACAATTAAAGCTCAATGTAAATGCCTCTAAAATAGGCTAATGTGAAAGTGAAAAACAAATTACAAACATACACTAAAACAAGCTAAAGTGTGTGCACAAGTGTATGAATGCTTTTCTTCAATCAATTTCAACAATGAAGCTCTTAAATGAATGCATGATGCATTTTAAAATCAAAGCTTATAAAATGATGATTGAAGAGAAAACTAATCACATGAAAGATTCACACAACTTAAAGAAATGAACTAAAACATGTTGTATGAATATTAAAGTCTAAGAACACATGTGATTTAGATAAGAGTGATTGCAAACCATTCTAATATACCAATGAAGATAATGAGTTTGCAAAACAACTCTTTAAAAGCTAGAAATCATGCATCAATGAAAATACAAAGAGTTGAACATGCATTGATTCTACTTTTAATGGAAATCAAAATGATAAGTAAGATGTACCTTTTTAAAACTCAAGCATTTGATTTCCAAATAGCCCTCTAGCCTTTCCAACTTCTTCCCCTTTCTTTGGCTCCAATATGGTCTCAAAAGTTCATGTGTCAAGCCTTGAAAAAGGTTGGAAATGAATGGACTTTATAGTGAAAAACAATCCAACGGCTAGTCCTCGGTCGACCGGGATCACACAACGGTCACATTTTTGACCGTTGGGGATTCAGGGGCCCTTTTGGCCTGCAGTGTTCCCGGTCGACCGGGACCTCTGGGCCGGTCGACCGGTGACACTGCCGGACCACCCCTTTGGGACAAAAAATCCCAATTTTGCATAATTTGAAGGTTTCTCTTGGAGGGGATTTTTGGGCCACTAAACCAAGCTTGGTAACATGTTTTAAATCAAACGAAGATGTATAAAAACATAAAACACAAAAAGCCTAAAATGATTTGAAACATTAAAACCAAAGGCTAGCTTGATTTGATAAAACTCTTTTCTCATAAAAATGCATACAAAGATGATTCTGAAAGAGATGAATGCATGCAAGGCACAAACCTAAATTCTCAATATGATTTCACAAAAGTAACGCACAAAGAATTAGGTTTTCAAAAGAGTTTGAATTCTAAAATCAATGCATCCAAGTTTAGAAACAAAACATGCATAAAACAATACTTTTACAAATCTTAAAAGCAATGCATGTATAAAACCAGATTTCAAGGTTTTCTAAAACAATGCAAGAGTGTAAATTCAATTGATGCTAAAGTGAAAATGCATCCATCAAATTGCAAATACAAAATTCCTAACACCGGATTGCACATGAGATGTGGGGTCGCGTGTCCCAGTTGAAGCTAGCTTTCTAAGGAATCCCTAGTGGTCTCCACGCTAGCCCAAGATATTAGAAAGATACCAATTATAGTAGAACTCTAAAAGGAAATAGAAAGTTACTATTTCTATTTGAAGTGAGACTTCTAATAGTGGTAATAGTAAGTTACTAATTATTAATGGAAGTGAGACTTCTATTTTAATTAGTAAAAGAGGAAGTTACTAATCATATTTGAAGTAAGACTTCTAATTGTGATTAAGTAAGCAACTAATTGCAGTGGAGGTAAGACTTCTATTTCAATTAGTAAGAGGAGGTGGCTTGAATGCTATAAAAAGAGGAGAGTGCCTTGGACGTCCTAATGCACAATCCCACCTAGGGATTCACACCCATCATCTCTCTTCCTCTCTTGTACAAATTGTTGCACATCACTTCCCTCTTCTAGTTTCTCTTCTAGTTTCCTCTAGGGTTTTTCTCTTGGAGATTCCACCATCTTTTTGAGAAAAGAGAAATAGATACGGGTCATAGCGTGGAAGATCAAAAGGTGTTGGAGATTCTAATTTGATTAGGTGTTCATCATCAAAGAAAGAATTCAAATTCTCCATTAGAGCACAACTAAGCTCCAAAGGTATAATCTACATCCTTATATGTTGTGGATTTCGTGGTTACATGTTTAGGTGTTGTTTTCTATCTTCTAGATAGGTTATATTGCTGTACATGATTTATGATGTTGAGGAATTGCATCCTGGATTGGGTTTATTGACTTCTGGATAGTTGATCCCTGCATCAAGTGGGTCAAAAGTTTTTGAAACCTATCTGAATGGCCCACCTATTTTCCAACACTCAGTCCACCTCACCTTCTCTTTCCCCTCCTTCTTCTCCTCCACCACAGCCAGGCTCTGCTGTTCTCAAAACCAATGCCAAAATGCTGGCTGCTTTGAAATCTAGATCAGTTATGGTTGAAAGACGCACTTTGTGCAATGTCGTAAATTCCTTTGAGACGACATCCATTCTTGCTCAGATTGGATGGGACAACATCTTGGACTAGGGGGACAAAGCCTATCTTTCTCTTGTTTTTGGCATGTATGCTTCAATCACTGGTGCAGTATCTTCAGTTGACTCCTGCTCCTTCACTATTGCCATTCGAAACAAAGAAGTTACGATTAACCCAGATCTTATCTCATCAATCATGAACATTCCCATGAACCTTGATGGCCTATCCATGGTTTCTGACACCCTTACTGAAGCTGAAAAGGCTCAAGCTACTCTAGTTCTCTGTGGTCATCCTGCTTCATGGGATCGCAAGAACTTCCTTCCATTAGGAGCCTTGATTCCAAAATGCAGGTTGTTGCAACACCTCTTCACTTTTAATGTTTATCCTCTTAAAGGAAATGGGATTGAATTAACTACTTATATGGTAAATGTCCTCTCCAAAGTGGTTACAGGTGTACAAATGTGTCTCCTTTCTCTTATCTGTAGAGTCATTGTTCGCTTTCACCTGTCCAATGCCTCTAAGACAACAGTCCCCTTTGGCTTCCTCATTTCTCAAATATCTCGTTCTCTTGGTGTTCTCCGCCCAAATGAGACTCCTATTTTCCATGCACCTTTTAGCAATGCAAATCTTATTCAGATGAATCTTTTTCCAAATGAAGAAGTAGGGGATGTACCCCCTCATGCAGAGATTCCACAACCTCAACACCGAGTCCCTTTAGCTCCACATCAGCAGGACCATACAGGGCTCGCTCCTCCTCCAATTGTTCCCCGGAGTGTTGCAGAACGGTTGGATGTAATCGAGCACCATCAGTCCAAAACCGAAAAGCTTCTAAAGAAGACTCTCAAATATCTCAGTGGAGTGTCAAAGGCTTGCAATACCCAAGATGCTTCTATCATGCCTCCATCTCCTTCACCTCCATCTGATTAGCTCTTTTGGGGCTTCTTAGCCACATGTGTTTTTATTGGTTGTACTCATTTTGGTGGTGTTGTTTTGGCTTGTGGCTGCCCCTCCTCTGTTTTTGAAAAAAAAAATTGTTTATTGTCTATGGATGTTCACTCTAACTTGAAATGGATGTTTCTATGGTATTATTGATTAAATGCTTCTATACTTTCATTGTCTATTCTCTATTGCATTATAGTCTGTCTTTTATACATCCAATGTTATTTTCTCTTTATCAATTTGTGACAAAAAGGGGGAGTGAGGTTTTAATTTGCAGGTACAAATTGGGGGGGAGGATTTATCTCAGGGGGAGAATCTATCTCCATTTCCAATGCTTTTAATCTATGTTTGTTAGTGTTGTGCTTCTACAGGTTCATCTTCTCAATCTCATATGAAGAGCTATGTGTACTAGTCTTGATTCCTTTTTGTTCTTGTATTTGCTTTTTAGTTGTAAAAGGTCTTGTACTTAGTGTATGGTTGTTCTTTGAGTTGTATTGGATATCTCTTGTAAACTTGTATTAGCTAATTGGTTTTGTCACGAAATTGACAAAGGGGGAGATTGTTGGTGTCACATGTCTGTGAGCACTGAGTTTGTTTTGTCAATTCCATGCCAATGTGTTCTGAAGACCTTGCATCCCAAAGTGCCTCAAGAAAGATCTAATTCAGAGGGTTTATCAAGCTTTTCCAAAGTCCGGATTCATCAAAGAAGGTCTCCACTTGTGTTTGACAACCTTTTCAGGTATTTTATACCCAGACCAAAACCTTAGAACCTTGGGAAAAAGTTGAGTTTTAAAACCTGTTTTCTATCCTCCCTGGGAAACAGTTGAGTTTTAAAACCTGTTTTCTCTCTCTCTCTCTCTCTCTCTCAGCTTAAATAGTCTTTCTAAAAAGGGTTCGGTGACCGTGGCGGCTAGCCCCTTTGCAAAAGGCGGCTAACCTCCAGACTCACGGTTTGTTTTCCAGAGAGCACTTGATTTCTAAACCTCCTCTCGGTCACCCTAGCGGTTGCCTCATGGCTAACCTCCAAGACTACCTGCGGCTAACCGTATTTGAAATTTCTGACCGTTATCTCTGAGAAATTGAAAAGGGGCAAGCCGTTGTTCTGGGGGGCTAGCCGCCAATTATAGTCGTTGGATTATTTTCTATAAAACTGAAGCTTGTTTCTCTCTTCGGTGAGGACTTTTTTAGAAGAGCTTTGTATGCTATTTTCTTCCCAACAAACCTAAGCTCTCAAATCTTCTTCCAAACACTCATGTCTTAGATTTAGGAAAATCCAAGAGCTTCATTAGCTCCAAGATGAGTGTGTTGTGTGAGAAGAGCCTCTTCTAGGATCCCTTATTGTATGAAAGCATTATCCTTGTTATCCTAGAAGACCAGACCTCTGAACCTTGGTTGTGCTACACGATGGAAGCTTCCTTCTCAACTCCAAGGCGTCGTCAAGAGGTGAAAGCTTCGACTACTGTCAAAGCTCTTTAGAACTCTTTCCATCTTCATCAAAGGCAAGTGTTCACCTTTCTTTAAACTTCTACAATCTGTGATGGTGATTCAGATCTGTGTGACTAAATCACTTTGTAATTGTGTGAGGAGGAGTAGATATGAGTGATCGAACCTCGATAAAAAAAAAATTAAAGTTGAATCAGTACTTGTGTAGTTTGATTCTTCTTAATGGAACCAAGGGACTGTGTGACCTTTGAGAGTGGATGTAGGTCTATGTGACCGAACCACTATAATTTTCCTGTGTCTATTCCTTATGGCATGATTTACATTTCTATATATATAAGCTCAATAGACACACACACTTGTGCTTTTCAGATTACAACTAATTGTATCTCTTCTTTATTGTTTAAGCACTTTCTTGATGAACACATATTCCACTTAAGTCATTCTCTTTATTGTGTTTGTTCTGTTCTTTGTTCTGGTTATTTTAAAATCGCCTTAAAAAGTTTAAAATTGGTAATTGATTACCCCTAGTCCTATTCACCCCCCTCTAGGACTTAGTCATTGGCCCTAGCCTGCACTTTCAGAACCTGCCAAGGCTTGCACTCCTGCAGTTCGACCATTTATCTCAACGGGGGACGAACTCACAAAATTCAAAGCTTCGCCACGACAGTCGATGGACCGAGTCAGAATCCTGTCTATGCCTAGCTTTAAAGAAGATAGGCTCGGCTGCTGCGCTCGAAGGAGTACACCATTCATTGCTATAACCTAGCCAGAGCTGACAGAAGCTCAAATTGCCCGTCGCATACGTCGCCGCATGTCGTATCGACAAAAGAGACTAGAGAAACAAAGGACCTCGTATCCTATCCTCCAAGTCTCCCAAAAATGGGTCGAAAAAGAAAGACCCGATCAAATTGCTGCTGTCCATATGGTTGGCAAAACCAGAAGACGCCAGAAGTCAACAACTAAACTTCATGTCTGACGACCGGTGACTCGCAGCGTCTCCCGGACACGAAGACATTTGGAAGAATCTTCTACTCCTTCAAGCCAAGGACAACGGAGTAATCCTTCCTCAAGCTCTTCAAGAATGAGCCCCAGCTCAGTCACCAAGACGATCTCCTCGTTCGAATGACGGGGGATTAACGTCTTGGCTACAAACTCTGAGCCACCTCGCAATCCACCTCCTGATGAAACGACTGCAAGCATCCAGCAATTGGAGCAAGGTCAGCAGAGGATTGAGGCTCTGATGGAAAATCTTCTTCTCGCTTTTTAGCGTCAAGAAAACCAAGAAAACAACCAACCTCCTCTAGATAATGAGGAAAATGCAAAAAATAGTGAGTCATGCGCCCTTACCAAAAAGGACGTTGACGATATCCTCGCCAAAGCAAGAGAAGAGGATACACTAAAGGAGCATGGGATCAGGCCACCATATCCCTTATGGATGGACTCGGTCCCGTTTCCTGCAAAATTCAAGCAACCTACTCTCCAAACATATACGGGGAAAGGTTCAGCCAGATAGCACGTTATTCACTTCAAGATCCTGACGGGAGCTATCGTAGATCAAGATGCCCTCAAGATCTGTCTCTTTGCAAGTACCCTAAAAGGTACGGCCTTCGATTGGTACTCCACTCTGCCAGAGGACTCCATCCAAAATTGGGTCATCCTAGAAACACGTTTCCTGACCCACTTCAAAGGCGATGATCATCCTGTCACTATGGCACAACTCTGCAGCCTAAAACAGGGAGAGAATGAGTCAACATACGACTTCATTCACAAGTGGAAGGCGATGGCGTACAAGTGCTCAGATGTACTGCCAGAAGCGTCGCTCGTCGACATTTGCCGTAACAACATGAGAGCAAGGATCCGCTCCATGATTATCGGCAACAAATCAAAAAACCTAGGAGAACTCCTAGAAGCAGCTATGGAAGTTGAAACGGTGATTAAAGACCTCAACAGTCAGCAGTCATCAAAGAAAGAGCCGGCTACCATTACGACCTCAAAGCCAAAGAAAAAAGGAGGTTCTTAATGTGCAAACCAAGTTAGCTCCTCAGCAGCCAAAGAAAGCTGAAAACAAAGCTGCAGGTAAGAAACCTGAACTCTCTGATGCCCTCAGAGAACGAGTAGAGAAAAAATACCCGTTCGATGAAGATGTTGAAGAAATCTTCGAGGCTCTCGTAGCAAATGGTAAACTCACCTTGCCTGAGCCCAAAAGACCTGGAGATGTTGGCAAAACCAATGATCCTCGGTATTGTCCATACCATCAGATGATCTCGCATCCTCTCAATCAATGCTTCGTTGTGAGAGAGAAGATCAACGAGATGTGGAAAAACAGAGTCATCACCTTTGACAAAAACTATGGGTCTGCCTCCGTCAATATGGTGTCATATGGACAAACTTCAAAGTCACTAAAGGAGAAGACCGCCACTTCCTTTGAGGTGATAGAAATGACTCAGACGTCCCAAGAGTTGGTTCCTTATCCAACATCAGACGGACAACCTATATGGGTACATCCCGATCTCCTAGAAGGTGAAAATTGGGAGATCGTCAAAACAAAGCCTATCGCTTAACAGCGAAGGCAAGCCAAGAGACAACTCCGCAAGCTCAAGCAGCGAGAGAAAGCTTAACCAAAGCAAGAAGTCCTTGAAAAGGCAGAGACCTCTTCCACTGCTTCGCTGGGGGCAACGGAAGAATCCGAGGCTTCAAGGGTGTTAAGAAAATTGACCCTTGGTGATTGCATGCCACCTCAATTCAGAAACGAAACTGCGCAAGGGGCGTCATACTCTTGCAATTCGGTGATTGGATTCTCCATGGATGAATATGAGTCTAGTGACACCGCCAGTGACACCGACGAGTGGGAGGAATCCCTTGAAACAGGAGAATACTTCTCCGACGAAGAATGGGTTCTTGAATCTCACCTTATGCCGGTAATCTGGTATAACCCATATCAGCAACAAGGATCCTGGTCTGATGATGAAGGAGACCAAAAGCTTGTTCAAGAAAATCATGTTGACTCGGCATCCTTCAACGCTCCAGTGGAACCTAATCACGTTGAACCACAATGGGTAGAAGAAGAAGAAGATTTTGCTCCCATGCCTGATCTTGAAGAGCATTCGAGGATCTTGCAGCACCATGCCTTAGAACAAGAGCAAGATCTTCGCGATCAAAATCTGGAACCGGAAGTCCCTGAAAATCAACAGGCACCTCCTCCCTCAATTCCTGAAAATGGAGAAAATTGTTGGATAGATGATCCTCTCACATCCGATGATGAGTCCGGTTCCCAACAGTCCACTCTGGGGGAATCTCTCATCAGGGCAACTTGCAATGCGATAGTTCAGGATGATAGTGCCTTTGAAGCATCATCTACCGAAGACACGTACTCTCCGGCTACACCCGATAGTATATCTTCCGGAGCTACATTTTCTCAGGTGACTTCCACTGAGATAACACCTTCTCAGCCTTCGTCCTCTGAAACTGTGACATCACAACTCACAGCTCTTCCGACTGATCAACCTGAAGAAACTTCAGCCAATGGAGACATGGTCAATTGGTCCCAGATACCTGACCTCGTAGGAGACATCTGGACCGACATATTACTCAATGAAGAAGAAAAGTTGCTGTTAGGGATTTTGTAGATTGCAATTTGATGGATGCATTATCATTCAAGCATCGTTTGATTTACACACTTGCATTGTTTTAGATAAACTTGAAATCTTGTTTTATTCATGCATTGTTTTTAAGATTTGTAAAAGTATTGATTTATGCATGATTTGTTTTTAATCTTGGATGCATTTGTTTTTTAAAAGAGTTTTAGAAAATCAAGCTAGCCTATGAGTTTTAAATCTTTCTAAATGTTTTAGGCTATTTATGGTTCATGTTTTAAAACCCATAGAATGATTTAAAACATGTTTTTAAGCTTGATTATATGGCCCAAAAAGTTCCACAAAGAAAAACTTTGATTTTGCAAAAGTTGGAATTTTTGGTGATCCCGGCAGTGCCGCCGGTCGACCGGCCCAGAGGTCTCGGTCGACCGGGAACACTGCAGGCAGAAAGTGGCCCGGCGCACCAACGGTCATATTTCTGACCGTTGTGTGTTACCGGTCGACCGAGACCTGTTTGCAGGTCGACCGAGGACTAGCCGTTGGGCACTTTTTGCTATAAATATGAGTTCTTTCCTTTGCCAAAAGTTGGGAATTTTAAGCCCCTCCTTGAGGGGTTTTGAGGCAAATCTTTGAAATTAGATGTAACATGATCCATATACTTGGTTGAATCTTTGGTTGTTGTTTTTCCATCATAAGAAAATCTCTTTCAAATGTATCTTATGTTTTGGATTCAACATCTTTACAAATCATATGTGTATTATTGTTTTAAAGTTTCACAACTTACCTTACTTTGATAGGTATATCATATTCAAGTTGTATTTATAATTACATATGATTTGTCCCCTCTTTTCAATCAAATCTATTTTTATGTTTTGAGCTACATGTTGATTTGATTGACATCCCTATGCATCACATGTTTAGAGCTAATTAATTTCATACAACTTGTGTAACTTTGATATCATTAACAAGTTGTTACTTTTAACATGTGATTGCATTCTATCCTCAATCATAAATGTTTTTGAGCTAAAACTTTCAAAAGCCTTACGCTTACATTTATGAGCTTTCATTTTCAAAATGATTGAGGACATCACACACACACACTTCATGTACTTTCATCTTTACATTCGTAGTGTGAGTGTGTATTAGTTTTACACTTCCATATCCGCCTATTTAAGAGGCATTGTAATGAGCTTAATTGAATCTCCATCAAGTGTATTATAGACACTAACTTAGTGAGATAACCAACCTTGTGGTTGAAGAGGTTATTGCTTAGCCTATAAAAGCATAATGTATAGGTTGATGTTAAGCCTTGAAAAACATCATTGTAAAGGTTATTGCTTAGCCTTGGAAAGCATATTGTAAAGGTTATTGCTTAGCCTATTGAAAAGCATAAATAGTGGAAATCCGGTGGGGTGTTGGATCACAAGCCGGTAGTGGATGTAGGCATTGAGGCCGAACCACTATAAATCCTTGTGTGATGGTGATTGCTTTGTGGTGATTCTTTTGTTAGCTTCCGCATCTTGTATGATTAATCATCACATGTGACTAGTTTGTTTTAAAGAAGTTAAAATTGTTTAAAATTGGTCATAATTGGAGCTCACCCTATTCCCCCCGCCCCTCTAGGGTTCGAATCCCCACGGACTTACAGTTGCTAGATGCTGTTCAGGACTTGTTCCAGGAAAATGCTCCATGTAACTCAATCACTGAGGATGGTGACTCTGCTGCAGACACATCTTCAGTAAATGAGAAGGATCAACCCTTGGATCCCAAGGACGATCTTTCAAATGAAGACCATTCTCAAGAAGCTCTTGAAGTTGGTAGAGGTACCTGTTTTGGCCGGGATTACCACAAAAATTACAACCAATCTTCTTCTTCTTCTTCTTATGTAAATCCTTCGGGAACACAAAATGTAAACGCCCCAAGTGGCAACAATAATGAACACGCAGGCCCGAAGGAGGCTTTCAAGTACGACTTGATTGAGTACTTCAAACACATACCTGGACTTATTACGAATGTCTCCACAAACTCGTGATAGTCTCATTTCAGAACTACAAAGGCTGAATGCGGATGTCGACAAACATGCCCCACAAGTCCTACAAATTGAAATGGGCTATAGGGTCGAAAAATCGAATACTCCCTCAAAGGGAGAAAAGAAGAAAACCGAGGGATCAGGCATTGAATGCCTCTCGGTATAGAAAGCAGCAAATGCAATCATCGCCTTCAGTAAGGATGACCTCCTACTAGGCGAGACAAAGCACAACCGACCATGTACTTCACAGGGTACATAAAAAATGTCGATACACAGAGTCCAAATCAACTCAGGTTCTACACACAACCTCATCTCTACTTCGGTACTCGAAGAGCTGGGCATCTCACCTAGCAAGCTGAGTCACACGTCTGTATCCATTTTTGGGTACGATGGGAGCGCTCAAAGGCCTATCGGCAAAATTAGGTTCAAATTGCAAATCGGTGATCTTATTTCTGAAGTCACTGTATATGCAATAAGAACCCCTTCATGCTACAACATCCTTCTTGGACGCCCCTGGATACACGAGAATGATGTCGTCCCTTCAACTTTGCATCAATGCATCAAGTTCGTTGGCAACGACGACTTGATACATCGAGTGTTTGCAGACAAAAAGCCCTTCAAAGGCAAAGAAGTCCATTTTGCAGATGCTCAAATGTACGAAGATGAAAAAGAAGAAAAGGGGGAAGAAACAACACCCTTTGTCTAAAATTTCCAGAAAGAGAAAGGCAAGGCTCCTCAGCGATCGTCGGAAGAAAACAAACCTTCCGGCAAATTCGAAGAGAACAGTCCATCTCCCTTCGTTGTCTCCCTCAAATCTTCAAAGCCTTTGGTCATAACAACCAAAGCAAAGAAGACAAAGCAAAAGTCTGGTGGCAAGTTTGTCGTCTCCTTCGTGTCTATCATGTAAGACAAGGATTCAGAGTCAGAGCCAGAAGACGACATATCGTCAAGCCAAGCTGACACTCGGCAAATTCAGCCTGCTCTACCTCCAATGGAGACACCTACTGATATAGAAGATCCTACGTCTGCTTCCTTTGTTGTTCCGGCAACTTCAGCAGAAGAGAAGCTAATCTTCTTCCACAGATCAGAAACTTCTTCATCAAATTCCATGCTTGAACCTTTCCAAAACGAAGGTATGCCTCAACTATTTCTATATAGTCCTGTGGCACAAGCTATTATGAAGAAAATGGGTTAATACACTCAAAACCCAGTCGGTCTAGGGCAAGGTCGAGGTATTCTCACACCGCTGGAGCCCGCCTTGACCAAAAGTCAACTGGAATATTGGAGACTCTAGGTCATGTAGAAAAATCTTCACATGGGTTGGGGTATGATCCTGACACTCCCATGAGAAAGTTGACACAAATGATAAGGAGTCGATTTGCCGACCAAGCCTCAACATCTCATGTCCTTGAAGACATCGATCTCCCTGGATATCTCTTTGAAGAGTCACCCGTCAAGGATCCAAGAAGCTCTACCAATTCATACGATTTCTCTGATGATGAAGAGGAATTGTCCGGTGATACAGACATGCGGCATTCTGACCCAGAAGAATCATCGTCTCCAAAAGAAGTACCCTACTTTGACCCTGTTTCAACAGGCGATTGGGATCACCACATACCAAGCCTTGAGAAGATCACCGATCTTGAAGACCCATGGCCAGAAACAAAGCATTGGCTTGAAAATGCCCTTAAAACTCCAGAAGGTTTCATTGAGTTGGAAGCCTCCGAAAATATTGTGGACGAACCACCTTTGAACCTTGCAACAGAAAATCCTGTTCAAAAGATATGTTAGGAGTTTTGTGTATTGCAATTTGATGGATGCATTATCACTCTAGCATCATTTGAATTTTCACACATGCATTGTTTTAGAAAAACTTGAAATCTTGATATATACATGCATTGTTTTTAAGACTTGTAGAAATCTTGATTTTTGCATGTTTTGTTTTTTAAACTTGGATGCAATTAGATTTGAAAAGAATTTTTATAAATCAAGTTAGCCTATGTTTTATATCTTCCAAATCTTTTTAGGGTTTTTATGTTTCATGTTTTTAAACCTCTTAGTTTGATTTAAAACATGATTTCAAGCTTGATTCAGTGGCCAAAAAGTTCCCACAAGAAATACTTTGAAAAATGCAATTTTTGGGAATTTTGGTCCCAGGCCCTGATCGACCGGCCCAGGGGACTCGGTCGACTGGGAAAGAGCCGTTGGCTCCTTTTTTAAACGGTCAATTTTATGACCGTTGAAGGCCAGATCGACCGGGCACAGGGGCAGGTCGACCGGGGACTAGCCATTGGGCAGTTTTTGGCTATAAAATGAAGTTCATTCCTTTGCCAAAGTTAGAGATTTTTAAGCCATCCTTGAGGTGTTTGGAGACAAGACAAAGGGGATGAACTAAGAGAGACCAAGGGGTCATTTGGAGAGCTAAAGCTTGGATTAATGAAGTTAAATCTCTAAGTAAGCTTTACCTTTCTTAATCATATGTTATATGCATTGTTTAAATTATTGGTAAATGAATTTTAGCATTATAAGTATGATGTGTTGAATCCATTCTTCTTTTAATCTTTGATCTAAGTTAGATTGGATTCTTCACTTTGATTTCAATCCAAGTTGGTTTAAAATCTTCTTTAATCATGCTTAGCCAAAATATTTGATTTCTTTTAAAGCATGATTCATTTTCTTGGTTGAATCTTTATTTGTTGTTTTCATTCATTTAAACCTTAGTTAAATTTATTTGGTTTTGAAAACAACATTACACATGCATCACATGTTCTAAGTTAATTAATTTCATACAACTTGTGAGTCTTTGATTTTCATATCATTAACAAGTTTGTATTCTTACATGTGATTTGCATTACACTTCAATCAAATCTTTTATGTGCCTTAAATTTTTAAATGCATTGAGAATATATTGATTGAGCTTAGTTTTTAAACTTGATTGAAGTTATCACACACACACATCATGAGCATACACATTTGCATTCATATAGTGTTTGTGTGAGTTGGTTTTTCACTTTCATAACCGCCTATTTTAGAGGCAAATATATTGAGCTTAAATTGTATCTCTTTGAGTGTTTGTGTAGACACTTCTTTAAGAGAAATCTTTTTCTTGTAAAGGTTATTGCTTAGCCTAAGAAAAGCATTGTATAAAGGTTATTGCTTAGCCTAAGAAAAGCATAGTGTAAAGGTTATTGCTTAGCCTAGAAAAGCACATTGATAGGTTGTTGTTTAGCCTAGAAAAACAACATTGTAAAGGTTATTGCTTAGCCTATTGAAAAGCATAGATAGTGGAAATCCGGTGGGGTGATTGGATCACAAGCCGGTAGTGGATGTAGGCATTGAGGCCGAACCGCTATAAATCTTTGTGTAATCGTGTATGCTTGTGGTGATTTCTTTTGTTAGCTTCCGCATCTTGTTTGGTAAATCATCACTTGTGATTAGTTTATTTTAAAGAAATTAAAATTGGTCTAAATTGGTCACATATTGTAGCTCACCCGATTCACCCCCCCCCCCCCCCCCCCCTCTAGGGTTCCGATCCAGGACTTTCAATTGGTATCAGAGTCAAGTGCTCTATTTTAGGATCAAGTGTTTTGGAACTCTTGATTAGGTGTAAAAACCTAGAGTTAAAACCCTAGTGTTGTGCTTTCATGAAAATCATTAGAATGGATTCCACTATGATAGATTGTTTAGATTCTTGTGTAGATTCTTCTAGACCCCTCCTTCTTCCTTCTATTGGAGATTCAAACCCTCAAATTAATGAATCTCAATTTGATTTAAAAGGAGAAGAAAATGATTATAATGAAGATGACCTTCAACAAGCCTATGAGGAATTATATGCATTGTCCCTAGAGCTTGATAACAAAAATAAAAAATTAAGAGAAGAATCTAAAAATCTAAACAAAGAATTAGTTTCTTCAAAAGATGAACTTAGAGAAAAAGAAGAAGTAATACATTGTTTAGACTCTAAGTTTATGATCTCTTTGAATAACCTTCATAATATTAAAGATGATCTAAATGAATTAAAAATTGAAAATGATGATCTTAATAAGGAAAATTCAAAACTAAGAGATCAATTACAAAGGCAAGACATAAACATTAACAACCTAGAATCCAAGTTGACCATTTCTAAGGAAAATTTATCTAATGCACAAAATAAGATAAAAGCTCTAGAACTTGGATCTAATGTTATTAATGAACTTAAATTTGATTTAAAACTTGCCCATGAAGAACTAATCAACTATAAGGAAATTGAATATGAATTATCAAAAGTTAAAAATGAAAATTCAATCCTTATAAACCAAGTCACTCAACTTGAAAGCTACAAACAAAAGTATGAGTGCAAGTTTACCCAAGGTGAAGAGAGATTTGAAAAGTTATTTAAATTGGGTAAATCTCAAAGAGATAGGACGGGTCTTGGATTTTATAGGAATATTTCACATGATCCTAGCTTCACCAACACTTTTGTGAAAGGTGAATCCTCATTCTCTAGTACTCATTCTCCCTTGCCCATGTCTAAATGTGATTATTGTGGCATTAAAGGGCATTTTAGGTTTGAGTGCAAACTAAGAAGAAGCCATGTGTCTAAACCCATCTTTGAACCCAAAAAGGTAGAATCTAAATCTATGAAGGGTAAGACACTAAAAATCAAAGAAGACTCCAAAAAGATTAAACAAGTTAAATCAATTAAAATGCAGTCTCCTAAGATAGATTCTAAAAAGTTTAAACAAGGTAAACCAAGTTTAAAAGAATCTATAAACAAAAAGCTTCTCAATCTATCTCCCTTAAATCAACACATAAAAGAACTTTTGAAGAAAGTAACAAAGCTAAATTTAAAATTCAAAAGTCAAATAAAGGGAGAAAATAAGAAGAAAAGGAAAATGAATCAATCCCCTAAGAAACAAACTCACCAACCTCAAAAGACTAATCACCAATCTAAGCTAAATTTAGTCAAATCTAAATATCATGGTGATAAGTTCAAATTGAAAATTTATCAAGTCAAATCTCCTATAGTTGGTGGGACTCTTAAACTAGACCTCAAGGATCAACCCTCTCAAGACCTTAGGTGGATTCCTAAAGTTAGATACTTAGACAAACCTTAAGGCCTTGAACCTCCTTGACCAACCTATTCATTTTAGTTATATCTAATTGTTGGTCATGTTACATTTGCATTTTGTCCTTTGATAGTTACATTTATTAAAATGCATTTTTTATTTATGATCAATTGATTTTGTCTTCATGCACCATTCTAGTTACATATCATGGTTTTCAAAATCATTTGATTATAATTTCATCATGTTAGAATTACTTTTTGCTCACATTTAGTTATATCTCTTGCATTGCATTTCTATACATGATCAATTGATTGTGATTCAAAAGCTTTCATAGCTAGATTATTCATGATCAATTGTTGTTGCAAAATCATTTGTGTAGATGTCATAGTAAGATTATTTGAACAAATGATTTGAATCAATTTAAGTTTTCTACGGGTTTCTAAGTTATTCTTTAATATGGAAAATTATTGTTTTGAAAAATCAACTTGTATGTGTTTCAAATAAGTTATAACTTTTAAAATACAATGTTGAAAATTGATCTTCAAAATCATTCTTTTTATGCTCATTGTTGGATTTTGTTTATTGAGATGATTTGAAGATTGTATGATTGGAAATGCTCTAAAACATCATTAGTTATAATCATCAAAGCATGTTCCATGATTCTCATTTCCTTTTTCTTTTGGTTACATCATCTTAGAAATGGAAATGAATGTTGTTTGCATCTTTGCTTATTTGTTTACAGTCTTTTTATATGCAAATGTCGTTTGGTTCCATGTATGGTTGTGATATTAGTTATGTTTGTAGAAACCATACTAGAACTCAAATCCATCCTCTATGCTTTCTAGTCATTTTTTTTTTATGGTTATGATGTTGATTCATGTATATTCTCTAAGTGATGTCATCCTTATACATGTTTCAACTTCATAGTAGTGATCTTGATCATATGAAACTCTTTGAAATCCATTCCTCGTATTTCTATATGTTTGATGGTTATCTTAGATGTTGAATTCATATGATTTTGACACTTTGGAAATTGCATGCATTACCAAGTTATATCCTTTTGCATTGCAATTTACCTTGTTCATCACTATGCTCAATAGTTATATCTTTAAAAAGTGATGAATATCCATTTATGATGCGTGATGAAATTCTGTGTTTGTCACATTCTTGCTCTTAATCATGTTTTCAAATTCAATTGGTTTCAATTAGTATCGATTGATTTGATGTCTTATCTTGAGTATGTGATGACCATATGTGCATTGGATTGAACTTGATAGTAATATTTTTGTTCCATGTCACACTCCATTAGCATCATAATTTTCATGTTTGCCACCTCTCTTGCTCATATAGGTATATCTCATGACCACCATGTTTATGTGATCATAATCTTGGTTGGTTAATAGTTGAGGTAGGCTTCATGTTTGAATTTCATTTCACTCATCTTGCACTTAATAGTCATATTTAATGATTGAATGAAATGATTTCAAAACTTTCATAGCATATGTTTTTCATAGTTAAATTGATTGATGCTATGTTTAGTACGCCCCATTTCATCATGGATAGCTCTAATTTGGATTTATCTTAATAGTTATATTCTTTATAACTCCATTTTAGAGTGATTGATTTTATAGTCTTATCATTGAATCTCAATTGGTATTCTTTGTTTTTCCAATTGGTATCCATGATCGCCTTGACCTTGCTCTCTTTTGGTAATTTGATCATATTGTGTTCTATAGTTAAACGTGTCTAATCCTTTCCTTGAAGTTGACCCTCAATTGGTTAAACCATCTTCTTCTTGAACCAAATAGTTATATCTTTGTCAAAAGCTTGACAAAAGGAGAGAATGGATTGAGGGGGAGTGTAAACCTTCATAGGATTAGTTTTGATAAAATTGACCATTGGATTGGCTTTGAACCCTTAGAGATTACTTTCATACATGATAACCTGTTATGTATTTCATTTTCGATTTCTTTTGTTAACAGGTGCTACTAAAAGGTATTTTCCTTATTTCATGTGTGTAGGTACCTTTGCAATTTAATGTCAAAGGGGGAGAGAGCATTCAAGTTCTCTAAAGGGGAAGAGAATGTCCAAGCTTTCTAAGGGGAGATATTGTATGACCTTCAACAGGGGGAGAGAATGCATATCTTGCCAAAGGGAGAGAGAGTGCATGGACAAAGGGGGAGAGCTAATAAAAGAAAGAAAGCTTGGGAGCTAAAGAAGATGCTTGGCTAAAGAAAGAAAGAAGAAGAGAAAGCTTGAAGAATGATTAAGCTCCAAGCATCAAGAAGAATGAAGAAAAAGTCCAAGAGCCCAAGCTAAGAGAAGAAGCATCCAAGAGATTTCAAGACTTGTCCAGCTTAGGGGGAGCTGAAGACTTGGTGTGTTAATTCGGTGTTGTGTAAGTTGCCATCAAATTGCAAAGGAGGAGATTGTTAGGGATTTTGTGTATTGCAATTTGATGGATGCATTATCACTCTAGCATCATTTGAATTTTCACACATGCATTGTTTTAGAAAAACTTGAAATCTTGATTTATACATGCATTATTTTTAAGACTTGTAGAAATCTTGATTTTTGCATGTTTTGTTTTTTAAACTTGGATGCAATTAGATTTGAAAAGAATTTTAATAAATCAAGTTAGCCTATGTTTTATATCTTTCAAATCTTTTTAGGCTTTTTATGTTTCATGTTTTTAAACCTCTTAGTTTGATTTAAAACATGATTTCAAGCTTGATTCAGTGGCCAAAAAGTTCCCACAAGAAATATCTTTGAAAAATGCAATTTTTGGGAATTTTGGTCCCAAGCCCTGATCGACCGGCCCAGGGGACTCGGTCGACTGGGAAAGAGCCGTTGGCTCCTTTTTCAAACGGTCAATTTTATGACCGTTGAAGGCCAGATCGACCGGGCACAGGGGCAGGTCGACCGGGGACTAGCCATTGGGCAGTTTTTGGCTATAAAATGAAGTTCATTCCTTTGCCAAAGTTAGAGATTTTTAAGCCATCCTTGAGGTGTTTGGAGACAAGACAAAGGGGATGAACTAAGAGAGACCAAGGGGTCATTTGGAGAGCTAAAGCTTGGATTAATGAAGTTAAATCTCTAAGTAAGCTTTACCTTTCTTAATCATATGTTATATGCATTGTTTAAATTATTGGTAAATGAATTTTAGCATTATAACTATGATGTGTTGAATCCATTCTTCTTTTAATCTTTGATCTAAGTTAGATTGGATTCTTCACTTTAATTTCAATCCAAGTTGGTTTAAAATCTTCTTTAATCATGCTTAGCCAAAATATTTGATTTCTTTTAAAGCATGATTCATTTTCTTGGTTGAATCTTTATTTGTTGTTTTCATTCATTTAAACCTTAGTTAAATTTATTTGGTTTTGAAAACAACATTACACATGCATCACATGTTCTAAGTTAATTAATTTCATACAACTTGTGAGTCTTTGATTTTCATATCATTAACAAGTTTGTATTCTTACATGTGATTTGCATTACACTTCAATCAAATCTTTTATGTGCCTTAAATTTTTTAAATGCATTGAGCATATATTGATTGAGCTTAGTTTTTAAACTTGATTGAAGTTATCACACACACACATCATGAGCATACACATTTGCATTCATATAGTGTTTGTGTGAGTTGGTTTTTCACTTTCATAACCGCCTATTTTAGAGGCAAATATATTGAGCTTAAATTGTATCTCTTTGAGTGTTTGTGTAGACACTTCTTTAAGAGAAATCTTTTTCTTGTAAAGGTTATTGCTTAGCCTAAGAAAAGCATTGTATAAAGGTTATTGCTTAGCCTAAGAAAAGCATAGTGTAAAGGTTATTGCTTAGCCTAGAAAAGCACATTGATAGGTTGTTGTTTAGCCTAGAAAAACAACATTGTAAAGGTTATTGCTTAGCCTATTGAAAAGCATAGATAGTGGAAATCCGGTGGGGTGATTGGATCACAAGCCGGTAGTGGATGTAGGCATTGAGGCCGAACCGCTATAAATCTTTGTGTAATCGTGTATGCTTGTGGTGATTTCTTTTGTTAGCTTCCGCATCTTGTTTGGTAAATCATCACTTGTGATTAGTTTATTTTAAAGAAATTAAAATTGGTCTAAATTGGTCACATATTGTAGCTCACCCGATTCACCCCCCCCCCCCCCTCTAGGGTTCCGATCCAGGACTTTCAATTGGTATCAGAGTCAAGTGCTCTATTTTAGGATCAAGTGTTTTGGAACTCTTGATTAGGTGTAAAAACCTAGAGTTAAAACCCTAGTGTTGTGCTTTCATGAAAATCATTAGAATGGATTCCACTATGATAGATTGTTTAGATTCTTGTGTAGATTCTTCTAGACCCCTCCTTCTTCCTTCTATTGGAGATTCAAACCCTCAAATTAATGAATCTCAATTTGATTTAAAAGGAGAAGAAAATGATTATAATGAAGATGACCTTCAACAAGCCTATGAGGAATTATATGCATTGTCCCTAGAGCTTGATAACAAAAATAAAAAATTAAGAGAAGAATCTAAAAATCTAAACAAAGAATTAGTTTCTTCAAAAGATGAACTTAGAGAAAAAGAAGAAGTAATACATTGTTTAGACTCTAAGTTTATGATCTCTTTGAATAACCTTCATAATATTAAAGATGATCTAAATGAATTAAAAATTGAAAATGATGATCTTAATAAGGAAAATTCAAAACTAAGAGATCAATTACAAAGGCAAGACATAAACATTAACAACCTAGAATCCAAGTTGACCATTTCTAAGGAAAATTTATCTAATGCACAAAATAAGATAAAAGCTCTAGAACTTGGATCTAATGTTATTAATGAACTTAAATTTGATTTAAAACTTGCCCATGAAGAACTAATCAACTATAAGGAAATTGAATATGAATTATCAAAAGTTAAAAATGAAAATTCAATCCTTATAAACCAAGTCACTCAACTTGAAAGCTACAAACAAAAGTATGAGTGCAAGTTTACCCAAGGTGAAGAGAGATTTGAAAAGTTATTTAAATTGGGTAAATCTCAAAGAGATAGGACGGGTCTTGGATTTTATAGGAATATTTCACATGATCCTAGCTTCACCAACACTTTTGTGAAAGGTGAATCCTCATTCTCTAGTACTCATTCTCCCTTGCCCATGTCTAAATGTGATTATTGTGGCATTAAAGGGCATTTTAGGTTTGAGTGCAAACTAAGAAGAAGCCATGTGTCTAAACCCATCTTTGAACCCAAAAAGGTAGAATCTAAATCTATGAAGGGTAAGACACTAAAAATCAAAGAAGACTCCAAAAAGATTAAACAAGTTAAATCAATTAAAATGCAGTCTCCTAAGATTGATTCTAAAAAGTTTAAACAAGGTAAACCAAGTTTAAAAGAATCTATAAACAAAAAGCTTCTCAACCTATCTCCCTTAAATCAACACATAAAAGAACTTTTGAAGAAAGTAACAAAGCTAAATTTAAAATTCAAAAGTCAAATAAAGGGAGAAAATAAGAAGAAAAGGAAAATGAATCAATCCCCTAAGAAACAAACTCACCAACCTCAAAAGACTAATCACCAATCTAAGCTAAATTTAGTCAAATCTAAATATCATGGTGATAAGTTCAAATTGAAAATTTATCAAGTCAAATCTCCTATAGTTGGTGGGACTCTTAAACTAGACCTCAAGGATCAACCCTCTCAAGACCTTAGGTGGATTCCTAAAGTTAGATACTTAGACAAACCTTAAGGCCTTGAACCTCCTTGACCAACCTATTCATTTTAGTTATATCTAATTGTTGGTCATGTTACATTTGCATTTTGTCCTTTGATAGTTGTGTTCGCGTTGAAAATCTGGAGACATTACCTTTATGGAGAGAAGTTCGAAGTCCACTCCGACCACCGCAGTTTACAGTATTTGTTTTCTTAGAAGGAATTGAACATGAGGCAGAGAAGATGGATGGAATATATCAAGGACTATGATTTTCCAATCAAGTATCACCCGGGGAAAGCTAATGTAGTTGCCGATGCCTTGAGCAAAAAATCAGTAGGCTTGGCAAATCTAAGTGGCACTTGTATTTTTAAGCAATTTGAAGAGTTGAGTATAGACCTGCAGCCACTAGGGAAGGGTGTTTTGTTGGCTAACATGACAGTGTCAGAACCTTCTTTTATTCAGAAGATCAAGGATAGTCAGTTGCAAGATCCAGAGTTGGCCAAGATTTCAGAGCATATAGCAGAACGTCTTGACTTCCGTTTTGTTGATGGAGTTTTGTACTACCGTGACCGTCTATGCGTGCCTAACCTTGAAGATTTGAGGAATGATATTATGACCGAAGCTCACAGTACGAGGTACTCTATGCATCCAGGCAGCACGAAGATGTATCAGAACTTGAAGGGCAGATTTTGGTGGAATAATATAAAGGGAGAAATTGCAGCGTTTGTCTCCCGTTGTATGATCAGCCCTAGGTTAAGGAAGTTGCAGAGATTTGGGGGAAATGAATGAAAAGAGAGGGAGATGGGGTTTAAGTGATGACAATGGGCCCCAAATGGCCAAATCTTGTATCAATAAAAACATGCTCTTGCGGGCCTCGAATGAACTCGACGAAGAAGGATAAAACGATCCTCGAAATATCTAGTTTCCAAAAAGTATATTTTTGACATGGTTTTGAGATCTTGAAAATTGTGTCCAGATTTGTGCAAAAAGACCACTTTACCCTTATTGGGCCAAAACTTGGGTTTTTGGGCTTCAAACATGCATGGGCTTAAGACGAAAGTTGTAACACATGGAAAAATCATTCACATGAAATCAAAATCACAATCACACGGAACCCGATACGATCCTCCCAAGCTTACACGTGCACTCAGGCCTTCCTGAGTGTGTCTAACCAATACTAAACGTTCTCAAATTTCCCAAGCTATGTCCAAGACTAAAAACTAATTATTTCTAACCCAACAATAACTAAACTCACTTAGGACTAAACACACACACACTAATCGCACACTAATCGAGTTGGTCTGGGTCGGGGTCTAACATCCTCCACCCCTTAGGATATTTGGTCCACCAAATAAATCAAACAATTACCTCTGGTAAAAGTTGTGGATACTTCCTCAGCACTTGCTCTCTTAATTCCCAGGTGGCTTCTTCTGGCTCGTGATTTTCCCAAAGTACCTTGACCTAATGAATAGTCCGGTTTCTCAATTCTTGCTCCTTGGTGTGGATGATCTTGATCGGTCTTTCCACATACGAGGCATCTTCCCGAATTTCCAAAGGTTCATGCTGTAGTATATGTGAAGGACTAGAAACATACTTCTAGAGCATAGAAACGTGAAATACATTGTGCACCCCGGAGAATTCCGGCGGTAACGCGAGTCTATAAGCAACATCCCCAATCTTGCTCAAAATCTCATACGGACCAATAAACCTTCTAGAAAATTTGCCCTTCTGTCCGAACCTCAAAGTCCCTCTAACTGGTGAGATCTTCAAGAATACTTTGTCACCCACTTGAAACTGCAATTCTCTTCGGCGAGTATCTGCATAACTCTTCTGCCTACTTCGGGCGATCTTCAAACGTTCCTGAATCAACTTGACTTTGTCACTTGTCTCTCCAACTAACGTCGGTCCATGAAAACTACGTTCACCGACTTCTTCCCAGCAAATCGGAGTTCTACATCTCCTACCATAAAGTGCCTCGAAAGGCGCCATACCGATGCTAGAGTGGTAACTATTGTTATACGCAAATTCACAAAGCGGTAAGCACTCATCCCACTGAACCTTGAAATCCAATACACAAGCACGCAACATGTCTTCGAGAGTTTGTATCGTCCTCTCTGACTGACCATCTGTCTGAGGATGATAAGTTGTGCTGAACTGGAGTTTGGTACCCATCGACTCATGAAGAGTCTTCCAAAACTTTGAAACAAACCTACTATCTCTGTCTGAAGTAATGGAGACGGGTTGACCATGTTTACTAACAATCTCATCAACAAATAATTTCGCAAGTGGTGCCATATGCATCATATTCCCTGTCTTCATCGGAATGAAATGAGCAGACTTTGTCAGACGATCTACAATGATCCAAATTGCATTATTTCCCTTTTTTGTATTCCGCAAACTGGAAACGAAATCCATGGTGATGTGCTCCCATTTCCACTTCGGAATCTCCAACGGTTGTAACAAACCTGGGGGCTTCCGATGCTCTGCCTTAATCAACTGACAAGTTAGACAACGAGACACAAAAGTTGCTATATCTCTCTTCATGTTGTTCCACCAAAATCTATTCTTCAAGTTGTGGTACATCTTCGTGCTACCCGGATGCATAGAATATCTCGTGTTATGAGCTTCATTCATTATTTCACTCTTCAAATCATCCACATTTGGCACACACAACCGGTCACGAAAGTACAATATCCCATTCACCATCTTGAAATCGGGACGTTCTGTAATAACCTCTACTATCTTAGCCAAGTCTGGGTCTTGCAACTGATTTTCCTTGATCTTCTGGAGGAAGGTAGGTTCTGACACTGTCATATTTGCTAACATCGCACCCAATTTCAGGGTTTGCACTTCCACACCCAACTCTTCAAACTGCTGTATGACGCTCATTCCTCTCAAACTGACCATAACCACTGATTTTCTGCTCAATGCATCTGCTACAACATTCACTTTGCCTGGATGATACTTGATTGGAAAGTCATAATCTTTAATATACTCCATCCACCGTCTCTGTCTCATGTTCAAATCCTTCTGCGAAAACAGATATTGCAAACTTCGGTGATCTGAATGGACTTCAAACTTCTCTCCATAGAGATAGTGTCTCCACATTTTCAAAGCAAACACAATTGCTGCCAATTCCAAGTCATGAGTTGCATAGTTCTTCTCATGATCCTTCAACTGTCTCGAGCCATAAGCAATCACCTTGCCATCTTGCATCAATACACAACCTAGTCCCACATTCGAAGCATCTGTATAAACAATAAATCCGCCGTTGCCCGATGGTAATGTAAGGATTGGGGCGGTGGTTAACCTTCCTTTCAACTCTTGAAAACTTGTTTCACATTGGTCGGTCCAAACAAATGGAACATTCTTCCTAGTCAATTTTGTCAACGGTGATGCAATAGACGAAAAACCTTGGACAAATCTTCGGTAATAGCCTGCTAACCCCAAAAATCTTATGATTTCTGTCACACTGCTTGGCCTCACCCAACTAACAACAGCTTCTATCTTGGCTGGGTCAACTGCTAAACCTTCTTTGGAGATGATGTGGCCTAGAAAAGCAACTTACTCTAACCAGAATTCGCACTTACTGAGTTTTGCATAAAGCTGGTTGTCCCTCAAAAGCTGCAACGCTGTCCTCAAGTGTTCTTCATGCTCCGTCTTACTCCTGGAATACACAAGGACATCATCAATGAATACTACTGTAGAGCGATCCAAATAGGGTGCAAAGACTTTGTTCATAAGAGCCATAAAGACTGCGGGTGCATTCGTCAAACCAAAGGGCATCACTAAGAACTCATAGTGCCCATATCTTGTTCTAAAAGCTGTTCTCTGAACATCTGAGTCTCTAACTCTCAACTGATGGTACCCTTGAAAGTTCATGCTATACAGATCTGAACTTGGACTTCCATGGCTGATTGCTGTTTTTAAAATCTAAAACAGATCTGATTTGGCAGCCATGAAACATGCATAAAAACTCCATGAAATCATGATCAACATGTGTGTGAGAACCCGACCCCTAATCTCTTGGATTAGTGTTGTTTTATTTGTGGATTAGTTCTTTTAGTGGGATTAGTAGTTGTTGGGTTGAGTTTGTGAGCTAGAATGAGTTTTCTTCTAGTTTTGGGCTTTTGAGTGCTTTGGTAGCTTGTGGGGCCCTTTGGGGGTTCCCTTTTCGGCTTTGCTTTTACTTGTGAGATTTTCCCGATTTGTTTTGAATTGTGTTTTTGGCCCGTTGCATTCATCTTGAGGAATCCTACAACTTTCATGTTGATCTCGTATCCATTTGAGAACCCGAAACCCGATTTCTTGGCCTTGAGGGCAAAACAGTCTTTTCACACCAAATCTGTACCCAAAACTCGATATTCTCGAAATCCGTGAAACATACACTTTTTAGAAACTAGATATTTCGACGATCATTTCTTCCTTCTTCGTCGAATCCATCCGAGGTCCCGAATTAGATGATTTCAGCCACCTAAGTCCCTTAAGTTGTGGGACCCATTCTCACTTGCTTATAAAAGGGAACCCATCTCCTTCATTCACTTCATTCTCCATTTTCCAGCCCAAACCAGCAACCTAGGGTTTTCCCTTGTGTTCTTCTTCTTCTCCTTGCTTCTTCATCTCCAAGCCACCCCAAGAGATCATCACTCAAGAAATGGAGATCACCATTCTCTTCTCCACCTTGCAAGCTTTTCATGGATGCCATTAGAAGAGAAATCCACCAACATTGAAACCCTCCTTGAGCTAACTTTGTGTTTTTAAAGACTCCACAAGTAAGTTCCCTCCTCAAATCTTCTAGATATGTGTTCTTCTTACCCTTGAGAAGCTCCATTTTCATTATTGGGAGTTCTTTCTTCTTCTTCATGGTTTAACCCATTTTTGGGTTGTTTTGGGGGTTTTTGTAGAGATTGTGGATCTTGATCTTGAGAGGTGATTAGAAGCTTGATTTGCTAGCTTGGGACCCAAGGCAAGTGGATGAATGGATGGTTTTAATGTTATCAAAGTTTTATGAGAATTCCTAAATTTATTACTTATTCTTGGTAATTTGACATATGTTTCCCATATGCTTCTTGCTATAGTTCTATTGATTTCGAAAATGCATATTATGGGTCTCGCTCTATTGATTAAATCTCTTGGAAATTCTGCATTTCAATTGATCAAGTTTGTTCATATGGTTTTATAAGGAATGAGGTCGGTTTGGCTAGTCATGGTTATGTTTATGAGTTACATTGATTGAAATTGATACTCATTTAAAGAGTTTTGCTAAAACATCTTTGGTTAAGGAAATGTGATCAATAGACTTTGTTTATCCATAGATTTGGGCTCAAATGAACCCCGGTATATGATTGGAACTCTCCTCCTTATTTGGTTTTAAATGAGAAGAAAGGAGATGTTTAGTTATTTGTTTTCATTGGAGTTTTCATGAGGAATGGGGTGGGCTAAGTCATTCAATGTTTTATACACATATTGGTAGAGTACTTATCATCCTTGTGATAGCCTTTATGAATGTTGTGAAATGGTTTCCTTCCCTTTTTCTTTGCATTGGACTTGACATGGAAGAAGTGATGGAGAGAACTCTTAATGAGGATTTGGAGAAGTATAAAGAGATGCATTGGAGGAACTATTAGCTCAATGTTATTGTAAGGACCTTGTGGATGTGAGGAAGATGGTTTTGAGGAGGAAAATGACTCAAAACTGAACTCAGTGAGCATTTTCGTAACTGGCGGTCAGCTCACGGTTAGCCAGCGGCTAACCGCCGAATGCATCGGCGGCTAACCGCCAGCTAACCGCGCACCGCGGTGACTTTTCCAGAGAGCATCATTTTCCACCTGAAAACGCGGTCAGCCACACGGTTAGCCAGCGGCTAACCGCCGAACCCATCGGCGGCTAACCGCCAGCCTGTTAGGAATTTTGTAGATTGCAATTTGATGGATGCATTTCATTCTAGCATCATTTGATTCACACACACTTGCATTGTTTTAAATAAACTTGAAATCTTGTTTTATTCATGCATTGTTTTTAAGATTTGTAAAAGTATTGTTTTATGCATGTTTTGTTTTAATTTTGGATGCATTTGTTTTAAGAAAAAGGAGTTTTTAGAAATCAAGCAAGCCTTTGTTTTAAAAGTCTTTGAATCCTTTTAGGCTTTTTGTTTCATGTTTTTATACATCTTAGAATGATTTAAAACATGTGAAAATGCTTGATTTTAATGGCCCAAAAGATCCCCAAAGAAAATCTTCAAGAAACCCAAAAAATGGGAAATTCTGGGCAGGCCCGGTCAACCGGCCATGTGTGGCCGGTCAACCGGCCAAGAGGCCCGGTTAACCGGCCACACAGGGCAGGTCAACCGGGCTGGCACAACGGCTCTTTTTATGACCGTTGTGCTTGGCCGGTCAACCGGCTAAACTAGCCGTTGGGGCTGTTTTGGCTATAAAAAGGAGTTCTTTCCCTTTCCAAATGTTGGGAATTTTTAACCCCTCCTTGAGAGGATTTGAGGCATATCAAAAGGGAAAAGAACCAAGGGATGAAGGGGATGATTAGGAAAGCTAAAGCTTGGATTAATGAAGTTAAACCACCAAGTAGGCTCTTCCTTCCTTAATCATATGTTTTCATGCTTTTGTTTTATTTTTGGTAAATCATTTCTAGCATGTTAAACTATGTTTGTGTTGTGTCCTTAACATATTTTATGTTTTGAGTTGATTTATTGTTTTGGATACAACATCATATGATTCAATCCAAGTAGTACTTAACTTTGGTAAATCTAAGTAGATCATGTTAATGAAAGAACTTTGGTAAATCATATGTAACATGATCCATATACTTGGTTGAATCTTTGGTTGTTGTTTTCCATCATAAGAACATCTCTCTCAAAACTAACTTATGTTTTGGATTCAACTTCTTTACAAATCATATGTTTTCATGTTTTGTTTTATCATTGGTAAATCTTTGTAACATGTTAATCTATGATTTGTTGTATCCTTAGCATGTTCTATATTTTGAATAGATCTATTGTTTTGGATACATCACCATTGATTCATCAAAGTAGTACTTTATCTTTGGTAAATCTAAGTAGATCATGTTAATGAAATATGTAACATGATTCATATACTTTGTTGAATCTTTGGTTGTTGTTTTCCATCATAAGAAAATCTCTTTCAAATGTATCTTATGTTTTGGATTCAACATCATTACAAATCATATGTGTATTATTGTTTTAATGTTTCACAACTTGCATCACTTTGATAGGTAAATCATTTTCAAGTTGTCTTTATAATTACATATGATTTGTCCCCTAATTTCAATCAAATCTATTTTTATGTTTTAAGCTTCATTGATGATTTGATTGACATCCCTATGCATCACATGTTTAGAGCTAATCCATTTCATACAACTTGTGTAACTTTGATATCATTAACAAGTTGTTACTTTTAACATGTGATTGCATCATATCCTCAATCATAAATGTTTTATGATCTTAAACTTTCAAAAGCCTTAGGCTTACATTTATGAGCTTTCATTTTCAAAATGATTGAGGACCACACACACACACTTCATATACTTTCATCTTTGCATTCATAGTGTGAGTGTGTATTAGTTCTACACTTCCATATCCGCCTATTTAAGAGGCATTGTAATGAGCTTAAATAGAATCTCCATCAAGTGTTTATAGACACTAATTTAGAGAGATAACCAACCATGTGGTTGAAGAGGTTATTGCTTAGCCTATAAAAGCATAGTGTATAGGTTGATGTTAAGCCTTAAAAAACATCAATGTAAAGGTTATTGCTTAGCCTTGGAAAGCATATTGTAAAGGTTATTGCTTAGCCTATTGAAAAGCATAAATAGTGGAAATCCGGTGGGGTGTTGGATCACAAGCCGGTAGTGGATGTAGGCATTGAGGCCGAACCACTATAAATACTTGTGTGATGGTGTTTGCTTTGTGGTGATTCTTTTGTTAGCTTCCGCATCTTGTATGATAAATCATCACATGTGACTAGTTTGTTTTAAAGAAGTTAAAATTGTTAAAATTGGTCATAAAAGGAGCTCACCCTATTCACCCCCCCTCTAGGGTTCGGATCCCCATGGACTTACAAGTGGTATCAGAGCGGGTTACTCCATTTTAGGGCTTAACAACCCGGAGTTGATCCTTGCTAGATTTGAACCCTAGTGTTGTATTTATTGCATATCTTTTTAAAGATTTCCTCTATGTTTGAAAATGTTTTTCCCTAGCCTCTTTGCACCACTCTAAGACTTTTCTAAGTTATATCTTCTAGAGTTGGTGAGTCCTCAAAGTGATCTCTCAAGGACACCTTTTCAAGACCTTAGGTGTATTTTCAAAGGTAGACTAATTGAGTAACCTTAAGGCCTTGATACCCCTAGACCAACCTATGCTTTTTAGTTATATCTATTTGTTGGTCTTGTTACATTTGCATTTTGTTTCTTTATAGTCACATCTTTTAAAATGCAATGTTTCTTTGTGATCATTTGATTTTGTCTTCATGAACTTTTATAGTTATATCTCATGGTTTTCAAAATCCCTTGATTGCAATTTTTTCATGATGGATTTGCATGTTGTTCATTTAGTAATATCTCTTGTTGTGCATATCTAGTCATGATCAATTGATTGTGATTACAAATGCTTTCATAGCTAGTTTTTCATGATCAATTGATGTTGGAAAATCATTTGATGTTTGTCATAGTTAGATCCTTTTTGAAAATCAAATGATTTGAAGCAACTTTAGTTTTCCATTGATTTACAAGTTATATCTTTTGGTATGGAAAATTTGTAAGTGTCTATTGTTTTTAAAAATTGAAAACTTTACAATAGTACACTTCTTGTTTTTCAAAATCACTTGCTCTTAATTCTATAAATGATTCTTTGTTGGAATTTCATACATTGAAGTGATTTGAAAAACTTTGGAAAATGTTCTAAGCTTTATTAGTTATATTTCTAGAAGCATTTTCCTTAAATTTATTTCCTTGTGCCTAACTATGATTATATCTTTTGGAAGGAAATAATTTTTACAAACAATTTGCATCTTTGCTCATTTAGTGACATTCTTTATGCAAATTGATTTTGTTGTCTTACATTGCATGGTTGGATATGATTTCATTGATTTGCATGTTTGTGCCTTAACTTGGTATATGTTTTCATTAATGCAAATTGATGAGTGTTTATGTGCTTTATAGTAAAATCTTGTATTTGAGCTTTTTAAGTACATTTGTGATTTAATGTGCTAAGTTCATTTGGTGTAAACCCCATATCTTTTTCCATTGCATTGTAAGCTTAGTGCATTTGCTAAGAGTGGAGATGTTACATGATAGCTTAATGGATCATTTTAGATGAATTGGAATTAAACCATTATTCTTAATAGGTATATCCATTTATGTGGTCCATCTTCATCTTTATGTGATCCATGATGTCTCTCTCACTTCATACCTTCTTGTGCTTTCAAAAGTAATATTCTTTATTGATGATATTGGTATGAGTTAGATCTTGAGTGTTGATAGATCCTCTCTATGCAAATGTCAAATTGTTCTATGTATGGTTGTGGTATTTATTCTATTTGTAGAAACCATACTAGAACTCAAATCCATCCTCTATGCCATTCTAGTCATATCTTTTTGGATGGTTATGATGTTGATTCATGTGTATTTTCTAAGTGATTTCATTCTTATACATGTTTCAACTTCATAGTAGTGATCTTGATCATATGAAACTCTTTGAAATCCATTCCTCATATTTCTATGTGTTTGATGGATAACTTAGATGTTGAATTCATATGATTTAGTCACTTTTTAAATTGCATGCATTTCAAAGTTTTATCCTTTTGCATTGCAATTTATCTTGTTCATCACTATGCTCAATAGTTATATTTTTAAAAGTGATGAATATACATTTATGATGCTTGATGGAATTTTGTCACATTCTTGCTCTTTATGATGTTATCAAATTCAATTGGATTCAATTGGTATAATGTTTTATTGATTTGATTTCTTGTGAATGTGATAAATCTTGTGTGCATTGGATTGAACTTGATAAGTAATATGATTGTTCCATTTCACACACCATTAGCATCATAATGTTCATGTTGCCACCTCTTTTGCTCATATAGGTATATATCATGACCACCATGTTTATGTGTTCATAACATTGGTTGGTTGATTGTTGAGGTAGGCTTCATGTTTGAATTTCATTTCACTCATCTTGCACATTAATAGTCATATTTATTGATTGAATGAAATGAGTTCAAAACCTTCATAGCATATGCTTTCCATAGTTAGATTATTTGATGCTATGATTAATAAACCCTATATCATGGATAGCTCTAATTTGGATTTTTCCTAATAGGTATATTCTTAAATCCATTTTAGAGTGATTGATTTAATAGTCATATCCTAAATCTCAATTGGTATTCTTTGTTTGTCCAATTGATATCCATGATTGCTTTTCTCCATAGACCTAGCTCTCTTTTGGTAATTTGATCATATTGAGCTTTATAGTTATATGAATCTAATCCTTTCCTTGAAGTTGACCCTCACTTGGTTAAACCATCTTCTTCTTGTACCTAATAGTTAAATCTTTGTCAAAAGTTTGACAAAAGGAGATAATGGATTGAGGGGGAGTGTAAACCTTCATAGGAAGTATTAGCTTTGATCAAATTGACCCTTGGATTGCCTTTGAGCCCTTAGAGACTACTACCTCACATGATAGCCTGTTATGTACTTCATTTTCGATTTCATTTGTTAACAGGTGCTACTAATGATATTTTCCTTGTTTCATGTGTGTAGGTACCTTTGCAATTTAATGGCAAAGGGGGAGAAATTATGCAAGTTCTCAAAAGGGTGAAGAGAAAGTCCAAGCTTCCAAAGGGGAGAGTTGTGCATGATCTTCTACAAAGGGAGAGAATGCATACCTTGCCAAAGGGAGAAAGAGGCATGGTCAAAGGGGGAGAGCAAATAGAAGAAACAAAGCTTGGAAGCTAAAGAAGATGCTTGGATAAAGAAAGAAAGAAGAAAGAAAGCTTGAAGGTTGATCAAGCTCCAAGCATCATGAAGATTGAAGCCCAAGAGCCCAAGCTATGAGAAGGAGCATCCAAGAAGATTTCAAGCCTTGTCCAGCTGAGGGGGAGCTGAAGACTTAGTGTGTATGTTCAGTGGTGAGTGTGTTGCCATCAAATTGCAAAGGGGGAGATTGTTAGGAATTTTGTAGATTGCAATTTGATGGATGCATTTCATTCTAGCATCATTTGATTCACACACACTTGCATTGTTTTAAATAAACTTGAAATCTTGTTTTATTCATGCATTGTTTTTAAGATTTGTAAAAGTATTGTTTTATGCATGTTTTGTTTTAATTTTGGATGCATTTGTTTTAAGAAAAAGGAGTTTTTAGAAATCAAGCAAGCCTTTGTTTTAAAAGTCTTTGAATCCTTTTAGGCTTTTTGTTTCATGTTTTTATACATCTTAGAATGATTTAAAACATGTGAAAATGCTTGATTTTAATGGCCCAAAAGATCCCCAAAGAAAATCTTCAAGAAACCCAAAAAATGGGAAATTCTGGGCAGGCCCGGTCAACCGGCCATGTGTGGCCGGTCAACCGGCCAAGAGGCCCGGTTAACCGGCCACACAGGGCAGGTCAACCGGGCTGGCACAACGGCTCTTTTTATGACCGTTGTGCTTGGCCGGTCAACCGGCTAAACTAGCCGTTGGGGCTGTTTTGGCTATAAAAAGGAGTTCTTTCCCTTTCCAAATGTTGGGAATTTTTAACCCCTCCTTGAGAGGATTTGAGGCATATCAAAAGGGAAAAGAACCAAGGGATGAAGGGGATGATTAGGAAAGCTAAAGCTTGGATTAATGAAGTTAAACCACCAAGTAGGCTCTTCCTTCCTTAATCATATGTTTTCATGCTTTTGTTTTATTTTTGGTAAATCATTTCTAGCATGTTAAACTATGTTTGTGTTGTGTCCTTAACATATTTTATGTTTTGAGTTGATTTATTGTTTTGGATACAACATCATATGATTCAATCCAAGTAGTACTTAACTTTGGTAAATCTAAGTAGATCATGTTAATGAAAGAACTTTGGTAAATCATATGTAACATGATCCATATACTTGGTTGAATCTTTGGTTGTTGTTTTCCATCATAAGAACATCTCTCTCAAAACTAACTTATGTTTTGGATTCAACTTCTTTACAAATCATATGTTTTCATGTTTTGTTTTATCATTGGTAAATCTTTGTAACATGTTAATCTATGATTTGTTGTATCCTTAGCATGTTCTATATTTTGAATAGATCTATTGTTTTGGATACATCACCATTGATTCATCAAAGTAGTACTTTATCTTTGGTAAATCTAAGTAGATCATGTTAATGAAATATGTAACATGATTCATATACTTTGTTGAATCTTTGGTTGTTGTTTTCCATCATAAGAAAATCTCTTTCAAATGTATCTTATGTTTTGGATTCAACATCATTACAAATCATATGTGTATTATTGTTTTAATGTTTCACAACTTGCATCACTTTGATAGGTAAATCATTTCAAGTTGTCTTTATAATTACATATGATTTGTCCCCTAATTTCAATCAAATCTATTTTTATGTTTTAAGCTTCATTGATGATTTGATTGACATCCCTATGCATCACATGTTTAGAGCTAATCCATTTCATACAACTTGTGTAACTTTGATATCATTAACAAGTTGTTACTTTTAACATGTGATTGCATCATATCCTCAATCATAAATGTTTTATGATCTTAAACTTTCAAAAGCCTTAGGCATACATTTATGAGCTTTCATTTTCAAAATGATTGAGGACCACACACACACACTTCATATACTTTCATCTTTGCATTCATAGTGTGAGTGTGTATTAGTTCTACACTTCCATATCCGCCTATTTAAGAGGCATTGTAATGAGCTTAAATAGAATCTCCATCAAGTGTTTATAGACACTAATTTAGAGAGATAACCAACCATGTGGTTGAAGAGGTTATTGCTTAGCCTATAAAAGCATAGTGTATAGGTTGATGTTAAGCCTTAAAAAACATCAATGTAAAGGTTATTGCTTAGCCTTGGAAAGCATATTGTAAAGGTTATTGCTTAGCCTATTGAAAAGCATAAATAGTGGAAATCCGGTGGGGTGTTGGATCACAAGCCGGTAGTGGATGTAGGCATTGAGGCCGAACCACTATAAATACTTGTGTGATGGTGTTTGCTTTGTGGTGATTCTTTTGTTAGCTTCCGCATCTTGTATGATAAATCATCACATGTGACTAGTTTGTTTTAAAGAAGTTAAAATTGTTAAAATTGGTCATAAAAGGAGCTCACCCTATTCACCCCCCCTCTAGGGTTCGGATCCCCATGGACTTACAAGTGGTATCAGAGCGGGTTACTCCATTTTAGGGCTTAACAACCCGGAGTTGATCCTTGCTAGATTTGAACCCTAGTGTTGTATTTATTGCATATCTTTTTAAAGATTTCCTCTATGTTTGAAAATGTTTTTCCCTAGCCTCTTTGCACCACTCTAAGACTTTTCTAAGTTATATCTTCTAGAGTTGGTGAGTCCTCAAAGTGATCTCTCAAGGACACCTTTTCAAGACCTTAGGTGTATTTTCAAAGGTAGACTAATTGAGTAACCTTAAGGCCTTGATACCCCTAGACCAACCTATGCTTTTTAGTTATATCTATTTGTTGGTCTTGTTACATTTGCATTTTGTTTCTTTATAGTCACATCTTTTAAAATGCAATGTTTCTTTGTGATCATTTGATTTTGTCTTCATGAACTTTTATAGTTATATCTCATGGTTTTCAAAATCCCTTGATTGCAATTTTTTCATGATGGATTTGCATGTTGTTCATTTAGTAATATCTCTTGTTGTGCATATCTAGTCATGATCAATTGATTGTGATTACAAATGCTTTCATAGCTAGTTTTTCATGATCAATTGATGTTGGAAAATCATTTGATGTTTGTCATAGTTAGATCCTTTTTGAAAATCAAATGATTTGAAGCAACTTTAGTTTTCCATTGATTTACAAGTTATATCTTTTGGTATGGAAAATTTGTAAGTGTCTATTGTTTTTAAAAATTGAAAACTTTACAATAGTACACTTCTTGTTTTTCAAAATCACTTGCTCTTAATTCTATAAATGATTCTTTGTTGGAATTTCATACATTGAAGTGATTTGAAAAACTTTGGAAAATGTTCTAAGCTTTATTAGTTATATTTCTAGAAGCATTTTCCTTAAATTTATTTCCTTGTGCCTAACTATGATTATATCTTTTGGAAGGAAATAATTTTTACAAACAATTTGCATCTTTGCTCATTTAGTGACATTCTTTATGCAAATTGATTTTGTTGTCTTACATTGCATGGTTGGATATGATTTCATTGATTTGCATGTTTGTGCCTTAACTTGGTATATGTTTTCATTAATGCAAATTGATGAGTGTTTATGTGCTTTATAGTAAAATCTTGTATTTGAGCTTTTTAAGTACATTTGTGATTTAATGTGCTAAGTTCATTTGGTGTAAACCCCATATCTTTTTCCATTGCATTGTAAGCTTAGTGCATTTGCTAAGAGTGGAGATGTTACATGATAGCTTAATGGATCATTTTAGATGAATTGGAATTAAACCATTATTCTTAATAGGTATATCCATTTATGTGGTCCATCTTCATCTTTATGTGATCCATGATGTCTCTCTCACTTCATACCTTCTTGTGCTTTCAAAAGTAATATTCTTTATTGATGATATTGGTATGAGTTAGATCTTGAGTGTTGATAGATCCTCTCTATGCAAATGTCAAATTGTTCTATGTATGGTTGTGGTATTTATTCTATTTGTAGAAACCATACTAGAACTCAAATCCATCCTCTATGCCATTCTAGTCATATCTTTTTGGATGGTTATGATGTTGATTCATGTGTATTTTCTAAGTGATTTCATTCTTATACATGTTTCAACTTCATAGTAGTGATCTTGATCATATGAAACTCTTTGAAATCCATTCCTCATATTTCTATGTGTTTGATGGATAACTTAGATGTTGAATTCATATGATTTAGTCACTTTTTAAATTGCATGCATTTCAAAGTTTTATCCTTTTGCATTGCAATTTATCTTGTTCATCACTATGCTCAATAGTTATATTTTTAAAAGTGATGAATATGCATTTATGATGCTTGATGGAATTTTGTCACATTCTTGCTCTTTATGATGTTATCAAATTCAATTGGATTCAATTGGTATAATGTTTTATTGATTTGATTTCTTGTGAATGTGATAAATCTTGTGTGCATTGGATTGAACTTGATAAGTAATATGATTGTTCCATTTCACACACCATTAGCATCATAATGTTCATGTTGCCACCTCTTTTGCTCATATAGGTATATATCATGACCACCATGTTTATGTGTTCATAACATTGGTTGGTTGATTGTTGAGGTAGGCTTCATGTTTGAATTTCATTTCACTCATCTTGCACATTAATAGTCATATTTATTGATTGAATGAAATGAGTTCAAAACCTTCATAGCATATGCTTTCCATAGTTAGATTATTTGATGCTATGATTAATAAACCCTATATCATGGATAGCTCTAATTTGGATTTTTCCTAATAGGTATATTCTTAAATCCATTTTAGAGTGATTGATTTAATAGTCATATCCTAAATCTCAATTGGTATTCTTTGTTTGTCCAATTGATATCCATGATTGCTTTTCTCCATAGACCTAGCTCTCTTTTGGTAATTTGATCATATTGAGCTTTATAGTTATATGAATCTAATCCTTTCCTTGAAGTTGACCCTCACTTGGTTAAACCATCTTCTTCTTGTACCTAATAGTTAAATCTTTGTCAAAAGTTTGACAAAAGGAGATAATGGATTGAGGGGGAGTGTAAACCTTCATAGGAAGTATTAGCTTTGATCAAATTGACCCTTGGATTGCCTTTGAGCCCTTAGAGACTACTACCTCACATGATAGCCTGTTATGTACTTCATTTTCGATTTCATTTGTTAACAGGTGCTACTAATGATATTTTCCTTGTTTCATGTGTGTAGGTACCTTTGCAATTTAATGGCAAAGGGGGAGAAATTATGCAAGTTCTCAAAAGGGTGAAGAGAAAGTCCAAGCTTCCAAAGGGGAGAGTTGTGCATGATCTTCTACAAAGGGAGAGAATGCATACCTTGCCAAAGGGAGAAAGAGGCATGGTCAAAGGGGGAGAGCAAATAGAAGAAACAAAGCTTGGAAGCTAAAGAAGATGCTTGGATAAAGAAAGAAAGAAGAAAGAAAGCTTGAAGGTTGATCAAGCTCCAAGCATCATGAAGATTGAAGCCCAAGAGCCCAAGCTATGAGAAGGAGCATCCAAGAAGATTTCAAGCCTTGTCCAGCTGAGGGGGAGCTGAAGACTTAGTGTGTATGTTCAGTGGTGAGTGTGTTGCCATCAAATTGCAAAGGGGGAGATTGTTAGGAATTTTGTAGATTGCAATTTGATGGATGCATTTCATTCTAGCATCATTTGATTCACACACACTTGCATTGTTTTAAATAAACTTGAAATCTTGTTTTATTCATGCATTGTTTTTAAGATTTGTAAAAGTATTGTTTTATGCATGTTTTGTTTTAATTTTGGATGCATTTGTTTTAAGAAAAAGGAGTTTTTAGAAATCAAGCAAGCCTTTGTTTTAAAAGTCTTTGAATCCTTTTAGGCTTTTTGTTTCATGTTTTTATACATCTTAGAATGATTTAAAACATGTGAAAATGCTTGATTTTAATGGCCCAAAAGATCCCCAAAGAAAATCTTCAAGAAACCCAAAAAATGGGAAATTCTGGGCAGGCCCGGTCAACCGGCCATGTGTGGCCGGTCAACCGGCCAAGAGGCCCGGTTAACCGGCCACACAGGGCAGGTCAACCGGGCTGGCACAACGGCTCTTTTTATGACCGTTGTGCTTGGCCGGTCAACCGGCTAAACTAGCCGTTGGGGCTGTTTTGGCTATAAAAAGGAGTTCTTTCCCTTTCCAAATGTTGGGAATTTTTAACCCCTCCTTGAGAGGATTTGAGGCATATCAAAAGGGAAAAGAACCAAGGGATGAAGGGGATGATTAGGAAAGCTAAAGCTTGGATTAATGAAGTTAAACCACCAAGTAGGCTCTTCCTTCCTTAATCATATGTTTTCATGCTTTTGTTTTATTTTTGGTAAATCATTTCTAGCATGTTAAACTATGTTTGTGTTGTGTCCTTAACATATTTTATGTTTTGAGTTGATTTATTGTTTTGGATACAACATCATATGATTCAATCCAAGTAGTACTTAACTTTGGTAAATCTAAGTAGATCATGTTAATGAAAGAACTTTGGTAAATCATATGTAACATGATCCATATACTTGGTTGAATCTTTGGTTGTTGTTTTCCATCATAAGAACATCTCTCTCAAAACTAACTTATGTTTTGGATTCAACTTCTTTACAAATCATATGTTTTCATGTTTTGTTTTATCATTGGTAAATCTTTGTAACATGTTAATCTATGATTTGTTGTATCCTTAGCATGTTCTATATTTTGAATAGATCTATTGTTTTGGATACATCACCATTGATTCATCAAAGTAGTACTTTATCTTTGGTAAATCTAAGTAGATCATGTTAATGAAATATGTAACATGATTCATATACTTTGTTGAATCTTTGGTTGTTGTTTTCCATCATAAGAAAATCTCTTTCAAATGTATCTTATGTTTTGGATTCAACATCATTACAAATCATATGTGTATTATTGTTTTAATGTTTCACAACTTGCATCACTTTGATAGGTAAATCATTTTCAAGTTGTCTTTATAATTACATATGATTTGTCCCCTAATTTCAATCAAATCTATTTTTATGTTTTAAGCTTCATTGATGATTTGATTGACATCCCTATGCATCACATGTTTAGAGCTAATCCATTTCATACAACTTGTGTAACTTTGATATCATTAACAAGTTGTTACTTTTAACATGTGATTGCATCATATCCTCAATCATAAATGTTTTATGATCTTAAACTTTCAAAAGCCTTAGGCATACATTTATGAGCTTTCATTTTCAAAATGATTGAGGACCACACACACACACTTCATATACTTTCATCTTTGCATTCATAGTGTGAGTGTGTATTAGTTCTACACTTCCATATCCGCCTATTTAAGAGGCATTGTAATGAGCTTAAATAGAATCTCCATCAAGTGTTTATAGACACTAATTTAGAGAGATAACCAACCATGTGGTTGAAGAGGTTATTGCTTAGCCTATAAAAGCATAGTGTATAGGTTGATGTTAAGCCTTAAAAAACATCAATGTAAAGGTTATTGCTTAGCCTTGGAAAGCATATTGTAAAGGTTATTGCTTAGCCTATTGAAAAGCATAAATAGTGGAAATCCGGTGGGGTGTTGGATCACAAGCCGGTAGTGGATGTAGGCATTGAGGCCGAACCACTATAAATACTTGTGTGATGGTGTTTGCTTTGTGGTGATTCTTTTGTTAGCTTCCGCATCTTGTATGATAAATCATCACATGTGACTAGTTTGTTTTAAAGAAGTTAAAATTGTTAAAATTGGTCATAAAAGGAGCTCACCCTATTCACCCCCCCTCTAGGGTTCGGATCCCCATGGACTTACACAGCCAACCGCACAATCACGGTTCCTTTTCCCGAGAGCATCAGAATTCTCACCTGAAATTCGGTCAGCTCCACGGTTACCCAGCGGCTAACCGCCGAAGGCATCGGCGGCTAACCGCCAGCTAACCGCCAGGTAACCGAAATTTCCCAGATTTCGAAAAGCTCCCCGCTCGAACGAACTCTCCGGTTCGTTCGAGCGTTGCGCTTTGTCTATCGAAGGGGATTCATTAGGCATTGCTTGATGCCATCCGAGAAAGAAACCATATCACAAATATGTCATTCGAAGTTTTGAAAAGTGTAACAGTGCATAAGGAGTCCGGAATGTCTTCAAACTCAAGGAGTACCAAGTCATTTCAATAATCGACATACGGGACCCCTATTCACTTATATAGATCGTGAAATCAATATTTTTCCCGAAATTGTTATAGTTCATTGTTTCACCTCTTTTCCCGAGATTTGCATTACATGACTTGTTTTCCCGAAAGCATTGGAGTTACTCTAGTAACAGTTACTTGTCCCGAAGTGCATTGCACCATATGATATGTTAGTGTGCCCTTGAGCACCCCCGTCTTGCCCGTTTGATTATGTATTCATACTTGACTTGCTTGCATATGTCTCGATTGGTTTTAACCTATGAGTCGGCACCACTAAGCTTGGATAACCATGTTGGTCTGATCAACCGACTTGGAGATCCCCATCTTGTCCCGCCAGCTGCAGCTTGGATCCCGATACCCGGTTATTACCGTGGTCTTGTCCCGATACCGCAGATTGCTACTGTGGTCCCCGATGCCCGGCTCGCTACCGTGGTCATGTATAGTATATGTATATGCATTCATGAGATCCCCTGTTTCTCCTCACCTCGAGTGACTGAGATCAGGGCCTAGTATATTTATATGTATTGATATGAGATCCCCTGTTTCTCCTCACCTCGAGTGACTGAGATTAGGGCCTAGTTCTTGCTCTATCGCTTTAGTGATAGAGGACTTAGCTTCTTGTGGTTGCCATCTTGCCAGTTTCCGATTCCTTGGATACCCGACATGTTTTATATTGCTTATTTGCTTTCCGATAAATGATTCATTTTCTTTATGAAAGTTGTTATTTAAACAAGTGTTAATATTCTCCAATGTAAATTCAGTTATTATTATATTGTCTTCTGTTCTTTGTACCCGCACATGTTTTAAATGAATGTCGGTTGGGCGAATACCCATGCTTTTGCATATGTTTCAAACGATCGATTGTTTTACTAGATTTATGTGATTACACATGTTTTAAATGAACACCCGAATTGTCAAATACCCATGCTTTGAAATATATTTCAAATGACACTTGTTTTGCCAGATCACTGTGTTTATACCGGTTTCAAATGAATATCCGATTTGTTAAATATCCCTGCTTTGAGATATGTTTTAAATGAACCCCCAGTTTTATTAAATATCTGTATTTTTACATATCTTTCAAATGGACTTTGGTTTTGCCAGACTGCTATGGATACCCGATTTGTTGTATACTTGTGTTTTTACTTAAGTTTCAAATGAACGTTTGTTTTGTCAAACCACTATATTTATACATGTTTTAGACGAACACCCGATTGTCAAATATCTATGATTATAGATGATGCAAACGAACACATGTTTTATTAGATGTTCATGTTTTACCCGTGCTTGAAATGAATACAAGTTTTCCCCGAGATTCCCGACTTTGCACCCGTTTAATTATATGCAGTACTTGATCGATTAGCATGATTTATTATATGTTTTACTCTTTAGTATATTTGTGATCTTTTCATCCACCTGCCAGACCGTCGTGTCTGACCCACTACTTTTGGTACTCAGGTTCAGATTTCTTCGCCCCGAGTTGAGTGTTTTGTTGGCTTTGGAGCCATGCCTTGCAGGTTGTTTTGTCGGCTATGTCATGTAGACATTGAGCTCGACATCGGAGCTACGTCACATTTGGGTAGTAGTTTATAGCTTCTTGTTGTATGGCTTTTGTTAGCCTTTTCCTTGGGATTCTTAATTAATGTACATTGATAATTGTAACTTGAACATATTTGGGAATGTAATATCCTGTGACTGTCAGCTCTGTAATTTATTGTGTTGGTTACTCCAGTCTGATATGATTCTTGATATATTAGCTATACGCTAAAGGTTGAGTGCGACGCGGAATCCGATGGCCACGGACTTCGGGTCGCAACGCCACAAATGCTTCCGCAAAATATTCAGAATGTGTTGTCTTCACACACGCGGATCTTGGGAGAAGTAAAAATACATTTATGCTTTAATCCCATCTCCCGCCCCCGAGATCGATTCTGTTTCGGGGGCGTGACAATGTGTATAATGAAAGGAGATGAAAGAGGACTAATACCTTGATGATATGATGGCCTCAAATCTCTGATACAAGTGCTCCAAAGGTCTGATCTCAGCCTGCAGTCACCAATGCAAGTTGCAGGAATTTTCTTCAGTAGCTTTTTCTTTGATCTTCTCTTCTATTCCACAACCCAAACTGATTGGCTTTGATTGTGGGATCAAACAATGGTTTCCTAGATGGGTTTTCTGAACTAACCTTTGTGGAAAAGAACTAGGACCTGATCTCCTCTCTTCAATGAATGAAGAAGAAGACAGCCATGGACGTGTGCTACTTGGGCAGCCAATGGTTCCCACTTGTTTCACGCCTAGGGCAATTCCTCTCTTCAATTGTTCCTTTTTGCACGCCTAGGGCAGGGATGGGTTTTTAAATCAATTACATTCCTTCATTAGTTATCTCTAATAGGAATGACCATCCCTAAATAATAGCAACCAGCCACCATAGTAGTGCAACACCTTCTAATTAAAGATACTAAAATTTAGTAAACTTTAATCATAGGAATTCTTACCCAAATAGGAATCCTACCTTCCAAGTAAAGATACCTAGTTAAACTTGGAAACCTCACACAAGGGGCTCCCCTTATGGCTGGCCCACAAGATAGATAAACACACCATGGCCCACAAGTTAATAATTTAGCTAGAGTTAAATTCATGTATGCCATCAAAAGCCTATTTGAATTTAAACTCAAAATTATTCTTCCACAAAATTAATTCAACCACATATCATTTAATTAAATTAGGAAACCATGCCAATATAGGAAGATGGCTAGAAGAGGGACCAAAAGACATATTGCCCTTGGCTCCCAAAATGACCAAAATGTCCATGCTAACCCCATAGCAACATTAAGATCATTTTAACCCTAACTCATTCCACTAAAGAGTTACGGTTGCACTCCAGGGACAAATATTAAATTGCAAATTAAGCTCATCATAAACTGACGATTGTCTTTGACCTACCAGGTACAATGACCACAATGCCCCTCTATGTAACATCCATAACCAAGTAGGTTAACTGATGTACTATCTACCTTCTTGATTACATCTCATCCTTAGAACTTCATACCCTTGACTTAATCATCATCCGTATATCATTCTCTTGATCCAGGGAGCGACCCACAAGTTCAATATCCATATGGAACATCCATATACTAAGATCTTAGATTCTGATGATTAATCGGATAATTCTAAGGGGACGATCATTCCATCACACGATGACATAGATTCCATATTGCATTTGCACGTCCCAACTAATCAAGCCCGAGTACCCAAAACACAGAGCTGTTGACCCATGAACAGGATCTCACCCATAGTGAATTAAAGTACAAGAACTCGACTTCGTCAGTTCATCCACAAATGCTCAAGATTAAGAGCACTAGTCACTCAGTAGCAAGAGGTGACTTGATCTCTCTCTGTGATAGTACTATTTTAGAGATCACACCTTTAATGGTCCTGTTCAATGCATGACACATGCACTAGTGAGATATATCCAGGAAAGACCTCCCGTGACTAAGGTAAGTCACCCTGAACACAGGAGAGTTTCTCACTATAACTTATACCAAGATGAAGTGCTCAACTCCATCTCTCAGTTATGAACAAGTTTATTGTTTCAAGTGTCCATGACTCAGACCTTTCTGTGTGTAGCCACTACACACCCAAGTCATTTACTAGAAAACAATGGGCCTTACACAACCATACATATACACAAGTAATAAGAGAAAAATGTCATTCTATTAAATAACCAATAAATATCCAGTAACAGAGATGTGAGTGCAGTCAGTGGGCTTTAGGGCATACACCAATCCCAACAACCCTGACCTCAAGTCTATCTTGGAAAAGTAGGCTGCTCCTTGCAACTGATCAAATAATTCGTCTATCCTTGGCAATGGATACTTGTTCTTCACGGTCACATGGTTCAACTTCCTGTAGTCAATGCACATTCTCAAACTTCCATCCTTCTTTTTCACAAACAACACCGGTGCTCCCCACGGTGAAACACTTGGCCTAATAAAACCTTTGCTCAACAAATCCTGTAATTGGAGCTTTAGCTCACCCATTTCTGCTGGAGTCATCCTGTATGGTGCAATCGAGATCGGAGCCGTCCCTGGATGGAGCTCAATTGTGAACTCAACTTCTCTGATTGGTGGTAAACCCGGGATTTCTTCTAGAAAAACATCCGAAAATTCACACACAATGGGGATATCCTCCACCCCTTGGGACTGTTTATCCTCCGTGATAAACGCAATAAATGCCTGACACCCACTCTGAACTAATCTGCTTACCTTCAAGGTTGAAATAAATCCTGCCTGAGTTTTTCTCCTGTTCCCCTGAAATATCAATTCTGCCTGTGGTCCTTGGAATCTGAATGTTATGGTTTTACTAAAACAATCCATGGTGGCATGATATGCTTCTAACCAATCCATGCCTAAGATGACATCAAAATCATGCATGTCTAAAACAATGAGGTTGGCCGGTAAATTAACATCTCCTAACAAAACTGTACAGCTAGGGTAATAGGTTCTACACACAACTTGTTTCCCTACTGGTGTGGTTACTATCAGAATATAATCCAATTCACTATGTGGTGCATCAGTCATCTTAGCAAAACTAGGAGATAAAAACGAATGTGTGGATCCAGGATCAAATAAAATCTGAGCTTCTACCCCACAAACAAGAAGTTTACCTTCTACCACGTCTCCTGCAGCTTCAGCATCCGCACGATTGAGATAATATAAACGTCCATGCATCTGTAGTCTATTCGGTGCTTGATTTTCCCTTCCTTGGCCATGTCTGTTCTGTTTTGGAGGACGAGCATTCTGATTCTGTGCTGGTGGCCTAGCCTGCTGCTGCTGCTGAGGTGGTCTAACTTGATTCTGGACTGGTGCTTGATTTTGAGGAGTTGCTTGTCTCTGCTGTTGGTTTTTGTTCCCTTGATTCTGAAGTTGTGGGCAATCCTTGATTGCATAGTTCATAGCCCCACATTTGAAACAGGCATCCATGGCCTTACGACATTCATGAGTTTCGTGGTTCTTGCCACAGTGGCCACAACCCTGTCTCACTTGACTTTGTTCTTGCCTTGGTTTCTTGTTTTGTTGTTGCTTCTGATTCTGCTGCTGGTAGTGCTGCTTCCTGTCTTGAACGATCAGGTTGTTAATATCTTCAAACTTATATGCCCGTTTGACCGCTTCATCATATGTAGCTGGTGGAACTACTCCTATAACATCTCTCATGAAAATCGGATTCAATCCTTCCAAAAACTTCGTTATCTTCTTCTACTCAGTGTTAATCAACTTAGTAGCATCTCTAGCCAACCTTTCGAACTTGGTGACATAGTCTAGCACCGTCATGTTGCCTTGCTTGAGCTGCTAAAATTCAATAGCCTTCTGCCTCTTAACATGGGAGGGAATGTACTTATCCTGGAATTGTATCTTGAACGCTGCCCACGCATCTTCGTTAGCCATTACCGAGTATGGGTCCTCAACCGTTTGCCACCACCGATCAGCAAGCCCATAGAATAGTGAAGCTGTAAGGTTGACCTTCTGTCTACCCGTGCACGTAAAGACATCAAAGATTTTCTCGGTATTAGCTAGCCAGTCATCTGCAACTAACGGGTCCTCGTTGCCCGAAAATTCCTTCGGTGCTCTCTTCCTGAACTTCTCAAATAGCGCGTTAGGGTCATGATCCCTATTATGGATAACAATTTGTGGACCCAAAGGCTATGGAGCTAAATTCCTGTTCTGAAGAACTTCCAAGAGTTGCCTCTGGACTTGAGCCATTTCTTCATCCTTCTTTGCTAGCTGTTCTTGAAATTTGGCTTGAGTCTCATTTGCCTGCCTTTGTTGTTCTATCATAGTTTGCATGAGTTCTTGAAATTGTGTAGCGGTTGGCGTATTAGTCGTGTCTGACTCGTTCTGATTACTGCCTGAAGCATTATTGTTTGGAAATTCCCTTGGAGGCATGATGCTGTAAAACAAGGTGTTAGTACACAATAAACATGGTATAAGGGTTTCTAAGGTCCTATACCAACGAATCTATCGAACTCACGAATCCTCGCCACGTTCCTAAGACCTTTCTAGTTTCTTTTAAGTGCCTGAAACAAGTCCCACTCGGATACCAATCCTGTCGCGACCCCGGAACGGCCCCCGGGCCCGCGACGGTTGATTCTGTTTGTTTTCCCACAAGTTCCCGCAGTGAGGATTCCCAAGACACGCGGAATCTGTCTCACATGATCAAGTTTGCGGAAGCGTGTATCAAATCACATCAAGATAAACACCAATAAGTTTTTAAGTGCTATGACAAATGATATCAAGACATAGTATCAAAAGAAAGGAGTTAACATGGCATTCCCATCATGATTCAAGTTATGAGACTAAGACCAAAGTAAGTTAAGTTTAGTTACATCCCATAAGAGACCAACAAAGGCCAATACAATTCTCAAAATAATAAAAGAACCCAATGACAAAATGTAGCGAAACTCAAGAACTCACCCGACGTCTAGTTGACATCGTCGGGTTGCCACTCTCTGACTGGGGGTGGCTCAAGAGCCTCCTCCGGACGCTTTTCCTCAAAGGCAACGTCACCTGCACCTGGGCACCAACATACAAGGGTCAAACACAATGGTTTGGTAGGTAATTAATTTAGGCATGAGCATATAAGTAGTAAATATTTTAGGAAACATATAAAGACATTTTGTTGAATTGTAAACAGTTACATGACTAAGGTACATTTCAAAATACGAGCAAAACTGACATGAATACTTATAATATCATGAATAGTTACATTCTACAATGAGCCCATCCTTTCTCTATCATTTATAATGAAAAGAGCAAGCACGCACGACAAGCACGATATACATAATATAATCACGACACGATTCCCACATATACGGGGATTCCGGCCGCGGAACCGGACACGCACGATGTGTAATAAAATACACAACCAGTCTGCAGACAGTCCACATGTTTAAGGACCCCCAGACAGAGGGCCAAACTGAAAGGGTAGTCCAAGCTCAGTGGTGTTCACTTGAATTCATGAATGCATAAAACACAACAAAACAAGGCTTAAACAAGTCGAACTTAAGAGGGGAATCACTTATCAAAATGAGACAAAACACGGCTAACAAGAGGCATAATTAATATGCGTAACAGGCTTAGGAAGTGACCCCTTTTTCTTGAAACAAAATCTTCAATACGAGCTTGTACTTAAACTTCAAAACGAGTACTCAATGATATTCATTGTATCAAAAGTTAAAGTACGAACACAAAGTCTATCAAGCACATGTAAGGACCTTTGATTGATCTTTGTGTAAACGAAGCCCAAATGTTGGAATTTAAAAGAGAATCGGTGCCCGGAAGTTCAAAGACATCTCAGGTTTCGAGTGCACAATATCAGGCTAAAGGTCACTTAACATGTTCTAGTTTTCATTCTTACAAATACTCTTCAAAACAGGCATTTTGTCAATTTCGGTCAGCTCGCGGTGAACTGTCGGCTAGCCGAAATGGGATATGGCGGTTAGCTGCAAGCTGACCGACAAGCTAACCGCTGGAACCCAGGTCTGAAACTTAGCTCTCTAGAAAAGGAGCCGTAATGAGTTCGGTTGGCCAACGGTTAGCCGAAATGGGGATTTCGGCTAGCCGCTAGCTAACCGTCACGCTGACCGAAAACCACTGTCAAAATGCAAGCTTCTGGAAAGGGAACCGCTGAGCTCTGTCAGCTCGCAGTTAGCCGAAATAGGGATTTCGGCTAGCCGCCAGCTGGCCAGCGGCTGACCGAAACTGCACGGGAAGTGCATTTCCAGTCAGATTTTCTTTCATTTCTTCTTCCCTTCTTCTTGTTTCTCATTCAACCTGTACTTCCCTGAGCCTACTTGCTCTCCAAGGGGTAAAACACACATTTCATAGTACAAATTGAGACATTACATTCCCATTCTCCAATCTAAAAAAAAATCCCCAAATTTTCCATTCAAGACATAAATTTCAATGGAATGAGAGGAATGAAAAGAAAACAAATTAAATGCACACATGCTATCATCCATCCTAGATTGGCACACATGCTATCATCCATCCTAGATTGGTTACTTGCCTTAGTCAAAGATGTCACAAACTTTCTCCAAGCACTTCCACTCAAGCTAATCCAAAGACTACAAAACCCATGAAAACCAAACAAAACTCACTAAATCTTGAAAACAAGGAACTCATTTTCACAAAAGGGTTTGCAATATGAAAAACAAGATCTTTAGGAACCAAAAAGGCTCCACTAAAGAGATGGGTTGGAGCTCTTACCTAGAAAAGGCCAAACAAGAGAGAAGGAAGAAAATGGAGCTCTTGCCCAACTAGAAACTTCAAGAAATTTGCATCAATGGAAAGCTTAGGATGAGAGGAAGAAGATGACGGTCTTGGAATCTCGTTTGGAGTCTTCTAGCTTGATCATTCAAGAGAAATAGAGTGGAGAGAAAGGGTTTCTCCTCTTGGCTGCTCAAGGGTTAGGGTTTGAGAGTGAAAGAGGGAAAGAAGAAAAGAGTTGACTTAAACCTTAGTAAATGGGGCCCAATGGCCAAATCTTGCATCAATGAAAACATGATCTTGCGGGCTTCGAATGAACTCAACGAAGAAGGATAAAATGATCCTCGAAATATCTAATTTCCAAAAAGTATATTTTTGACATGGTTTTGAGAACTCGAAATTTGTGTCCAGATTTGTGTATAAAAGACAACTTTACACTTTTTGGGCCAGAACTTGGGTTTTTGGGCTTCAAACATGAACGGGCTGAAAACGAAAGTTGTAACACATAGGAAAATCATTCAAATGAAATCAAAATCACAATTAAAAACGGAAACCGATACGATCCTCCCAAGCTTACACGTGCACTCAAGCCTTCCTGAGTGTGTCTGACTAACACTAAACGTCCTCAAAATTCCCAAAGCTTTATCCAGGACTAAACTAATTATTTCTAACCCAACGACAACTAAACCCACTTAGGACTAAACACACACTAATCGTACACTAATCGAATTAGTCTGGGTCGGGGTCTAACAAAAATGCTCAAAGACTCTTGGTCAAGAAGCCCTCCTTCAAGTTTCTCTTCGAGGCACATCAACTACAAAAGTTACTCGTCGTTGTACCTAGAGGGGGCATTTGTTGACACCAAAAATGTCATTTTGCCTCTTCAACATCAAAAAGTTGCATCCTACTACAAACGGGCAATGCTACTTCAAGCATCAAATCTTGTTAGAATCACTTGAAAACAGATAGATCCTTCAAAACAGCCAAAAGAGGAGTTCACATGAAGTTTCGGACCATTTCCACATCATTTGGCCTAACTTCACTCCTCCGGCAGCCAAATAGGCACTCCTGGCGGCGACGGCGTCGAAGACATCAAAACTTCGATTAGAGCCTACGGATGGTCTAAAAATACCTCCAAAAGGCCCAATGTCAAATTTCAGGTCATTCCGGCAACGTTTGACCCGACTTCGACGCTCCAAAAGAAAATCAAGCCCCTCGGCGGCGAGAACCACCTGGACCATTAATCATCAAACAGAGCACATGGGCGGCTTCAACATGCTTCAAAAGGGTTGCACGTCAAATTTCAGGTCATTCCGACAACATTTGACCCGACTTCGACGCTCCGAAAGAAAATCAAGGCTACCGGCGGCGGAGCACCCCGAGACCATGACATCCAAATTGGAGCTAATGGGTCATCTCAAAATGATTCCAATAGGCTCCCTGTCAAATTTCAGGTCAATTGGACATCGGTTGAACGCACATCAAAGCGCGACATCTTCCTCGCGGCGAGATCAAGCCTAGCAGCGACGGGACCCCAAACGGCTTCAAAACTCAAACCAAAGCCCATGGCTGGTCCTATTTACTTCTCAGGAGGCTTCATCTCAAATTTCAGGTCATTCCGACATCGTTTGACCTAGTTTCAACTCTTGACGAAAAATCGACCGCAAAGTCTTCGGCTTTTCCAAAAAATAGGAAACTTTGTGCTCCGATTTGCACGGCTTCTCGTCAAGTTTTCTTCAGGAGAATCAATCCAAAAAAATGAGGAAAAATGTCAACAAAAATGCAGGAGAAAGAAAGAAACAAAAAGCTCAAAAAACGGCCGACAAAACGACGACCAAAAGGGAAAAAAATTCCCCCATGGTCGCCGGCGACCCTGAAAATCCGAGTCGCCGGATTTCCGCCGGAGGGCCCGTTTTCCGATCCTTTTCGCGTTTCCGGAGTTCCAGCCCTTGTGATTTCCTAAAAATCTGATTTTTGATGCTCGAAAACGATTGATCTTCGTCAACATCACAGATCCGCCGTTAAAAGCATGGAATCATCATTGATCGCTCCAAGATCGCCAACCGGCTGACCAAGAAAGTACACTTTCTGTCCGACCGATCGAAAAATCGACAAGACAGATGGTACCGGCCCGCTATTAGCAATTTATGTCTGAAGTTGCATGATCATCCGACATCAATCAACATGAAGATCCATCGTCGATCATCGTAAGAAGAATTCCAAAAGACGCGGCACGGCCCGCGACCCTTCAAATCCCTGGCGGCCACTTAATGTTGTTAATTGACCCAACTAAATGCGGTCATTAACTCATTGTTTTGAACGGCCCAATCAGAAGCAAGGAAATGGGAGTTACAAGTCAAAGCCATCTTGGCATTAAAGCTATGAAACTCCTCTCATCATGGAGATTGAAGGCGATTAAATGCCAAACATTCTCCATCGGCCAATCAGATTCAAGGAAAAAGGAGTTACAAAATCAAGAAATAAAAACTTGTGACTCCTCCCATCATGGAGCTTTAAAGCCATCAAAGCTCATAAACACTCCTAAATGTCTACCAAAGGCCTATAAATAGGAGATCATTCCAAAAAGAACGGATCTAAAAATCCATCCAGAAAAATCAGAGAAAAATTAGCCTGAAAGATCGTCTAGAATTCCCGGAAGCTCTGCTACTCTGAAGAAATTCTGCTACAACAAACACAACAAGGTGATTGAAGCCCCTTGGGGGGAACTCTCCCCCTAAGGCAAAGCCTTCTCTTCTCCTATTCAACATGGCCAAGACACGGCTCTTCAGCCCGTCTCTTCATTTTTTTATTGGGTATAGGACCTTCCCTTGGTCCTTATCCTCTAAAAAACTGAAGTCCAAGTCAAGCCAAAAGAATCAAAGCATCAAGCGTTCCCATCTGAAGGACGATGGCGAAGTCCATACATGACTTGCGACAGTCGATCTGAACGGGTCCCCGCAATCCCCTGAGAAGTCAAATTCATTTTCTTACTTTTCCGTTGTATTTTGTATTTTCTTTAATAGACAAAAAATCACATTTCTTGTCTTTCTTCATTGATGAGATTTGTAAATCGCCTTTCACGGCACAAATCGCCTTTCACGGCACAAAATCGCCTTTTATGGCACAAATCGCCTCTCACGGCATTCAAAAAAAAACTGTCTCTTTTCTTAAATATATGTGCAATGGAAAGTTAGAAAAAAGGTTGATTTCCTTTCTACTTGTGAAGGTGGATCTCCGAATCACCATCTCTAAATTCCAAGTAGAATAGAAAATCTGGCATACCCGTACAAAATATTGATGCCCGCCTTTCTCCCCCTTTCTTCCCTCCATTCGGCCCTTTCTTAGTGACCCCGGGGACGGATGGGAGAGGAAAGGAAGGAAATTCGGGTCCATCAAGTACCAGCTCAGCTCATCCCGATCTCGGTATTCAAGTTCGACCAGAGTGCAAAGATTCATCTAGCTCGGTAATGGTACCAGCTAGACATCTCATCTCAACTCGACAAATAGTGCCAGCTTGAGCCAGCCTCAGTAAGAGTACCGACTGAAAGTCCGGGATCCGAACCCTAGAGGGGGGGTGAATAGGGTGAGCTTTAAATTAGTGATCAATTAAGACCAATTTTAACTTCCTTAAATTAAATTAGCTAGTGATGATTATCAAACTAAATGCGGAAACTAATAAAAACAATCACCACAAGGCATGCATAATCACACAAGGATTTATAGTGGTTTGGCCTCAATGCCTACATCCACTACCGGCTTGTGATCCAACACCTCATCGGATTTCCACTATCTATGCTTTTCAATAGGCTAAGCAATAACCTTTACATTATGCTTTCCAAGGCTAAGCAATAACCTCTTACACTATGCTTTTCTTAGGCTAAGCAATAACCTCTACAACCAAAAGGTTGGTTATCTCTCTAAGTAGTGTCTAGAATACACTTGATGGAGATACAATTTGTAGCTCAATACAATGCCTCTTAATTAGGCGGATATGAAAGTAAAAATCAAATTCACACACACACACTGAATGCAAGGATGAATGCACAATGTGTATGTATCATGTCCTCAATCAATTTAAAAAGATTTTTAAAAACATGAAACCTGAAATGCCTAAGATGATTTGAAAGATTTAAAACATAGGCTAGCTTGATTCGAAAATCTTCTTTTGAAAACTAAATGCATCTAAGTTTAAAATCTAAACATGCATAAATCAATATTCCTACAAGTCTAAAAAAATGCATGAGTAAATCAAGATTTCAAGTATTTCAAAAACAATGCATGTGTGAAAATTCGAATGATGATAAAATGATAATGCATCCATCAAATTGCAAAACACAAAATCCCTAACAATCTCCTCCTTTGCAATTTGATGGCAACTTACTCAACATCGAATTTACACACTAAGTCTTCAGCTCCCCCTACGCTGGACAAGTCTTGAAATCTCTTGGATGCTTCCTTCTCTTAGCTTGGGCTCTAGTTCTTTTTCTTAATTCTTCTTGATGCTTGGAGCTTGATCATCCTTCAAGCTTCATTTTCCTCTTTCTCTCTTTGGTCAAGCATCTTCTTTAGCTCCCAAGCTTTCTTTCTTATTTCATCTCTCCCCTTGGCAAGATATGCATTCTCTCCCCCTTTGGAAGATTATACAATATCTCCCCTTAGACAACTTGGACATTCTCTCCCCCTTTGACATTAAATTGCAAAGGTACCTACACACATGAAGTAAGGAAAATACCTTTGACTAGCACCTGTTAACAAAAGAAATCGAAGATGAAATTCAAAATAGGCCGTCATGTATGATTAGTTATCTCTAAGGGTGCAAAGCCAACACAAGGGTGAATTTGATCAAAGCTAATGCTTCCTATGAAGGTTTATACTCCCCCTCAATCCATTCTCTCTTTTTATCAACACTTTGACAATGATGGGTACAAAGAGAAGGTGATTTTACCAATTGATGGTTAACTTCAAGGGAACGATTAGTTTTGCTTTATATGATCAAATTATCAAAATTAAGAGCAAGGACAAGGGAATGTGATAGGGGTTACATAGCGTAACATCAACTAATGTGCTTATGAAAATCATATGCTATGTATTGAACTCATTTCATCCATCATTAAATTTAAGAATAATGTGCAATGAGAATGAAATGAAATTCAATCATGAAGCCAACCTCAACTATTAACCAACCAAGATTATGATCATAAAATGGTGGTTATGAGATTTACCCATGTGTTTCATGAGAGGTGGCAAACATGAAGATTATGATGCAAATGGAATGTGACATGGAATAGAAACATATTTCCTAAATAAAAACAAGTTCAATCCAATGTACACAAGCTCTATCACATTCTCAAGATATACCAATTGAATATGATACCAATAGATACTAATTGAATATCAAAACATGTTTAAGAGCAAGGATGTGACAAACACACAATTCCATCAAGCATCATAAATGGATATTCATCACTGTAATGATATAATAATTAGTGAGCAAAGTGATGAATATGAGAAATTGCATTTTAAGAAATGTAAACATGTAAGATCAAAATGCAAAAGTGTCATGACCAACAATAGGATGAGAATATAAAGAAAAGGTTGGTCCAATGAGGTTCAAGGCCTTAAGGTTTGTCTAATTGTCAACCTTTGAAAATCCACTTAAGGTCTTGATAGGGTTGTCCTTGAAGGTTCACTTTGAGGTTGTTAGACCCCGACCCAGACTAATTCGATTAGTGTGTGATTGGTGTGTGTTTAGTCCTAAGTGGGTTTAGTTGTCGTTGGGTTAGAAATAATTAGTTTTAGTCTTGGACATAGCTTTGGGAATTTTGAGAACGTTTAGTATTAGTCAGACATGCTCAGGAAGGCCTGAGTGTACGTGTAAGCTTGGGAGGATCATGTTAGTTTTCCATTTTTAATTGTGATTTCGATTTCAATTGAATGGTTTTATTATTTGTTATAACTTTCGTTTTCAGCCCATTCGCGTTTAAAGCCCAAAATCCAAGTTTTGACCCAAAAGGGGTAAAATTGTCTTTTATACACAAATCTGGACAAAAATTTCGAGATCTCAAAACCATGTCAAAAATATACTTTTTTTGGAAACTAGATTTTTCAAGGATCATTTTATCCTTCTTCGTCAAATTCATTCGAGGCCCGCAAGATCATGTTTTTGTCAATGCAAGGTCTAGGCTCATTGGGCCCCATTTGCAAGTGTTTAAAGTCAACTCTTTCTCTTTTCACTCTCAAACTCTAACCCTAGAGCACCAAGAAGAGAAAACCCTTTCCCCTTTCACTTTCTTCCTCTTGAATGCACAAGCTAGAAGACTCCAAATGAGATTCCAAGACCATCATCTTCTTCCTCTCATCCCAAGCTTTCCATTGATACAAGTTTCTTGAAGTTTCTAGTTGGGCAAGATCTCCATTTCCTTCCTTCTCTCTTGTTTGTGCATCTCTAGGTAAGAGTTCCAACCCATCTTTTTAATGGAGCCTTTTTGGTTCCTAAAGATCTTGTTTTTCATGTTTGTAAACCCCTTTTGTGAAAATGGGTTTCTTGTTTTCAAGTTTGAGTGAGTTTTGAATGGGTTTTCATGTGTTTTGTAGTCTTTGGGCTTAGCTTGAGTGGAAGTGCTTGAAGAAAGGTTGGTGGCATCTTGGACTACGGCAAGTAAACAATCTAGGATGGATGTTAGCATGTGTGCATTTAGTTTGCTTTCTTTTCATTCTCTTCATTTCATTGGAAATCTATGTCTTGAATGGAAAATTTGGGGATTTTGTTTTAGATTGAAGAATGAGAATGTGATGACTCAATTTGTGCTATGAAATGGGTGTTTTATCCCTTAGAGAGCATGTAGGCTCAGGGAAGTGCAGGTTGAATGGGAGTCAAGAAGAAGGAAAAAAGAAATGTAAAAATCTGAATTGAAATGCACTTCCCGTGCAGTTTCGGTCAGCCGCTGGTCAGCTGGCGGCGATTTCGGCTGACCGAGTTCGGCGGTTCCTTTTCCAGAAGCTGGCATGTGCATCAGGGTTCAGCGGTCAGCCCTACGGTCAGCTTACGGCTAGCCGCCATGTCCCATTTCGGCTAACTGCAAGCCAACCGAAGTCAGTTCGGTTTCTTTTCCAGAGAGCTACGCTTAGACCTGGGTTTCCCGCAGTCTGCCTATCGGTCAGCTAGCGGCTAGCCGCCAGATCTTAGTTCGGCTAGCCGACATCTGACCGCGAGCTGACCGAATTTGACACCATTGCCCATTTTGAAGAATATTTGTAAGAATGAAAACTAGAACATGTTAAGTGACCTTAAGCCTGATATTGTGCACTCGAAACCTGAGATGTCTTTTAACTTCGGGGGCACCGATTCTCTTTTAATACCAACATTTAGGGTTTCGTTTACACAAAGATCAACCAAAGGTCCTTACATGTGCTTGATAGACTTTGTGTTCGTACTTTAACTTTTGATACAATGAATATCATTGTGTATTCGTTTTGAATGTTATGTACAAGCTTGTTTGAAGATTTGTTCCAAAAGTAAAAAAAGGGGTCACTTCCTAAGCGTGTTATGCATATTAATTATGCCTTTTGCTAGTCGTGTTTGTCGTGTTTTGATAAGTGATTTTCCCATTTTATCTCGACATGTTTAGACAGTGTTTCGCGTGTTTTGTGCATTCATGAATTTAAGTGAACACCACTGAGCTTGAACTGCCCTTTCAGTTTGATCCACTGTCTGGGGGTCCTTAAACATGTGGATTATATGCAGACTGGTCGTGTATTTTATTACACATCGTGCGTGTTCGGTTCCGCGGCCGGAATCCCCGTATATGTGGGAATCGTGTCGTGATTATATTATGTATATCATGCTTGTCGTGCGTGCTTGCTCTTTTCATTATAGATGATAGAGAAAGGATGGGCTCACTGTGGATTGTAACTATTCATGATATTATAAGTATTTATGCTAGCTTTGCTCGTAATTTGAAATGTACCTTAGTCATGTAACTATTTACGATTCAGCAAAAGGTCTTTATACGTTTCTTTAAACATTTACTTATTACATGCTCATGTCTAAATTGATTACCTGCCAAACCGTCGTGTTTGATCCTTGTATGTTGGTGCCCAGGTGCAGGTGAAGTTGCCTTTGAGGAGGAGCGTCCGGAGGAGGCTCTTGAGCCACCCCCAGGTTGAGAGTGGCAACCCGACGATGTCAACTAGACGTCAGGCGGGTTCTTGAGTTGCGTTTCATTTTGTCATGGGTTCCTTTTGGTTATTTTGAGGATTGTATTGGCCCCTATTGGCCTCTTATGGGATGTAACTAAACTTAATTACCTTTTTGTGTTAGTCTCATAACTTGAATTATGATGGGAATGCCATGTTAACTCCTTTTTTGTGATACTAAGTCTTGTTATTATTTTGTTATGGCACTTGAAAATTTTACTGGTGCTTATCTTGATGTGATTTGCTACACGCTTCCGCAAACTTGATCGTGTGAGCTAAATTTCGCGTGTCTCAGGAATCCTCACCGCGGGAACCTGTGGGAAAATAAACAAAACAATCGTCGCCGGCCCGGGGTTCGTTCCGGGGTCGCGACAGAGGTCCCACCAACTCTTGGAGATTTAACTCGAAAAAGTCTTAGAGGTGAAAAGAATCTTTTGGGGAAATAAAGATCTAGGAGGGAAAATTTCATTTTCAACAATAGTGGAAATCATTTTAATGATATGCAATAAAAGACAATACTAGGGTTCTAATCTAGATTTCAGCTAATAAGGATCAACTTCGGGTTGTTAAGACCTAGAATGGAGTAACCTCGCTCTGATACCAATTGAAAGTCCGGGATCCGAACCCTAGAGGGGGGTGGTGTGAATAGGGTGAGCTTTAAATTAGTGACCAATTAAGACCAATTTTAACTTTCTTAAATTAAATTAGCCACTAGTGATGATTATCAAACTAAATGCGGAAACTAATAAAAACAATCACCATAAAGCATGCACCATCACACAAGGATTTATAGTGGTTCGGCCTCAATGCCTACATCCACTACCGGCTTGTGATCCAACACCCCACCGGACTTCCGCTATCGATGCTTTTCATTAGGCTAAGCAATAACCTTTACATTATGCTTTCCAAGGCTAAGCAATAACCTCTTACACTATGCTTTTCTTAGGCTAAGCAATAACCTCTACAACCAAAAGGTTGGTTATCTATCTAAGTAGTGTCTAGAATACACTTGATGGAGATGTTGGAAGTAGGTGGGCCTTCCAGACAGGTTTCAAAAACTTTTGACCCACTTGATGCAGGGATCAATTGTCTAGAAAGGCAACAAACCCAATCCATGATGCAATTCCTCAAACACATAAACCATGTACAGCAATATAGCCTATCTAGAAGATAGTAAACAGCATCTAAACATGCAACCGCGAAATCTACAGCATACAAGGATGTAGATATACCTTTGGAGCCTTATAGTGCTCTAATGGAGAAGTTGAGTTCTATCCTTTGGTGATGAACACATTCACTATCCAATTCAGAATCTCCAACTCCCTTTTGATCTTCCACGCTATGACCCGTATTAGATCTCATTTTCTCAAGAAGATGGTGGAATCTTCAAGAGAAAACCTAACTAGTAACTCTAAGGAACTAAAGGTGAAAGAGAGGAGAACTTAGAGAGGAAGAGGACTTGTGCAACACTTGCACAAAGGGGCTGAAGTTGCTCACACTATGATGCACGACCAAGAGAAGTTATTTCCTCTTTATATAGCCCTCCAATCCATCTCTTTTCCTATTTGAAATAGAAGTTTAACTCCCATTACAAATAAGTAAACATCTCCCTTACTAATTGCCATAGAAGTCTCACTTCCACAACTATTAGTAGCTTTCTCCTTTCTAATTAAAATAGAAGTCCTACTCCCATTATTAATTAGTAGAAGTCTCACTTCAAATAGAAATAGTAACTTTCCTATTAGAGTTCAAGTAGAATTAGTATCTTTCTAATAATTTGGGCTAGCGTGGGGACCACTAGGGATTCCTTAGAAAGCTGGCTCCAACTGGGACACGCGACCCCACATCTCATGTGCAATCCGGGCCCACAGTTAATTGCAAATAACTCCACTATATAAATGCAATTGCACTTCAGTCTTAAGAATAAATTACAATGAAGGCCCTAAACTTTCTCAGTACCACAAGTAGGCCTGGACATGTCCACCAAATTAGATCCATATCTTATTATCCTTGAGCCCCAATTAATTATAGTGATCATTTGGTACCGATCCAATTAACTCTTAATTGGAATGGGTGCGCACTTACCAATGATAAATCCATTAATTTACACAAGGGGATATTAAAGATAGATTCCATCTTGACTATTGAATGTCTCCACAGCTCTACTACCACGTACCCAAATCACCGAGGTGTTGACCTACAATTGGCCTCACTCATTGGTGACTCAAAGCAAATGCATAGATAGAAACTTGAGTTCATTAATGTCTCAGGATTATGAGCCTATTGCTAGGGAATTATGAGAGCAAACCTTAAAATAAAGACAGTGTATATAAGGTGCTTCTCATGGTCCTTCAATACATCCAATGTACCAGCACCATGATCCGGAATCTTACATTCCGATGATCGAGACAAATCACACTATCTCATAGTGATCAGGGCGCTGCAACCTTGTCAGATGAGATGTCCAATCTCATCACTGGTTGTGAAGATATTTGAGTATAAGATTTGCAATACATGTCTCATGTATGTGGATCTCATCCATACACATGTATTACATCTAGTATACTCATGGACTCCGGCTCATCTCATGAGCCATTATGTCTTTCGTATTGGTTATGTGCAAGTATATAAAACACCATTCATCTCATGAAAGGAAAAGCATGAATTGTATTGATAAATAAAGAAATTAATCAATTTATTACATCATATACCCTTAGTATTGAGACCATAAACTAACAGGAGATACAATTTATAGCTCAATACAATGCCTCTTAATTAGGCGGATATTGAAAGTGGAAATCCAATTCACACACACACACACACTATGAATGCAAGGATGAATGCACAATGTGTATGTATAGATGTCCTCAATCAATTTGAAAATGAAAGCTCATAAATGTATGCCAAAGGCTTTTAAAAGTTTTAGCTCATAAAAACATTTATGATTGAGGAAAGAATGCTAATCACATGTTAAAAATAACTTGTAAAAGATATACCTATGTATTCCAAACAAGTTGTGAAATTCTAAGAACAAACATGTGATGCATAAGGATTTCAATCAAATTAACAATGTAGCTCAATATATGTATGCAAAAAGCATTTGAAAGTATGAAACACAAAAATAGATTTGATTGAAATGAAGGAACAAATCACATGTAATTTAAAAACCAACTTGAAAATGATGTATATCAATGCTAAGCTAGTTGTGTGAAACTTTAAAACAAAATATATGTGATTTGTGAAGTTGTTGAATAAAAAACATAAGATAGATTTAAAAGTGATTTTCTTATGATGAAAAACAACAACCAAAGATTCAACCAAGTATAGGAATCATATTACATATAATTTCAAAGATGATTCCAAAACATGATTCACTTAGATATATTAATTTCAGTCCTACTTGGTTTGAATCAAGGTGGTGTATCCAAAACAATATATCAATTCAACACACATATATATGTTAAGGACTCAACAAATCATAGTTAACATGCTTAAAAGGATTTACTAATAATTTAAGCAAAGCATGAAAACATATGAAAAGGAAAAGTAAGCTTACATAGAAGATTTACTTATGATTCCAAGCTTTAGCTTCCCTTTTGACCAACTATCCTCCCTTAGTTCATTCCCCTTTGTTTGGTCTCAAAATACCTCAAGGAGTATCCCTTGGATCCTCAAATTTGGCTAAGGAATGAACTTCAATTTATAGACAATGTTGTCCAACGGCTAGCTTGTCGGTAGACCGACATTTGGAGTTCGGTCGACCGAACTCAACAATCATATTCCAACGGTCATATATTTTGAAAGTTTGCTGACCGAAATACACTTGTCGGTTAACCGAACTGAAGTTCAGTCGACTGACAGGTGACCGACACTTGACCGACAGCTGACTGAGGTTCCCAGAAAACACATATTTCATATTCTGAAATCGGAACCGACAGCTGACCGACAAAGGTTCGGTTGACCGAACTTTCCCTGATTATAAAGATTCGTAAAAATGATTTTTGAAAGGGAAACTTGGTCTTAAAGGTCTAGGCCATTGAATCAAGCCTGGAAACATGTTTTAAATCATTCTAAGAGTTTTAAAAACATGAAACCTAAAATGCCTAAGATGATTTGAAAGATTTAAAACATAGGCTAGCTTGATTCGAAAATCTTCTTTTGAAAACTAAATGCATCCAATTTTAAAATCTAAACATGTATAAATCAATATTTCTACAAGTCTAAAGAAAATGCATGAGTAAATCAAGATTTCAAGTATTTCAAAAACAAAGCATGTGTGAGAATTCGAATGATGCTAAAATGATAATGCATCCATCAAATTGCAAAACACAAAATCCCTAACACCGACTGGGCTCATCTCGGCCTCGGTATAAGGCACCTCGGCAATAGTGCCAGGATGCATCCGAATCTAGTCTCAGTATCATCTTCAGCTTGGTCCGTCCACAGAGATGAGTACTAAACTATGATTGTACTTCCACGAAGTTATGACTATGTTACAGAATGTGCTGACAAACAAGACAGGCGCTGGAAAATGATCAGGTGTCGTCTTGATCAATCACATCCACATTAATACGAGAGGTCATATCTTGATTCGACCAGACAGTATCTCCACCTACCCTCACTAAGGGAGCGCCAGGTGAAAACCTCTACATATACAAGGGTAAGAATCCCTTCGGAGGTAGGTGATATGTTTTTTACAACATCATGCAATACTAGCATACTTGACTCTCATCTCCATCCTTTGTTCAGTGATAACACTAACTCAGGCATCGGAGAGCCTTCGGCTGACGGCAGTCAGGGTCTCTGATCTCTATTTCTCCTTCCCTTTCAGGTTCTTAGGGGATCTATCTCCCTTAAAGAAGCTTAAACAACAAATCACGAGTCTCACACTCACCTAATCTGAGCCCGTAATATTTAGGCACTCACACCTACAAAACCGAAATCTTTACAATCATAAGAATAAAATATTTCCAAATCAGTTGTTCCACGCAAATATCGTAGGATGTGTTTAATACCAGTCAAGTGCCTTTGAGTTGGTGCAGAGCTATATCTAGCAAGTAGATTCATAGAAAATGAAATATTTGGTCTAGTGTATTGTGCCAAGTACATCAGGGCTCCAACAGCACTTAAGTATGGTACTTCGGGATCCAATACTTCCTAATCGGTATGTATTTTTCTTTATATCTAGAGATCGGACAACCATTGGGGTACTTAATGTATGTGTCTTGTCCATATCAAATCGTTTTAACACCTTCTGCGTATAATCCTATTGGAATTTCTCTCCATTTGCAAGCCGAGATAGAATCTCGTTTTTCCTAGGTCTTTCATTTCAAATGCTTCCTTTAAATAATCAGTAGTTTTTTTCGAGCTCTTCTGGAGTCCCTATCAAATTTATATCATCCACATAAACTACTACTACTACAAATCCCTTCAAGAATTTCTTTATGATTAGACACGGGAAAATGAGATTATTTTCATACCTATTTTAGACAAGTATTCACTAAGACGATTGTACCACATTCTTCCCAATTGCTTCAAGCCGTAAAATGATCATCTTAATTGGAATGAGTACGTACTCCTTGAATTTGCTTCAGGCAAAGGAAATCCATTCGAGATTTTCAGGTAAATTCTTGTGTCTAGGTCCCCGTACAAGTAAGCAGTTACAACATCCATGAGTCACATTTCTAGATTTTGAAAAATTGTTAAACTCATCAGATATTTGAATGTTGTTGTATCAATAACAAGAAAGTATGTTTCCTCATAATCAATCCCAGGTTTCTATAGGAAACCTTGTGCCACTAATCGCGCGTTATATCTAGTAATTTTATTCATTTCATTCCTTTTTCTTACAAACATCCACTTGTAACCTATAGGGTTAACATCTTTTGGGGTTTGTACTATAGGTCCGAACACACCACGTTTATTGAGAGACTCTAACTCTACTTTGATGTCACTTTTCCATTTTTGCCAATCTTTTCTTTGTCGACGTTCATGCATAGTACGTGGTTCTATGTCCTAATCATCATTATTTATCTTTGATAATTGTGTAGCTACTGCATATGCAAATGCATCATCGATGAAAATTTTCTTTTTTTTTCCATCTCTCTCTTGAATAATTGTAAAGTATTGAGATATCTTCATTACGCGGTACCCATGCCTATTCAGGGGCTTCCAAAGTCTTATCAAGGACTTCCATTATTCTAGAAACAACGAATTTTTCTATAACCTCTTCAGGAGCGTTATATGCCTCTTAGGGAGCAACCTCGTTAGGAGAGTTACGTTCCTCTTCAGGAGGACATGATGATGATTGCTCATTTCTCCTTTTTCGCGAAGCTGGATCTTTTGAACCTACTGATGGCGAAATCCGCAAGTACACGGTTGTCTCAAGTAATATAGACTATGGAAGTCTGAATATCATTCCCACGAGGATCATTACAAGGAAAATAACAGTTATCAATGAAAAGGAGTATCAACTCAAATATAGCTAACAAATGCAAATGAAGATAACAAAAACAATGAAAACAAGAAACAAGATAATAACAAGGGAAATAAAAAATGCAAACTAAAAGAAAAAAAGAAACTAGATAACAAAGAAATGTTAGTAGAAATAGAAGAACTCAAGTGAGAACAAGGTTAGTAACAAGTTAGTAACAAAGTTAATGACAAAAGAAAATTAACAAGAACAAATGAGCAATGTTAGATAGATCAAATGAGTAAATGTGTGAAAACAACAAGTGCAAGATCAAGATAAAAAGAAAATAAAAACATCCATGTAACTGAGCTAATAACAAGTGAGTAAGATAGGGAATGAATGGATGGAGATGAAAATAAGTGTGCTAAAATAGTGTAAAATCAAAGGGGGAATAAAAAGAAACACATAGAAGGTAAGAATAAATAAGCTAATAGATATGATGGTGTGGATAGAGAAATGGAGTGTGAGAATTAAAACAAGTGAATAAGTGTGAGAATGTGAATAAAATCATACTAAAGTAAGTAAAATAAACAACAATCAATACTAATGGATAGATTGAACCATCTAGAATCCACTAAATGACACTAATACAACACTAATGCTCTTCTCTCTTCCCAAACAAACACTCAAATCTAATGACAAATCAATGTATAGATTTGGAAAATATAACTTTAAAGCTCTTAGATAGAAATTAACAATCTAATAGCTAACACTTTCTTCCCTTCATAAAAGAAAAGATTCATAATCACTACCTATCAAAAGTAAGCATAAATCATTAAAAGATATTAACTCCTAAGCATGAATTATCAAACCTAAGCATAGATAGTAAAAAGAATGCTAAGATAGAAAATAAGCATGAAGGGTAGCACATTGCAATGAAGAAAATTCTATTCTACCATGTTAAGCACATAAACAAAGGGAATTAAGAGCATAAGCAAAAGGAATAGCATTAACTTAACTTGATCTAGAAGATCCAATCAAAGGGATTAGCTACCCATTGGAGAAGACAAAACTTTAATTCCAAATCTTCAATTTTTATAAAGGTTTCCTCACTTTCTCTCTACAATTGCTCTCAATTACATGAATAGCTTAAGTAAAGAGGAGGAGGCTCTCCTTGCTTGTGTCTTGAATGCCTAGAGCTCCCTTCCTTGTATAGAAATATTTGACTTGCTCTCTTTTGGTTTCTTTCCAATGTGAGACTTCACAAGAATGGAAATATGAACATATGAATGTGATTCCCGTATTAGAAAATAGTTCCCATATTGATGTGTGATTTTGACCCTCGAAACGTTCGAATTGGGAAAAATGTTATGAAATATGATTTGTAGATCTTAGAACAAGCTTTCCAATGCTTCCGAGATCACCTTAATCGGACACCCGAGTAAAAAGATATAGTCAAAATACTAACTCAGGTCTTTCATTTTTCTTCTTCTTATTGGCCTAACTTTGTCGTTTTTGTTGGAAGTAGGTGGGCCTCGTGGATAGGTTTTCAAAACTTTTTGACCCACTTGACTCAGGGATCAACTATCCAGAAGGCTATAACTCAATCCAGGATGCAATCCCTCCTTCTCATCAATCATGTACAGCAATATAACCTATATAGAAGATAGAAATCAGCAACTACATGCAACAAAATAATCTAACACAAGAGGAGAAGCAGGGTATACCTTTGGAGCCCGGTAGTGCTCTAATCGAGGAGAAAACAATCAATTTGATCAAGAACTCTTCTTGAAGCAATTAGAGATCTCCAAGACCTTGTTGTCTTTCACGCTATGACCCTCTATCAGATCTCTTTTCTCAAGAAGATGGGTGGGATCTCCAAGAGAAAACCCTACTAGAAACTCTAAGGAAACTAGAAGAGAGAGAGGAAGAGAAGAGATGTGCAACTCTTGCACTTGAGGAGTTTTGGACGTGAATAATAAAGGGGGACGTCCAAGGGGTTTTCTTCCCTTATTTATAGCCCTCAAATCTCCTCTTAAGACTCTCTTACTAATTGCATTAGAAGTCACACTTCCACACAAATTAGTAGCTTACTATTACCACTATTAGAAGTCCCACTTCAAATAGAAATAGTAACTTTCTAATTCCTTCCTTTTAGAGTTCAAGTAAGATTATTGGTTGTGGTCTATGCACTGGATAAATTTCGTTCCTACTTGATTGATCCAAAATTGTGATCTTTACTAACCATTTTGCGCTGAAGTTTCTTCTTTCCAAGAAAGATGCTAAGCCTAGACTAATTGGATGGATCATTTTACTTCAAGAGTTCCATATTGAAATCAAGGATAAGAAAGGAGTAGAAAACGTGGTGGCTGATCATCTTATTATCCTTGTCATTTCCAAAACTTTAGAACCCTTACCAATCCAGAACTTTCCCTGATGAGTAATTGTTTGCCACATTTTCGCATTCTCCATGGTATGCTGACATTGCCAATTATCTAGCTTCGAGTGAAATTCCAAAAGAATGGACGCAGCAAGATAAAAATAAGTTTTTCACTAAGGTGAAACAGTTTTTCTAGGATGAACAGTACATTTTTAAATACTGCCCAGACCAAATCATTAGGAGATACATTCCTAACCATGAAATAAATAGTGTAATATCATTCTGCCACTCACATGCTTGTGGTGGCCATTTTTCTGCTAAAAAGACCGCTCACGAAATTTTACAATCTGGATTTTACTGGCCCAATTTATTTAAAGATGCGCATGATTTCTGTAAAGCATGTGAGCAGTGCCAGAAATTGGGCTCTATTTCCAAAAGGAATATGATGTCATTAAACCCAATTCTGGTCGTCGAGTTATTCGATGTCTAGGGTATAGACATTATGGGACATTTTCCCCCGAGCTTTGGTTTTCATTATATCCTCGTCGCAGTCGATTATGTGTCCAAATGGATTGAAGCAGTCCCATGTAGGAATAATGATGCTAAAACAGTCAAAAAGTTTATCTTGGACAATATCTTTTCCCGTTTTGGAACTCCACATGCCATCATTAGTGATGGGGGCACTCACTTTTGTAATCATATCATTGAGAGTTTGTTTAGAAATTACGATGTTACACATAAAGTGGCCACCCCCTATTACCCCCAAACAAGTGGGCAGGTAGAGGTCTCAAATAGGGAAATCAAAAGAATTTTGGAGACCACAGTAAAACCAAATCGTAAGGATTGGTCAATGCGGTTAAATGATGTTTTATGGGCTTATAGAATTGCGTATAAGACCTCAATTGGGATGTCTCCATACCAACTTATATATGGGAAAGCTTGCCACCTCCCGGTGGAGCTGGAACATAAAGCTTATTAGGCAATAAAACAACTGAACTTTGACGTAGACAAGGCCGGGGAGAAAAGAGCCCTTGATCTAAATGAATTAGAAGAATTTAGAAATGAGGCTTATATGAACTCAGGAATTTACAAAGATAGGACTAAGGCCTTTCATGATAAACGAATATTAAGGAAGTCTTTCCATCCGTCTCAAAAAGTCCTTTTGTACAATTCTCGACTTCATCTTTTCCCTGGAAAGTTAAGATCTCGTTGGACAGGCCCCTACATTATTCAAGAAGTATTTCCATATGGGGCAGTGACCCTCATTGATCCATCGAATGGTACCTCTTTTAAAGTTAATGGACAACGTTTAAAACCATTCTTGGAGATTGTTCCTCCAGAGGAAAATGAAATTCCTCTGATTGATCCTGTCTATCAGGATTGACGGGCATTCGATCTGACAGTGGCCCACACCTTTGTACATTATGCCTATATATTTTTCCTGCTTTTTCTTTTTGTGTTCTTTGTCTCACATTGGATAGGTTTCTACGCAAAAGCTTCGTTATTCCAGGTGCTTTCTAACCCTTTCCTCCTTTTACATTTTCACCACATGTTACATTCCATTTCGCATTTCATGTATGACATCGAGGACGTTGTCTAGTTAAAGTTGGGGGTTGGGAACAAGCACACTTGTCCAATTTTAGACAAAAATAATTTTCGTTTTTGCGTAGTTTTCTCCAAAACAAAAAAGCGGATTTTTCAAAAGAACGTGACGATTCGAAGATGTCTAGAAATCCGAAATTTCAGAATTTTTGGAAGGAAGTAAAATGAAGGTTCACAAGTTTTTGAAAGATAAAAAGAATACCGAACTTTGTTTTTCACATTAACACGTGTACATCATTTCAAAAGTCTTGGATAAAGAGATTTAAATGTAATTTTTAAAGTTCTTCCAAAAGAGAAAAAGAGACGACTTTCTGAAATTTGGCCATATGAGTTCTCTTGATTCATCGGTAAGGTTAGGCTAACCAAAACCAGTGAATTAATTCGGACGAATTGAAAAGGGCTGCCTATTGTTGGGGACCGTTTAAAAAAATTAAAAAAAAAAATGATAAGGGATGCACAAATAGGTGTTTACAAAAAAAGTGTTTAGAATAAAAAGTTGTGTGACTAGTTTGGGTCCGTAGCCTTTTTAACTCAAGCTAGTAAGCCCGTAGGGGTATTTATATACCTATTGCCCTAAAGACATCTATTTTGGGAGTCATTGACATCTATTTCAAATCGTTACATGGGTTAGTTAGAAAGCTTAAGAGCCCTGGGCATTGCAGAGTCACATTTGTGTTAAAAAAAAAAAAAGATGCATCTCGCAACCTTTGAAAAAAAAAACAGTAGTGCGAAAGTCGTCATAGTAGCCTTGAGAGGAGACTTGTATTTACCCCGAATCTAGGAAAGTTGGAAATTCCGAGGGAGAATTCTATTTTCATGGAATTATCTTAGAACATTTTTAAAAATATTGATTTGATGTATACACTTGCACAAGGCACCCAAAGTTTTGGTATAATTTTTGAAAAGATTTGAAATAAAAAAACATGAACCAGAATTTGAAAAGTCTAAAATCTTTATTATTGGATTCAAGGCATCCGATCTGACTCAATCGTCCTTTGAAAAACCTGTTAGGAATTTTGTAGATTGCAATTTGATGGATGCATAATCATTTAAGCATCATTTGATTTACACACTTGCATTGTTTTAAATAAACTTAAAATCTTGTTTTATTCATGAATTGTTTTTAAGATTTGCAAAAGGTTCAATTTATGCATGATTTGCTTTTAATACTTGGATGCATTTGTTTTAGAAAAGAGTTTTAACAAATCAAGCTAGCCTATGGTTTTAAAGTTTTCATATCATGTTAGGCTTTGGGTGTTTCATGTTTTTAATCATCTTAGTATGACTTATAACATGTTATTTAAGCTTGGTTTAGTGGCCCAAAAATCCCCCCAAAGGAATACCTTCAAATAGGCAAAAGTTGGATTTTTTGCAAAAAGGGGGGGTGTCTCGGCAGTGTCGCCGGTCGACTGAGACCTGCTTCCCGGTCGACCGGGAACACTGTCGGTCGAGTTGCAGGTTCTGGGCTGAAACCTGCCAACGGTCAGAAATATGACCGTTGTGCCTTCCCGGTCGACCGAGACCTGTGTCTAGGTCAACCGAGGACTAGCCTTTGGGCATTTTTGGCTATATAAATGAGTTCTTTCCTTTGTCCAAAGTTGGAGATTTTTAAGCCTTCTTTGAGGAGCTTTGAGACAAGACAAAGGGAATGAACTAAGAGAGACCAAAGGGGTCATTAAGTGAAGCTTAAGCTTGGATCAACTAAGTTAAATCTCCAAGTAAGTTTTACTTTTAATTAATCATTTGTTATGTGCTTTATTTGAACTTTGGAAAATGATTTTAAGCATGATAACAATGATATGTTGAATCCATTCTTCCCTTCATCTTTGATATTCAAGATTGGATTCATCACTTTGATTTCAACCCAAGTTTTGTTTTAAACTTTCTTAATCATGCTTAGCCTAAAACTTTGATTTCTTTTATTGCATGATTATTTCACTTGGTTGAAACTTCCCTTGTTGTTTTCATTCATTTAATCTTTAGTCAAATTAGTTTTGAAAACAACATTACACATGCATCACTTGATTAGGCTTAAACACTTTCATACAACTTGTGATCTTTAGATTTTCATATCATTCACAAGTGTGTAATTGTTCAAGTGATTTGCATAGAACTTCAATCATATCTTTTTGTGCCTTAAACTTTCGAATTGCATTAAGCATAAATTGATTGAGCTTACTTTTAAACTTGATTGAAGTTTTCACACACACACTTCATAAGCATACATCTTTGCATTTCTTTGAGTGTTTGTGTGAGTTAGTTTTCATTTTCTTATCCGCCTATTTAGAGGCAAATTAATTTGAGCTTAAATTGTAATCTCTTAGAGTGATCTTTTGTGAAGACACTTTCTTGGAGAAATCTTTATCTTGTAAGGTTATTGCTTGGCCTAAGAAAAGCATTGTGTAAAGGTTATTGCTTAGCCTTGAAAAGCATCTTATAAAGGTTATTGCTTAGCCTATAAAAGCACATTGAGAGGTTGTTGTTTAGCCTAGAAAAACATTATTGTAAAGGTTATTGCTAAGCCTTGGAAAGCATGTTGTAAGGGTTATTGCTTAGCCTTTGAAAAAGCATAAATAGTGGAAATCCGGTGGGGTGTTGGATTCACAAGCCGGTAGTGGATGTAGGCATGTTGGCCGAACCACTATAAATATTGTGTTGTGGTGATTGCTATGTGGTGATTGTTTTTGTTTAGCTTCCGCATTTTATATGATTAATCATCACATTTGACTAGTTTATGTTAAGAAGTTAAAATTGGTCTAAATTGGTCATTCTTGTAGCACACCCTATTCACCCCCCCCCCCTCTAGGGTTAGGATCCCAAGGACTTTCAATTGGTATCAGAGCCTCGTGCTCTATCTTATAGGATCAAGTGTTTGGAACTCTTGATTAGGTGTAAAAACCTAGAGTTAAAACCCTAGATTTGTGTTTGCATGAAAATCCTTAAGATGGACTCCACTATGCTAGACTTTGTAGATTCTTCTAGACCCCTCATTCTTCCTTCTTTTGGAGATTCAAACCCTCAAATTAATGAATCTCAATATGAGTCAAAAGAAGAAGAAAATGATTATGATGAAGATGATCTTCAACAAGCCTATAATGAATTATATAAAGTTTCCTTAAAGCTTGAGAAGAAAAACAAAAGTTTAAGAGAAGAATCTATGAATCTAAACAAACAATTAGTCTCTTCAAAAGATGAACTTAGAGAAAAAGAAGAAGTAATAAAATGTTTGGAATCTAAGTTCATGATCTCTTTAAATAACTTATCCAATATCAAAGATGAATAAAATGAGATCAAGATAAGTTATGATGATGTTAAAAAGGAAAACTTAAACCTAAGAGATCAAGTAAAAAGGCAAGACAAAGACTTTATCAATTTAAAATCCAAGTTGACAATTTCCATGGAAAACATGTCAAATGTTCAAAGTAAATTAAAAACTTTAGAACTTGGATCTAATGTCATTAATGAACTTAAATTTGAATTAAAACTTGCCAATGAAGAGCTAAGCAAATATAAGGAAATTGAAAATGAACTTACAAAAGTCAAACATGAAAATTCAATCCTTATAACCAAAGTCACTCAACTTGAAGAATATAAACAAAAGTATGAGTGCAAGTTTACCCAAAGTGAAGATAGACTTGAAAAATTATTTAAATTGGGTAAACCTCATGGAGATATGACGGGTCTTGGATTTAATAGGAATATGTCTCATGACCCTAAATTCACCAACACTTTTGTGAAAGGTGAGCCCTCTTTCTCTAGCACTCTTTCTCCCTTGCCCAAATCAAAATGTAATTATTGTGGCATTGAAGGGCATTTTATGTTTGAGTGCAAACTAAGAAAAAGAAGCCATGTGTCTAAACCCATCTTTGAACTCAAAAATGTAAAACCTAAATCTATGAAGGGTAAGACACTAAAAATCAAAGAAGACTCCAAAAAGACTAAACAAGGTAAATCATTTAAAATGGAGTCTCCTAAGATAGATTCTAAAAAGTTTAAACAAGTTAAACCAAGCTTGAAAGAATCTATGAACAAAAAGCTTCTCAACCTATCTCCCTTATATAAACCTATGAAAGAACTTTTGAATAAAGTAACCAAGTTAAATTTAAAATTCAAAGGTCAAGTAAAGGGAGAAAATAAGAAGAAAAGAAAAGTGAATCAATCCCCAAAGAAACAAACTCACCAACATCAAAAGACTAATCACCAATCCAAGCTAAATTTAGTCAAATCTAAATATCATGGTGATAAGTCTCAATTAAAAATTTATCAAGTCAAATCTCCAAAAGTTGGTGAGACTTCTAAGATAGACCTCAAAGATCAACCATCACAAGACCTTAGGTGGATTCCCAAAGTTTTATACTTAGACAAACCTTAAGGCCTTGGACCCCATTGACCAACCTATTCTTTATAGTTAAATCTTTTTGTTGGTCATGTTGCTTTGCATTTTGTTCTTTCTTAGTTACATCTATTAAAATGCATTGCATTTCATTATGATCATTTGATTTTGTTTTCATGCACCTTTCTAGTTACACATCATGGTTTTCAAAATCTCTTGATTATAATTTCCTCATGTTTGATTTACTTTTTGCACACATATGTCTTGCATTGCATTTCTTTACATGATTAATTGATTGTGTTTTTAAAAGCTTTCATAGCTAATTTATTCATGATCAATTGTTGTTGAATCATTTGTGTAGATGACATAGTAAGATTTTTTTTTAACAAATGATTTGAATCAATTCAAGTTTTTCCATGGATTTCTAAGTTATACTTTTATATGGAAAATCATTGTTTTGAAAATTCAACTTGTATGTGTTTCATTTAAGTAATATCTGTTCAAATACAATGTTGAAAATTGATCTTCAAAATCATTCTCTTTATGCTCATTGTTGGATTTTGTTTATCAAAATGATTTGAAGATTGGTTGAATGGAAATGCTCTATGACCTCATTAGTTATAATCTTCTAAGCATGTTCCATGTTCTCATTTCCTTTTCTTTTGGTTTCATTATCTTAGAAATGGAAATGTATGTTGTTTGCATCCTTGCTTGTTTATTTACATTCTTTTTATATGCAAATGACAATTGGTTCCATGTATGGTTGTGATCTTAGTTATACTTGTAGAAACCATACTAGAACCCAAATCCATCCTCTATGCCTTATAGTCATTTCTTTTTGGATGGTTATGATGTTGATTCATGTAGATTCTCTTAATATCATCCTTATACATGTTTCAACTTCATAGTAGTGTTCTTGATCATATGAACCTCTTTGAAATCCATTCCTTGCATTTATGATGGTTGATGGATATCTTAGTAGTTGAATTCATATGATTTAGTCACTTTGGAAATTGCATGCATTACCAAGTAATATCCTTTTGCATTGCAATTTGCCTTGTTCATCACTATGCTTATTAGTTATATCATTAAAAGTGATGAATATGCTTTTATGATGCTTGTTGGGATTTTGGGTTTGTCACATCCTTGCTTTTAATCATGTTGTCATATTCAATTGGTTTCATTTGGTATAACTTTCCATTGATTTCATATCCAATTGATATCTTATCTTGTGTATGTGATAGACCTTGTGTACATTGGATTGATCTTGATAGTTATATGTTTTCATTCCATGTCACATTCCATTAGCATCATAATGTTCATGTTGCCACCTCTCTTGCTCTTATAGGTATATCTCATGACCACCATGTTTATGTGTTCATAATATTGGTTGGTTATTAGTTGAGGTTGGCTTCATGTTTGAATTTCATTTCACTCATTCTTGCACTTTAATAGTCATATTTTTTGTTTGAATGAAATGATTTCAAAACTTACATAGCATATGATTTTCATAGTTATATTGATTGATGCTATGTTTAGTAAACCCCATTTCTTCATGGATAGCTCTAATTTGGATTTTTCCTAATAGTCAATCTTTTAAATCCATTTTAGAGTGATTGATTTAATAGTCATATCCTTAAATCTCAATTGGTATTCTTTGTTTTTCCAATTGGTATCCATGATTGCTTTTCCCATTAGACCTTGCTTTCTTTTGGCAATTTGATCATATGAGCCTTATAGTTAAATGAATCTAATCCTTTCCTTGAAGTTGACCCTCATTTGGTTAAACCATCTACTTCTTGAACCAAATAGTTATACCTTGTCAAAAGTTTGACAAAAGAAGAGAATGGATTGAGGGGGAGTGTAAACCTTCATAGGAAGTATTAGTTTTGATCAAATTGACCCTTGGATTGCCTTTGAACCCTTAGAGACTACTACCATACATGTTAGCCTATTATGATTATCATTTTCGATTTCTTTTGTTAACAGGTGCTTCTAAAGGTATTTTCCTTATTTCATGTGTGTAGGTACCTTTGCAATTTAATGTTAAAGGGGGAGAGAGAGTTCAAGTACTCAAAGATCTCCTATTCTTAAAAAGGGGAGTCAAGAAGGGTGAAGAGAATGTCCAAGCTTCCTAAGGGGAGAGTTGTGTATGATCTTCTAAAAGGGAGAGAATGCATACCTTGCCAAAGGGAGAGAGAGGCATGGTCAAAGGGGGAGAGCAAATAGAAGAAAGAAAGCTTGGAGCTAAAGAAGATGCTTGGCCAAAGAGAGGAAGATGAAGAGAAAGCTTGAAGTTTGATCAAGCACCAAGCATCAAGAAGATTGAAGATTGAAGCCCAAGAGCCCAAGCTAAGAGAAGAAGCATCCAAGAAGATTTCAAGACTTGTCCAGCTGAGGGGGAGCTGAAGACTTAGTGTGTAATCTCAGTGGTGAGTGTGTTTGCCATCAAATTGCAAAGGGGGAGATTGTTAGGAATTTTGTAGATTGCAATTTGATGAATGCATAATCATTTAAGCATCATTTGATTTACACACTTGCATTGTTTTAAATAAACTTGAAATCTTGTTTTATTCATGCATTGTTTTTAAGATTTGCAAAAGGTTCAATTTATGCATGATTTGCTTTTAATACTTGGATGCATTTGTTTTAGAAAAGAGTTTTAACAAATCAAGCTAGCCTATGGTTTTAAAGTTTTCATATCATGTTAGGCTTTGGGTGTTTCATGTTTTTAATCATCTTAGTATGACTTATAACATGTTATTTAAGCTTGGTTTAGTGGCCCAAAAATCCCCCCAAAGGAATACCTTCAAATAGGCAAAAGTTGGATTTTTTGCAAAAAGGGGGGTGTCTCGGCAGTGTCGCCGGTCGACCGAGACCTGCTTCCCGGTCGACCGGGAACACTGTCGGTCGAGTTGCAGGTTCTGGGCTGAAACCTGCCAACGGTCAGAAATATGACCGTTGTGCCTTCCCGGTCGACCGAGACCTGTGTCTAGGTCGACCGAGGACTAGCCGTTGGGCATTTTTGGCTATATAAATGAGTTCTTTCCTTTGTCCAAAGTTGGAGATTTTTAAGCCTTCTTTGAGGAGCTTTGAGACAAGACAAAGGGAATGAACTAAGAGAGACCAAAGGGGTCATTAAGTGAAGCTTAAGCTTGGATCAACTAAGTTAAATCTCCAAGTAAGTTTTACTTTTAATTAATCATTTGTTATGTGCTTTATTTGAACTTTGGAAAATGATTTTAAGCATGATAACAATGATATGTTGAATCCATTCTTCCCTTCATCTTTGATATTCAAGATTGGATTCATCACTTTGATTTCAACCCAAGTTTTGTTTTAAACTTTCTTAATCATGCTTAGCCTAAAACTTTGATTTCTTTTATTGCATGATTATTTCACTTGGTTGAAACTTCTCTTGTTGTTTTCATTCATTTAATCTTTAGTCAAATTAGTTTTGAAAACAACATTACACATGCATCACTTGATTAGGCTTAAACACTTTCATACAACTTGTGATCTTTAGATTTTCATATCATTCACAAGTGTGTAATTGTTCAAGTGATTTGCATAGAGCTTCAATCAAATCTTTTTGTGCCTTAAACTTTCGAATTGCATTAAGCATAAATTGATTGAGCTTACTTTTAAACTTGATTGAAGTTTTCACACACACACTTCATAAGCATACATCTTTGCATTTCTTTGAGTGTTTGTGTGAGTTAGTTTTCATTTTCTTATCCGCCTATTTAGAGGCAAATTAATTTGAGCTTAAATTGTAATCTCTTAGAGTGATCTTTTGTGAAGACACTTTCTTGGAGAAATCTTTATCTTGTAAGGTTATTGCTTGGCCTAAGAAAAGCATTGTGTAAAGGTTATTGCTTAGCCTTGAAAAGCATCTTATAAAGGTTATTGCTTAGCCTATAAAAGCACATTGAGAGGTTGTTGTTTAGCCTAGAAAAACATTATTGTAAAGGTTATTGCTAAGCCTTGGAAAGCATGTTGTAAGGGTTATTGCTTAGCCTTTGAAAAAGCATAAATAGTGGAAATCCGGTGGGGTGTTGGATTCACAAGCCGGTAGTGGATGTAGGCATGTTGGCCGAACCACTATAAATATTGTGTTGTGGTGATTGCTATGTGGTGATTGTTTTTGTTTAGCTTCCGCATTTTATATGATTAATCATCACATTTGACTAGTTTATGTTAAGAAGTTAAAATTGGTCTAAATTGGTCATTCTTGTAGCACACCCTATTCACCCCCCCCCCCCCTCTAGGGTTAGGATCCCAAGGACTTTCAAAACCTTCCGTTGATTTTCTTTTATTTTTAGGTAAATGAACTTTGTGGGCATATTCATTGCAAACCCTCACGAGACACAACTCGTCCACTAGGGATAACCTAGGAGTTTAAGGGCTTGCTGCATACGCTAAATGCAGCCGAGAGTACCAGTGATAGTGGTGTTTTCCTTTTTATCTTTGCATTTAGATTATATTAGATTAGGCTAGAAGACCTACCCTAGTTCGCATATTTTGCTCGGGACTAGCAAAATGTTGGTTGGGTGGTGTGATAAGTCCTTAAAAATGCATAATTTCATTATCATTTTAGAGTAATTTAGGACTTAATTTTCAAATCATGTACCATTTTAGTAAAAAAATTATGATTCTATGTTTGTGGGCGTCAAAGTTTGAATTCGAGTCAAAATTCATTGAAAAATCGCATTTTTACGTAAAATCATGAATTTCTCTATTTCTTGGCATTGAAAGTCACAAATTTCTCATTACTTTTTATTCACACATGAGATGATGAATTGTCTTTACACCATTGATTTAATTAAGGAAAACTTGATAAAATGATGACATCTTACGCATCTATTTAGTGTGAATTGGGGCCTGCATCTTGTAATATTCTTTTCCTACATAAATAGATAATTCTTTGATCATTGATTATATTATTTGTGTTTTTGTAGGAAAGTCCAATTTTTTGGGGCTCACGGAAGAGAATGGATGAAGCAAATGCACCATGAGACCCACCTTCCTTGGGTGTGGATTCCAAGGTAGGGGCCGCCATGGTAGGGTCCGCTCTCATACGCAAAAAATATATAAATAAATAAATAATCCATATTTAATCTCTTGATAAGTTCCAGATTTGCGGGCCATGTGATGATGACGTGTCCTATCCACTCTCCAATAAATATTGTTTACATGTCAAGATGATGGCCAAGATTCAAAACAAGATAAGAAACAAGATAAAGAAAAGCAACAAAAAGGAGTACAAAAAGATATGGACGTCCATACATAGGACTTTCCATGTTGTGTGCACTATAATGGGGTTTGCTACCTTGGACGACTAGCAACTCCTTTCCCCTCCTTTTCCATTAATTTTTCTCCTTCTCTCCCTACTTCCATCACTACTTCATCCAAGGCTTTCCCTAAGGCACACCACCACTTGGATTTTTTTTATGCCATCGCCGTTGCTGTCGTCGCTCCATCATCAACCAGCCATCTACTTCTCCCTTGGTGAAGGATTGAAGACTTGAAGATGAGACTATGCGCAAGTCCTATTTTCTTGATGTGTTCGATCAAGGGTAAGGAAAGATTCTTTTTAGTTTTGATTAATGTTGGGGAATCACTAGTTTATTGGTTCATTTTAATCTAAAAGACGCAATTAGTGAGATCAAGGTGTCCCGCCTTGGATCAGCATCGCGTGTTTGTGGGTAGTGACAATACGCACTTGGTGCGGTGTTCTTGCTGCCTTTTATTAATTTTGCCAATACAATGTTGTGATTTCCCATAATAAGAATATTTAGAATTATTTTTATCCTTATTTTTTAATGATATTATTAATAGATTTTTATTTTAATGCATGATTTATTTGCTTTTATCGAGTTATTACTACATCACGGCCTTGCACTTGGGGCTGACGATCAAAGTACGTGGATCTAGATGAGACATAATGGAAGTATTCTATATTAGTTCTCATTGTTCTTCAGGAACAAGTTATTACAAGTTCTTCACGAACTATATTATCTCCCCTTAATGGCAGAAATATTGTCTCGTCGAATTGACAATTAGAAAAATGAGTAGTGAAGACATCTCATGTCATTGGTTTAGATATCGAATAATTGAGGTCGAGTTATATCTTACATAGTTTCCCAATCTACATTGTGGTCTCATCTTAGTACTCTTAGGGGCTCGTATTGGGACTTAAACTGCACAACCAAACTTGCGCAAGTGAGAAATATTGGGTTGATATCAAAACCATAAAGCACATAAAAGGTCCACTAAGGGTATTTATGGGTCCACAAATGTCACTTTGTATCTTTTGCAGAAGGGATGAGGATTCGTATGTAATCTTAGCGAAAGAATGTCTGGTGATCAATTTTCATTATGAACACAGTAAGTACCCACCCACAAGGTATGGTCAATTGATGGCTCTCTAAGGAGTGCCCAAATGAGTTTCCTACATTTTTCCTTAACATAATAGCCCCAGGGTGACCTAGCCTATCATGCCAAAGCGTTAAAGTCTTAGGATCACTAAGCTTTGGGCTTGACTTTGTTGTTTTGCTGATAACCGAATGTGATTCGACATTGGAGATTGTCGTATAATATAACCTTGAGGAGAGTGTACTTAGTTTTTCTAGTATTTGCTTCTGGCTTCCAATACTAGTAACGATGCATAAGTATTCCATGTTACCTTCACTTATAGTCTCAATGTGGTACCATTCATTCTGATGTCCTTGAAATTAATCAAACTTCTTCGGAAACTGCTTGAGAACAATGCAACTTTAATGAATAGATGGGTACCATTAGGTAACATCATATGAGCTCTTCCGGAACCTCCAATTATTTGCACAGGTCCAGCTATGGTGGATACCTTTCATGGATTAAACACCAGTTTTGGGAAAACTTTTCAGTTTTTTTAAAATGGTGTGTGTTGTCTCACTGTCTACCAGACAGAGATTGTCCTCAGTTCAATGATCCATACCTTAAACGAAATAATACACTAATCTAATAATGCAATCACATGATAAAGATTAAACTCGAATAATAAAACCACTCACCGTAAAACCGAACATCAATGAAATAAATACCCCATTGTAAAGCATATGTCTTAAAACATGCATCTATAAAGTAACTCAAAAGTAAGTTTGTAAAGTTCAAAGAATTATTGGTCTTCTAGACCATGCCGGGTAGGGATTTAAATGGGTACCCGATTCTTCGATTACCCGGAGGTTCTGACCCACTAAAAACCGGGTCTAGGTCCTTATTTAGGCCCCGATAAGTAAATGGGTCCGGGCCTTGTTCCACCTTGGTTCAGACCCATGGACCCGAGACCCGACATATTACCTCAATTTTCGAAAGTCTCTCATAAAAATCATGTTTTTTTAATATCATTCTCTACCTAAACCTAGACCTGGATCCAGACCCGTCCCATATATGGTTCTGGTTCCAGTTCCGGAGCCAAGAAACCCGTTCCGAAATAGTTCTAGGTCTGGATCCAGTTCCACCCTCTCTTTAACGGTTCCGGTTCCGGTTTGGGTGAACCGACCCGTTTACAACCCTAATGCCGGGGAACATAAATAGATAAGATGAGATGTTATGTTGGTTGACTTGAAACCTGGCCTGCCATAACCGAAGTCCAAAGAAACTGTGTCCTTCAAAAAGAAATTGGGCTGGGTCCCACCACTAAAAATGGATCAAAACTGAGAGAGATCTTACCATAATTCTCAAGATGCCAAAACTCAACAGAACACATGTTCCCTTTAGAAAGATCGGTCATATGGAGGCTTATCTCGTTCTGTGCATCAAGTTCTTAAGCGATCATGCACAGATAATTATAAAAAAATTTGTTTGCCATTATGTGAGCCGTTGATTGCTCCATCTCAAAGGCGACACGCACTGGATGATTGATTGCTCATCCACATAGAACCCATTCCACGCACATAACGCATCGCTTATATATTAAAATAAAATATGCTGGTATTAATTGAATAAAAAAAAACGCATAATAAATTTGAATTATGTGATTAACAATTATTGATTATATTTACAACGAAACAAAGCGGAGAAGCAACCTCACCACCGTGCATAGTCCGATATGCATCAAGAAGTCTAAGCGATCATTACAATAATATATGATTTTATTTGTTTCCTTACATTCAGCCAAGCATATACTATTTGACTATTCCCAGCCATCATCTTGTCATCGAAGAATCTGATATATTATATGGGCTCCATATCGGTCCTACTATAATGCCATGTGGCGCTATGCATAGTGTGATCTATGATAAGAGTCACAGAATCATGTACGGAGGGAAAAAACTTTTTGGTCAAAACCCAACTAAAGCAAAACCGATCCGTCCAAGCCATTGTCTTCATATGCCCATATATTAGAAGACAAGCAAAAAAGCAATGCATGATGCATATGCAGAAACTTAGAGAGTTCTTGTCATAAATCCGTATACCGAGCTCACTAACGGAGACGTGAGCTCAAAAGTGAATACGAATAGGAAAGTGGCTATCCAAATCAAATCCAACTAACCCATTGACTCTCGTACCACATGTTAGCATTAAAGTTTAGTGCATGATTTAAAACTTCGGGTTCATCACATGAATGGAAACTGCAAGTTATGTCAAAGTTTTCAATTTGAGGTAGAGCTTCCGATTTTATCAAATCTTAAGGTTTGAAGTAGAACTTCTGGTTCTAACAATGTTTCAAGCATATATTAGAATTTTTGGTTTTGTCGAATCTTCATGCTTAATTTTATGGCCTTATTAAAGGATATATTCTATTTGGATCTGACTAAAGAACTTTAGGTTTGATTTATGGATATAAATTTACAGGTTCATTTCAGTATTCTGTTAAATTATATGGTCTCAATCTAGTGGATGATGTAAATGAATTGATTTATGTCTTTATTAATATAATCATGCTTTTATTTCATGAGATGAATGTCATTTTATTCCTTGTTTGCACATAACCAATACGACATGACATGATGGTTCATGAGAGGAACCAGAGCCTACAAGTATATCAGATGTGATCCATATGTGTTGATGAGATCCACATACAGGAGACATATATCACAAATCTTATAATTGAATTGATTCACAACCGGTGATGAGATTGGGCATCTCATCTGACAAGGTTGCAGCATTATGATCACTATATGATAGTTGATTTGTCTCAATCATCAGAGTGTAAGACTCTAGATCATTGTGTTGGTAAAACAAATGTATTGAAGGATCATGAGATGCGCCTTATGAAAATCTGTCTTTGATTTAATGATTGCTCTCATAATTCCCTAGAAATAGGCTCTTAATCATGAGAGATTAATGAACTCAAGTTTCTATTATTCATTTACTTTGAGTTTCACCAATGAGTGAGGCCAATTGTAGGTCAACACTTTGGTGTCTTGGGTACATTATAGTGGGACTGTGGGAGCATATAATTGTCAAGATGGAATCTACCCTCTAATATATATATATATATCCCCTTGTGCCAATTAATGGGTTTATCATTGGTAAGTGCGCACTCATCTCAATTAAGAGTTAATTGGATGGCACCGATGATCACTGTGATTAATTGGGTCACAAGGATAATAAAATATGGAGGGGCAGGTTTAATCCAATTGATACATCGATATAATTGATGGAGGGGCCTACTTGTAGTAATAAGAAAGATTAGGGTCTTCTTATAATTTATTCCTGAGACTAGAGTTCAATTGCATTTATTTAGTGGAGTTATTTGCAATTAACTGTGGGTCCAGATTGCAGATGAGATGTGGGGTTCGGATATCCTAGCTGGAGCCAGCTTCTATGGAATCCCTAGCAGTCCCCACGCTAGCCCTACTAAAAGATTGTTTCTAATCCTGTTTGGACTCTAGAAAAAGGGGGATTCGGCGACGGGTCCCTGAACATTTCACTTTAGTGCCTTAGGTCCACAATCATTTTTCATAGTGTAATAGGTCCTTTTTTCAAATTTGAAGACCTAAAATGTCTAATTTATCATTCCTTCAAAATCATATCCCACGATTAGTGGGATATGTCATTAATAATGGTCAACTACCATTTAATTAGCCAAATAAATTTTAAAAGATCCAAATAAATTTCAAAAAAAGTAAATACATTTCAAAAGACGAAAATAAAATTCAAAATAAGTAAATAAAATTAAAAAAAGCAAATAAATCCAAAAAATACAAATAAATTCGAAAGAACGCAAATAAATTTGTAAATAAATTTCAAAAGATGAAAATAAATTTCAAAATACTCAAATAAATTTCAAAATACACAAATAAAAATAAAAAATGAAAATAAATTTGAAAGAACGCAAAAAAATTTCAAAAAAACAATAATTTCAAAAAGCGCATTAGATTTCAAAATAATGCAGAGAAATTTAAAAAGATGCAAATAAATTTAAAAAGATCCAAATAAATTTTAAAAAATATAAATAAATTTCAAAAGATGAAATTCAATTTAAAAAGACGCAAATAAATTTCAAAAGATCCAAATAAATTTCAAAAAATATAAATAAATTTCAAATGATGAAAATCAATTTCAAAAGATCCAAATAAATTTCAGAAAATGTAAGTAAATTTCAAAAGACGCAAATAAATTTCAAAAACGCCAATAAATTTTAAAAAAAAATGCAAACACATTTCCCAAAACTAAGATAATTTTCTTTTCCTAATTTCAGAAAAATTTGCCAAAAACTCAAGTATTTTTGCCAAAACTCAGTTAAATTTATTTAAAAAAATGCAAATAAATTTCAAAAGAACAGCCTGAGTTTAGTTCAAAAACTCATTTAAAATTTGCCAAATGGAGATAAATTTGTCAGAAACTCAACTATATTTTTAAAAACTCAAATAAATTTGCCAAAAACTCAAATAGATTTGCTATAGGACTCAGATAAATTTGTTCCAGAACTCAGATAAATTAGCCAAAAACTCAAATAGATTTGTCCAGAACTCAGAGAAATTTGTTTCAGAACTCAGATAAATTTGTGCAAAACTCAAATACATTTGACAAAAAAATGAAAAACTCAGATAAATTTGACAGAAACTCATATAAATTTGTAAAAACTCAGATAAATTTGATAAAAACTTAGATAAATTTCACAAAAACTCAGATAAATTTCATAAAAACTCCATGTCCACCTCCTGTACCATCCCTCTGGCATCCTCCCCAAATCGAGACCGGCAGGATGTGCACCAACCCGAGACCTGACCTGCTTACTGTTCTGGCGTGCTTACTGGCCTGTTTACTATTCTGGATCTGGGCTCCGGGTCGAACCTGACATGAACCGACCCGAGACCTGGGACACCCAAGATGGGTCGTCTTCTTTCTTTCTTCAACGACCCTGCTCTGGGACAAAGCCAGAAAACCGCACAGGGCCCATCACTGCCTTTTCTTCTTCTTCTCCAGTGGGATGGACTTCCGCCAGGAACCACTTTCCCGACGACGTGCACCAACTGCAATGGGAGACACTAGGCAGTGATTCTGGGATGCAATGGGCGGTGATTCTGCGATTTCCGGAACTGGATTTATTTCCTCATTGACTGGGTTCTGACACAGAACCTGAAACACCCTTGCTACCCTTTGGCGATGTGCAACAGAGCTGATCAAGTTGGGTCCCTCGCGCCAGATCTGATCGACAGCAGTGAAACAGAACAGAGGAATCAAATTCGTTATGTTATCTGGTTTTTGAGAAACCATAAGTAGAGACGCACAGAGGATCCAGACATCAAAAAGAGGTTTGATCCTTTGTTGCAAAGGCCTTCACATCGCCTGAAGTGAAGAAGAAGAAGGGTTATATACCCAGTTGCACGCTGTCAGAGAAGAAAGAGGTGTTGTTGCGCCCGACCGCCACTTCCTCCAGTAGTCACAGAGAAGACGAAACAGAGAACCGACATCTTGTTCAAGTTGAAACCGCCCACACAGAACCCATCCTAGAAACAATGGGTTTCTCGCCTACACATCCAATAGTGGGTCCCACTGATCAAGAACCCATGATCAGTCCCACCAACAAGGTCGCCCATGGCCTCTCAACAAGATCAATGGTCCAGATTTCCATTGGTCAGCCACCTAGACCCCACAATCTCCCTCTTTGGTTGCTGGATGGTGGATTGCGCCTGAGAGAGGATGAGATGAAATATGGGTTGAAGAAGAAGAGGGATAATACAAGATTTGAAATTCTAAATTTCAAAATTTTATGCCTAAAATGGTTGAAAGGGTAAATCAATCATGAGAATTGTATCCAGGGACCTCTGGCTGCAAACAGTCTAGCTGCTTGGACCAGAGCCCTTAAAAAGAATTCGTCTGGACTGGAGGCTGGAAATATTCAATTCTAGGGACCTTTGGCTAATTATCTCCTAGAAAAAAGGATGAGAATGATACTAATTATAGTAGAAGTTAGACTTCTAATTATGAACAAAAAGAGGAGGTGCTCGCATGCTATAAAAGGGGAGTAGGGGTTGGACATCCAAGGCACTCTCACACGCCCAAGCTCCTTCTCTCTCCTCTCTCCTCTTGTTTCTCCTCCGGTTGGCTTCTAAAGATTCTAGGGTTTGTTTCTTTTGGAGATCCCACCACTATTCTCCTTGAGAAGTAATCTGATAGATGGTCATAGTGTGGAAGACTATCAGGCCTTGGAGATCCTTTTTGCTATTGTGAAAGTGTTCTTCAACAAGCCAAGTGATCAACTTCTCCATTAAAGCACAACCGAGCTCCCAAGGTTAGATCTACTTCATCTCTTGTGTAGATTTTCGTGGTTGCTTGTTGTTGTTGTTTTCTATCTTCTAGATAGTGTTATTACTCGATCTTGATTCATGAGAAAAAGGTTTTGGATCCTGAACTGGGTTTATGGCCTTATGGATACTTGATCCTTGCATCAAGTGGGTCAAAAGTTTTGAAAATTTATCCACGAGGCCCACCTACTTTCAACATATTCAAACTTCCAGGACTGCTACTCCATAGATCAGTGAACTTCGAATTCAAATTTAGAACTACTAATTTTATATTGTGATCTATTCACATAAGTAGTATTAATAAATTCTATTCAAAAGAAATAAACCAAACAAGATAATGAATAGTAAACAAACACCATGATTATTGTAAATGAACATTATATATAAACTAATTGCGTGCATTGATTTTAAGGATGGTTCAGATACTACTTACTGGTTTTGAAGAAAATAAATACCACCCTTTTTTTAAATCCGTGCAAGGAAGAAATCTGTGATGGAAATCCATGCTGGGAAGGAATCTGCGCAGGGAATCTGCAATGGATATCCACGTTGGGAAGGATTTCGTGGTGAAAATCTGCGCAGGGAAGGATTTCTCCTCACTTTGGGTAAGAAGACTAAGGCTTTCTTCCTTTTCTTAGATTCTCACCATTTCCATGAAGCAAATTAAGATGTAGATCCAATTTTTATTTTTTATATGACTGGTAAGTTAGTATATCTTTAATCTTTTTCATTTCTTTGCAAAATTCATTTTATTATTCATTTCTGTGAAAACTAATATTCCTTATTTTTCATGAAGGAACTTGTATATATGATATTTTTTTGTTAGTAAATTAGTAGATCTAGTCTTCCTCACTTTTTATTTCTTTAAATATAGAGGAATTTACGGGACAAATCCTCATAGGACCCATATGTCCTACCAAGACCCCGTATCACATTGGATACGGGAGAGATCCTCATGTAGTATTTTTTTTCTTCTTTTTTGTCATTTTTCAATATGGTCGATATCGACCATTATGTCAATCATATTTTCTTCAACATGTAACTATCTTATTTACTGAACACAGCAGAATGGTCGATATCGACCATATCGTGAAATAACAAGAAAAAAGACGAATCTAGGTTTTCTCCCTTGGAGGAGGAGGGAGGATCGCCTCAACATGCCCATCTTCTTCTCTCTCCCCATTCAAGACCTCATCCCACACACAAAACAAGCACATTCTCTCTCTCTCTCTCTCTCAAACTCTCCCCATTCAAGACCTCATCCCACACACAAAACAAGCACATTCTCTCTCTCTCTCTCTCTCAAACTGTTCAATAAAGGAAAAATCTTCATCAAACACCTTCATTATGCACCACCAACTAACACAACATCGACAAAACGATGATAACCCATCCCTGACCTCTACTTGAATGCTCATATTCCGACGCTTCTCCTGTTTCTCCCCAAACCCCACAAACCAAATTCCTCAAAATCCTTTTCTTCTCTTCCCTATAAATCCCATTTTCCTCTTTCTTCAATCTCTCCACTCTCACCCCTCTTGACGTCTGCAAATGGGAAGGGATCATCTCTCTCGCCCTTGCAGCAACCAAGGGAGAAAACCCATATTCGTCTTTTTTCTTGCTATTTCGAGATATGGTCGATATCGACCATTTTGCAGTGTTCAACAAATAAAACAATTACATGTTGAAGAAAATCTGACAGACATAATGGTCGATATTGACAATTAGGGATGGTCGATATCGACCATATCGCAAAACGACAAAAAAGAAAAAGAAAAATGCCACATGAGGACCCCTCCCGTGTCCAATGATATGGGGTCTTGGTAGGATGTATGGGGTCCTATGGGGATTTTTCCCGTAAATTCCTCTAAAATATAGCTGATTAAATGTATTTTGTTTTGGAATTTTTTCTTATTTCTCTACATAGAAATTGTGTGCTGGAAGTTCTACTTTGAGTTTTTGGCAGCTTGAAATTTGATCTATTTTAGTGGAAACTCCATTTAGTCTTTTGACAGTAACTCAAAATACCTCATCAAACTTTGAAACTCTCCAAATAACAATATTACATCTTGGCGATCTAAAGAGCACTTCAGTACTATAGAACCTACAAAGCCAAGCCAGAGTAGACCACCTATTATATTAGTTTCAAGTTCAAGTTGACTCCAACTCCTGGGTTACTTTGGATTGGCATTTTAAACTGGTCTAACAAACATGTTTGCTTCAGGTTGGATCTATTCTTAATTCCCACAATGCTCAACCTAACTTAACAGTTCCCATCCCTGCTTCTACTCACCATTACTAAAGAATCTAGCAAATTCGGAGTTGTTATGCCAAATAAAATGCAAGATGCATATTTAATGTCAATACTTGATGAGCATTTGGGAAGAGGAGGCTTCCATTATTGTTTATAGGGGTTTTGACATATTGGTTTACATTAAACTTTACTTTTCCAATTTCATGACCTAGATAATGTCACCAGAATTGTTTGAATCTGGTCAACATTATTTTTTTAACTTTTTTCATTTAGTCTCCTGATATCATGGGATCTATCAGTTTTTGTATCATATATATATATATATATTTCAAATAGTAAACAAATTCATTTTTTTATAGATTATGAAAACTGACATTTTGTGAGAAGTAAATACACATTTGATCAACATTTCTCAAGTTTTATCATTTGAAAAATAATTTTCCTAAAATGCTACATAAAAGTCATGATATCATGGGATTTATCAATTTCTGTGACATACACTGTCCCATGATATCATGGGATCCAGGGCAAAAGTGTTTTAAAATAATGTTGACCAGAGTCAACATTACCTGAATGTTGGGCATGAAATTGGAACATCTGAGTTTTAGGGAGAATAAAATGTCAAAACCCATTGTTTATAAATAGGGGTGAATGCTTGCATTGACTACTGGGCAGAGCAAATTTGTCGTGAAATAAAGGAAAAATATTGAAATATTCTCCACTTTAACCTTTATAGGAGTTACATACATTGGACTTATACCTTAGTATACATAAAGTCATTGAGAATGAAAGTCAAAGTTGTATTTCGAAAAATAAGCATCAAACGAGCTAAGGGGGTTTATGATTTTACTTCGTTTCACTTTCACTTCATGGAACATCATCGATTCATCGGTAGAGCACATGTTTTTTGAAATGAATTATTATCATTTTTTTATGGGATGTTCCGGCAAGCATACACAAACGAGTTGGAACCATCTATAGGTAGGATTCCTCTTCCATTTTCCTTTCATCCATTTTCCTCGATGGAGAGGAAAACCCACATTTGGAAAGTTTTGTTGTGATGGTTTTTTCCTCCCCATGAATTTGTTTAATAATCGATCTTGTGGATTTGGGCGGTCCGACCTCCCCCCATCAGACCGAATGAATCCTCTCTTAAAAAGGAGGAGGTATAAAACAGTGTTTCTTCAGCGAGGAAAATCCATCGACTGCTCTCTCAACCTTCATCTCCCCCCCCTTCTTCGTGTTGTGCCCTAGCCCCTAGAATCTCCAACCTCATCTTAGCATCGTGCCATAGCACTCGGCAAGTTCTCAATGTCTCAATGACGTCTCTCTCCTCCCTCTCGCCTAAACCCAGACCTGGTTTCCAGTAGAAGAACTCTCTCTCTCTCTCTCTCTCTCTCTCTCATACCAGCCCCAACGTGAAACCCAGCCCACCCTTCTCTCTCTCCCTTCCTCCCCTAAACCGAGTCCCATTTCCGCCCAAACCGAACCTAATTTCCATGTCACCCATTTCCAGCCAACCCCAATCTTTATGCTGTCCACGTTGGAAATTTATACTAAAAACATACTTTATGTATTTGTCTTTGACTGATTCATTTTTAGTATGTTTTTTCTTCTCATCTAACTGAGATTTTGTATGGGCATGGTTGCATTGTTCATTAATATGCATGTTAGTGTCTTTTATTCTATAAAGTAGACAAGTTGGTGTGTAGAGTTTTACTTATACACGGAAGACGCATTTGTCGGTTCTTATAGAATAAGTTGTTGTTCACAATCTAGATGGATTTGGACACACCATCGGTACGATTGTAGAATGATGTTTCAGCAGGTTTGTCTTGGCTGCGGGAAACGGTATAGTTTCGATTCATTATGCTAGTACACTATGTGTATATTGAACATGACCGTGTTTTTGGGTTTATTGTCTTTATACTGACTATATAAGATGATGAATGTTAGACCCCGACCCAGACCAGTTCGATTAGTGTGCGATTAGTATGTGTTTAGTCTTAAGTGGGTTTAGTTGTGGTTGGGTTAGAAGTGATTAGCTTTAGTCCTGGACATAGCTTTGGGAATTTTGAGAACGTTTAGTATTGGTTAGACACACTCAAGAAGGCTTGAGTGCACGTGTAAGCTTGGGAAGATCGTATCGTTTTCCGTGTGAGTGTGGTTTTGATTTCATTTGAATGATCTTTTTATGTGTTACAACTTTCGTTTTAAGACCATTCATGTTTGAAGCCCAAAAACCCATGTTTTGGCCCAAGGAGGGTAAAATTGTCTTTCTTGCACAAATCTGGACACAATTTTCGAGATCTCAAAACCATGTCAAAAATATACTTTTTGGAAACTAGATATTTCGACGATCATTTTATCCTTCTTCGTCGAAGTCATCTGAGGCCCACAAGACCATGTTTTAGTCACTTCAAGTTCAAGCCAAATGGGGCCCATGAGTCATCACTTATTCCCCCTTTCCCCTCCCTTTTCATTCATTTCCCAATCTCTGCAACTTTTGAGTCTAGGGCAAGAGAGAAAACCTCTTTTCTCCTTCATCTTCCTCACTTGGTTTGATCTAGCTAGAGAGCTCCAAAGGAAATTCTAAGACTACCATTTTCTTCATCTCCTTACAAGCTCTCCATTGATACAAGTTTCTTGAGTTTTCAAGTTGGGCAAGAGCTCCCTTTTCTTCCCTCTCTCTTGTTTGACCTTCTCTAGGTAAGAGCTTCAACCCATATTTTTCATGGAGTCATTTTAGTTTCTTAAGATCATGTTTTTCATGTTTTCAAACCCTATTTGGAAAATGGGTTCCTTGTTTCCATTTTGAGTGAGTTTTGTGTGTTTTCTTGTTTTTGCTTGTAGTGTGAGATTAGCTTGTGTGAAGAGCTTGGAGGAGAGTGTTTAGCATTTGGGCAAGGCAAGTAATCTCTATAGGATCATGGTGCATGTTTATTTTAAGCTACATTGTTGTTTGAGAAGTTTTGTACATGAATATGTTTACAAGTTTCATACTAATGATTTCCTTCGTGTTGGATGTTTAAAGTTTGGAAAAATATATGTTTTGTCCCTTGGAGAGTATGTAGACTCAGGGAATATGAGTGGAATGAGAATGAATGGAAGGGAAGAAGAGAAATGTGAAAAATCTGTGCTGAAACGCATTCCCGTGCACTGGCGGTCAGCACAGCGGTCAGCTCGCGGCTAGCCGCCTGTGCCCACTGCGGCTAACCGCAAGCTGACCGAACCCAGCGTTTCGTTTTCCAGAAGCTGACATTTCGACCATGTTTCATGTTCAGCTCCCCGGTTAGCTAGCGGCTAGCCGCCTCATCCCATCACGGCTAACCGCTGGCCAACCGCGCATGCGGTTCCTTTTCCCGAGAGCTAAACGCAGAATTTCATTCCAGCGGTCAGCCTGGCGGTCACCTTGCGGCTAGCCGCCAGACCCCAGTTCAGCTAGCCGACACCTGACCGCGAGGTGACCGAATTTGACAAGTTTCCTATTTTGAAGAGTTTTGCAAGAAGGAAAAACTAGAACATGTTAAGTGACCTCTAGCCTGATTTTGTGCACTCGAAACCCAAAATGTCTTTGAAATTCTGGGGCACCAATCCTTTCCTAAAATTCTACTATTTGGGTCTCAATTGCACAAAGATAAATCAAAGGTCCTTGCTTGTGCTTGATAGGCCTTGTGTTCGTGCTTTGGTTTTTGATATGATGCATATCATCGTGAACTTGTTTTGAAGTGTTAGTACAAGCTTGTTTTGAAGTTTTGTTAAGAAAAAGGGGATCACTTCCTAAGCGTGTTTTGCATAAATATTATGCCTCGTGCTAGTCGTACTCGTCGTGTTGTGATAAGTGATTTCCCCCTTTTTATCTCGACGTGTTTGATCGTGCTTCGCGTGTTTTGTGCATTCATGAATTAAGTAAACACCACTGAGCTTAGACTGCCCTTTCGGTTTGATCCACTGTCTGGGGGTCTTTAAACATGTGGACTGTCTGCAGACTGGTCGTGTATTTATTACACATCGTGCGTGTCCGGTTCCGCGGCCGGAATCCCCGTATATGTGGGAATCGTGTCGTGCTTATATTATGTATATCGTGCTTGTCGTGCGTGCTTGCTCTTTTCATCATATAGATGATAGAGAAAGGATGGGCTCTTTGTGGATTGTAACTTTTCATGATATATTTAGTACTCATGCTAGTTTGTTTTGATACCTCAGCTATTGTGACAGTTCAAATCAAGTATTCGATTTCAAGTGTTTTTCCAAAGTATTATTGTCATGTTCGTGCCTATATTGATTACCTGCCAAACCGTCGTGTTTGACCCTTGCTTGTTGGTGCCCAGGTGCAGGAGACGTTGCCTTTGAGGAGGAGCGTCAGGAGGAGGCTTGTGAGCCAACTCCCGTGAGAGAGTGGCAGCCCGACGATGTCATCTAGATGTCGGTCTGGTTCTTGAGTTTCGTCACATTTTGTCTCAGGGTTCTTTTGTTTATGTTGGAGATGTGTATTGGCCTCTGTTGGCCTCTCTTGGGAATTGTAACAAAACTTAATTTACTTTCTTGTTAGACTTGTAACTTGAACAATGTTGGGAATGCCATGTTAACTTATTCCTTTGATACTTTGTCTTGTATATTATTGTGATAGCACCTAAATATTTTACTGGTGCTTATCTAGTTGTGTTTTGCTACACGCTTCCGCAAATCGTGTACGTGTGAGCCAGATTCCGCGTGTCTTTGGGAATCCTCACCGCGGGAACCTGTGGGAAAACAATGATCAAACAAGAATAATCACAATCAACACCGTCGCGGGGCCTGGGATCCGTTCCGGGGTCGCGACAGGACTGGTATCAGAGCGAGACATGTTTCAGGCAATTAAAAGAAACTAGAAAGATCTTAGGAACGTGGCGAGGATTCGTGAGTTCGATAGACTCGTTGGTATAGGACCTTAGAAACCCTTGTACCATGTTTATTGTGTGCTAACTACTTGTCTTACAGCAATATGCCTCCAAGAAAAGCCCCAAATCATCATGCTTCAGGCAGTAATCAGAATGAGTCAGATGCATCTGAGACACCTACAGCCACACAGTTTCAGGAACTTATGCAAGCCATGATAGCACAGCAAAGACAGGCTAATGAGAATCAAGCAAGATTTCAAGAGCAACTAACTAAGAAGGATGATGAGATGGCACAAGTTCAGAGGCAACTGTTAGAAGTACTTCAGAACAGGAATGTAGCACCACCTGCAGGTCCACAGATTGTTATTCAAAATAGGGATCCTGACCCTAATGCTCTGTTTGAGAAGTTTAGGAAAAGAGCACCGAAGGAGTTTTCGGGCAATGAGGACCCACTAGTGGCAGATGACTGGCTAGTCAATACCGAGAAGATCTTCGATGTATTCATGTGCACAGGACTCCAGAAGGTCAATCTCACAGCTTCATTATTTTATGGGCTCGCAGACAGGTGGTGGCAAACAGTCAAGGATCCTTATGCATTTATGGCAGATGATGAGGCATGGGCAGCATTCAAGATACAGTTCCAGGACAAGTATATTCCCTCTCATGTCAAGAGACAGAAGGCTATTGAGTTTCAGCAACTCAAGCAAGGTAGCATGACAGTGTTGGATTATGTCACCAAATTTGAGAGATTGGCGAGGTATGCCACCGAGTTGATTGACACGGAAAGGAAGAAGATCACTAAGTTCTTGGAAGGGTTGAACCCCATCATTATAAGGGATGTCATAGGAGTAGTGCCTCCAGCTACCTATGATGAGGCAGTCAAGCGGGCTTATACTTTTGAGGATATTAACAATATGATCGTTCAAGACAGGAAACAGCAATATCAGCAGCATAACCAGAGGCAACAGCAAGGCAAGAACAAGCCTATGTGAGGCAAGGTTGTGGACATTGTGGCAAGAATCATGAAACTCACGAATGTAGGAAGGCCATGGGTGCCTGTTTCAAGTGTGGGGCTATGAATCATTCAATCAAAGATTGCCCACTACTCCAGAATCAGGGGAACAGGAACCAGCAACAGAGACAAGTAGCTCCTCAGAATCAAGCACCAGTTCAGAATCAGATGAGACCACCTCAGCAACAGCAGCTGGCTAGGCCACCAGTCCAGAATCAGAATGCTTGTCCTCCACAGCAGAACAGACAAGGCCAGGGAAGGCAGAACCAAGTACCGAACAGACTACAGATGCATGGGCGTTTGTACTATCTCAACCGTGCAGATGCTGAAGCTGCAGGAGACGTGGTAGAAGGTAAACTTCTTGTTTGTGGGGTAGAAGCCCAGATTTTGTTTGATCCTGGATCCACTCATTCCTTTGCATCTCCTAGTTTTGCTAAGTTGATTGATGCACCATGTAGTGAGTTGGATTACATTTTGGTAGTGACCACTCCAGTAGGGAAACAAGTTGTGTGTAGGAACCATTATCCTAGTTGTACAGTGTTATTAGGAGATGTTAATTTGCCGGCCAACCTCATAGTTTTGGACATGCATGATTTTGATGTCATCTTAGGCATGGATTGGTTAGAAGCATATCATGCCACTATGGATTGTTTTAGTAAGACCATCACATTCAGATTCCAAGGACCACAGGCAGAATTGTTATTTCAGGGGAACAGGAGGAAATCTCAGGCAGGGTTTATTTCAGTGTTGAAGGCAAGCAGATTAGTGCATAGTGGGTGTCAGGCATTTATTGCGTTTATCACGGAGGATAAACAGTCCCAAGGGGTGGAGGATATCCCCATTGTGTGTGAATTTCCGGATGTTTTTCCAGAAGAAATCCCGGGTTTACCACCAATTAGAGAAGTTGAGTTCACAATTCAACTTCTTCCAGGGACAGCTCCGATCTCGATTGCACCATACAGGATGGCTCCAGCAGAAATGGGTGAGCTAAAGCTCCAATTGCAAGAATTGTTGAGCAAAGGTTTCATTAGGCCAAGTGTTTCACCGTGGGGAGCACCGGTGTTATTTGTGAAGAAGAAGGATGGAAGCTTGAGAATGTGCATAGACTACAGGAAGTTGAACCATGTGACAGTGAAGAACAAGTATCCTTTGCCAAGGATAGATGAATTGTTTGACCAATTGCAAGGAGCAGCCTATTTTTCCAAGGTAGACTTGAGGTCAGGGTACCATCAGTTGAGAGTCAGAGATTCAGATGTTCAGAAGACAGCCTTTAGAACAAGCTATGGGCACTACGAGTTCTTAGTGATGCCCTTTGGTTTGACAAATGCACCAGCAGTCTTTATGGCTTTGATGAACAAGGTCTTTGCACCATATTTGGATCACTCTACGGTAGTGTTTATTGATGATGTTCTGGTATATTCTAAGAGTAAGAAGGAGCATGAAGAACATTTGAGGACAGCGTTGCAGCTCTTGAGGGACAATCAGTTATATGCGAAACTCAGTAAGTGTGAATTCTGGTTAGAACAAGTTGCTTTTCTAGGCCACATCATCTCTAGAGAAGGTTTTGCAGTTGATCCAGCGAAGATAGAGGCAGTTGTTAGTTGGGTGAGGCCAACCAGTGTGCCAGAAATTAGAAGCTTTTTGGGGTTAGCAGGCTACTACAGAAGATTTGTCCAAGGTTTTTCGTCTATCGCAGCCCCTTTGACAAAACTGACTAGGAAGAATGTCCCATTTGTGTGGACCGATCAGTGTGAAACCAGTTTCCAAGAGTTGAAAGGAAGGTTAACCACAGCCCCGATTCTTACATTACCCTCGAGCAACGGCGGATTTATTGTTTATACAGATGCTTCGAATGTGGGACTAGGTTGTGTATTGATGCAAGATGGCAAGGTGATTGCTTATGGCTTGAGACAGTTGAAGGACCATGAGAAGAATTATGCAACTCATGACTTGGAGTTGGCAGCAGTTGTTTTCGCATTGAAGATGTGGAGACACTATCTCTATGGAGAGAAATTTGAGGTCCATTCAGATCACAGAAGTTTACAGTATTTGTTCTCGCAGAAGGATTTGAATATGAGGCAGAGAAGGTGGATGGAATATATCAAAGATTATGACTTTCCGATCAAGTATCATCCAGGCAAAGTGAATGTGGTAGCTGATGCCTTGAGCAGGAAATCAGTGGTTATGGCTAATTTGAGAGGTATGGGTGTCTTACAGCAGTTTGAAGAGCTGGGTGTAGAAGTACAAACCCTTAGATTGGGTGCGATGTTAGCGAACATGACAGTTTCAGAACCTACCTTCATCCAGAAGATTAAGGAAAATCAGTTACAAGACCCAGACTTGGCCAAGATAGTAGATGTTATTGCAGAACGCCCCGATTTCAAGTTGGTGAATGGGATCTTGTATTTCCGTGACCGGTTGTGTGTGCCAAATGTGGATGATTTGAAGAATGAGATAATGAACGAAGCTCACAGTACGCGATATTCTATGCATCCGGGTAGCACGAAGATGTACCACAATTTGAAGAATAGATTTTGGTGGAACAACATGAAGAGAGAGATAGCAGCTTTTGTATCTCGTTGCCTAACGTGTCAGTTGATCAAGGCAGAGCATCAGAAGCCTCCCGGTTTGTTACAGCCTTTGGAAATTCCGGAGTGGAAATGGGAGCACATTACCATGGATTTCGTCTCCGGTTTTCCTAATACTAAGAAGGGAAATAATGCAATTTGGATCATTGTAGATCGTCTGACAAAGTCTGCTCACTTCATTCCGATGAAGACAGGGAATATGATGCATATGGCACCACTGGCAAAGTTATTTGTTGATGAGATTGTTAGTAAGCATGGTCAACCCGTCTCCATTACTTCAGATAGAGACAGTAGATTTGTTTCAAAGTTTTGGAAAACTCTTCATGAGTCGATGGGTACCAAGCTCCAGTTCAGCACAGCCTACCATCCTCAGACCGATGGTCAATCAGAGAGGACAATACAGACTCTCGAGGACATGTTGCGTGCTTGTGTATTGGATTTTAGAGTCCAATGGGATGAATGCCTACCGCTTTGTGAATTTGCTTATAACAATAGTTACCATTCTAGCATCGGTATGGCACCTTTCGAGGCACTCTATGGTAGAAGATGCAGAACTCCGGTTTGCTGGGAAGAAGTCGGTGAACGTAGTTTTCATGGACCGACGATAGTTGGAGAGACAAGTGACAAGGTCAAACTGATTCAGGAACGGTTGAAGATCGCCCGTCGTAGGCAGAAGAGTTATGCAGATACTCGCAGAAGAGAATTTCAGTTTCAGGTGGGTGACAAGGTGTTCTTGAAGATCTCACCAGTTAGAGGGACTTTGAGATTCGGACAGAAAGGCAAGTTGTCTAGAAGATTTATTGGTCCGTATGAGATTCTGAGCAAGATTGGAGATGTTGCTTATAGACTCGCGTTACCGCCGGAATTCTCCGGGGTACACAATGTTTTTCATGTTTCTATGCTCAAGAAATATGTCTCTAGTCCTGCACACATTTTACAGCATGAGCCTTTGGAGATTCGGGAAGATGCTTCGTATGTGGAGAGACCGATCAGAATCATTGACACTAAGGATCAAGAATTGAGGAATCGGACTATTCATTGGGTCAAAGTGCTTTGGGAAAATCACGAACCAGAGGAAGCCACCTGGGAGTTGAGAGAGCAAGTGCAGAGAAAGTATCCACACCTTTTACCTGAGGTAAATGTTTGATTTATTTGGTGGACCAAATATCCTAAGGGGTGGAGGATGTTAGACCCCGACCCAGACCAGTTCGATTAGTGTGCGATTAGTATGTGTTTAGTCTTAAGTGGGTTTAGTTGTGGTTGGGTTAGAAGTGATTAGCTTTAGTCCTGGACATAGCTTTGGGAATTTTGAGAACGTTTAGTATTGGTTAGACACACTCAAGAAGGCTTGAGTGCATGTGTAAGCTTGGGAAGATCGTATCGTTTTCCGTGTGAGTGTGGTTTTGATTTCATTTGAATGATCTTTTTATGTGTTACAACTTTCGTTTTAAGACCATTCATGTTTGAAGCCCAAAAACCCATGTTTTGGCCCAAGGAGGGTAAAATTGTCTTTCTTGCACAAATCTGGACACAATTTTCGAGATCTCAAAACCATGTCAAAAATATACTTTTTGGAAACTAGATATTTCGACGATCATTTTATCCTTCTTCGTCGAAGTCATCCGAGGCCCACAAGACCATGTTTTAGTCACTTCAAGTTCAAGCCAAATGGGGCCCATGAGTCATCACTTATTCCCCCTTTCCCCTCCCTTTTCATTCATTTCCCAATCTCTGCAACTTTTGAGTCTAGGGCAAGAGAGAAAACCTCTTTTCTCCTTCATCTTCCTCACTTGGTTTGATCTAGCTAGAGAGCTCCAAAGGAAATTCTAAGACTACCATTTTCTTCATCTCCTTGCAAGCTCTCCATTGATACAAGTTTCTTGAGTTTTCAAGTTGGGCAAGAGCTCCCTTTTCTTCCCTCTCTCTTGTTTGACCTTCTCTAGGTAAGAGCTTCAACCCATATTTTTCATGGAGTCATTTTAGTTTCTTAAGATCATGTTTTTCATGTTTTCAAACCCTATTTGGAAAATGGGTTCCTTGTTTCCATTTTGAGTGAGTTTTGTGTGTTTTCTTGTTTTTGCTTGTAGTGTGAGATTAGCTTGTGTGAAGAGCTTGGAGGAGAGTGTTTAGCATTTGGGCAAGGCAAGTAATCTCTATAGGATCATGGTGCATGTTTATTTTAAGCTACATTGTTGTTTGAGAAGTTTTGTACATGAATATGTTTACAAGTTTCATACTCATGATTTCCTTTGTGTTGGATGTTTAAAGTTTGGAAAAATATATGTTTTGTCCCTTGGAGAGTATGTAGACTCAGGGAATATGAGTGGAATGAGAATGAATGGAAGGGAAGAAGAGAAATGTGAAAAATCTGTGCTGAAACGCATTCCCGTGCACTGGCGGTCAGCACAGCGGTCAGCTCGCGGCTAGCCGCCTGTGCCCACTGCGGCTAACCGCAGGCTGACCGAACCCAGCGGTTCCTTTTCCAGAAGCTGACATTTCGACCATGTTTCTCTGTCAGCTCCCCGGTTAGCTAGCGGCTAGCCGCCTCATCCCATCACGGCTAACCGCTGGCCAACCGCGCATGCGGTTCCTTTTCCCGAGAGCTAAACGCAAAATTTCATTCCAGCGGTCAGCCTGGCGGTCACCTTGCGGCTAGCCGCCAGACCCCAGTTCGGCTAGCCGACACCTGACCGCGAGGTGACCGAATTTGACAAGTTTCCTATTTTGAAGAGTTTTGCAAGAAGGAAAAACTAGAACATGTTAAGTGACCTCTAGCCTGATTTTGTGCACTAGAAACCCAAAATGTTTTTGAACTTCTGGGGCACCAATCCTTTCCTAAAATTCTACTATTTGGGTCTCAATTGCACAAAGATAAATCAAAGGTCCTTGCTTGTGCTTGATAGGCCTTGTGTTCGTGCTTTGGTTTTTGATATGATGCATATCATCGTGAACTTGTTTTGAAGTGTTAGTACAAGCTTGTTTTGAAGTTTTGTTAAGAAAAAGGGGATCACTTCCTAAGCGTGTTTTGCATAAATATTATGCCTCGTGCTAGTCGTGCTCGTCGTGTTGTGATAAGTGATTTCCCCCTTTTTATCTCGACGTGTTTGATCGTGCTTCGCGTGTTTTGTGCATTCATGAATTAAGTAAACACCACTGAGCTTAGACTGCCCTTTCGGTTTGATCCACTGTCTGGGGGTCTTTAAACATGTGGACTGTCTGCAGACTGGTCGTGTATTTATTACACATCGTGCGTGTCCGGTTCCGCGGCCGGAATCCCCGTATATGTGGGAATCGTGTCGTGCTTATATTATGTATATCGTGCTTGTCGTGCGTGCTTGCTCTTTTCATCATATAGATGATAGAGAAAGGATGGGCTCTTTGTGGATTGTAACTTTTCATGATATATTTAGTACTCATGCTAGTTTGTTTTGATACCTCAGCTATTGTGACAGTTCAAATCAAGTATTCGATTTCAAGTGTTTTTCCAAAGTATTATTGTCATGTTCGTGCCTATATTGATTACCTGCCAAACCGTCGTGTTTGACCCTTGCTTGTTGGTGCCCAGGTGCAGGAGACGTTGCCTTTGAGGAGGAGCGTCAGGAGGAGGCTTGTGAGCCAACTCCCGTGAGAGAGTGGCAGCCCGACAATGTCATCTAGATGTCGGTCTGGTTCTTGAGTTTCGTCACATTTTGTCTCAGGGTTCTTTTGTTTATGTTGGAGATGTGTATTGGCCTCTGTTGGCCTCTCTTGGGAATTGTAACAAAACTTAATTTACTTTCTTGTTAGACTTGTAACTTGAACAATGTTGGGAATGCCATGTTAACTTATTCCTTTGATACTTTGTCTTGTATATTATTGTGATAGCACCTAAATATTTTACTGGTGCTTATCTAGTTGTGTTTTGCTACACGCTTCCGCAAATCGTGTACGTGTGAGCCAGATTCCGCGTGTCTTTGGGAATCCTCACCGCGGGAACCTGTGGGAAAACAATGATCAAACAAGAATAATCACAATCAACACCGTCGCGGGGCCTGGGATCCGTTCCGGGGTCGCGACAATGAACACCCAAATGGTTATTATGAGTGCTTGTACTCTTGATCCCGACATAAATAATAGACACATACTGTGAGAACCCGACACCTAATCTCTTGGATTAGTGTTGTCTTATTTGTGGATTAGTCCTTTTAGTGGGATTAGTAGTTGTTGGGTTGAGTTTGTGAGCTAGAAGGGTTTTTCTTCTAGTTTTGGGCTTTTGAGTGCTTTGGTAGCTTGTGGGGCCCTTTGGGGGTTCCCTTTTCGGCTTTGTATTTACTTGTGAGATTTTCCCGATTTGTTTCGTATTGTGTTTTTGGCCCGTTGCATTCATCTTGAGGAATCCTACAACTTTCATGTTGATCCCATATCCATTTGAGAACCCAAAAACCGATTTCTTGGCCTTGAGGGCAAAACAGTCTTTTCACACCAAATCTGTCCATTAATTTCGAAAATTTCAGAATTTGGAAAAATTAGACTTTTTGGAAAGTAGATTTTTCGCTGATGAATTTTGTCTTCTTCGTCGTTTTCATCCGGGGCCCAGAAACTTGTGTTTTTCCTTTGAGAAGTTTAAGTGAGGTGGGGCCCACACCCACCCCTTTATAAAATGGGTTCCTTCTCCTTCCTCTTCATCCTTTTCCCTGCAACGGTTCCAGCAAGAGCTGGAACCACTCCTCTCTCAGCCCCTCTCTCTCTCTCTCCTCTTTCCCTTGGCTTCTCTTGATTGTAAATGGAGATTTGATCTCCTCATCATCTTCCATACCTTCCAAGCTTTCCAAAGATGTTATTTTCATGGATTTTGAGCAAAGGCAACTTCTCTTTTCAAGCTCTTCTTCTTGGTTCAAGGCTTTAAAGGTTAGCATTTGGTTTCTTTCTTTTAATCTTTGTTTTCCCAAACCATTTGGAGTATTTTTATCTTCCATTCATGGATTTTCATTGAGGTTTGCAATGGATTGGATTTTCTAGGGTTTTCATGGGAAAATTTGGGGGTTTTGGTGGGTTTGGAGCTAGAGACTTCTTTGAGGCTTTTGTGGAGTGATTTGTGCATCTTCTTAACCCAAGGCAAGTGGATGAATGGATGTTTTTAATGTTATCAAAGATTTATGAGAAAATCCCAAGTTTATTTCTTGTTTTTAATCATTGAATACATGCTTGCACATATGCTCCTTGTCACATATATATGGATTTCGAAATTTGCACATTAATGGTGGTTTCTATCTTGTTAATCTCTTGGAGAGGTATGCATTTCAATTGATCAAGCTTACTCATATGGTTTTATAGAAATGTGGTTGATTTTATTGTTTCTCCCTACATGTTTATTTATTACTTGGACTTGAAATGAATGCTCATGAAGAGCCTTGATAGTACATTTATTGTCATAGATATGTGATGGTTCATAGCCTTAATTCCTCTTGTTTTGTCCCAATTATATCTTATGTGAAATGGTTTCATTCTTGCTCTCCTTGGATTGAATGTGATGTTGATGGAGGGGAATGTGATGGAGGTTGTGAAACATTTGATGGTATTTGAATCAAGTTTTAGACTCCTCAATTAATGTATAAAGATGGTTGAAAGAGGGTTGTAAAAGGAAGAGAAAGAGGGGAAATGAACTGCCCAGAATTCAGTTTCTGGGCGGTTCGCTCGAGCGACCATGACAGTTCGCTCGAGCGACCTGTCCAGAAAGGGATACGGGAATTCCAGTAGCTAGTTCGCTCGACCACATTTAAATATTCGCTCGAACGATGAGTTCGCTCGAGCGAACTGTCAGGTTCGCTCGAGCGATGCGGTCTGCCTGAACTGTTTCAAATGCACTGGGCCAAAAATTTTGAGTCCAGTGGGTTTTGAGGTTTATTTTCTTCGTGGACCTTGGCTAACCTCCTCGAACTCACTCGACCATATGTGAGAGCGTCTTGAGCCGATGCTCTTCACGGTTGGTTCGGTAGCATCGAAGTTCAAACCATTTCAATCTTGAACGGGATGGAACGACGCGATATCTTCGTTATATCTAAACACAAGTCTTTCCCTTGGTTATCGCGAATTCTATTCCTTTCGGTGACTGAATAGGTTACTCGATGTTTCCGAATTAATGTCATACCTAGGATGGACCGGTTATAATCTTGATCTTGCTATTGTAACATCTAGTACTACCCATAAGCTCATGTTAAATTTTGGAAGTAGTAAAAGTGCATAAGGAGCCCGGAATGTCTTCAAACTCAAGGAGTACCAAATAATTGTTATAATCGACGTACGGGACCCCTATTCACTTAAATAGATCTTGAAATTAATACTTTTCCCGAAATTGTCATAGTTCATTGTTTCACCTCTTGTCCCGAGATTTGCATTACATGACTTGTTTTCCCGAAAGCATTGAAGTTACATTAGTAACAGTTACTTGTCCCGAAATGTATTGCCCGATATGATATGACAGTGTGCCCTTGAGCACCCCCGTTTACCCGTTTATTTACGTGCCCTTGAGCACCCCCGTTTACCCGTTTATTTACTGTACTTGATTACTTGCATATGTTTCGATTGGTTTTAACCTATGAGTCGGCATCACTAAGCTTGGATACCTTGTCAGTCTGATCCACTGACTTGGAAATCCCTCTCCCGTCCCGCCAGCTGCAGTTTGGATCCCGATACCCGGTTATTGCCGTGGTCCCGTCCCGATACCCGGTTCGCTACCGTGGTCCCGTTCCCGTGTATTTATTATTGTATATATGATTTACGTTGAGTCTCCTCACCTTGTGTGACTGAGACCAACGCCCCGCTCTTGTCACTTCGGTGATAGAGGACTTAGCTTCTTGTGATTGCCATCTTGCCAGTTCCCGATTCCTTGGACACCCGACATGGTTTATATTGCTTACTTGTTTTCAGTTAAATGATTCATTGCTTTTATGAAAGTTGTTATTTAGATAAGTGTTGATGCTCTCTATTGTAAATCCCGTCACTATTATATTGTTTTATGTCCTTTGCACACGTACATGTTTTACATGAATGCCGGTTGGGTGGATACCCGTGTTTTTACACATGTTTCTAACGATCGATGGTTTTTGCTAGAGTTATATGATTACACATGTTTTAAAATGAATACCCGAGTTATTAAATGTCCATGCTTTGGAATGCATTTTAAACGACACTCGTTTTGTTAGATCCCGATGTTTATACATGTTTTAAGTGAATACCCGAATTGTTAAATATCCGTGCCTTGTTTTAAATGACATTTGGCTGGTGAGATTCCTATGTTTATACCGTCTTAAATGATTACCCGATTTGTCAAATATCCATGGTTTGAAATATGTTTTAGATGACACTTGTTTTGCCAGATTCCTATGTTTATACCTATTTTACATGATACTCGATTGGTTTAAATATCCATACCTTGGAATAGGTTTAAACGAACATTAGTCTTGTCAGATTTCTTGGGTTACACTTGTTTTAAATGAACACCGGGTTTGTTAAATATCCGTATTTTCACATATGTTTCAAATGGACATTGGTTTTGCTAGACTGTTATGGATACTTGATTGTTGTATACTTGTGTTTTACTTAAGTTTCAAATGAACGTTTGTTTTGTCAAACCACTATATTTATACATGTTTTAGACGAATACCCGATTGTCAAATATCTATGATTATAGATGATGTAAATGAATACATGTTTTATTAGATGTTCATGTTTTACCCGTGCTGGAAATGAATACTAGTTTTCCCCGAGATTCCCGACTTTGCACCCGTATAATTATATGCAGCATTTTGAGCAAATAGCATGGTTTATCATTTGTATTATTATTCGCTATATTGTAATCTTTTCATCCACCTGCCAGACCGTCGTGTCTGACCCACTACTTTTGGTACTCAGGTTCAGATTTATTCGCCCCGAGTTGAGTGTTTTGTTGGCTTTGAAGCCATGCCTTGCAGGTTGTTTTGTCGGCTATGTCATGTAGACATTGAGTCTGACATCGGAGCTACGTCACATTTGGGTAGTAGTTTATAGCTTATTGTTGTATGGCTTTTGTTAGCCTTTTTCTTGGGATTCTTAATTAATGTACATTGATAATTGTAACTTGAATATATTTGGGGATGTAATATCCTGTTACTGTCAGCTCTGTAAATTATTGTGATGATTACTCCAGTCTGATATGATTCTTGATATAATAGCTATGGGCTAAAGGTTGAGTGCGACGCGGAATCCGATGGCCACGGACTTCGGGTCGCAACGCCACAAATGCTTCCGCAAAATATTCAGAATGTGTTGTCTTCACACACGCGGATCCTGGGAGAAGTAAAATACATTTATGCTTAATCCCATCTCTCGCCCCCGAGGTTTCGGTTCGGGGGCGTGACACATACATTTAGTGTTTGGCATTTTGATTTACGAATGAGTGAGATCTTTTATGGGTCAATAATCTCAGTGAATTGGATGACTACACTACATGTATGGTGGATATTAGTTTATTGACGGAATCCACGTCTCGCAATAGGGATTGGTGATATCCCCTTGATAAAGCTTTTAAGTTTTGATTATGTCAAACCCTACAGGTGGACCTTGTGTCCGACATATCAAATAAGTTAAGTGTAAGGTCTCAAGGAATTATAAAGACATTGATTAAATATAGATGTCAATAATTATTTAATCGATGGATATCTAAAATCTTAACGTTGGGAGATTATTAAGCATTTAATAACAAGAAGGTCGAAATATTATTTTGAGAATAAGGACAGGAGTGCAATTATAATTCTTTAGTGGACTGAATTATAATTTATGGAAATAGGATTCTAATTCGGGTTGAATTAGGGTTTCCTGATTCCATAAGGAGCCTATATTTATTTCCTTCTTAAGGTACCAATTGTAGCCTATAAATATACGCTAATGCTCTCTAGGTTAAAAACAAGAAAAGTAAGAGAGAAATCTCGGTTTTGTAGAGCATAGGAGAATTCGCAGAAGAGGCACACTCCCTGGTGCGAGTTCGAGCATATAGGAATACAGTAGAAGATCTTGAGGTTTTCGAGTTGCTGTAAGGCCGAGATCAAATCAGAGAGATCTCGCAGTTATGATTTAATCATATTAGATCAAAGTTATTTCCGCAGTGATCTGTACGCAATATCTAGAGATCCTGGTTTCTACTCGTTTCTAACAATTGATATCAGAGCCGATCTTGATACTGTGTATGGATTGAAGAAAACATAGTAAGATTATAGGTTGCTGTAAGAAAACATGGTCTGCTATGCTGTAAGTAACTCTTGTTTTGCAGTGAAATATCTAACATTTGTTTTGCAGCAACTGAGTAACTGATCTGGCTATCATGGTCACCATGTGTGTATGTTATGTGAATGGATCCCATGAATTAAATTCATGGTTACTGTTTTACGTATTTTACAATTTTTATGGTGATGTAATTATATTGAGATAGCATGTGAACTCCGTTCATCAGGAGGCCTAGGATTCAATGTATTTTTTTTCTTGGAGATGTAATTATATTGAGATAGCATGTGAACTCCGTTCGTAAGGAGGCTTAGGACTCAATGTAATTTCTCAAGAAGAGGCACAGGTTCTGAAGGCAGAAATTTGATTTCGAAGGAAGAACTTCATAAAAAAAAATTCTTTCGAGGGCACTGCCCCCTGGACCCCCGCGAGCTGACCGGGCAGCTCAACCCCCGCCGAGGGACACCCCCGAACCCCCTCTGCGAAGCACATGTTTAAAGAAGTTGCAATTATGAGGACAAAAGGATTCTACTTGACCATGATAACAAGGACTCTTGTGTTGGTTGTCATTCTTTTTTGTGCTTGGATGTCTATTATTATCATTGCTTGTAAAATATGATATTAATCCTGTTTAATTATGTTTAGAATGGTATAGTAGTAAAGACATGGTTGCCTATTACTACTAGATTTTAAACTGGTGCTAATTAAACTATTTTATAAGAACCCTCATTGTTAAGTAACTAAGTGGGAGAGGGAACTTCTTAAGTTCCCACGGTCTCCATCATTGTTTTGTAGGAGATGTAATTGATTTATGTGTTGACCTTGGAGTCTTCCTCCTAATTGGATAACTTAATTATGGAATCTCCAGTACAAATCTCCCATATGGATGATTTAAGGTAATTGTTAGTATAGGTCTCTTCTCCATCTGATGGGACCGAATACAGAATAATGGACTTTGAATTTAATGATGGTATACACTTAGCTATAAATAACAGTATGCTCTCCATCTAAGCCACTTCTACTATTTATAGGACCAAAGTTATGGCAGCTATTTGGTTTTACTTGGCATGGTTTGTTGACTTGACAGTGGAACTAAAAGGTTATGTCCTATCTAAACAAATAAGTATGGTACTTGTCCTCACATCGAGGCATACTATGCATTGGTGTCGCGACCCCGGAACGGATCCCGGGCCCGCGACGAGTGTTGCATTGCATTCGGTGTTGTTAATTGCTTTCCCACAGGTTCCCGCGGTGAGGATTCCCAAAGACACGCGGAATCTGGCTCACACGTACAAGTATGCGGAAGCGTGTAGCAAAACACATCAAGATGAGCCCAACAAAACATTTGGGTGCCATAACAAATGATCACAAGGCATGGTATCATAGAAAGAAGCTAACAAGCATTCCCATTAATATTCAAGTTATAGAACTAATACAAAAACAAGTTAAGTTTAGTACAACCCATAAGAGACCAATAAAGGTCAATACAATCTCAAAATAGTCAAAAGGAACCCCAAGACTAAGGGTGACGAAACTCGAGAACCAGACCGACATCTAAATGACATCGTCGGGCTGCCACTCTCTCACGGGAGTTGGCTCACAAGCCTCCTCCTGACGCTCCTCCTCAAAGGCAACGTCTCCTGCACCTGGGCACCAATAAACAAGGGTCAAACACGACGGTTTGGCAGGAAATCAATTTAGGCATGAACATGAACAATAACATTTAGAGAAACATGTAAGCAATCTTTGGTATGAAATACTATCAAAGCTGAGATACCAAAACAAACTAGCATGAGTACATAATATATCATGAATAGTTACAATCCACAAGGAGCCCATCCTTTCTCTATCATTTATATAATGAAAAGAGCAAGCACGCACGACAAGCACGATATACATAATATAAGCACGACACGATTTCCCACAAAGACGGGAATTCCGGCCGCGGAACCGGACACGCACGATGTGTAATAAATACACGACTAGTCTGCAGACAGTCCACATGTTTAAAGACCCCCAGACAGTGGATCAAACCGAAAGGGCAGTCTAAGCTCAGTGGTGTTCACTTAGTTCATGAATGCATAAAACACGATCTAAACATGTCGAGACAACAAGGGGGAAATCACTTATCAAAACACGGCGAGCACGACTAGCAAAAGGCATAATTATTATGCATAACACGCTTAGGAAGTGATCCCCTTTTTCTTGAACAAAACTTCAAAACAAACTTATACTTGAAATACAAAACAAGTGCACGTTTGTACTTATAGTACCAAGACGGAAATTCAAATACGAAATCTGACAAGCATGTGTTAAGGCTACAAATTGACCTTTGTGTAATTGAAACTCCAAATGTCAGAATATACAAGAATTGGTGTCCTTAGAGGTTGGGTGGCATTTCGAGGTTTCATTTACACAATGTCAAGTCAAAACCCTTAACATAGTCTAGTTTTCGGACCTCAAGAAAAATACACAAAATGGAAAGAAACTCATCTTCCTGCAACTGGCAGGTTCGCTCGAGCGGACCTGCCACGTTGATGACACTTCGCTCGAGCGAGACACTTCGCTCGAGCGGACATTACAAAGCGTAGACAGTTCGCTCGAGCGAATGTTGGCTCGAGCGAATAATAAAATGCGTTCGAACGAACGACTCACTGCCTCGCTCCGTAGGAGACAGTGGCATGTTCGCTCGAGCGGACCCAGGGGTCGCTCGAGCGAACAGGCTGCTGCCTGAGCTCGCTGAGTGCGAAAATCTCCCTTTCTTTGCACATCTTTCACTACATTCTTCCCCTTCTTCTCATCCACCAACCACATATCATCCCTTGAGCCTTCATGCTCACCAAGGGTTTATTTATCATCATCCACACATCCAAATCAAGTAAGATAAAATCATAAACTTGTAGACAAATCACATGCACAATTCCTAAAACGAAATAGAATCAAAATACAATGCACATGAAGCCTATAAAGATCACTTGCCTTGACCAATGCTAAAAATCTTCTCAAGCACTTCTCCCAAGCTAATCAAGAACTACAAAACCCAAAGAAAACACACAAAACTCACTCAAAATGGAGCAAAGAACCCATTTTAACAAAAAGGGTTTGAACACTTGAAAAACACAAATCTTAAGGAGTTAAAAAGACTTTATGGAAACCATGGCTTGAAGCTCTTACCTAGAGAAGGTCAAACAAGAGAGATGGAAGAGAATGGAGAGCTTTCCAAACTTGAAACCTTAAGAAAATTGTATCAATGGAGAGCTTGCAAGGAGATGAAGAAGATGATGACTTTGAAGTTCTTTTTGGAGCTCACTAGCTAGCTCATGCAAGAGGAAATGAAGAGAAAGGGAAAAAGGGGTTTTCCTTGCCCTAGCTTCAGAAATTGCAGAGATTTGGGGGAATGAATGGAAGAGAGGAAGAAAGGGTTTAAGTGAAGGAAAATGGGTCCCAACTAACTTGAACTTGAAATGGCTAAAACATGATCTTGTGGGCCTCGGATGACTTCGACGAAGAAGGATAAAACGATCGTCGAAATATCTAGTTTCCAAAAAGTATATTTTTGACATAGTTTTGAAGTCTCGAAAATTGTGTCCAGATTTGTGCAAGAAAGACAATTTTACCCTCTTTGGGCCAGAACTTGGGTTTTTTGGGCTTCAAACATGAATGGGCTTAATACGAAAGTTGTAACACGTCGAAATATCAATCAAATGAAATCAAAATCACAATCACACGGAAATCGATACGATCTTCCCAAGCTCACACGTGCACTCAGGCCATCCTGAGTGTGTCTAACTAATATTAAACGTTCTCAAAATTACCAAAGCTATATCCAAGACTAAAACTAATCACTTCTAACCCAACAATAACTAAACCCACTTAGGACTAAACACATACTAATCACACACTAATCGGATTGGTCTGGGTCGGGGTCTAACATCCTCCACCCCTTAGGATATTTGGTCCACCAAATAAATCAAACAATTACCTCTGGTAAAAGCTGTGGATACTTGCTTTGCACTTGCTCTCTCAATTCCCAGGTGGCTTCCTCTGGCTCGTGATTTTCCCAAAGTACCTTGACCCAATGAATAGTCCGGTTTCTCAATTCTTGCTCTTTGGTGTCAATGATCTTGATCGGTCTTTCCACATACGAGGCATCTTCTCGAATCTCTAAAGGCTCATGTTGTAGAATGTGTGCAGGACTAGAGACATACTTCTTGAGCATCGAAACGTGAAAAACATTGTGTACCCCGGAGAATTCCGGCGGTAACGCAAGTCTATAAGCTACATCTCCAATCTTGCTCAAAATCTCATACGGACCAATAAACCTTCTAGACAATTTGCCCTTCTGTCCAAATCTCAATGTCCCCCTAGTTGGTGAGACTTTCAAAAACACCTTGTCACCCACTTGAAACTGCAATTCTCTTCTGCGAGTGTCTGCATAACTCTTCTGCCTACTTCGGGCAATCTTCAACCTTTCCTGAATCAACTTGACCTTTTCACTTGTCTCTCCAACTATCGTCGGTCCATGGAAACTATGTTCACCGACTTCTTCCCAGCAAACCGGAGTTCTGCATCTTCTACCATAAAGTGCCTCGAAAGGTGCCATACCAATGCTCGAGTGGTAACTATTATTATAGGCAAATTCACAAAGAGGTAAGCACTCATCCCACTGAATCTTGAAATCCAATACACATGCACGCAACATGTCTTCGAGAGTCTGTATCGTCCTTTCTGACTGACCATCGGTCTGAGGATGATAAGCTGTGCTGAACTGGAGTTTGGTACCCATCGACTCATGAAGAGTTTTCCAAAACTTTGAAACAAATCTACTGTCTCTGTCTGAAGTAATGGAGACAGGCTGACCATGCTTACTAACAATCTCATCAACAAACAACTTCGCAAGCGGTGCCATGTGCATCATATTCCCTGTCTTCATCGAAATGAAGTGAGCAGACTTTGTCAGACGATCTACAATAATCCAAATTGCATTATTCCCCTTCTTGGTATTAGGCAAACCGGAGACGAAATCCATGGTAATGTGCTCCCATTTCCACTCCGGAATCTCCAAAGGCTGTAACAAACCTGGAGGCTTCTGATGCTCTGCCTTGATCAACTGACAAGTTAGACAACGAGACACAAAAGCTGCTATCTCTCTCTTCATGTTGTTCCACCAAAATCTATTCTTCAAGTTGTGGTACATCTTCGTGCTGCCCGGATGCATAGAATATCTCGTGCTGTGAGCCTCATTCATTATCTCATTCTTCAAATCATCCACACTTGGCACACACAACCGGTCGCGAAAATACAATATTCCATTCACCATTTTGAAATCGGGGCGTTCTACAATAACATCTACTATCTTGGCCAAGTCTGGGTCTTGCAACTGATTTTCCTTAATCTTCTGGATGAAGGTAGGTTCTGAAACTGTCATGTTCGCTAACATCGCACCCAATCTAAGGGTTTGCACTTCTACACCCAACTCTTCGAACTGCTGTAAGACACCCCTTCCTCTCAAATTAGCCATAACCACTGATTTCCTGCTCAAGGCATCTGCTACCACATTCACTTTGCCTGGATGATATTTGATTGGGAAGTCATAATCTTTGATATATTCCATCCACCTTCTCTGCCTCATATTCAAATCCTTCTGCGAGAACAAATACTGCAAACTTCTGTGATCTGAATGGACCTCAAACTTCTCTCCGTAGAGGTAGTGTCTCCACATCTTCAATGCGAAAACAACTGCTGCCAACTCCAAGTCGTGAGTCGCATAATTCTTCTCGTGGTCCTTCAACTGTCTCGAGCCATAAGCAATCACCTTGCCATCTTGCATCAATACACAACCCAGTCCCACATTCGAAGCATCTGTATAAACAATAAATCCGCCGTTGCTCGAGGGTAATGTAAGAATTGGGGCTGTGGTTAACCTTCCTTTCAACTCTTGGAAACTGGTTTCGCACTGATCGGTCCAAACAAATGGGACATTCTTCCTAGTCAACTTTGTCAACGGGGCTGCAATGGACGAAAAACCTTGGACAAATCTTCTGTAATAGCCTGCTAAACCCAAAAAGCTTCTAATTTCTGTCACACTGCTTGGCCTTGCCCAACTAACAACTGCCTCTATCTTCGCTGGATCAACTGCTAAACCTTCTCTGGAGATGATGTGGCCTAGAAAAGCAACTTGCTCTAACCAGAATTCACACTTACTGAGTTTTGCATATAGCTGGTTGTCCCTCAAGAGCTGCAACGCTGTCCTCAAATGTTCCTCATGTTCCTTCTTACTCTTAGAATATACCAGAACATCATCAATAAATACTACTGTGGAATGATCCAAATATGGTGCAAAGACCTTGTTCATCAAAGCTGTCGCGACCCCGGACCGGGCCCGCAGGACTAATCCGGGATCGGGACACTAATGTGTCTTGAACCAACAACATGTACATTTTTATTTAATTTCCCACAGGTGTCCGCGGTGAGGATATCACAACCTTGCATGAATGTTTCTTTTTAATGCGGAAGCGTGTAGCAAATCAAATAGTTAGACTATATCTAGTCATGCAAGCATTAACATCAATATCAAACTGTATCAGAAAGAGCAATGATCTATAGCATGTTTCCCAAAAGTTGTTAAAGTTAGATAAAATATCATTTAGTTACATTCCCCAAAATTAGAGGCCAACAAAGGCCAATATTACAAGATAATAACCCAAAGAATAGTTAACAAGTCCTTCCCAAAATGTTACGCCTTTTGGCAACCCGATGTCTACATGACATCGTCAGCACGCCACTCAACTAGAGGCTGCAGCTCACCTACCGCCTCCTCCGGCTCCTCCTCAAGGAAACCGGCAACGGGACCTGAGTACCAAAGCAAAGGATCAGACACGACGGTCTGCCAAGAGAAAGCAAGGATACAACAACATATAATAGGGGAAAATACCTTGAAAAGCATATAAATCTGTTTAAGCGAGAACTCTTATAAAACAGATAAATCATTTGCTATAAAACAAGTAAACAACATTAAACATAAGAGGTAACCAAGGAAATCGGGAATAACGAGGTGGCAATCACATAAAGCTAAGTCCTCTGTCACTAATGTGACAACAGTATCACGGGACGTTGATCTCAGTCACACAAGGTGAGGAGAAACAACGTATACATATATACAATATAATAATACGGGAACGGGACCACGGTAGCGAACCGGGTATCGGGACGGGGCCACGGTGATAAACCGGGCATCGGGATCCAAACTGCAGCTGGCGGGACGGGAGAGGGATATCCAAGTCAGTGGATCAGACTGACAAGGTATCCAAGCTTAGTGATGCCGACACATAGGATAAAACCAATCGAGACATATATGAGTAAATCAAGTACAATAAATAAACGGGGAAAACGGGGGTGCTCAAGGCACACTGTCATCTCATGTCGGGCAATACATATCTGGACAAGTCAATACTACTATCATGCTTTCGGGAAAACGATTCATGTCAAGTAATGCTTGGAAATAGAGAAATATGATGAACTATACCAATTCGGGAAAGATGATGATTTAAAGATCCATTTGAGTGGATAGGGGTCCCGTATGTCTTTTATAGCCCTTACTTGGTACTCTTTGAGTTTTGAGACATTCCGGGCTCCTTATGCACTCCTACGATTTTTCCAAAATTTTGAATGACATATTTGTGATATGGTTTCTTTCTCGGATGGCATCAAGCAATGCCTAATGAATCCCCTTCGATTGACAAAGCTCAACGCTCGAACGAACCGGAGAGTTCGTTCGAGCGGGGAGCTTTTCGAAATCTGGAGAATTTCGGTTACCTTGCGGTTAGCTGGCGGTTAGCCGCCGATGCATTCGGCGGTTAGCCGCTGGGTAACCGTGGAGCTGACCGAATTTCAGGTGAGAATTCTGATGCTCTCGGGAAAAGGAACCGTGATTGTGCGGTTGGCTGGCGGTTAGCCGCCGATGGGTTCGGCGGTTAGCCGCTGGCTAACCGTGAGGCTGACCGCGTTTTCAGGCGGAAAATGATGCTCTCTGGAAAAGTCACCGCGGTGCGCGGTTAGCTGGCGGTTAGCCGCCGATGCATTCGGCGGTTAGCCGCTGGCTAACCGTGAGCTGACCGCCAGTTACGAAATTGCTCACTGAGTCCAGTTTTGAGTCATTTTCCTCCTCAAAACCATCTTCCTCACATCCACAAAGTCCTTACAATAACATTGAGCTAATAGTTCCTCCAAGGCATCTCTTTATACTTATCCCAATCCCCAAATGGTCCTCTCTATCACCTCTTCCATGCCAAATCCAATGCAAGAATAGGAAGGAAAACAAACCATTCCACAAACATTCATCTAAGCTATCACAAGGACAATAAATGCTTTACCAACATGCTTATAAAACAATGAATGAGGCTATTAAGATATCTTATGAGCATTTATTCCAAAACAAAACACATTAATGATAATATGGAAATCCATAAATACTAAGCCAAACCATTTCAACTTAAAACCATTCAAGCATTCACTTGCCTCAAGTCTTCAAATAGAGAAATCAAGCCTCTAATCACCTCTATTGCTCAAAGCCAAGCTACAATCAAAAATCCCCAAAACAACCCTAAAATGGGTTACACAAAGAATGAAAATGAAAGAGCTTACAAGATTGCAAATGTAGCTTCTCAAGAGCTAGAGGAACACTAATCTAGGAGATGGGAAGAATCACTTACTTGGATGGTCTTCAAATGAAGAGGACTAGTTCAAAGAAGATCTCTAGATTGATGGGTTCCTCCAAAAACGGTATCAATGGAATGCTTGCAAGATAAGGAAGGAGAAGATGACCTTCATTGCTTGGTTGGTGGACTATTGGTGAGGCTTGGAGATGAAGAAGCAAGGAGAAGAAAGAAGAGTCACAAGAAACCCTAGGTTCAGTTGTGCTGGAGCAAGAATGGAGAGTGAATGAGAAAGAAGAGATGGGTTCTCTTTTGTTAACAAAGGGAGCTTGGGTCCCACAACTTAAGGAACTAAATTAGCTGAAATCATCTACTTCGGGTCCTCGGATGAATTCGACGAAGAAGGAAGAAATGTTCGTCGAAATATCTACTTTCCAAAAAGTCCATGTTTCGCGGGTTTCGGGAATAATGAGTTTTGGTACAGATTTGGTGTGTAAAGACTGTTTTGCCCTCAAGGCCAAGAATTCGGGTTTCGTGATCTCAAACGAGAACGGGATCAACATGAAAGTTGTTGGAATCCACAAGATGCATGCAACGGGCCAAAAACACAATTCACAACCAATCGGGAAAATCTCGCAAGAAAACGCAAAGCCGAAAAGGGAAACCCCCAAAGGGCCCCACAAGCTACCAAAGCAAAACAAGACAACGAATTAGCCCGAAACCATAATCAAAGCTAATCCAATCCCAACTTAACCAGAAATCACTAATCAAGCTTAGTACTAACACGCAACTTAATTAGCACTAATCGGGTTCACTCGGGTTGGGGTCTTACAAAAGCCATAAAGACTGCTGGTGCATTTGTCAAACCAAAGGGCATCACTAAGAACTCATAGTGCCCATATCTTGTTCTAAAGGCTGTCTTCTGGACATCTGAGTCTCTAACTCTCAACTGATGGTATCCTGACCTCAAGTCTATCTTGGAAAAATAGGCTGCTCCTTGCAATTGATCAAACAATTCGTCTATCCTTGGCAAAGGATACTTGTTCTTCACGGTCACATGGTTCAACTTCCGGTAGTCTATGCACATTCTCAAGCTTCCATCCTTCTTCTTCACAAATAACACCGGTGCTCCCCACGGTGAAACACTTGGCCTAATAAAACCTTTGCTCAACAAATCCTGCAATTGGAGCTTTAGCTCACCCATTTCTGCTGGAGCCATCCTGTATGGTGCAATCGAGATCGGAGCTGTCCCTGGAAGGAGCTCAATCGTGAACTCAACCTCTCTAATTGGTGGTAAACCCGGGATTTCTTCTGGAAAAACATCCGGAAATTCACACACAATGGGGATATCCTCCACCCCTTGGGACTGTTTATCCTCCGTGATAAACGCAATAAATGCCTGACATCCACTCTGCACTAATCTGCTTGCCTTCAACACTGAAATAAATCCTGCCTGAGACTTTCTCCTGTTCCCCTGAAATATCAACTCTGCCTGTGGTCCTTGGAATCTGAATGTGATGGTCTTACTAAAACAATCCATGGTGGCATGATATGCTTCTAACCAATCCATGCCTAAAATAACATCAAAATCATGCATGTCTAAAACTATGAGGTTGGCCGGTAATTTCACATCTCCTAACAACACTGTACAACTAGGGTAATGGTTCCTACACACAACTTGTTTCCCTACTGGAGTGGTCACTACTAAGATGTAATCCAATTCACTACATGGTGCATCAATCAACTTAGCAAAACTAGGAGATGAAAATGAATGTGTGGATCCAGGGTCAAACAAAATCTGGGCTTCTACCCCACAAACAAGAAGTTTACCTTCTACCACGTCTCCTGCAGCTTCAGCATCTGCACGGTTGAGATAGTACAAACGTCCATGCATCTGTAGTCTGTTCGGTACTTGGTTCTGCCTTCCTTGGCCTTGTCTGTTCTGCTGTGGAGGACGAGCATTCTGATTCTGGACTGGTGGCCTAGCCTGCTGCTGCTGCTGAGGTGGTCTAATCTGATTCTGAACTGGTGCTTGGTTCTGAGGAGCTACTTGTCTCTGCTGCTGGTTTCTGTTCCCTTGAATCTGAAGTAGTGGGCAATCCTTGATTGAATGGTTCATAGCCCCACACTTGAAACAGGCACCCATGGCCTTCCTACATTCGTGAGTTTCATGATTCTTGCCACAATGTCCACAACCCTGCCTCACATGACCTTGCTCTTGCCTTGGCTTCTTGCCCTGTTGTTGCCTCTGATTTTGCTGCTGATATTGCTGCTTCCTGTCCTGAACAATCATATTGTTAATATCCTCAAAAGTATAAGCCCGCTTGACTGCCTCATCATATGTAGCTGGAGGCACTACTCCTATGACATCCCTCATAATGATGGGGTTCAACCCTTCCAAGAACTTAGTGATCTTCTTCCTTTCCGTGTCAATCAACTCGGTGGCATACCTCGCCAATCTCTCAAATTTGGTGACATAATCCAACACTGTCATGCTACCTTGCTTGAGTTGCTGAAACTCAATAGCCTTCTGCCTCTTGACATGAGAGGGAATGTACTTGTCTTGAAACTGTATCTTGAATGCTGCCCATGCCTCATCATCTGCCATCACTGCATAAGGATCCTTGACTATTTGCCACCACCTATCTGCGAGCCCATAAAATAATGAAGCTGTGAGGTTGACCTTCTGTATACCCGTGCACATGAAGACATCAAAGATCTTCTCCGTATTGACTAGCCAGTCATCTGCCACAAGTGGGTCCTCATTGCCCGAAAATTCTTTGGGTGCTCTCTTTCTAAACTTCTCAAACAGAGCATTAGGGTCAGGATCCCTATTTTGAATAACAATCTGTGGACCTGCGGGTGGTGCTACATTCCTGTTCTGAAGCACTTCCAACAACTGCCTTTGGACTTGTGCCATTTCATCATCCTTCTTAGCCAATTGTTCTTGAAATCTTGCTTGGTTCTCATTAGCCTGCCTTTGCTGTGCTATCATGGCTTGCATCAATTCTTGAAACTGTGTAGCTGTCGGTGTCTCAGATGCATCTGACTCATTCTGATTACTGCCTGAAGCATGATGATTTGGAGCTTTTCTTGGAGGCATATTGCTGTAAAACAAAGAGTTAGAACACAAAATCATGGTGCAAGGGTTTCTAAGATCCTATACGAACGAATCTATCGAACTCACGAATCCTCGCCACGTTCCTAAGACCTTTCTAGTTTCTTTTAAGTGCCTGAAACATGTCTCGCTCTGATACCAGTCCTGTCGCGACCCCGGAACGGATCCCGAGCCCGCGACGAGTGTTGCATTGCATTCGGTGTTGTTAATTGCTTTCCCACAGGTTCCCGCGGTGAGGATTCCCAAAGACACGCGGAATCTGGCTCACACGTACAAGTATGCGGAAGCGTGTAGCAAAACACATCAAGATGAGCCCAACAAAACATTTGGGTGCCATAACAAATGATCACAAGGCATGGTATCATAGAAAGAAGCTAACAAGCATTCCCATTAATATTCAAGTTATAGAACTAATACAAAAACAAGTTAAGTTTAGTACAACCCATAAGAGACCAATAAAGGTCAATACAATCTCAAAATAGTCAAAAGGAACCCCAAGACTAAGGGTGACGAAACTCGAGAACCAGACCGACATCTAAATGACATCGTCGGGCTGCCACTCTCTCACGGGAGTTGGCTCACAAGCCTCCTCCTGACGCTCTTCCTCAAAGGCAACGTCTCCTGCACCTGGGCACCAATAAACAAGGGTCAAACACGACGGTTTGGCAGGAAATCAATTTAGGCATGAACATGAACAATAACATTTAGAGAAACATGTAAGCAATCTTTGGTATGAAATACTATCAAAGCTGAGATACCAAAACAAACTAGCATGAGTACATAATATATCATGAATAGTTACAATCCACAAGGAGCCCATCCTTTCTCTATCATTTATATAATGAAAAGAGCAAGCACGCACGACAAGCACGATATACATAATATAAGCACGACACGATTTCCCACAAAGACGGGAATTCCGGCCGCGGAACCGGACACGCACGATGTGTAATAAATACACGACTAGTCTGCAGACAGTCCACATGTTTAAAGACCCCCAGACAGTGGATCAAACCGAAAGGGCAGTCTAAGCTCAGTGGTGTTCACTTAGTTCATGAATGCATAAAACACGATCTAAACATGTCGAGACAACAAGGGGGAAATCACTTATCAAAACACGGCGAGCACGACTAGCAAAAGGCATAATTATTATGCATAACACGCTTAGGAAGTGATCCCCTTTTTCTTGAACAAAACTTCAAAACAAACTTATACTTGAAATACAAAACAAGTGCACGTTTGTACTTATAGTACCAAGACGGAAATTCAAATACGAAATCTGACAAGCATGTGTTAAGGTTACAAATTGACCTTTGTGTAATTGAAACTCCAAATGTCAGAATATACAAGAATTGGTGTCCTTAGAGGTTGGGTGGCATTTCGAGGTTTCATTTACACAATGTCAAGTCAAAACCCTTAACATAGTCTAGTTTTCGGACCTCAAGAAAAATACACAAAATGGAAAGAAACTCATCTTCCTGCAACTGGCAGGTTCGCTCGAGCGGACCTGCCACGTTGATGACACTTCGCTCGAGCGAGACACTTCGCTCGAGCGGACATTACAAAGCGTAGACAGTTCGCTCGAGCGAATGTTGGCTCGAGCGAATAATAAAATGCGTTCGAACGAACGACTCACTGCCTCGCTCCGTAGGAGACAGTGGCATGTTCGCTCGAGCGGACCCAGGGGTCGCTCGAGCGAACAGGCTGCTGCCTGAGCTCGCTGAGTGCGAAAATCTCCCTTTCTTTGCACATCTTTCACTACATTCTTCCCCTTCTTCTCATCCACCAACCACATATCATCCCTTGAGCCTTCATGCTCACCAAGGGTTTATTTATCATCATCCACACATCCAAATCAAGTAAGATAAAATCATAAACTTGTAGACAAATCACATGCACAATTCCTAAAACGAAATAGAATCAAAATACAATGCACATGAAGCCTATAAAGATCACTTGCCTTGACCAATGCTAAAAATCTTCTCAAGCACTTCTCCCAAGCTAATCAAGAACTACAAAACCCAAAGAAAACACACAAAACTCACTCAAAATGGAGCAAAGAACCCATTTTAACAAAAAGGGTTTGAACACTTGAAAAACACAAATCTTAAGGAGTTAAAAAGACTTTATGGAAACCATGGCTTGAAGCTCTTACCTAGAGAAGGTCAAACAAGAGAGATGGAAGAGAATGGAGAGCTTTCCAAACTTGAAACCTTAAGAAAATTGTATCAATGGAGAGCTTGCAAGGAGATGAAGAAGATGATGACTTTGAAGTTCTTTTTGGAGCTCACTAGCTAGCTCATGCAAGAGGAAATGAAGAGAAAGGGAAAAAGGGGTTTTCCTTGCCCTAGCTTCAGAAATTGCAGAGATTTGGGGGAATGAATGGAAGAGAGGAAGAAAGGGTTTAAGTGAAGGAAAATGGGTCCCAACTAACTTGAACTTGAAATGGCTAAAACATGATCTTGTGGGCCTCGGATGACTTCGACGAAGAAGGATAAAACGATCATCGAAATATCTAGTTTCCAAAAAGTATATTTTTGACATAGTTTTGAAGTCTCGAAAATTGTGTCCAGATTTGTGCAAGAAAGACAATTTTACCCTCTTTGGGTCAGAACTTGGGTTTTTTGGGCTTCAAACATGAATGGGCTTAATACGAAAGTTGTAACACGTCGAAATATCAATCAAATGAAATCAAAATCACAATCACACGGAAATCGATACGATCTTCCCAAGCTCACACGTGCACTCAGGCCATCCTGAGTGTGTCTAACTAATATTAAACGTTCTCAAAATTACCAAAGCTATATCCAAGACTAAAACTAATCACTTCTAACCCAACAATAACTAAACCCACTTAGGACTAAACACATACTAATCACACACTAATCGGATTGGTCTGGGTCGGGGTCTAACAATTGGTGTTTTAGATTGTTGTCGGATTCTTTTATAAATTGGCGGAGGGAGCCATTTTCCTTTTATTTGAATCCAAAGATTTATTTTTGCCCATCATAATTTTCTAATTATGTAAATCTCAGGTTTTAAGATGGGTGTTTTCAATCCACTTGCTGTAATTCTCAAAGAACACAAACTCACTAGACCTAATTACGTTGAATGGAAAAGAAATTTGGATATTGTGCTAACTGCTGAAGAGTACAAATATTTGCTCACTGAGGTGTGACTAGAGAAACCTGTAGATAGTTCTACCGATGAGGTAGCCATCGAGGCATATGAAAAATGGATCAAGGCTGATGAGATGGCGCAATGTTACATGTTGGCATCCATGTCAAATGTTTTGCAACATCAGCATCAGTCTTATCCTACTGCCTACGACATCATGTACAGTCTTAAGGAGTTGTTTGGTGATCAGGATCGGGCAACTGGACGGGTTGCTATGAAAGAACTTTTTAACACTAAGATGGCTAAAGGTAGCTCGGTGAGGAACCATGTTCTGAAAATGATGGGACAACTCAATGAATTACAGGTTCTTGGAGCTGAAATTGATGGGGAGACCCAGCTCGATATCATTCTCCAGTCCTTGACTGATTCCTTTGAGAATTTTCGCTTAATTTATAACATGAATAAGCTCAATTTTTCTCTGGCGGAATTACTCAAGGAACTTCAGGCTGCTGAGGGCCTTCTGAAAAAGCCACCTAGTGTTCACGTTGCTGAAAAAGGTTCTGTTTCTAAGCCGAAAGGCAAGAAGAAACAGAAAAGGGGTTAGAATAGTAAGGAAGTTCCTCAATGGGCCAACGAACCACAGGGTGGAGTGAAAAAGCCTAAGGGCAAGTGTTTTCATTGCAAGCAAGCAGGGCACTGGAAAAAGCAATGTCCAACTTTTCTCAACAAAGTGAACAATAAAGGTAAATTTCATTCACTAGTTGTTGAATCATGTCTGACGGTTATATCTACCGGTACTTGGTGTGTAGATACGGGAGCCACTGATCATGTTTGCAATTCATTGCAGAGGTTCCAGGAAACCAGGCAGCTAAGTGATGGGGAGATTTATTTGCTTATGGTTGATGCTACGAAAGTGGCAACAGTTGCAGTAGGAGACGTTTGTCTACGTTTTAGTAGAGATAGGACTTTAATTTTAAAAGATTGTCTTTATGTTCCCTCCATAAGGAGGAATTTAATTTCCGTTTCCAAGTTGGTTAAAGACAGATATTTCGTTTATTTTAATAAATTTGTGGTTATTAAGTACAATAAGTGTTTTATCTGTTCTGGTTCATTGGTGGATGATCTTTATATTGTTAATCCTGTCTCTCCTAAACTGCAACTGACCGAATCGAATAACACAACTATATTACCATGTAAGGGAAAGGAACCTTCAAAATTGAACCAAACGTATCTTTGGCATTTACGCCTTAGACATATTAATCTACACCAGATTTCAAGACTAGTTGCAAATGGACCATTACATTCATTGGAAGTGGAGGCCATTCCACACCCACAGAACTAATTCGGATTTGGGGTACTCCAGCACATGTGCTGAAAGGGAAAGCAGATAAGTTGGAACCAAGAACGGAAGTTTGCATTTTTGTTGGATATCCCAGAGGAACGAAAGGTGGTTTGTTCTATAATCTTAAAGATCGAAAGGTCATTGTTAGCACCAATGCTCGATTCTTAGAAGAGGACTATGTAGTGAATCACAAACCCAAAAACAGAATTGTTCTAGAGGAATTGAGGGAAGAAAGACCTACCCAAACTTTTCCATCGCCAATAGCACAGGATGAAACACCTCAAGCTGATGATACTCCAGGTGAAACCACCAACATGATGGGCGACAAGCTGGATCAGCATGTCAATGGTGGCACACCAGGATTAGTTTCAGCACAGCGTGACACTACTCATACACAGACACAGGGTGTGCTTCGTCATAGTGGGAGGGTTATTTATCAATCTGAACGGTATATGTTCTTCGGAGAGTCATTCGATAGAGTCCCTGATGAGCTAGATACCGAGCCCTGTAACTATAATGAAGCACTCCAGGACAAAGATGCAGAACTATGGCAACAAGCTATGAAATCAGAAATGGAGTCTGTGTACTATATTCAAGTCTGGGATCTTGTAGAACCACTAGAGGGGATAAAACCTATCGGTTGTAAGTGGGTCTATAAGAAGAAAAGAGGGGTGGATGGAAAGGTTGAAACCTTCAAAGCTAGGCTTGTTGCGAAAGGGTTTACTCAGAAAGAAAGTATCGATTATGAGGAGATTTTCCCACCAGTAGCCATGCTGAAATCCATCCGGATCCTTTTATCCATTATGGCTTATTTTGATTACGAAATTTGGCAAATGGATGTCAAGATAGCTTTTCTTAATGGAAATCTTGATGAATGTATCTATATGGTACAACCAGATAGATTCGTAATTGAAGGTCGTGAGCACATGTTGTGCGAGCTTAAAAAGTCCATTTATGGACTTAAGCAAGCATCTAGATCTTGGAACATTCATTTTGATTAAGCCATTAGATCTTATGGTTTCGAGCAAAATCCTGATGAACCCTGCGTGTATAAGAGGTGCAGCGGCAATGTGGTGATTTTCTTAGTACTTTATGTAGATGACATACTGCTCATTGGAAACAATGTTGGGGTGTTGTCTTCGGTTAAAGTATGGTTGAGCAGTCAATTCGATATGAAGGACTTAGGAGAAGCTAGTCACATTCTAGGGATCAAGCTGTCATGAGATCGGAAACAAAGAATGTTGGGCTTATCTCAAGCGGTTTATATTGATACGATTCTTGCCCGTTTTAGCATGCTAGATTCCAATAAAGGATTTCTTCCTTTCAGGCATGGAATTACTTTATCCAAGAATCAGTGTCCTAAGACACCTGATGAGATAGAAAAAATGAAGGAAGTACCTTATGCTTCGACGGTGGGAAGCCTCATGTATGCAATGCTATATACTAGACCTGATATTTGTTTTGTCGTTGGCATGGTTAGCAGATACCAGTCTAATCCTGGGAGAGAACTTTGGACTGCGGTAAAGCATATACTTAAGTACCTTAAGAGGAATATAAATTATATGCTGATTTACCAGGCCGAGAATTTGATATCCATTGGGAACACAGACTCGGACTTCTAGTCAGATAATGATGCAAGAAAGTCGACCTCGGGATTTGTATTTACCTTGGGAGGTGGAGCTATAAGTTGGAGGAGGGTCAAGTAGTCATGTACAGCTGACTCTAACATGGAAGCCGAATATGTGGCAGCTTCTGATGTGGCCAAGGAGGCAGTTTGGCTCAAAAACTTCTTGATGGACCTAGAAGTGGTACATTCGGTAAAATCACCTATAATACTTTATTGTGATAATACCGATACGGTTGCTAATGCAAAGGAACCCAGGATGCACAAGAAGGGTAAGCACATCCAGCGTAAATATCATCTCATACGAGAAATCATACAGTGGGGTGACATAATTGTCACCAGGATTGCATCGGCAGACAACCTGGCAGATCCTTTTACAAAGAGCTTACCAGCAAAGAGTTTTGATGGTCATGTGGAAGGCATGGGGTTAAAATACATGTCCGCATGGTTTTGAGTCTAAGTGGGAGATTGTTGGAAATTTATACTAAAAACATACTTTATGTATTTGTCTTTGACTGATTCATTTTTAGTATATTTTGTCTTCTCATCTAACTGAGATTTTGTATGGGCAAATGGTTGCATTGTTCATTAATATGCATGTTAGTGTCTTTTATTCTATAAAGTAGACAAGTTGGTGTGTAGAGTTTTACTTATACACGGAAGACTCATTTGTCGGTTCTTATAGAATATAAGTTGTTGTTCACAATCTAGATGGATTTGGACACACCATTGGTATGATTGTAGCATGATGTTTTAGCAGGCTTGTCTTGGCTGCAGCAAACGGTATAGTTTCGACTCATTATGCTAGTGCACTATGTGTGTATTGAACAGGACTGTGTTTTTGGGTTTATTGTCTTTATACTGATTATATTAGATGATGAACACCCAAATGGTTATTATGAGTGCTTGTACTCTTAATCCTGACATAAATAATGGACACATACATTTAGTATTTGGCATTTTGATTTACGAAGGAGTGAGATCTTTTATGGGTCAATAATCTCAGTGAATTGGATGACTACACTACGTGTATGGTGGATATTAGTTTATTGACGAAATCCACGTCTCGTAATAGGGATTGGTGATATCCCCTTGATGAAGCTTTTAAGTTTTGATTATGTCAAACCCTACAGGTGGACCTTGTGTCCGACATATCAAACAAGTTAAGTGTAAGGTCTCAAGGAATTATAAAGACATTGATTAAATATAGATGTCGAAAATTATTTAATCGATGGATATCTAAAATCTTAACGTGGGGAGATTATTAAGCATTTAATAACAAGAAGGTCGAAATATTATTTTGAGAATAAGGACAGGAGTGCAATTATAATTCTTTAGTGGACTGAATTATAATTTATGGAAATAGGATTCTAATTCGGGTTGAATTAGGGTTTCCTGATTCCATAAGGAGCCTATATTTATTTCCTTCTTAAGGTACCGATTGTAGCCTATAAATATACGCTACTGCTCTCTAGGTTAAAAACAAGAAAAGTAAGAGAGAAATCTCAGTTTTGTAGAGCATAGGAGAATTCGCAGAAGAGGCCCACTCCCTGGTGCGACTTCGAGCATATAGGAATACAGTAGAAGATCTTGAGGTTTTCGAGTTACTGTAAGACCAAGATCAAATCAGAGAGATCTCGCAGGTATGATTTAATAATATTATATCAAAGTTATTTCCGCAGTGATCTGTACGCAATATCTAGAGATCCTGGTTTCTACTCGTTTCTATCATTCCAAACTCAAGTCCTCTCTCTCGCCCAAACCCAATCCTAATCACATGCTGCCGTTGCCAAACATGCCCTGCTTTCATTTTTGTTCTTTTTTTTTTTTTGTAAGAGCTCTGTTATCTTGTTAACATTACCAATCCAACAGCTTACTTCCAAATCATGAAATAGTATTATGCTTATTTGGTGACCATCATTTTTTTTTTTTTTGGGCGGGGCGGGGTTGGGGGTGGGGGGGCATTTCAAATTTTTTTTGCCTTTTCTTTTTGGCTTATCTAACATCCAAATTTTCCATACTGAATGTTTGCATCAGATTCTTGTAGTTCTTTGTCAACAACAAAAATAAGAACACTTATGACATTTTTATTTAATTTGTATCCTTTTAGTGGTAAATGAACCCACAATCTGAATGTCGCGATAGGGATAGCACCAATTTCACTACCATGGCTATTGAACCCACAATCATATAGCTTATGTTGCAATCAATTCATGTTTATTTTTCCATTTCTTAATTTTTATTGTGTGTTGAGCAAATGTTCTATCAAGCACAACAATCATCTGCATTTAATATTTGTGCCTATCATTATCTCCTTTTTGTTATTTTAAGTTTGTAATTGATTATTGAGGTTAGACTCAAGGAATACGGTTTCTATACGTGATTGAGTATTATATTTTGAAGGGCAATATGTTCCTGTAATAACTACTAGCTAGTATTGCTTGGCTTAAGTTCAATGTGTCTTGGAAGGCTTAAGTTCAATGCTTTTATCTCATGCTATGGATAACACCTCTTTGGAGATGCCAACATTTATTTGCACATTTTGCGGAATGAAGTGGGAAACAAGATGAAGATGAACGAATCCTTACCTGATCAAGTTGGAAGATGGTGAAGATAAGAGGATCTTTTTATGCAAGGGTGGACCCACATTACCATCATCCTGCAGGGCGGTCGCCTCAGATCGAATTGAGAAATCCTCAAAGAATCATTATTAAAAAGTTACCAGATTCCTTTGGATACGGTGTGATAATATTGAAGAGTAGTCATATAGCAGTTGTGGTGATGGCAAAATGGAGATGAGGAGTCATGTAGAAGCTAAATGAAGATGAGATGTGAATTCAGCTCTTATCGCCTTTCGGGTGAAGGAGGAGATATAGAGGAAGAAGATGGAGCTGATGTTTGTCATGGCCATCTATAGTAGGTCAGTCTAAATGTACCTGAAGAGAAGTTAGGGAAATTTTGTTGGGATGTTGTAACGAAATACGATTGGATTGTAATTTTAATGTTAGATGTAGGATTTTTCATTTGTTTAACATAAACTTATAGAATTTGGAAATTTTGTAACTGGTTTATTGTTGGATGTCGTAATTTTAATTCGTTTGAAATACAATTGTAAAGATTAAGAATGTTGAATAGTGTACAAATCATGTTTATTTTTAAATATTTTTTGTGATGTTTGGAATGATTGAATGTACTGGGTGTTATGTTTTGAATTACTATATGTCAAATAATGTGAAATGACTATGTATAGGTAGTAGGTTAACGTTTGGTCTGGATTGAGATGTCCATAGGATTTGATTATGCAGGTTTCATTTTGAAAACTATGTTTGGAATGAGACAATTGATTGGGATGTGGTGAAGCTGGATGAATCTTATGTTGTTGTGATGTCTGTAATGAGATGTAGCCACTGTGATGAAATATTTTCATTTATGTAATCAAGCCACTGTTTGGAAAGTATATGAAGTTCTGTCATATAGAATTCTAGTAATAAACTTCTTGTTGTTGCAAGAGGCATTTGTAATAAGCAAGTTGGTAGTAGGAAAGTTGAAACGGATGAGTCAGGCATCTGCTATGTTTGATCATAGGTTGACTAATAAGAAAGTAATAACATGTGCTCCTGTTCTATCCTCAGTTGAAAGAGAATGAATTAGGCAGTTCTTTTGCAGTTGATCCAAGATGTTTCAGGTTATTGAAGATCGTGGATTGTTTGTATGAAGTGATTATATAATGTTTGATTTTATAGATACCTAAATAAGTCATAAGAAAAAAGCCCTCCCGTTAAGGGGAGACTCTATCAAAGATTTCTTTAAGTTATTTCATGTGTACAAAATGGTTTTTTATTATGTATTAGAGGATGTGAAATATTTTTTCATTATGTTGAATGAAATTGAGATGGAGATAATCAGATAAAGATTTTTTTCTTTTTTTTTAGGATTCCTCTCCCGTTACCTAACTTGGGTCGAAAGGAATCATCGTTGATTCCTTTGTGCTTCCGCAAACGTGGAATGCAATGAATTCTCTCCCTCATAAATCATAAGAAAGTCTAATTCCGTGGAAGCTAAGATTCCTCTGAATAGAGGATTCCTCCCTCATTACCAAACGTGGAGCCCGGGTAGTTTGGACTTAAGAGAGAATATTTTCTTGTCAAATGTGTTTGTCTTGAGCTTGTTTGGACTCACCCTGCTTGCTGAATGGCTGAACTTTCTGAGTAAGAGGGTGGGTGTAGATGGTCCTCAATTGGACTCACAAATTACTAATGCATAGTTTCTATGTGGTGGATGAGTGGGTATGGTCATAGTTGAACACACGACCATATTATCAAAACCAACCAATCATTATTAGCTTTAGATGGGCAATTTTAATCACTTATATATTTTATAAGCCATTAATCTCAGTGTGGATCCAACTTTTATTGATTGTTATCTCTGTGTTCATGTTTCGTGACCTTTTATTAGTTTATCCATGTAGGCTTTAAACGCTGATAAGTACAGACTTGATTGACTGCTAATAACAAGATCAAGATTGCACTGCCTTGAATCAAGTACTAGATGTAGAGATCTGTTACAGCTTGCGAGAGATCGTACGGTTTAGATCTAGTAGAAGGAAGAAGTTAAACACTGGTAGATTTTAAAATGATGATTTCTTAATTTTATTTCTATTCTTATCTTGGAAAATCTTGCTTCACATTATAGTAAGATTTTTTTAAAAATTACAGTCCTTTATACAATAAAATGCGGATTTGAGTAGATGTGAGATTGTAGCTTCTTTTTTTTTATCTCGTGCCTAAGATACAAACTTAAGAATGTTATCATAAATTCAAATTTGATTATATTGCCTAACATATTATACTTTGGTTGATTGATGAGAGCCTAAAATGTACCATTTAGGCCCCTCAGTTTAAACTTTGATATACACTCCGATGAGTTTAATTAGTCTAATTATGTTATTTTTATATTTACAGGTCCCTAGGAGCATTGGGAAGAAATTGGGAAAAAAAATGCCAAAAATTCAATTAACCAGAGCTTACTGGCTCCGCGCGTCCGGACGCCCGGTCACAGAGAAGATGCAGGAGTTTTTATTCCTGGCGTCCGGATGCCCGACTCGTCTTGAGAGTCCGCCTCTCCACGTTTTGAAGCAATTTTTAGGTCCAAAGCTTATAAATAAAACCCTAATCTCGTTTTAGAAATTAATTAACATTGGGGGAGAAGTTCTAGAGGCTGGTTTTGGAGCTTTGGAAGAGCGTCAATGAGGATTTCATTAGGGATTCTTCACCAATTGTCTTCCATGAGTAACTAAATCTCCATCTTAGGGTTGTGATGAAGCCCTAGTGTTGTGTTTATGGTGATGTATAGGTTCTAAGGTTTTATTTTAAATGCTTCAGTTATATGACATTGATGTTATTTATTGTTGGATTCTGTTTATTAATGCAAGATCTCTTTTTGGTATTTTATTCTTGTAGTTTGGAATACCAACTCATATAATATGGTGCTTGAATGTGTGTGGAGTTAAAGCTAGGATAATCTTTGCCTTAAAGATAGGTTATGCCCAGATCTAAACCCGCACCCCTTATTTGTTGACTCTGTGAAGGTTTGTAACCAGAACGAGACTTGAAAGCATTGATAGGGAAACCCTGAATCTATATTCGCCATTGCACGAGGCTAAGGTGGATTCATACCCTAAGACTTTTCTTTGATTAGATCAAAACCTTCTCATTTAATTTGTTAATTTAGGAATTACAACCAATCAAACCAACACTTCATTTTATAATAGGATTAGTTTAAAAATCAGACCTTTGTTTTCTATTAGGATTAGTTTAGGAATTTAGGAAACAACACAACTTAGCCTTTTTGTCCCAGTGGATACGATACTCGGTTAACATCTTTGCTTCTTCAAGCAGAAATAGCAGTGGGGAATAATTTATATTTGCAACCCTGTTTTAGGACGGTCATTGATTATGTTCTTTTTGAAACAATGCTAATATAATGTTATCAAACAAGTCCACATCACCCATTTTTATTGGAACAAGTTCTCCGCAATGTTGCCAAACAAGTTCTCCGCAATACAGTCTCAACACAATCCGATCTCAGGACATAATCAGAGACGATATAGGAACCATGTCAAATGAGGCCTAAGTTTGAAAAAAAATAATAGTGGAGGCAAAAATATGCAAAAGATGGAGTCTTAGCTAGTATAAATACCACCTAAAAAGGATCAAAACCCTCCAAACATTTAGAAGTTACTATGGCACTGGCCAGCCAGAGCCCAGGAAGGCCCAAGTCATATTTGGATTAAGGGTTGTGCCTTTTGACTTGTAGATTTGACATGATCCTGATTTTCTGTCTTAATAGTTAAATATGTAGGCATATGTTTGATAGCAAGTTAGGAACAAACATCTTCAACAAAAATGGGAATTTGTATTTTACAAATGGGCTGGGTCTTAACCAGTTCGTGTAGGCAATGGGATGACTCCAAGCCTGATAATATGCCCCATAATTTAAAAATCTGAGTTTGTTGAAGCTTTGGCTGACCCAACCCTGCATTGGACACCTATATCAGCCTAGCCATCACCAGGAACATGCCTACTATGCAAAGCTCAAACGTTACCTGTGGTCCAGATGAGATCTCTCATCCCAAATTCAATTGTGAACTTAGTCGATTAGATTCAGACCTGATCAAAAGCTCTAGATATCATCCCATTTCAGCCAGGACTCTATGAAGACCTATTTGACTCAATTAAGTCTCAATTGACCTCGGCTCATCCACCTAGAACTTTTGGGTGGAGATGGGGTTTTGAGTTTTCAAAATATGGTTTGCAGTCTGCACACATTACTTTGGCTTAGCAACCAGTAGACAACTCCTCCTCCACCACCACCACCACCACCATTCTATGTAACGCTCGCAGTCAAAATTGTCAATTGTTGTACAAACGTCAGGATATGGGCATGGATCAGGCTATGCCTTTGTGGCATCAGGGTCCAAAAATTCAACCAAACTTGCTATGACTTGCGCGAAGCAACTCAACTCACTGGTTAGGGTGGAAAATGGACCAGACAGGTTAGGTCTAACAAGGCAGTCAAAATGAGACATGGAGATAGAGGCCCAACCAATATCTGATCAGTTTAATAAATTGGTCAAAGACCCTCAAACAGGCCAAACATGGGTGATCTCAATCAACGTGCTTAACCTGCATAACATTAGTCTTTTTGGAGCTATCATATGAGAGATTTAAAAAATGGGGTTTTTTTTTCTTTTATTTTTTTTTACCAAAAGCATCCTCAAATACATGTAATGCCCAAAAGCATCTTATATAGCTTACTCTGTTTTTTCTCTTTTTCGGACCAAACTACCTGTTAGACTCTGACCCAGGCTAACCCGATTAGTGTGTAAATTAGTATGTGCTTAGTCTTAAGTGGGTTTAGTTACCGTTGGGTTCGAAAATAATTAGTTTTAGTCCTGGACCTATCTTTGGGAATTTTGAGAATGTTTAGTGTTAGTTAGACACACTCATGAAGGCCTGAGTGTACGTGCAAGCTTGGAAGGATCGTTTTGAATTTCATTTTAATTATGATTTTTTTAATTCATTTGAATGGTTTTATTATTCGTTACAACTTTCGTTTTCAACGTGTCCGTATTTGAAGCCCAAAAACCCAAGTTTTGGCCTAAAAGGGTCAAAATTGTCTTTTTATACCCAAATCTGGACACAAATTTCGAAATCTCAAAACCATGTCAAAAATATATTTTTTGGAAACTAAATTTTTCGAGGATCATTTTATCCTTCTTCGTCGAGTTCATTCGAGGCCTGCAAGACCATGGTTTCGTCGACACAAGAATTAGACCAAATGGGCCCCATTTGCAAAGTACTTAAGTCACCCTCCTTCTCTCTCTTGTTCATTCTCATTCCTGCAACCCTAGAAAACCAAGCTCAAGGAGAAAACCCTTTTTTCTTCTACCTTCCCCATCTTGCATACTCTAACTAGGAGTCTCCAAATGAAATTCTAAGACCACCATTTTATTCCTCTCACCCCAAGCTTTCTATTGATGTTATTTTCTTGAAAGTTAAAGTTGGGCAAGCTCTCCATTTTCTTCATCTTCTCTTTTTTTGGCATCTCTAGGTGAGGGCTTCAACCCATCCTTTCCATGGAGTGCTTTTAGCTCCTAAAGAACTTATTTTTTTTCTAGCGTGCAACACCCATTTCGAAATGGGTTCTTTGTTTTCAAATTTGGTTGAGTTTTGAATAGATTTTCACGGGTTTTTTGTAGTGTTTGGCTTAGCTCTTGAGTAGGAGTGCTTGAAAAGAATTTGTGTGGCATTTGGGAAAAAAGGCAAGTAATCTCTATAGGTTGAATGTTACATGTGTTTTGTGGATTGCATTATTACTCTTGAAACTTGCATATAACTTGTTATTAATCTTCATTGTTATGTTTTTCCTTGGATTCTTCTTATGTGATTTCCATCCAAGTATGTGTATTAATGTCAAGTGCTTTTCCAAACTTCTAGATTTCTATTCACTTTTAAGCCCTTGTTTCATTTAAAAATTTGGATTTGTTTTGATAGAGAATGGAGATTGAATGTTGAGATTGTGGATTGAATGGTGTAGAAATGTGAAATTGACCCCTTGGAGAGCATGGAGGCTCAAGGGATTTCGGGTGATCTAAGGATGAGAAGAGGAGAAGAAATGAATCAAAAATCACACAAGAGAAGGGCGATTTCTGTACTCAACGAACACAGGCAGAAGTCTGTTCGCTCGAGCGAACCCAACCACTGCCTGGTCCGGGCATAGACAGAAGTCTGTTCTCTCAAGCGGCCCTTGTGGTCCGCTCGAGCGAACAATCTCGCTCGAGCGAAGTGTCAATCTCGCTCGAGCGAAGTGTCAATCTTAGGAAATGAGTTTTGTTTCCATTTGTGTATTTTCTTGAGGATTGAAAACTAGACTATGTTAAGGGCTTTAGCTTGACATTGTGTAAATGGAACTTTAAAATGTAATCCAACTTTGGGGACACCAATTTATATTATTTTCCGACATTTAGGTTTCAATTACACAAAGGTCAATGAATGGTCTTAACATATGCTTGATGGATTTCGTGTTTGAAATTTAGTTTTGGTATGATAAGTACCTTCATGTACTCGTTTGAATTTCAAATATAAGCTCGTTTGAAGATTTATTTCAAGTATTAAAAAGGGGATTACTTCTTGAGTTCGTGTACATATATAATTATGTCTTTTGCTAGTCGTGCCTTGTCTTGTTTTGATAAGTGATTTTTCCCCCTTTTTATCTCAACGTGTTTAGATCGTGTTTCACGTGTTTTATGCATTCATGAATTCAAGTGAACACCACTGAGCTTGGACTACCCCTTCAGTCTGATCCAATGTCCGGGGGTCCTTACACATGTGGACTATCTGCAGATTGGTCATGTATTTTATTACACATCGTGCGTTTCCAGATCCGCGGCCGGAATCCCCGTATATGTGGGAATCGTGTCTTGTTTATATTATATATATCGTGCTCGTCGTGCATGCTTACTCTTGTCATCATGTATGATGGAGAAAGGATGGGCTCAATGTGGATTTTACTATTCATGATATTATAAGCATTCATGCTAGCTTGCTTTAGTATCTTAGCTTGTTTTGTATTTTAGTTTTGTTCACATTTTGAAATATACCTCGGTTAAGTAATTGTTTCGAATTCAATAATTTGTTTATTATGATTTTCTTGAAACATCTATTGTTCCACGCTCATACCTAAATTGATTATCTGTCAAACTGTCATATTTAATGCTCGTTATTTTGGTGCCCAGGTGCGGGAGACGTTGCCTTTGAGGAGGAGCGTCCGGAGGAGACTTTTGAGTCACCCCCAGTCAGAGAGTGGTAACCCGACGATGTCAACTAGACGTCGGGCAGGATCTTGAGTTTCGCTTCATTTTGTCATGGGTTCTTTTTGTTATTTTGTGAATTGTATTGGCCTCTTACGGGTTGTAACAAAACTTAACTTACTTTTGTGTTGACTATATAACTTGAATTATGAAGGAAATGTTATATTATAACTTCTTACTTGTGACACCTTGTCTTGATACTACTATTCTTGCACTTGAACTTTTATTCGTGCTTGCTTTGATGTGATTTGTTACACGCTTCCGTAAATTTAATCATGTGAACTAGATTCCATGTGTCTCAAAATCCTCACCGTGTGAACTTGTGGGAAATTAAATAAAATTCCATTAGATCGACGCATCACCGTCGCGGGCCCGGTCCTCGGTCCGGGATCACGACAGGACTGGTATCAAAGCGGGACTTGTTTCAGGCACTTAAAAAGAAACTAGAAAATCTGAGGATCGTGGCGAGGATTCGTGAGTTCGATAGATTCGTTTAGTATAGAACCTAAGAAACCCTTAAACCATATTTATTATGTACTAACTCTTTGTTTTACAGCATCATGCCTCCAAGAAAAGCTCCAAGTAACAATGTTTCGGGTAGTAATCAGTATGATACATATCCGACTAATACACCCACAGTTACACAGTTCCAAGAGCTTATGCAGGCTATGTTAGAACAACAAAGGCAAGCAAATGAGAACCAAGCAAGATTTCAAGAACAGATGGCAAAGAAAGATGAGGAAATGGCTCAAGTTCAGAGACAACTATTGGATGTTCTTCAGAATATGCCTCAAGCTCCACAAGCTCAACCTTTGGGTCCACAGATTGTTATCAACAATAGGGATCATGACGCTAATATGTTATTTGAGAGGTTCAGGAAGAGGAATTCTCGGGTCACGAGGACCCGTTAGTTGCAGATGACTGGTTGGCAAACACTAAGAAGATCTTTAATGTCTTCACATGCACAGGGAGATAGAAGGTCAACCTCACAGCTTCATTGTTCTATGGACTTGTAGATTAGTGGTGGCAGACGGTCAAGGACCCGTATATGACAATGGCTAAGGAAGGCACATGGCAACATTCAAGACACAGTTTCAAGATAAGTACATTCCCTCCCATATCAAGAGACAGAAAGCTATTGAGTTCCAGCAGCTCAAGCAAGGCAGCTTGACAGTTCTAGACTATGTCACCAAGTTTGAGAGGCTAGCCAGATATGCTACCGAACTTATTGACATTGAACAGAAGAAGATAACAAAGTTCTTGGAAGGATTGAACCCGATTATCATGAGAGATGCCATAGGAGTAGTTCCACCAGCTACTTATGATGAGGCTGTCAAACGGGCATATAAATTTGAAGACATTAACAACCCGATCATTCAGGACAGGAAATAGCACTACCAGCAGTAAAATCAGAAGCAGGACCATAACAAGAAACCAAAGAAGGAACAGAGTCAAATGAGGCAAGCTTGTGGCCACTGTGGCAAGAACCATGAAACTCATGAATGTCGTAAGGCCACAGGTGCTTGTTTCAAGTGTGGGGCTATGAACCATGCAATCAAGGATTGCCCACAACTTCAGACTCAAGGCAATAGAAATCAACAACAAAGACAAGCAACTCCTCAAAATCAAGCATCAGTTCAGAATCAAGTTAGACCGCCTCAGCAGCAGCAGCAGGTCAGACCACAAGCACAGAATCAGAATGCCCGTCCTCCACAACAGAACAGAAATGCCCAAGGAAGGCAAAACCAAGCACTGAATAGGCTACAAATGCATGGACGCTTATATTACCTTAATCGTGCGGATGCTGAAGCTGCAGGAGACGTGGTAGAAGGTAAACTTATAGTTTGTGGAGTAGAAGCATAGATTTTATTTGATCCTGGATCCACACATTCGTTTTTATCTCCTATTTTTGCTAAAATGATTGATGCACCACATAGTGAATTGGATCATATTCTGATTGTCACCACACCAATAGGTAAACAGGTTGTGTGTAGAACCTATTACCCTAACTGTTCAGTTTTGTCAGGAGATATTAATTTACCAACCAACCTTATTGTTCTGGAATTGCATGATTTTGATATCATCTTAGGCATGGATTACTTAGAAGCATATCATGCTACCATGGATTGTTTTAGCAAAACCATAACATTCAGATTGCAAGAAGCACAAGCAGAATTGATATTTCAGGGGAAAAAGAGGAAAACTCAGGCAGGATTTATTTCAGTGCTAAAAGCTAGCAGATTAGTAAGAGTGAAAGTCCGGGATCCTTAACCCTAGAAGGGGGTGAATAGGGTGAGTGTCGCGACCCCGGACCGGGTTACCGAGGTCCTGATCCGGGATCGGGACTATTAATGATGATAAATTGATGCCACATCAGTTTAATGATACCATACATTTATTTAATTTCCCACAGGTGTCCGCGGTGAGGATATCACAACCATAAATGAATATTTCTTTTGAGTGCGGAAGCATGTAGCAAATCAAGTATTCAAATTATTCCTAGTCATGAAGATAACATCAAGTATAGAGTACTATATCAGAATGAGCAATGATTAATAGCATGTTTCCCAAGAGTAAGTTAAAGTTTAACAAAAGATCATTTAGTTACATTCCCCAAAAATAGAGGCCAACAAAGGCCAATATAAACAAAACAATAACCCAAAAGAATGGTTAAATAGTTTTCCCAAAATGTCACGTCTCTCGTAGCAACCCGATGTCTACATGACATCGTCAGCACGCCACTCAACTAGGGGCTGCGGTTCACCTTGTTAGGGATTTTGTATTTGCAATTTGATGGATGCATTAACATATTCACATCATTTGAATTTACACTCATGCATTGTTTTAGAAAACCTTGAAATCTGGTTTTATACATGCATTGCTTTTAAGATTTGTAAAAGTATTGTTTTATGCATGTTTTGTTTCTAAACTTGGATGCATTGATTTTAGAATTCAAACTCTTTTGAAAACCTAATTCTTTGTGCATTACTTTTGTGAAATCATATTGAGAATTTAGGTTTGTGCCTTGCATGCATTCATCTCTTTCAGAATCATCTTTGTATGCATTTTTATGTGAAAAGAGTTTTTAGAAATCAAGCTAGCCTTTGGATTTAAAGTTTCGAATCATTTTAGGCTCTTTGTGTTTCATGTTTTTAATCATCTTAGATTGATCTAAAACATGTTATTCAAACTTGATTTAGTGGCCAAAATTTCCCCCAAGAAATACTTTGAAAAGTTGCATTTTTGGGAAAACAGGACTTTTACCGACGGACAAAACCACTTTTACCGGCGGTCTCTGTGTCCGCCGCTAAAAGCAGTTTTTCAAACGGTCATTTTTTTTACCGTTGTGTGTTCATGGTCGACCGAGGCCTCTTTGCAGGTCGACCGAGGACTAGCCGTTGGGAACTTTTTGGCTATAAAGTCCATTCATTTCCAACCTTCTTTGAGGCTTGATACATGAACTTTTGAGACCATATTGGAGCCAAAGAAAGGGGAAGAAGTTGGAAAGGCTAGAGGGCCATTTGGAAATCAAAAACTTGAGATTTAAAAAGGTACACTTTACTTGTATTTTGATTTCCATTAAAATGAAATCCATGCATGCTTAAATCTTTGTATTTTCACTTATGCATGATTTCTAGAGTTGTGTTGCAAACTCAATATCTTCTTTGGTAAATTAGTTTGGTTTGCAAACTCTCTTTTCCTAATCACATGTGTTCTTAGACTTTAACATTCATACAACTTGTTTGTTTCATTTCTTCAAAGTTGTTTGAATCTTTTATGTGATTAGTTTTATCTTCAATCATCATTTTATAAGCTTTGATTTTAAAATGCATCATGCATTCATTTGAGAGCTTCATTGTTGAAATTGATTGAAGAAAAGCATTCATACATTTGTGCACACACTTTAGCTTGTTTTTGTGTATGTTTGTAATTTGTTATTCACTTTCATATCCGCCTAGTTTAGAGGCAAATACATTGAGCTTAATTTGTATCTCTTAGAGTGATCTTTTGTGAAGACACTTTCTTAGAGAAATCTTTATTTGTAAAGGTTATTGCTTAGCCTAAGAAAAGCATCTTGTAAGGTTATTGCTTAGCCTAAGAAAAGCATCTTGTAAAGGTTATTGTTTAGCCTAAGAAAAGCATTTTGTAAAGGTTATTGCTTAGCCTAGAAAAGCACATTGAGAGGTTATTGCTTAGCCAAGAAAAGCACATTGTAAGGGTTATTGCTTAGCCTAGTAAAAAGCATATATAGTGGAAATCCGGTGGGGTGATTAGATCACAAGCCGGTAGTGGATGTAGGCATTGAGGCCGAACCACTATAAACCTTGGTGTTGTGGTGCTTGCTTTTGTGGTGATTGTTTATTTTAGCTTCCGCATATTGTATGGTTAATCATCACATGTGACTAGTTTATGTTAAGAAGTTAGAATTGGTTTAAATTGGTCATAATTGTAGCTCACCCTATTCACCCACCCCCCCCCCCCCTCTTAGGGTTAGGATCCCAAGGACTTTCACACCTATCGCCTCCTCCGGCTCCTCCTCAAGGTAACCGGCAATGGGACCTGAGTACCAAAGAAAATGGATCAGACATGACGGTCTGGCAAGAGAGTGAAAAGGTACAACAACATATAATAAAGGAAATATCTTGAAAAGCATAGAAATCTGTTTAAGCAAGAACTCTCATAAAGGAGATAAATCATTTACTAGAAAACAAGTAAACAAGATAAAACATGTAAGGTATCCAAGGAATCGGGAACTAACAAAATGGCAATCACATAAAGCTAAGTCCTCTATCACCAAAGTGACAAAAGTATAACGGGACGTTGGTCTCAGTCACACAAGGTGAGGAGATTCAACGCAAAGCATATAGACAATATAAATATACGGGACGGGACCACGGTAGCGAACCGGGTATCGGGACGGGACCACAGTGATAAACCGGGTATCAGGATCCAAACTGCAGCTGGCGGGACAGGAGGGGGATCTCCAAGTCGGTGGATCAAACCGACAAGGTTATCCAAGCTTAGTGATGCCGACTCATAGGTCAAATAACAAATCGATACATGAACAAGTAATTCAAGTGCAAGTAAATGAACGTGCGGGGCAAGTATGTTCAAGGAATAATTTCCATTTCATGTGGTGCAATGCATTTCGGGACAAGTAACTGTTACTAGTGTAACTTTAATGCTTTTGGGAAAACAAGTTGTGTAATGCAAATCTTGGAAATGAGGAAATACAATGAACTATTACAATTTCATGTAAAATATTGGTTTCAAGATTTATTTAAGGTGAATAGGGGTCCCGTATGTCGATTATAATAATAACTTGGTACTCCTTGAGTTTGAAGACATTCCGGGCTCCTTATACACTTTACGATTTTCAAAACTTTAAAATGAGCTTATAGATTATACTAGACGGTACGATTAAAAATCAAAACTATAAACAATCCATCCTAGGTATGATGTTAGTTCTGAAACATCGTTCAACCTACTCAGTCACCGAAAGGGATAGGATTCGCGATACCCAAGGAAATAGACTTCTCGTATAGATATAAGGAAGGTATCGCGTTGTCCCGTACCGTTCAAGATTGAATTAGATTGGATTCCAATGCCACCAAACTAACCGTGAAGAGCATCGGCTCAAGACGTCCTCACATATAGTCAAATGAGTCCAAAGAGGGTAGCCAAAGTCCCACCTAAACCCATCCAAAAACAGGGTGAAAATCCCTTCCAGCAGGGATTTCCCAGTTGGCCCGGTCGACCGGGCCCATGGCCGGTCGACCGGGAGTTGTAAGTGAAATGTGTGCACAGTGACTTGGATCGCCGGTCGACTGGGCCCCCGCCAGGTAGACCGGATACACTGCGGAACTGAACCTGCAGAGAGTTGGGTCCTCCTCTTTTTCCCTCCTTTCAACACTTAAACAACCACTACAAGACTAGAGGTAAGAAAACTATAAATCCATGTTTCCAATGGATTAAATGAACTACCAAGATGCATTATGAGCATTTATTTCAACAATGTAAATCAATAAAAGCATGAGAAATCCATTAATGTTTCACCAAATCATTTAAAACTCAAAACACCTAATCATCCACTTGCCTCAAGTCCATGCTAGCAAAACCAAGCCTCTAATCACCTCTTAAGCTCAAACCCAAGCTACAAGCAAAAACCCCCAAAACAAACCCTAAAATGGGTCAAACAAAGAATGAAAAGGATAGAACTTACAATAATGAAAATGTTGCTTCTCAAGGGCTAGAGGAATACTAATCTAGGAGATGAAGAAGATTGCTTACTTGGATGACCTTCAAATGAGAAGAGTTAGCTCAAGGGAGATCTTGAAATGAGAGGTTTCCTCCACAAATGGTATCAAGACGTAGCCTTCAAGATGAGGAAGAGAATGGTGAGTTCCATTTCTTGATTGATGCGAGTTTGGCGTGGATTGGAGATGGAGAGAGCAAGAAGAAGAGGAGAAAAGTAAGAGAAACCCTAGGTTGCTGGTCTGTGCTGGAACAATGAAGAATGAAATGAAATGAAGAGTGGGTTTCCCTTTGTTAACAAATGGGGTTGGGTCCCACAACTAAAGAAGTTTGTTTGACTGAAATCATGTCTTTCGGGATCTCGGATGAATTCGACGAAGAAGGAAGAAATGATCGTCGAAATATCTAGTTTCTAAAAAGTATATGTTTCGCGGGTTTCGGGAATATCAAGTTTTGGGTATAGGTTTAGTATAGAAAGACTGTTTTGCCCTCAAGGCTAGTAAATAGGGTTTCGGGGTCCCGAATAGACACGGGATCAACATGAAAGTTGTAGGGATCAATAAGATAAATGAAACGGGGTAAGAACGCAATTCAAAACGAATCCGAAAAATCCCCTAAGTAAATGCAAAGTCGTAAGGGAACCCCCAAAGGGCCCTACTAGTTACCAAAGCATTCAAAGGTGCCCAAAACTAGAACAAAAGTTATTCCAAACCCAACTTAGCCAAAATCACTAATCAAGCTTAGGGCTAACACACGACTTAATCAATACTAATCGGGTTCACTCGGGTCGGGGTCTTACATCCTCCACCCCTTAGGGCATTTGGTCCTCCAAATGAAATATAAGACTCACCTCTGGTAGAAGATGTGGGTACTTCTTCTGCACTTGATCTCGTAATTCCCACATTGCCTCTTCCGGTCCATGATTCTCCCATAGTACCTTTTCCCACTGAATAGACCGTGTCCTCAACTCTTGTTCCTTCGTATCAATGATCTGAACGGGCTTCTCAACATAGGTAGCATCCTCTCGAATCTCCAATGGCTCATGCTGGAGCACATGGGACGGATCGTGGACATACTTCTTCAACATAGACACATGGAAGACGTTGTGTACGCCGGATAGCTCGGGTGGTAAGGCTAATCTATAAGCCACGTCACCGATCTTGCTCACAATGTCATATGGTCCAATGTATCTCCGTGATAACTTGCCCTTCTGTCCAAACCTCAATGTTCCCCTTGTAGGTGACACTTTCAAGAAGACCTTATCTCCTTCTTTGAACTGTAAATCTCTACGGTGGGAGTCTGCATAGCTCTTCTGTCTACTCCGGGACACTTTCAGACGTTCTTGAATCAACTTGATTTTATCACTGGTCTCACTTACAATAGTTGGTCCATGGAAACTGCGAATGCCGACTTCTTCCCAACATACAGGTGTCCTACACCTTCTGCCATACAAAGCCTCAAAAGGCGCCATCCTAATGCTCAAATGGTAACTGTTGTTGTAAGCAAACTCACACAACGGTAGAGTCTCATCCCATTGAGTCTTGAAATCTAACACACAAGCACGGAGTATATCCTCAAGAGTTTGAATCGTTCTCTCTGACTAACCATCTATCTAAGGGTGATAAGCCGTGCTGAACTGTAATCTAGTACCCATAGACTCATGTAGCGTCTTCCAGAACCTCGAGACGAATCTGCTATCTCTGTCGGATGTGATAGAAACTGGCTGCCCATGACGACTAACAATCTCGTTGACAAACAACTCTGCCAAAGGTAGCATGTGCATCTTCTTCCCTGTCTTCATAGCAATGAAATGCGCTAACTTGGTGAGACGGTCCACAATGACCCATATCACATCTTTGCCTCTGCTGGTCCTCGGTAATCCCAAAATAAAATCCATGGTAATATGCTCCCACTTCCATTCCGGGATCTCTAACAGCTGTAACAACCCTGGAGGTCTCTGATGTTCTGCCTTAATCAACTAACAGGTCATGCAACGGGAGACAAACGCTGCAATCTCTCTCTTCATATTGTTCCACCAAAATCTGCCCTTCAAATTCTGATACATCTTTGTGCTGCCTGGATGCATTGAATACTTCGTGCTGTGAGCCTCAGTCATGATGTCATTTCTCAAATCTTCGATGTTAGGCACACACAGACGGTCACGGTAGTACAAAACTCCATCAACAATACGGAAGTCAGGACGTTCTGCTATATGCTCTGAAATCTTGGTCAACTCTGGATCTTGCAACTAACTGTCCTTGATCTTCTGAATGAAAGAAGGCTCTGACACTGACATGTTAGCTAATAGTACACCCTTCCTTAGTGGCTGCAGGTCTATGCTCAACTCTTCAAACTGCTCGAAAATACAAGTGTCACTTAGATTTGTCAAGCCTACTGATTTTCTGCTCAAGGCATCGGCAACTACATTAGCTCTCCCCGGGTGGTACTTGATTGGAAAATCGTAATCCTTTATATATTCCATCCATCTTCTCTGTCTCATGTTCAATTCCTTCTGCGAAAACAAGTACTGTAAGCTGCGGTGGTCGGAGTGGACTTCGAACTGCTCTCCATAGAGGTAATGTCTCCACATTTTCAACGAAAACAACCGCTGCTAACTCAAGATCATGGGTGGCATAGTTCTTCTCGTGATCTTTCAACTGTCAAGATCCATAAGCAATCATTTTTCCTTCTTGCATCAATACACAACCAAGTCCAACATTCGAAGCATCGGTAAAAATGGTGAAACCGCCGCTTCCGGATGGCAAAGTAAGGACTGGTGTTGTAATCAATCTCTTCTTTAGCTCATGGAAACTCTCTTCACACTGATCTGTCCATACATATGGTGCATTCTTCCTTGTCAACTTCGTCAATGGTGACGCAATAGACGAAAATCCTTGCACAAACCTCCGATAATAGCCTGCCAATCCCAGAAAACTTCTAATTTCTGTCACATTCTTCGGTCTTTCCCAATTCACTACTGCTTCAATCTTGGACGGATCCAATGACAATCCTTCTTTGGAGATGATGTGCCCCAAAAATGCTACTTGGTCTAGCCAAAATTCGCACTTGTTAAGTTTCGCATACAGCTGATTCTCTCTCAAGAGTTGCAGTGCTATCCTCAAATGCTCTTCATGCTCTTCCTTGGTCTTGGAGTACACCAAAATGTCATCTATGAACACTACAACAAACTGATCTAGATACTCTGCAAATATCTTATTCATCAATGCCATGAACATTGCCGGTGCATTTGTCAACCCAAATGGCATCACTAGGAACTCATAGTGGCCATATCTTGTCCGGAAAGCTGTTTTCAACACATCTGATTCTCTGACTCTCAGCTAATGGTAACCGGATCTCAAGTCGATCTTCGAAAAGTATGAAGCACCTTGTAGCTGATCAAACAATTCATCTATCCTTGGCAATGGGTATTTGTTCTTGATGGTCACTTGATTCAATCTTCTGTAATCTATACACATTCTCATCGAACCATCCTTCTTCTTGACAAACAAGACTGGAGCTCCCCATGGTGAAATACTCAGTCTCACAAAAGCTTTGTCCAACAATTCTTGCAACTGGGTCTTCAATTCCCCCAACTCTGCTGGAGCCATTCTATATGGTGCAATAGATATCGGAGCGGTCCCTGGTAACAACTCAATAGTGAAATCAATCTCTCTGATGGGTGGCAAACCTGGAATCTCCTCCGGAAAAACATCCGGGAATTCCCAAACAATTGGGATCTCCTCCACCCCTTGGGACCGTTTATCCTCCGTGATAAACGCTAAATAGGCTTCACAACCACTTCTCAAAAGTCTGTCAGCCTTCAACGCTGAGACAAACCCTGCACGAGGATTCCTCCTCTCTCCCTAAAACAACACTCCTTCTGGTGTCTCAACTAACTAGAAAGTAAAGGTCTTATGGAAACAATCCATCGTGGCATGGTACCCTCCCAGCCAATCCATCCCTAGGATGACATCATAATCATACAACTCCAATGAAATGAGATCTGCGGTTAAAACCACTTCTCCTATCTGGACTGTGCAACTAGGATAAAAGGTTCTACAAATAACTTGTTTACCTACTGGAGTTGCCACAGTCAAAATGAACTCAAGTTCTCTAGCATGCATATCAATCAACTCAGAAAATTTATGGGATACGAATGAATGTGTGAGCCAGGGTCAAATAAAATCTTAGCTTTAATCCCACAAACAAGGAGTGTACCTTCCACGACATTGCCTGCTGCCTCTGCATCAGCTCTATTAACCGCATAAATTTGTCCTCGATGTTGTGGCCTATTCTGAGCTTGTTGTGGCCTGCCTTGTTGTGCATTCCTATTCTGTTGCGGTGCACGCTGATTCTGGTTCTGTCCTTGCTGATAACGGGCCTGCTGCTGTCTATGCTGCTGTTGCTGGGGTGCTTATTGCTGGAGTGGGCTTGCCTGGTTTTGGACAACCAATGCATTCTGTGGTGGGGCTGGATGTTGTGGTCCTTGCTGCTGCTGCTGATTCTGCCTATTCGGCCTTGGACAGTCTCTTATTTGGTGGTCCATGGAACCACACCTTAAGCATGCTCCTGTAATGGTACGACATTCAGCACTCGCATGGTTCTTCCCACAGTGGATGTAAACCACTGGATTCTGCACATTTGGTCCTGTCCTTTGCTTCTTATTCTGATGATTTCTTTGATGTTGGTAGTTCTGCTGATGAGCTGGACTCTTGCCTTGCACTCTAAGGATCTTGTTATGGAAGTTCTCAAACTTGTAAGCCCACTTGACCGCTTCATCGAAAGTAGCAGGTGGCACTACTCCGGTGGCATCCCTCTCAATGAAAGGGTTAAGTCCCTCAAAGAACTTGGCAATCTTCTTCTCAACGGTATCTACTAACTCCGGGGCATATCTGGACAATCTCTCGAATTTAGGTAGGTACTCTAGGACTGTCATACTCCCTTGCACAAGCTGCTGAAATTCTATGGCCTTCTGTCTCTTAATGTGGGCAGGTACATACTTATCATGGAACCGCCTCTTGAAGTTTACCCAAATCTCTGCATCAGGCATAGTCCTGTATTCCTCCCTAACTGTCTTCCACCACCTGTCCGCTGTACCACTGAAGAGAGATGATGCTAGTTTAACTCTTTCTCCTCTGGTGCACTGGAAGATCTCAAATATGTTATCTGTATGCTCTAGCCAATCATCTGCAGCTATTGGATCCTCTATTCCAAGAAACTCTTTCGGAGCCCTCTTCCGAAACCGCTCAAATAAGGCATTTGGGTCATGTTGCCTCTGATTGATGACGATAGCGGGTTGGGGTTGAACCGGTTCTGGTCTCCTCTGTAACACCTCAAGCAATTGCCTTTGCATCTCTGCCATTTCTCTTGCATGATCTTCCTCTCTCTTAAGCATTTGCTCTTGCAATCTAGCCTGATTCTCATTAGCCTAACGTTGTTGGTCAAGCATTGCCTGCATCATTTCTTGGAATTGATTTGGCGTGTTGTTATCAACCCTATCCTGTTCAAGTGGAACTGTGTGATCACTATTGCTTGCAGAAGGGTTGCCATTTACCGGTCTCTTACGAGGTGGCATGATGCTGCAAAACAAATTGTTAGCACATAATAATCAAATAAAGGGTCACACATTGCTCACACGATACTAGCTAACGAAAGATCTAACGGATCCTCGCCACGTCCTTAGGATTTCTAGTTTCTTTTAATTCCTTGAAACACGTCTCGCTCTGATACCAGTCTGTCGCAACCCCAGACCGGGTTACCGAGGTCCTGATCCGGGATCGGTACTATTAATGATGATAAAATGATGTCACATCAGTTTAATGATACCATACATTTATTTAATTTCCCACAGGTGTCCGCGGTGAGGATATCACAACCATAAATGAATATTTCTTTTGAGTGCGGAAGCATGTAGCAAATCAAGTATTCAAATTATTCCTAGTCATGAAGATAACATCAAGTATAGAGTACTATATCAGAATGAGCAAAGATTAATAGCATGTTTCCCAAGAGTAAGTTAAAGTTTAACAAAAGATCATTTAGTTACATTCCCCAAAAATAGAGGCCAACAAAGGCCAATATAAACAAAACAATAACCCAAAAGAATGGTTAAATAGTTTTCCCAAAATGTCACGTCTCTCGTAGCATCCCGATGTCTACATGACATCGTCAGCACGCCACTCAACTAGGGGCTGCGGTTCACCTATCGCCTCCTCCGGCTCCTCCTCAAGGTAACCGGCAATGGGACCTGAGTACCAAAGAAAATGGATCAGACACGACGGTCTGGCAAGAGAGTGAAAATGTACAACAACATATAATAAAGGAAATATCTTGAAAAGCATAGAAATCTGTTTAAGCAAGAACTCTCATAAAGGAGATAAATCATTTACTAGAAAACAAGTAAACAAGATAAAACATGTAAAGTATCCAAGGAATCGGGAACTAACAAAATGGCAATCACATAAAGCTAAGTCCTCTATCACCAAAGTGACAAAAGTATAACGGGACGTTGATCTCAGTCACACAAGCTGAGGAGATTCAACGCAAAGCATATAGACAATATAAATATACGGGACGGGACCACGGTAGCGAACCGGGTATCGGGACGGGACCACAGTGATAAACCGGGTATCAGGATCCAAACTGCAGCTGGCGGGACAGGAGGGGGATCTCCAAGTCGGTGGATCAAACCGACAAGGTTATCCAAGCTTAGTGATGCCGACTCATAGGTCAAATAACAAATCGATACATGAACAAGTAATTCAAGTGCAAGTAAATGAACGTGCGGGGCAAGTATGTTCAAGGAATAATTTCCATTTCATGTGGTGCAATGCATTTCGGGACAAGTAACTGTTACTAGTGTAACTTTAATGCTTTTGGGAAAACAAGTCGTGTAATGCAAATCTTGGAAATGAGGAAATACAATGAACTATTACAATTTTGTGTAAAATATTGGTTTCAAGATTTATTTAAGGTGAATAGGGGTCCCGTATGTCGATTATAATAATAACTTGGTACTCCTTGAGTTTGAAGACATTCCGGGCTCCTTATACACTTTACGATTTTCAAAACTTTAAAATGAGCTTATAGATTATACTAGACGGTACGATTAAAAATCAAAACTATAAACAATCCATCCTAGGTATGATGTTAGTTCTGAAACATCGTTCAACCTACTCAGTCACCGAAAGGGATAGGATTCGCGATACCCAAGGAAATAGACTTCTCGTATAGATATAAGGAAGGTATCGCGTTGTCCCGTACCGTTCAAGATTGAATTAGATTGGATTCCGATGCCACCAAACTAACCGTGAAGAGCATCGGCTCAAGACGTCCTCACATATAGTCAAATGAGTCCAAAGAGGGTAGCCAAAGTCCCACCTAAACCCATCCAAAAACAGGGTGAAAATCCCTTCCAGCAAGGATTTCCCAGTTGGACCGGCCCGGTCGACCTGGCCTCTGTGTGCCCGGTTGACCGGGCCCATGGCCGGTCGACCGGGAGTTGTAAGTGAAATGTATGCACAGTGACTTGGTCAGGCTCCCAGGGAGCCTGACCCTGTGTCGCCGGTTGACTGGGGCCCCCCCAGGTCGACCGGGTACACTGCGGAACTGAACCTGCAGTGAGTTGGGTCCTCCCTTTTTCCCTCCTTTCAACACTTAAACAACCACTACAAGACTAGAGGTAAGAAAACTATAAATCCATGTTTCCAATGCATTAAATGAACTACCAAGAATGCATTATGAGCATTTATTTCAACAATGTAAATCAATAAAGGCATGAGAAATCCATTAATGTTTCACCAAATCATTTAAAACTCAAAACACCTAATCATCCACTTGCCTCAAGTCCATGCTAGCAAAACCAAGCCTCTAATCACCTCTTAAGCTCAAACCCAAGCTACAAGCAAAAACCCCCAAAACAAACCCTAAAATGGGTCAAACAAAGAATGAAAAGCATAGAACTTACAATAATGAAAATGTAGCTTCTCATGGGCTAGAGGAATACTAATCTAGGAGATGAAGAAGATTGCTTACTTGGATGACCTTCAAATGAGAAGAGTTAGCTCAAGGGAGATCTTGAAATGAGAGGTTTCCTCCACAAATGGTATCAAGACGTAGCCTTCAAGATGAGGAAGAGAATGGTGAGTTCCATTTCTTGATTGATGCGAGTTTGGCGTGGATTGGAGATGGAGAGAGCAAGAAGAAGAGGAGAAAAGTAAGAGAAACCCTAGGTTGCTGGTCTGTGCTGGAACAATGAAGAATGAAATGAAATGAAGAGTGGGTTTCCCTTTGTTAACAAATGGGATAGGGTCCCACAACTAAAGAAGCTTGTTTGACTGAAATCATGTCTTTCGGGATCTCGGATGAATTCGACGAAGAAGAAAGAAATGATCGTCGAAATATCTAGTTTCTAAAAAGTATATATTTCGCGGGTTTCGGGAATATCAAGTTTTGGGTACAGGTTTAGTATAGAAAGACTGTTTTGCCCTCAAGGCTAGTAAATCGGGTTTCGGGGTCCCGAATAGACACGGGATCAACATGAAAGTTGTAGGGATCAATAAGATAAATGAAACGGGGTAAGAACACAATTCAAAACGAATCCGAAAAATCCCCTAAGTAAATGCAAAGTCGTAAGGGAAGCCCCAAAGGGCCCCACTAGTTACCAAAGCATTCAAAGGTGCCCAAAACTAGAACAAAAGCTATTCCAAACCCAACTTAGCCAAAATCACTAATCAAGCTTAGGGCTAACACACGACTTAATCAATACTAATGGGTTCACTCGGGTCGGGGTCTTACAGTGAGCTTTAAATTAGTGACCAATTATGACCAATTTTAACTTTTTTAAATTAAAGTAGCCACTAGTGATGATTATCAAACTAAATGCGGAAGCTAACAAAAACAATCACCACAAAGCATGCACCATCACACAATGATTTATAGTGGTTCGACCTCAATACCTACATCCACTGCCGGCTTGTGATCCAACACCCCACCGGATTTCCACTATCTATGCTTTTCAATTGGCTAAGCAATAACCTTTAACACTATGCTTTTCTTAGGCTTAGCAATAACCTATACTCTATACTTTTCTAAGGCTGAGCAATAACCTTTACAAGATGCTTTTCTAAGGCTAAGCAATAACCTCTACACTATGCTTTTCTTAGGCTAAGCAATAACCTTTACAAGAGATGAATTCTCAAAGAAAGTGTCTATACAAACACTTTAAGAGATACAATTTAAGCTCAATTACAATGCCTCTAAAATAGGCGGATATGAAATTGAGAATCTAACTCACACAAACACTATATGAATGCAAAGGTGTATGCTCGTGATGTGTGTGTGTGATAATTAACTTCAATCAAGTTAAAAAGTAAGCTCAATCAATATGTGCTCAAAGCATTTAAAAGTTTAAGGCACATAAAAAGTTTTGATTGAAATGAAATGCAAATCACATGTATGAATACTAACTTGTTGATAAAGTGAAAATCAAAGGCTCACAAGTTGTATGATGCATGTGCAATGTTGTTTTCGAAACCAAACTAATTTAACTATGGTTCAAATGAATGAAAACAACAAATAAAAATTCAACCAAGTAAATGAATCATGCTATAGAAGAAATCAAAGATTTTGGCTAAGCATGATTAAAGAAGATTTTAAAACAAACTTGGTTTGAAATCAAGGTGAAAAATCCAATCCAACTTAGATTAAAGATTAAATGAAGAATGGATTCAACACATCATAGTTATCATGCTAAAATTCATTTACCAATAATTTAAACAAAGCATATAACATATGATAAGGAAACCTAAGCTTACGTAGATGATTTACTTATGATTCCAAGCTTTAGTTTCCCTTTATGACCCCCTAACCTTCCCTAGCTCATTCCCCTTTGTTTGGCCTCAGAACACGTCAAGAAAGGTCTCTTGGATCCTCTCATTTGTCCTAGGAATGATCTTTTTATATAGAGAAAATTGTTCAACGGCTCTATTGTCGGTCAACCGCACTCAAGTTCAGTCAACCGAACTCCCAACGGTTATAAAACGGCTAGTTTTGACCATTTTGGAACGTGAACCGAACTGGGTTCGGTCAAGTGTCCGACATCCAGTTCAGTTGACCGAAAACACAGTAGCAAAACACTGTAGCAGAATCACTGTAGCAAGTACTGTAGCACAAAAAAAAAAGTTTTGCCTTCTTAAACGATTAAGTAAAAAGCTACTCCAGAGTATTTTGCTAGAGGGAGTTCTGGGCATAGAATCAAGCTTGGAAACATGTTTTAAATCAATCTAAGAGTTTTAAAAACATGAAACCTAAAATGCCTAAGTTTATTTGAAAGGTTTAAACTCATAGACATGCTTGATTCAAAAATCTTCTTTTCAAAAATAAATGCATCCAAGTTTAAAATCAAAACATACATGAACCATAAGTTTTAGAAGTCTTAAAAATAATGCATGAGTAAATCAAGATTTCAAGTATTTCAAAAACAATGCATGTGTGAAAATTCGAATGATGCTAAAATGATAATGCATCCATCAAATTGCAAAACACAAAATCCCTAACACGGAGTGGGTGTGAGGCATTTATTGCATTTATCACGGAGGATAAACAGTCCCAAGGGGTGGAGGATATCCCCGTTGTGTGTGAATTTCTGGAAAAACTGTTTATCCAGAAGAAATCCCGGGATTACCACCAATCAGAGAAGTTGAGTTCACAATTGAGCTTCTTCCAGGGACAGCTCCTATCTCTATTGCACCATGTAGAATGGCTTCAGCAAAAATAAGTGAGTTAAAACTTTAGTTGCAGGAATTATTGAGCAAGGGCTTCATTAGGCCAAGTGTTTCACCTTGGGGAGCACCCGTGTTATTTGTGAAAAAGAAAAATGGAAGCCTAAGAATGTGCATAGATTACAGAAAATTGAACCATGTGATCGTCAAGAACAAGTATCAATTGCCAATGATAAACGAATTATTTGATCAATTGCAAGGAGCGGCCTATTTTTCCAAGATAGACTTGAGATCTGGGTATCATCAGTTTAGAGTTAGAGACTCAGATGTGCAGAAAACGACTTTTAGAACAAGATATGGGCATTACGAGTTCTTAGTGATGCCCTTTAATTTGACAAATGCACCCGCAGTCTTTATGGCCCTTATGAAAAAAGTCTTAGCACAATATTTGGATCACTCTACATGGTATTCATTGATGACGTCCTCGTGTATTCCAAGAGTAAGAAGGATCATGAAGAACATTTGAGGACAGCGTTACAGCTTTTGAGGGACAACCAGCTTTATGCAAAACTCAGTAAGTGTGAATTCTAGTTAGAGCAAGTTGCTTTTCTAGGTCACATCATCTCAAAAGAATGTTTAGCAGTTGATCCAGCTAAGATAGAAGAATTTGTTGATTGGGTGAGACCGAACGGTGAGACAGAAATTAGAAGCTTTTTGGGGTTAGCAGGCTATTACAGAAGATTTGTCCAAGGTTTTTCGTCCATTGCAGCACCGTTGAAGAAATTGACTAGGAAGAATGTCCCATTTATTTGGACTGAACAATGTGAAACAAGTTTTCAAGAGTTAAAGAGAAGATTAACCATAGCTCCAATCCTTACATTACCATCAGGCAACGACGGATTTATTGTTTATACAGATGCTTCGAATGTGGGACTGTGTTGTGTATTGATGCAGGATGGCAAAGTGGTTGCTTATAGCTCAAGGCGGCTGAAGGATCATGAGAGGAACTATACAACTCATGACTTGGAATTGGCAGCAGTTGTTTTTGCCTTGAAGATGTGGAGACACTATCTCTATGGAGAGAAATTTGAAGTCCATTCAGATCACCAAAGTTTGCAATACTTACTCTCGCAGAAGGATTTAAACATGAGACAGAGATGGTGGATGGAGTATATCAAGGATTATGACTTCTCAATCAAGTATCATCCAGGCAAAGTGAATGTTGTAGCTAATGCATTGAGCAGAAAATCAGTGATCATGGCCAGTTTGAGAAGAGTTAATGTTTTTCAGCAGTTTGAAGAGTTAGGTGTAGAAGTGCAAACACTAAAGCTGGGTGTGATGTTATCAAACATGACAGCATCTAAACCTACCTTCATCCAGATGATCAAGGACAATCAATTGCAAGACCCAGACTTAGCAAAAATAGTAGAGCATATCACAGAACACCCAGATTTCAAGATAGTGAATGGGATACTGTACTTTCATGAACGGTTGTGTGTGCCAAATGTGGATGACTTGAAGAGTGAAATAATGAATGAGGCTCACAGTACAAGATATTCCATGCATCCGGGTAGCACGAAAATGTACCATAATTTGAAGAATAGATTTTGGTGGAATAACATGAAGAGAGAAATAACAGCTTTTGTGTCCCGTTGTCTGACTTGCCAGTTGATTAAAGCAGAACATCAGAAGCCCCTAGGTTTGCTACAACCGTTAGAGATTCCGGAGTGGAAATGGGACCACATCACCATGGATTTCATCTCCGGTTTGCCAAACGCCAAGAAGGGGAATAAAGCAATCTGGATTATTGTAGATCGTCTGACATAGTCTGCTTACTTCATTCTGTTAGGGTTTTTGTTGTTACTAATTTGATGGATACACTATCACTTTCACTGTCAAATGATCACACACTCATGCATCTTAGTTTTGTCTTTGTAATCTAAGTTTCTAGCTTGCATATGCACTTGATTTTCAAATAACTTCATCCTTCATGTTTTAGAACTTAAATGCTCTTTAGAAAACCTAGTTCTTCATGCATGATTTTTGGAAAATCAAATTAAACATCTAGGTTTGTGATTTGCATACATTCCTCATCATTAGTATCTTTTTGTTATGCATAATTCATGCTGGCCATGAGTTCCAAGTTTCATCGTTTGGAAAATTGAAAATTCAACAGGAACTCTTCCCAGGCCAGTGTACTCGGTCGACCGACCCCTGCACTCGGTCAACCGAGCAAATTAGCCGTTGGGAATTTCAACCAGTATACCCAGTCGAGCAAGCCCTGTCCAAGTCGACCGGGGAAACTAGTCGTTGGTTAATATGACCATTGGAACCGGTCGACCCGAGGGTCATGGGGTCGACCGAGCCAACTAGCCGTTGGACTGATTTTTTCTATAAAAGTCTATTTCATTCCTTTCTTTCAAGAGGCTTGTTTAGTGAATCTTTGGAACCATAATGAAGCCTAAGGAAGAGGAATAAGCTGAGAAAGCTAGAGGGCAAATGGAAATCAAAATATTTGATATTTAAAGGTATATCTTTCGAAGTTAAGATTGGTTTTCATTCCATTTAAAATCCATGCATGTTTAACTCTTTGTAACTTCATATTTGCATGATTTCTAGCTTTAACTGAGTTGTTTTGAAAACACCAAATCTCTTGAGCATATTAGATTGTTTTACAAACACTCGTGTCTCAATCACATGTATTTTAGTCTGTAAACTTCATACAACTTGTGTAGTATGTCTTTCCAAGTTGTTTTGAATATTTCATGTGATTAGCTTATCACTTCAATCATCTATTTCTATACTTAGATTTTCAAAAGCATCAAGCATTCATTTAAGAGCTTCATTTTAGAAATTGATTGAAGTAAAACATTCATACACTTTGAGCACACACCTTAGCTAATTGTTTGTATATGTTTGTATCTTGTTCTATCTTTCATATCAGCCTATTTAAGAGGCAAATGTATTGAGCTTAAATTGTATCTCTTTAAGTGTTTGTGTAGACACTACTTTGAGAGAAATCTTTCTTATTGTAAAGGTTATTGCTTGGCCTAAGAAACACATAGTGTAGAGTTATTGCTTAGCCTTTGAAAAGCATCTTGTAAAGGTTATTGCTTAGCTTAGAAAAGCACATTGATAGGTTGTGGTTTAGCCTAGAAAAACAACATTGTAAAGGTTATTTCTTAGCCTATTGAAAAGCATAGATAGTGGAAATCCGGTGGAGTGTTGGTTCACAAGCCGGTAGTGGATGTAGGCATTGAGGCCGAACCACTATAAATCTTTGTGTGATGATGTATGCTTGTGGTGATTGTTTTTATTAGCTTCCGCATTTTGTTTAATAATCATAACTAGTGGCTAGTTAATTTTAAAGAAATTAAAATTTGGCTTAATTGGTCACTAACTTGTAGCTCATCCTATTCACCCCCCCCCCCCCCCTCTCTAGGGTTAGGATCCCGGACTTTCAATTGGTATCAGAGCCTTTTGCTCTACTTTAGGATCAAGTGTTTTAAGAACTCTTGATTAGATGTAAAAACCTAGAGTTAAAACCCTAGTATTGTGTTTGAATGAATATCATTAGAATGGATTCCACTATGTTGGATTGTTTAGATTCTTATGTAGATTCCTCTGGACCCCTCTTTCTTCCATCTATTGGAGATTCAAACCTTCATTTTAATGAATCTCAATTTGACTTAAAAGAAGAAGAAAATGTTGAAAATGAAGATGACCTTCAACAAGCTTATGATGAATTGTATACATTGTCTTTAGAGCTTGTTAAGAAAAATGATAAATTAAGAGAAGAATCTAAAAAACTAAACAAAGAATTAGTTTCTTCAAAAGATGAACTTAGAGAGAAAGAAGAAGTAATACATTGTTTAGACTCTAAGTTTATGATCTCTTTACATAACTTATCTAATATTAAAGATGAACTAAATGAAATTAAGATAAGTTGTGATGAGCTTAATAAAGAAAATTTAAAACTAAGAGATCAATTACAAAGGTAAGACAAAAACATTAACAACCTAGAATCCAAGTTGACCATCTCTAAAGAAAATTTATATAATGCTCAAAATAAGATAAAAACTCTAGAACTTGGATCTAATGTTATTAATGAACTCAAATTTGATTTAAAACTTGCCCATGAAGAACTAAACAACAATAAGGAAATTGAAAATGAATTATTAAAAGTTAAAAAAGAAAATTCAATCATTCTAAACCAAGTCACTCAACTTGAAAGCTACAAACAAAAGTATGAGTGCAAATTTACCCAAGGTGAAGAGAAATTTGAAAAATTATTTAGATTGGGTAAATCTCAAAGAGATAGGACGGGTCTTGGATTTGCTAGGTATACGTCACATGGCCCTAATTTCACCAACACATTTGTGAAAGGTGAGTCATCTTTCTCTAGCACTCTTTCTCCTTTGCCCAAAACAAAATGTCATTATTGTGGTAATAAAGGGCATTTCAAATTTGAGTGCAAATTAAGAAAAAGTCATATGTTTAAACCCATCTTTGAACCTAAGAAAAAAAAACCGTGCCTCCCATCAGTCATCATGCACCATATCATCCGGGTTATCACAGGCTCTTAGCCTTGTGCTGCTCCTTTCGGGTTTCTCATTACCCAGATCTTTTGGTGTGATTCTTCCTGCTTCTAAAAGACCTGAGTCTACAACGGTCTTCAACAAAATGAATATTCTCTTGATGAAGCTTCCACCGCCACAGCGAGTAAACCCCGTTGCAGAAGGAGATGCTAAGATTGAGGCTGCAGAGACAAAGATTGCAGATCCACTAGCTGATCAGCCTCATCAGCCAAAGCCCCAGCCTCATCGGCCCCAACCTCGTCAGCCCCAGCCCCAACCCCCTCAGTAGTGTACTTTGGAGGATCGTATGATGTCTGTCGAGCAAGTTGTTGCTACTATGAGCACAGAGTTTCAGGAGTTTAGGCAAGAGGTTTTTGGGATGATGAAGAAAACCCTGAAATATCTCTCGAACATCGCCAGCAGCTGCGGATGTCATGATGATGTGATGCCCCCATCTCCTACAGATTCATCTTAGACCTTAGGCGGGCTTTTCACTTTTGTGGGGGGTAGTGATAGACTGCTTTCATTGATGTATTTATTAACTATCAACTGTCTGAAATTTTGATTACTGACCATGATATTTTGATTTTTGTATTGGTCAAGTAATTTGTGAAATCTGTACTAAACTTCTATGCTTAAATCAATGAAATTACAGTTTCACTTGTTCATCTCTTATCTTCTTGTTATATTCCTCATGATGAATGTTTATGATGCTTTGAACTATATTTTCTCTCAATTAATATATTTTGTCTTAGCTTCATTCAAACAATGCATAAACGAACCAATATACATGATAACCTGTTGCGCATTACGTTTTCAATTTCATTTGATAACAGGTGCTGCTAAAAGGTATTTGTTATCTCAAGTACACAGGTTCCTTTGCAATTCGATGACAAAGGGGGAGAGAAGATCAGATCTAACTAAGGGGGAGATCTGTTCAAGGTCTAAAGAAGGAGAACGCTTGAATGCGAAGAGCAAGGGGAGAGCTCTAACGAAGGGAGAGAAATCTTGAAAAGATTAAGTTAAAGCTCACGACGAATCAGTCGTTCGGACGAAGCTGCATTAAAGAGATTTCAAGAACAGAACCGTTCAAAAAAGATGAAGTCCTAGAAGTATTGTGATCATCTTAGTTGCCATCAAATTGCAAAGGGGGAGAGTGTTAGGATTTTTGTTGTTGCTAATTTGATGGATACATTATCACTTTCACTATCAAATGATCACACACTCATGCATCTTAGTTTTGTCTTTGTAATCTAAGTTTCTAGCTTGCATATGCACTTGATTTTCAAATAACTTCATCCTGCATGTTTTAAAACTTAAATGCTCTTTAGAAAACCTAGTTCTTCATGCATGATTTTTGGAAAATCAAATTAAACATCTAGGTTTGTGATTTGCTTACATTCTTCATCATTAGTATCTTTTTGTTATGCATAATTCATGCTGGCCATGAGTTCCAAGTTTCATCGTTTGGAAAATTGAAAATTCAACAGGAACTCTTCCCAGGCCAGTGTACTCGATCGACCGACCCCTGCACCCGGTCGACCGAGCAAACTAGCCGTTGGGAATTTCAGCCAGTATACTCGGTCGACCGAGTCCTGTCCAAGTCGACCGGGGAAACTAGCCGTTGGTTAATATGACCGTTAGACCCGGTCGACCCAAGGGTCATACAGTCGATCGAGCCAACTAGTCGTTGGACTGATTTTTTCTATAAAAGTCTATTTCATTCCTTTCTTTCAAGAGGCTTTTTTAGTGAATCTTTGGAACCATAATGAAGCCTAAGGAAGAGGAATAAGCTGAGAAAGCTAGAGGGCAAATGGAAATCAAAATATTTGATATTTAAAGGTATATCTTTCGAAGTTAAGATTGGATTTCATTCCATTTAAAATCCATGCATGTTTAACTCTTTGTAACTTCATATTTGCATGATTTCTACCTTTAACTGAGTTGTTTTGAAAACACCAAATCTCTTAAGCATATTAGATTGTTTTGCAAACACTCATGTCTCAATCACATGTGTTTTAGTCTGTAAACTTCATACAACTTGTGTAGTATGCCTTTCCAAGTTGTTTTGAATATTTCATGTGATTAGCTTATCACTTCAATCATCTATTTCTATACTTAGATTTTCAAATGCATCAAGCATTCATTTAAGAGCTTCATTTTAGAAATTGATTGAAGTAAAACATTCATACACTTTAAGCACACACCTTAGCTAATTGTTTGTGTATGTTTGTATCTTGTTCTATCTTTCATATCAGCCTATTTAAGAGGCAAATGTATTGAGCTTAAATTGTATCTCTTTGAGTGTTTGTGTAGACATTACTTTGAGAGAAATCTTTCTTATTGTAAAGGTTATTGTTTGGCCTAAGAAAAGCATAGTGTAGAGGTTATTGCTTAGCCTTTGAAAAGCATCTTGTAAAGATTATTGCTTAGCCTAGAAAAGCACATTGATAGGTTGTTGTTTAGCCTAGAAAAACATCGTTGTAAAGGTTATTGCTTAGCCTATTGAAAAGCATAGATAGTAGAAATCCGGTGGGGTGTTGGTTCACAAGCTGGTAGTGGATGTTGGCATTGAGGCCGAACCACTATAAATCTTTGTGTGATGGTGTATGATTGTGGTGATTGTTTTTATTAGCTTCCGCATTTTGTTTGATAATCATCACTAGTGGCTAGTTAATTTTAAAGAAATTAAAATTTGGCTTAATTGGTCACTAACTTGTAGCTCACCCTATTCACCCCCCCCCCCCTCTAGGGTTAGGGTCCCAAACTTTCACATTCCAATGAAGACAGGGAATATGATGCATATGGCACCACTTGCAAAATTGTTTGTTGATGAGATTGTTAGTAAACATGGTCAGCCCGTCCCTATCACTTCAGATAGAGACAGCAGGTTTGTTTCAAAGTTTTAGAAAACTCTTCATGAATTTATGGGTACCAAACTCCAGTTCAGCACAGCATAACATCGTCAGACCGATGGTCAGTCAGAATGGACGATACATACTCTTAAAGACATGTTATGTGCTTGTGTATTGGATTTCAAGGTTCAGTGGGATGAGTACTTACCGCTTTATGAGTTCGCTTATAACAATAGATATCATTCTAGCATCAGTATGGCACCTTTCGAGGCACTCTATGGAAGAAGATGCAGAACTCCAGTTTGTTAGGAAGAAGTCGGTGTGCGGAGTTTTCATGGACCGACTATAGTTGGAGAGACAAGTGACAAGGTCAAGCTTATTCAGGAACGTTTGAAGATCACCCGAACTAGGCAGAAGAGTTATGCAGACACTCGCCGAAGAGAATTGCAATTTCAAGTGGGTGAGAAAGTGTTCTTGAAAGTTTCACCAGTTAGGGGAACTCTAAGGTTCGGACAGAAGGGCAAATTGTCAAAAAAGTTTATTGGTCCGTATGAGATTTTGAGCAAGATTGGAGACGTTGCATATAGACTTGCGTTGTCGCCGGAACTCTCCGGGATGCACAACATATTTCATGTTTCCATGTTCAAGAAATATGTTTCTAGTCCTTCGCATATACTACAGCACGAGTCTTTCGAGATTTAAGAAGATGCCTCGTATGTAGAAAAGCCAATCAAGATCATTGATATCAAAGAGCAAGAATTGAGAAATCGAACTATTCATTGGGTCAAGGAACTTTGGGAAAATCACGAGCCAGAGGAAGCCACATGGGAATTGAGAGATCAAGTGCAGAGGAAGTATCCACAGTTGTTACCAGAGGTGAAAATTTGATTTATTTGGTGGACCAAATATCCTAACGGGTAGAGGATGTTAGACTCCGACCCAGGCTAACCCAATTAGTGTGTATTTAGTCTTAAGTGGGTTTAGTTACCGTTGGGTTAGAAAATAATTAGTTTTAGTCCTGGACGTTTAGTGTTAGTTAGACATGCTCAGGGAGGCCTGAGTGTACGTGCAAGTTTGGGAGGATCATTTTGATTTTCATTTTAATTATGATTTTTTTATTTCATTTGAATGGTTTTATTATTCTTTACAATTTTTGTTTTCAGCCCGTTCGTATTTGAAGCCCAAAAACCCAAGTTTTGGCCCAAAAGGGTAAAAAATGTCTTTTTATACCCAAATCTAGACACAAACTTTGAAATCTCAAAACCATGTCAAAATTCTACTTTTTGGAAACTAGATTTTTTTTTATGATCATTTTATCCTTCTTCATCGATTTTGTTTAAGGCCCGCAAGACCATGTTTTCGTCAACGCAAGAATTAGACCAAATGGGCCTCATTTGCAAAGTACTTAAGTCACCCTCCTTCTCTCTCTTGTTCATTCTCATTCCTGCAACCCTAGAAAACCAAGCTCAAGGAGAAAACCCTTTTTTTCTTTTACCTTCCCCATCTTGCATACTCTAGCTAGGAGTCTCCAAATGAAATTCTAAGACCACCATTTTCTTCCTCTCACCCCAAGCTTTCTATTGATGTTATTTTCTTGAAAGTTAAAGTTGGGCAAGCTCTCCATTTTCTTCATCTCTTCTTGTTTTGGCCTCTCTAGGTGAGGGCTTCAACCCATCTTTCCATGGAGTCTTTTTAGCTCCTAAAGAACTTATTTTTTTTCTAACATGCAACACCCATTTCGAAATGGGTTCTTTGTTTTCAAATTTGGTTGAGTTTTGAATGGATTTTCATGGGTTTTTGTAGTGTTTGGCTTAGCTCTTGAGTAGGAGTGCTTGAAGAGAATTTGTGTGGCATTTGGGCAAAAAAGCAAGTAATCTCTATAGGTTGAATGTTACATGTGTTTTGTGGATTGCATTGTTACTCTTGAAACTTGCATATAAGTTGTTATTAATCTTCATTGTTATGTTTTTCCTTGGATTCTTCTTATGTGATTCCCATCTAAGTATATGTATTAATGTCAAGTGCTTTTCCAAACTTCTAGATTTCTATTGATTTTTAAGCCCTTGTTTCATTTAAAATTTTGGATTTGTTTTGATAGAGAATGGTGATTGAATGTTGAGATCATGGATTGAATGGTGTAGAAATGTGAATGGTGTGGCCCCTTGGAGAGCATGGAGGCTCAGGGGATTTCAGGTGATCTAAGAATGAGAATAGGCGAAGAAATGAATCAAAAATCACACAAGAGAAGGGCAATTTCTGCACTCAACGAGCATAGGCAGAAGCCTGTTCGCTCGAACGACCAGGCGACTGCCTGGTCCTGGCGCAGACAGATGTCTGTCCGCTCGAGCAACCCTTGGGTCCGCTTGAGCATACTGTCCATGTTTTGGCCTGGAGCAGGACAGAGAGTTGTCCGCTCGAGCGACCCTTGTGGTCCGCTCGGCCGAGACTGTTAATCTCGCTCGAGCGAACCTAACAGATTCAGGAAATGAGTTTTGTTTCCATTTGTGTATTTACTTGAGGATTGAAAACTAGACTATGTTAAGGGCTTTAGCTTAACATTGTGTAAATGGAACTTCAAAATGTAATCCAACTTCGGGGACACCAATTTATATTATTTTCCGACATTTAGGGTTCAATTACACAAAGGTCAACGAATGGTCTTAACATATGCTTGATGGATTTCGTGTTTGAACTTCAGTTTTGGTATTTGTCGCGACCCCAGACCAGGCCCGCGGGCCTAATCCGGGATCGGGACTGTTTAATGTGGTATAGTAAGGTGCACACATTCATTTAATTTCCCACAGGTGTCCGCTGTGAGGATACCACATCAATGTAACATTTGTTTAAGTGCGGAAGCGTATAGCAAATCAAATTGGTACGTCATTTCAAAATCACAAGACTAATAACATATGCAAATAATTTGATGTCAGAGTGAGCAATGATCATTAGCGTTTCCCAAAAGTAATTGTTAAAGTTTATACAAAAGATCATTTAATTAACATCCAAAAAATAAAGGCCAACAAAGGCCAGTACAATCCAAAATAATCCCTCAAAGAATGAGTTAGACAATTCCCAAAATGTTACGTCTCTCGTGGCAACCGAATGTCTAGACGACATCATCGGCATGCCACTCAACTAAATGTTACGGTTCGTCGACCGCCTCCTCAAGCTCCGTCTCGGGATAAATAACGTCTGGACCTAAGTACCAAAGAGAAAGGATCAGACACGACGGTCTGGCAGGCGGGTGAAAAGATATAACAATATATAATAAATGAAATACTTTGGAAAACATTAACACCTGTTTACACAATAACTTTCATAAAAGAAATGAATCATTTACTGGAAAACAAATAAGCAATATAAAACATGTAAGGAATCCAAGGAATTGGAAACTATCAAGATGGCAATCACACGAAGCTAAATCCTCTATCACCAAAGTGACATGAGTATATCGAGGCGTTGGTAGGAGATTCAACGAATCATACATATACAATATAAATATACGGAACGGGACCACGGTAGCTAACCAAGTATCGGGACGGGACCACGGAAATAAACCGGGCATCGGGATCCAAACTGCAGGTGGCGGGACGGGAGGGGGATCTCCAAGTCGGTGGATCGAACCGACAAGGTTATCCAAGCTTAGTGATGCTGACTCATAGGTCATATGCTAAAAATCGGGACGTGTAAAATACATATGATGCAATTGTATAAACGAGCGGGACGGGAGTGCTCGAAGGCACAAATATCATTTCGTTTCGAGTAATACATGACGGGCTAGCAAAGTGCTAAAAATACAATTTTAGTGTTTTCAGGGATTACAAATCATATAGTATAAATTCGGGAAGTATACATTACAAATTCGGAAACAATAGAACATCATTGGATTTCAATCTTACCTAGGTTGGGTGTCGGGGTTCAAGAATTAAATCAATGTGAAGAGGGTTCCCGTATGTCGAATTCAATATGGATTTGGTACTCCTTGAGGTTTTAAAGACATTTCGGGCACCCTTTTTATATTAATAATTCGAGAATCCACAACGTATTTTCGAAATGAGGTTTTCTCTCTAAATTCTCAAACAGTCCTTCCTAACCATTTCCTGCACGTGTGGGTCCAAATAGGTCTTTTCTTCCTTCTCCATTTCCCATATTTTTTTTCTGGGAGGTCGGTCACCTGCCGGTCAGCAGGCGGCTAGCCGCCTAGGCCAGGTCGGCTAACCGACTGGTCACCGCCTGGTGACCGCTCTCTGCAGAACCAAAAGTACATGTTACCGATATGCCGACCGACCCTGAGCGGTCACCTGGTCGGTGACCAGTTGGCTAGCCGACTGGTGACCGCCTGTTGACCGCCCAGTCAGCGGGCAGTGTAGGTTTTTCACTGTTTTCAGCCCTTTTTTCCTCCCATACATTTCTCCTATAATCCATCTCCTTCCCTGCCATAAAAATAAGCTCAAAGATCCTCCAATACATCATTCAACACTTCTATTCTCTTCATTTCAAATTTCTCCCAAACACCTCCATTCATTTCACATTTAATCACCAAGAAGAAAGAAATCCAATATATTCAAGAATCCATTTGTACCAAAAACAAAGTATGAAATAAAAGCTATAAGAGTCAATATAAATGAGAGTTAAACAACTAACAAGATTCATTTATGAACATTTATTTCCAAATCAATGCAAGTCAAAGTGAATAGTAAAAATCATCTACATTATTCATAAAAACCAGTCAATGCTCAAGATATCTATTCATCCACTTGCCTTGGGTCCAAGCTAGCAAATTGATCTCTTCTAATCACTCTCTAAGCTCAAATCACCAATCTACACAAAGCCCCCAAATATAGCCATTACAAACCCTAAAAGATCAAAACAATGAAATAGAAAGAGGGAGCTTCCAATAATGGAGATGGAGCTTCTCTAGGGTCACAAGAATACATATCTAGAAGATTGGAGAGGGAACTTACTTGTAGAGCCTTCAAAAACACAAAGTTAGCTCAAGGAGGGTCTAGAAATGGGTGGTTTCCTCTCAAAATGACATCAAGATGAAGCTTTAGTGGAGAGGAAGAGAATGGTGATCACCATTTTGATGTTGGTGTAAGTTTGGTGGGGAGATTGAGATGAAGAGAACAAGAAGAAGAAGAGGGAAGCAAGAAAACCCTAGGCTACGCTTTTCGTGCTGGAAATGGAGAATGAAGAAGAAGAGTCCTTTATAAAGCAAGTGGGGAGTGGGTTGCACCACTTAAAATCTTGCAAGGTTGAAATCATGGCTTTCGGGGCTTTGAATGAATTCGACAAAGAAGAGGAAAGTGATCGTCGAAATTTCTAGTTTCCAAAAAGTATATGTTTCACGGGTCTCGGAGATATTGAAAATAGTGTCCAGATTTTCATGTAAAAGACTGTTTTGCCCCTAACATTGGAAAAGGAGGGTTTCGGGGTTTCAAACGGGGACAAAGTAAATACAAAAGTTGTAGAGATGAACGAGATAAGTAAAACGGGATGAAAACACTAATCATAAGAATCTCGAGTAATCCCTCAATCATATGAAAAGTCACTAAAAGAACCCCCAAAGGGTCCCACTAATCACAAAGGCGCTCAAAACTCCTCAAAACTATTATAAAAGCTATTCTAATCCCAATTTAACCAAAATCCACTAATCACACTTAGAACTAAAACACAACTTAATTAACGCTAATCGAGGTCACTCGGGTCGGGGTTTACAGTATGATAAGTACCTTCGTGTGCCCGTTTGAATTTCAAGTATAAGCTCGTTTGAAGATTTATTTCAAGTATTAAAAAGGGGATCACTTCTTGAGTTCGTGTACATATATAATTATGCCTTTTGCTAGTCGTGCCTAGTCTTGTTTTGATAAGTGATTTTCCCCCTTTTTATCTCGACGTGTTTAGACGTTGTTTCGCGTGTTTTATGCATTCATGAATTCAAGTGAACACCACTGACCTTGGACTGCCCCTTCAGTCTGATCCACTGTCCAGGGGTCCTTAAACATGTCGACTATCTGCAAATTGGTCGTGTATTTTATTACACATCGTGCGTGTCCGGTTCTGTGTGTTTGATTACCTACCAAACCGTCGTGTTTGATGCTCGTTATTTTTTTGCCCAAGTGCTGGAGACGTTGCCTTTGAGGATGAGCGTCCGGAGGAGGCTTTTAAGCCACCCCGAGTCAGAGAGTGGCAACCCGACGATGTCAGCTAGACGTCGGGCAGGATCTTGAGTTTCGCTTCATTTTGTCATGTGTTCTTTTAGTTATTTTGTGAATTGTATTGGCCTTTATTGGCCTCTTATGGGTTGTAACAAAACTTAACTTACTTTTGTGTTGACTATATAACTTGAATTATGAAGGAAATGGTATGTTATAATTTCTTATTTGTGATACCTTGTCTTGATACTACTATTCTTGCACTTGAAATTTTATTCATGCATGCTTTGATGTGATTTTCTATACGCTTCCGCAATTTTAATCATGTGAACTAGATTCCACGTGTCTCGGAATCCTTACTGCAGGAACTTGTGGGAAATTAAATACAATTCCATTAGATCGACGCATCACTGTCGCGGGCCCGGTCCTCGGTCCGGCGTCGCGACACTACCCATCCCACCCATCGTGCGACATTGAAACTTGGTTTCGCGACTTCGGGACTTGATTTGGCACATTGAAGTATTTTGAGGCTAGTTCAACTCCTTTTCCGCGACATTGAGACTTGACTTTGCGATATCGAGGCTTGATTTGGCTGGCCACATTGAAGTATTTCGAGGCTAATTCAACTCCTTTATCACAACATCGAGACTTGAATAGGCAGGGCACATTGAAGTATTTCGAAGTTAATTCAACCCATTTTTCCGTGACATCAAGACTTGATTTGGCACGTAAAAATATTTCGATGCTAGTGCAACTTTTTTCTCACGACATCGAGACTTAATTTCGCGATATCGAGACTTTACATGACCCATTGAAGTATTTTTAAGGTTTTTTTTTTGTTTCAATTCTCAAAATCGTAGTTGATTTTTCCCTTTTCTCATTATCCATTAAACCTACTATTCAAAAGTCCGTAATTCGAAAGATTGGGAGATCTAAGAGCTAATGAGAAAAGAGAAAAATCCGCTAGGGAATTCTAGAATTGAAAAAAAAATACCCTAGAAATATTGCAATACGCCAAACTAAGTTTCAATGTCACGAGAAAATGGTTGAACTAGCCTCGAAATACTTTAATGTGCCTAATCAAATCTCGATGTTGCGAGAAAGGGATTAGAGGAGCAATTTGGTAAAAAAAAAAGTCAGAGTATGTTGCATAAGATGCTTTTGGGCATTACATATATTTAAGGATGCCTTTGGAGGTATACGGATATTTGATGATACTTTTGGTAAAAACCCCCTAAGAATTATCAGATCACATTATCCAAGGTGCCTTACCGATCTTTCTTTGTCCTTTCGTATTTTTCAATCCAGTGGTGCATATTAATCTGATCAAAAAATAGAATACCTTTGTCTTCATACATACAAAATCGTGTGTTCTTCTTATGATAGATCACGTGAAGGTGGCCCCACATGGATCAAGCACTTGCCTAGCAACAAATAGGGAGGGCAATAGTGGTATAATATCATAGTTCCACATGTTGTAATTTACTTACATTTCTTTTATAATTTTACATAGTAAGCCTGTAAGAACCGTCCTTACAAGACTGGTTCTCTCCCTCTCTCTCACATACTTATATATATATATATATATCAATTAATATAGTAAGTTTCATGAGATAAAAATCTAAGCCCCATGTGGAACCTCTCCCACCCATATAACTTGAAAAAGAGCAAAATGTTAATTGGCGACTTTTCCCTCTCACCCATCATACACATGTTAGGGTAAGATCACAAAGAAGTCTGGTGAAAGCATTCCGATGACATTTTTATGTCTTTTGTAATTGGCTTGTGAAAATCAAGTTTACAAGGCACTAATCCATGGGGAATTTGTAAGACCCCAACCCGAGTGACCCCGATTAATACTAATTAAGCCATGTTTTAGCTCTAAGTGAGATTAGTGGATCTTGGTTAAGTTGGGATTAGAATAACTTTTAAATAGCTTTGGGGAATTTCGAGTGCCTTCTTGATCTAGTGGGACCTTTTGTGGGTTCTTTTAGTGACTTTGCGTGTGCTTGGGGGATTATACGTGATTCCAACAATTCGGGTTTTAGCCTCATTTTACTTATCCCGTTAATCTCTACAACTTTCGTGCTGACTTCATTTCCGTTCGAAATCCTGAAACCTGACTTTTACAACTTCAAGGGCAAAACAATCTTTTTACACCAAATCTAGACACAAAATTAGATGTTCCCAAAACTCTCGAAATATATATTTTTTAGAAACTAGATTTTTCGACGATCATCTTTTTCTACTTCGTCGAACGCATTCGAGGTCCAAAAACCTATGTTTTTAGCCTTACAAGAACTCCTAACGGTGGAGCCCATATCCACTTGTTATAAAAGGAGAGCCTTTTTCCCCTTCTTCCTTTTCCAGCTCAAAAGTTGCAACCAAGCTAGGGTTTTCCCCTCTTCTTCTTCCTCTTCTTGCTTTCCCTCCTCCCACCCACTACCAAGCTCTTGCCAATTGGAATATGGAGGCCACCTTCTTCTTCCTCATCTTAGAGGCTCTCCATTAATACTACTTGTGGAGGAAACCATCCATCCCAAGGTCCTTATTAAGCTAGCTTTGTGCATTTGAAAAACTTTCTTGTAAGCTTCCTCTTCCATCTTTTAGATTTGGATTTTTCTCACCTTAAGGAAGCTCCATCCTTATTATTGCAAACCCTTTCTTTCTCATTTCTTGTTTTGACCATTTAGGGTTTGTATTTGGGGGTTTTTGGAATGTGTTGTAGGCTTGAGAGAGTGTGATTAGAAGATTGATTTGCTAGCTTGGACCCAAGGCAAGTGGATGAATAGATATCTTTAATACTAGATTATTTTTATGAGAAATGTGATTTCATTGCCCTATTATTCATGTTTTTTCCTATGATTTTATTAATTTCAAAATGTTCATATTGATGTGTCTTCCCTCTTGTTTAACTTGTTGAAATATGTTTGCACATGATCTTGTTAAAGCATGTTAATGGATTTTTACGGATCTTTGGTGTGGTTGGGTTTGCTTTGATGAAATGAAGAAGAATGTGATGAATCTTTGGAGTGATTTGAATGGAGGAATAAGTGGGGTTTGAGAGGGTTATAAGTCCTCATTTATTGTGCAAAAAGGATGCTTAGGAGTGTATGCAAAGATAGAAAAAGAAGGAGCCGAACTGTTCATCAGAAACAGGTTCTGTGACAGTTCGCTCGAGCCAACTTGGCAGTTCGTTCAAGCGAACCCCATCCAGAGGGCAGTTGGCTCGAGCTAACTTGACAGTTCGCTCGAGCCATCCTAATCTGGGTAGGTCCGCTCTAGCAAACCATTCCAGAGAGCCCATGGCTCGAGCGAACTTCAGGTCCGCTCGAGCCATGTGCACTGTCGACCTGAGGCTGTGTTGGGGGTTGGGTATGATGTTTCAAGGTTTGGAAGAGGTTTGTTGGGAGCTCCATTGTGATGGGGAGATTTAGGAGGCGATGTATGGAGCCTGTTTGAGAAAGAAACCCTATCATGGAGATTCATAGAAAATTATTGGACTTGTCGATTTGAATAAGGAGCTTGTAATGTCCTTAATTCCATCGAGTACCAAGCTAGTGGAAAAAAAACGACATGCAGGACCCCTATACATCTTGATTCAAATCTTGGATTCTACCGGTATAGTTCAGTGTTTTGTGGAAATCCTTTCGTATTTCTTTTCGCTTGGATTTCTATGGACTCGCCTATTTTCACGTGATTTTACTAGTCCTGCTTCAGAAATACTGATTTATGCACTTTAAGTGTACTGCTAGCCCTGAATATACATGACCATACATGAATGTGATTTATGTGCCTATGGGTGCCCTGTCCCGCCTGCTAAGGTGTTACACACCTATTTGTATATGCATGTATATGTCTTGATTTCTTGTTTGCAACCTATAAGTCGGCACCACTAAGCTTGGACAACATTGTTAGGTTGATCCACCGACTTGGCGTCCCCTCTTGTTCCTGCCAGCTGTAGTATGGATCATGCATGTCCCGTTACCCGGTTCCGCTGCCGTGGTCTTGTTTAGCTACATGTATACATATTTAGTTGGTTCTCGTCACCTCGAGTGTCCGAGACCAACGCCTCTAACATGCTCTCCTCACATTAGTGATGGAGGATTTAGCTCAGTGTGGTTGCCATCTTGCCAGTTTCCTGTTCCTTGGTACCTTTCATGTTTTATATTGCACATGTGTTTTCTAACTGATGATACATTCTCTTTCATGGAAATTATTGTTTAAGCAAGTTTAATGTTTTCTAAAGTAAGTTTAATTATTATTCTGTTGTCATATCCTTTCACCCACCTGCCAGACCGTCGTGTTTGACCCATTCTTTGGTACTCAGGTCCAGTTGCCAGTTATCATGAGGAGGAGTCAGAGGAGGCGGCCGACGAGCCGTACCGAGTAGGAGAGTGGTAGGTTGACAATGTCGCCTAGACATTCAGTTAGAAATTTGAAGAGGAAGCCATTGTTAAACTTTGAAGAGCTTTAAACAAAGATAAGAGCTTGGAGAAGAAAGTTGTCCCAGCCCAAATTCTTTGAAAATGATGTCAAAAGGAAGCTAAGAGGAAGGGGAAGAGATGTTAGTTTATGGTCTCAATACCAAGGGTATATGATGTAATAAATTGATTAATTTATTTATTTATCAATACAATTCATGCTTTTCACTTTCATGAGATGAATGGTGTTTTATATACCTGCACATAACCAATACGAAAGACATAATGGCTCATGAGATGAACCGGAGTCCACGAGTATACTAGATGTAATACATGTGTATGGATGAGATCCACATACAGGAGATATGTATTGTAAGTCTTATACTTAAATATCTTCACAACCAGTGATGAGATTGGACATCTCATCTGACAAGGTTGCAGCGCCTTGATCACTATGAGATAGTGTGATTTGTCTCGATCATCGAAATGTAAGATTCTGGATCATGGTGCTGGTACATTGGATGTATTGAAGGACCATGAAAAGCACCTTATATACACTGTCTTTATTTTAAGGTCTGCTCTCATAATTTCCTAGCAATAGGCTCATAATCCTGAGACATTAATGAACTCAAGTTTCTATCTATTCATTTGCTTTGAGTCACCAATGAGTGAGGCCAATTGTAGGTCAACACCTCGGTGATTTGGGTACGTGGTAGTAGAGTTGTGAGAACATTCAATGGTCAAGATGGAATCTATCTTTAATATCCCCTTGTGCCAATTAATGGATTTATCATTGGTAAGTGCGCACCCATTCCAATTAAGAGTTAATTGGATCGGTACCAAATGATCACTATAATTAATTGGGGCTCAAGGATAATAAGATATGGATCTAATTTGGTGGACAGGTCCATTTGATCCATGGATATAGATGGAGGGGCCTACTTGTGGTACTGAGGAAGTTTAGGGTCTTCATTGTAATTTATTCCTAAAACTGGAGTGCAATTGCATTTATATAGTGGAATTATTTGCAATTAACTGTGGGCCCGGATTGCACATGAGATGTGGGGTCGCGTGTCCCAGTTGGAGCCAGCTTTCTAAGGAATCCCTAGTGGTCCCCACGCTAGCCCAAATTATTAGAAAGATACTAATTCTACTTGAACTCTAATAGGAAGGTTACTATTTCTATTTGAAGTGAGACTTCTAATAGTGGTAATAGTAAGCTACTAATTATTAATGGAAGTAGGACTTCTATTTTAATTAGAAAGGAGAAAGCTACTAATAGTTGTGGAAGTGAGACTTCTATGGCAATTAGTAAGGGAGATGTTTACTAATTTGTAATGGGAGTTAAACTTCTATTTCAAATAGGAAAAGAGAGGGATTGGGGGGCTATATAAAGAGGAACAAACCCCTCTTGGTCGTCCATCATACATAGAGCAACTTCAGCCCCTTTGTGCAAGTGTTGCACAAGTTCTATTCCTCTCTAAGTTCTCCTCTCTTTCACCTTTAGTTCCTTAGAGTTACTAGTTAAGTTTTCTCTTGAAGATTCCACCATCTTCTTGAGAAAAGAGATCTAATACGGGTAATAGCGTGGAAGATCAAAAGGTGTTGGAGATTCTGAATTGGATAGTGAAGGTGTTCATCATCAAAGGAAAGAACTCAAATTCTCCATTAGAGCACTACAAAGCTCCAAAGGTATATCTACATCCTTGTATGTTGTGGATTTCGTGGTTGCATGTTTAGGTGTTGTTTTCTATCTTCTAGATAGGCTATATTGCTGTACATGGTTTATGTGTTTGAGGAATTGCATCCTGAATTGGGTTTGTTGCCTTTCTAGACAATTGATCCCTGCATCAAGTGGGTTAAAAGTTTTTGAAACCTGTCTGGAAGGCCCACCTACTTCCAACAAGAGATTGGTGAAATTTTCTCTCCAAATGACTTTCAAGAAGGGTACATGCAAGAGGAGAGAAGGTGGCTGGAAATGGAGGAGGAAGCAAACTCTCTCTTCAGCTGAGTTGCAGGAAAATGAATAGAAGAAGAACCCAACGTGGGTTTATGGGTTTAAGTTGAGGAAGTGGGCCCCAATGGCCCTCAAATCTTCACATAGCTGGATCTATCATTTGTGGGTCCCGAATAAGATCGACGAAGAAGACAAAGTTGGTCGTCGAAATATCTAATTTCCAAAAAGTATATTTTCCTCATGATTTTCAAATTTCGGAATTTATGCACAAATTTAGGTGTGAAAAGACTGTTTTGTCTTTTTCTCGAAAAACGCGATTTCTAGGTTTCAAATGCAAACGGATAAAACACAAAAATTGTTAAGATCAATAAAAAAAATTCAAAAGGAGTAAAAATTGAAATATTTTCGAAATCAAGAATAAATACTCCCAAAACAACACGCGTCACCCGGCACCCGGGCCCGCGTCAAACTAAGTCTAACGCCTTTTCAAATTCCTTAAAGCTATTCAAAAGTCTAATCTAGCTTAAAAAATTCAACTAATCGTCCTCTAATCCCACTTAATACTAATCACGGCTAAATAAACAATTAAACATACTAAACCTGGGTCGGGGTCTAACACTTGCCGATCCCGGATTAGGAGCGCCCTCTCTGCGCTAACCCAGTCCGGGGTCGGAACAGAATCCCTTAAAAATATATAGAAAATTTCGATAACTATTATAAAACATTGCTTTTATTGTCTTAAAAATTATTGTTTCTGCTAGAACAATCAATTTTATTTTTCACAATAATGTGTTTTTGCTTCCATTTAATTTTAAATAGAAAATTAGTTGACATATTTCATAAAGTTCAGATGATTTAGTCGCCTCACCTATACTTCCCACTCATGCATGAAATAAGTCAAACTCCACGGTAGAGGAAAATCAAGTGTTGGAAATGGATGCCTTGTAAAATTATGAATAAGATAATATAGTTGAGTAAAACAGAAGTATACTTTCGGTAAAATATTTCACTTATTTTCATGAGATAAGAGAAATGGTCAATGTTAAACTAAAATCTGATGAAAACTTTACTTATATTTAGTTGGTCACAATAAGTGAACAAAATTAAAATTAGCTAACAAGATATTTTACTCTTTACTTTAACAACCTAAAGTACAAATAAATTGCTCTACATCCGTGCTAAGAGTAAGAAAGACTAGTACCACTTCTGACCTAATTTAGAAAAAGAAGAAGAAAAACCCGTAGAAGTGAGGTATCTACCGAAATGCATGCATATCGAATTACAGAAAGGGAAATTTTAAAAAAATATAAATCTTTTAACTCATTTTCAAACAAGTATATGTAGACTTAAATATTTCAAAAAATTATAAAAGTTTCCCACAATTCTTTCAATCAAGTCATCTCCATAAAAAAATTTTGAAAAACGATAAAAATACCCTTGTCTCATTTTTAAAATTTTTATTTAATAAATCATTTAAGAGAAGTGATAAGTCCAACCCAAATTGATTAAAATCTTTATGGAGAGGTCTTGATTAAAAGAATAAGAATCTATGGGGAAAACCCAAATAGGACCCTATAGGATCGATGATGACCCACTAGCATGTTGAAGACGCTTTTGACCTTTCTGTAGGTTGGTCGATATCGATCATTCTATAGTGGTCATGACAATCTTTTTATTCCGGTCATTATCAGAGGCGAGTGAGGCAAAGGGGTTGTGAGGACGCCACCGGTCTGGATAACGACAACATAGCTCCAGATCCAGGCAAGGATCGGGTCGATGTTGGTGATGGGTAGCAGGCTGAGGAAGATGAAGGCTCCACTGCGAATGTCTCCGAGGGAGGCATCGAGGAAGGAGAGCGCGTTGAGAAAGTCACCGAGGTTGATGATGGTGAATACCCAGTGGAGGACGCTGGCGCATCGGCACTTGCAGATGAGGGTTAGGGCACGCTCGAGGTTCTTGGCGGCGTCGGAGGCGCTGTGGCAGATGGGGGTGGTCATAGATAGTGGGGGTGGAGTTGCAGATGAAGAAGATGGAGCGGAGCATTTGGGTGAGATGGTCGACGCACTTCCAGACCTCACGCAGTCAGCTCTGTAGGACTCGACCTCCTCTACTGTGGCGCAAATTCTCTCGTAGAGGAGGATTAGGTAGGTGAGCTCTTTCAGGAGATGGTTCTATTCGCCCCCATCATCTCTCTCTCTCTCTCTCGTCTCTCACTCTTGGTACTATTTCAATAATTTTGTCGAACATCTGATCCGTGTTCTTCTCGCTCGCCTGCGGAAGAGAGAGAGAGAGAGACTCTTGGTACTATTTCAATCTTTTTGTCGAACATCTGATCCGCGTTCTTCTCGCTTGCCTGCGAGAGAGAGAGAGAGAGTGCCTTTTCTTCTTCTTTAGAGACACCTCCTAATGGTCGATATCAACCATTATGTCTTATTAAGCAAATAAGACAAAGGGTCGATATCGACCATTACTACTAAGCTCTAATGGTTGATATCGACTAATCTGTCAGTCAAATTTTTTCGAACCAATAACTGTCTTATTCGTCGAACACAACAGAATGGTCGATATCGACCAATCTGTCAGTTAGACTTTTTCCAACATGTAACTGCCTTATTTGCTAAACACTACAAAATGATCGATATCGAACATATCACTGTTGGAAGTAGGTGGGCCTCGTGGATAGGTTTTCAAAACTTTTTGACCAACTTGACTCATGGATCAACTATCCAGAAGGCTATAACCCAATCCAGGATGCAATCCCTCATTCTCATCAATCATGTACAGTAATATAACCTATCTAGAAGATAGAAATCAGTAACTACATGCAACAAAATAATCTACAACAAGTAGAGAAGCAGATTATATCTTTGGAGCCCGGTAGTGCTCTAATCGAGGAGAAGACAACCAACTAGAACAAGAACTCTTCTTGAAGCAATTAGAGATCTCCAAGACCTTATTGTCTTCCACGCTATGACCCTCTATCAGATCTCTTTTCTCAAGAAGATATGTGGGATCTCCAAGAGAAAACCCTACTAGAAACTCTAAGGAACTAGAAGGCAACTAGAAGAGAGAGAAGAGAAAAAAATTGTGCAACACTTGCACAAATAAAGAGGGTTGGGCGTGCACTCTTATGGCTGGACGTCCAAGGGGTGTATTCCCCTTTAAATAGCCCTCAAGTCTCATCTTTTAACTTTCTTACTAATTTATATTAGAAGTCTGACTTCCACATTAATTAGCAACATACTATTACCATTATTAGAAGTCTCACTTCAAATAGAAATAGTAAGTTTCTAATTCCTTTCTTTTAAAGTTTAAGTAGAATTAGTAATGATCCAATCTTGGGCTAGCGTGGGGACCACTAGAGATTCTAAAGAAAGCCGGCTCCAACTGGGACACCACGACCCCACATCTCATGTGCAATCCGGGCCCACAGTTAATTGCAAATAACACCACTATATAAATGCAATTGCACTCCAGTCTTAGGAATAAATTATAATGAAGACCCTAAACTTTTCAATTACCACAAATAGGCCCCTCTATCATTATCCATGGATCAATTGGAATAAATCTGTCACATCCAATCTTAGATCCACATCTTATTATTCTTGAGCCCCAATTAATCACAGTGATCATCAGTACCATCCAATTAACTCTTAATCGAGATGGGTGCTCACTTACTAATGATAAATCCATTAATTGGCACAAGGGGATAATGTAGATAGATTCCATCTTGATCGTTGCATGTTCTCACAGTCCTACTACCACGTACCCAAGACACCGAGGTGTTGACCTACAGTTGGCCTCACTCATTGGTGACTCAAAGCAAATGAATAGACAGAAACTTGAGTTCATCAATGTCTCAGGATTGAAAGCCTACTGTTAGGGAATTATGAGAGCAGTCCTTAAATCAAGACAGTATTTCATAAGGTGCTTCTCATGGTCCTTCAGTACATCCAATGTACCAGCATTATGATCCAGAATCTTACATTCTGATGATCGAGACAGATCACACTATTTCATAGTGATCAAAGTGCTGCAACCTTATCAGATGAGATGCCCAGTCTCATCACTGGTTGTGAAAATATTTTAAGTATAAGATTTGTAACACATGTCTCCCTATGTGGATCTCATCCATATACATATATCACATCTAATTTACTAATGGGACCCGGTTCATCTCATGAACCATTATGTCATATGTATTGGTCATGTGCATTAAGTAATAAATCACCATTCATCTCATGCAATGAAAGCATGTTTATATTGATAAATAAAGAAATTAATCAATTTATTACATTAATTGATGGATTGAGACCATACAATCTAACAATCGCAAAATGATAAAAAAAAGAAACTAAAAATGAACTTGAGGACCCGAGGTCTTCAACATACTATTGGGTCCTCGCTGATCCTATGGGGCCCTATGTGGAATTTTTCCATAGATTTCTCTTATAAGAATTGTGGAAAATTTTATTTACTTTTTAAAATATTTAAATCTTTATAAAAATGAGTTAAAAGTCTGATGCTTTTTTGAAAATCTTCCTTTCCGAAGCACTTTTTATGAATTCGTTTTTAAGACAAATGATATGAGAAAATGCAATTTTTATAAAATAATTTGCGTTACAGGCACGCACAGACGTATTTGGAAAACAGCCGGTACTACATGAGAAATGCTTCTTTTGTTGTAATTGTATCTAGCAATTTGCAATATTCATCTTCTTTATCGTTTGAGGTCAAATATTACTTCATCAAATATATTTTAAAGTTTCTTACATACATCACTCTCCATATAGAAATAAAAGTTTGACCAAATTTTACTCCAAATGAAATGATTCTCACCGTTGGATTGATCACATTTTAACAAATATAATTTTATACTCACTCATCATCAACACAACGGTGGATATCACTCTTACAAAACTCAAATCAACCGGGCTACCTGGCCCGATTTTGGGGACTGGATTCTGCCCGGTCCCCAAAATCCACCCTTGGATCCAAAATGGGGCCAAGTGGACTTTCTCAACTCAAATTTCACACCATTGCCTAAACAAAAGAAAACAACAACGATTAAATTAGATTTCACTAATGTGGACCCCATCCGGACTACATCAACAGCAGCAACCCCGAAACGGATCCTTGTTTGGTCCCATCATGAGCCTGCTTGGACAAATAAGGGATGCCACACATGCGGCAGAGGAAAGAGAAATCTACCACCCACTCATATTTCATAGCACACAGCGTGGGATATTATTCTATTAGGAGAAGGAATATCTCATTTCAACGGTCAGGATTGATTGAATCCAACGGCCAGAACTCACTTGAAACACCTTCATTAGGGTTTCTCAGCATCTGTTCTATCTATCGCGTTATATTTGTGGAGGGTGGAGGATAGCCGACAACTTGCATTTCCAACTCCCTTCGCTTCTTGGAGGTAAAACCCTAGTTGTCTCTCAATCTCCTCTCTGTTTTTCATTTTTGTATGATTCTCGAATCTTAGGCATGGATTCATGAAAAATCTGTTCGATCTTATTCATTTCTATGGAAAAGGAAGCTCTTTTCTTTTCATTTCCATGAAATTGGTTTCTTTCGTTTCTATTTTTGAATGAGAAATTTGGTATTTCTTCTCATTTCTATGTAGATGGAATTGATTTTTCTCATTCATTGCTAGAAAAGCTGATTACTTTCATTCATTCCATGGCAATTGACTTTCTTCACTTTCATGAAGCAGAAGTTGTAGATCTGATTTTTATTCTTTTACTTTATTGAATGATAAGTTGTTAGATCTTCTCTTCATTTCCATAATTTCTATGGAAATGAGTTTACTTCATCTCTTCATTTCCATAATTTCTATGGAAATGAGTTTTCTTCATTTTTCAACAAGTGAAGTTATTGATTTGAAATTGGTTTTTTTTTTTCCTTCCAACATGGTCCCAGTCTATCATATAGCATATGTATGTCAATATATCTAATACATCTTAACGTCTAATGCGTCTTCTTCATTTTAATGCATGCTTCTGGTGTGTGGGAATTGAAAATGAAACCCAATGAAATTATAAATCTGATGTTGTTTTGTATGAGGAATTAGCACCAAACTGTTTTTTTTGTCTTCTGTTCTGTGAATATTCTTGGGTGTAGAAATTAAATTAAATCAAACCGAAGCGGTATGTTCTTGGGTGTAGTATTTTGGCATGTTATTGCTTTTTTGCTTTTCTTTTCCAAATCAGTATATGTTATATGTTTTCGTCTACGTGATTTACATATGATATTAGCTTTGGGTGTAAAAGAATGATGCCCATTTACATTACTTCCTAATGCGTGGCTGCATATGGGAACTTTTTGTATTTAAAAAAATTAAGAACTTTTTGTATATTTTGTTTCTTCATGTTCAATTGAAATTCCGAAAGTGTGTTGGAAATGTAAACAATGAAATGACTTAAGTTTAACATTAAAAATGATATTGGTTTCATCAACAAGAGATATATGGCCATGTGTTTTGAAGTTGGCTGATACATATCATTTTGGGTTTAAGCTATGGTTGATACCATGAATCCAACACTTGTAAAGCATTATTTTGGAAGTATGACAAACTGACTGATGGCCGATACATCTAGTCTTAGCCTAACCCACATGGTCCAAACAGTATTATAAAACCATTTATTTTGATCCATGATGTGCTTTATATTTTGTACACAATATCTTGTAAGCAGTTAGTAAAAGCAATCTAAATATGTTTGATGAATTTGGTACATTTCATTGTATTTTACAGAAAAGTATCCCAATAAGTTCTAAAAAATTACATGAATTGATACTTTTGGTTAGGTTTAGTAAAATAAGATAAACTTGTTGACTCTTGGGTAACCCCTGTTTTATCTGAAGCCACTACAGGGGGTATAAAGATTTTTTTATGATGTTTTTCTGACTAATCAGGAATCCAAAGGTTTTGTTACATTGTTTCATAAACAGAATTCTTAAAACACTTATAACTTATCGACACAGCTAAAATGACTCTTATTGACCTATTAATATTTCATTCTCTTTTTTGGACACTTAACAGTACTCATTAATGTTGTTGTCGTTATTTAATGGATCTTTGTTGGCTGTCAGGCTGATATTACTGATTTCATTTTAGATATATATGGCTCCCTGATGATTGTAGTTGAGAAAATTGTTACCTGATAATTGTGAACTCAAGTGTGGTCTTGCCTTTCTCCCAAATAAAAAGGGAGGATCACGTCTTTGTATGTGCATGGTGCATGGTGCTTAGGTTGTATTTTACAGAAAAGTATCCCAATAAGTTCTAAAAAATTACATGAATTGATACTTTTGGTTAGGTTTAGTAAAATAAGATAAACTTGTTGACTCTTGGGTAACCCCTGTTTTATCTGAAGCCACTACAGGGGGTATAAAGATTTTTTTATGATGTTTTTCTGACTAATCAGGAATCCAAAGGTTTGTTACATTGTTTCATAAACAGAATTCTTAAAACACTTATAACTTATCGACACAGCTAAAATGACTCTTATTGACCTATTAATATTTCATTCTCTTTTTTGGACACTTAACAGTACTCATTAATGTTGTTGTCGTTATTTAATGGATCTTTGTTGGCTGTCAGGCTGATATTACTGATTTCATTTTAGATATATATGGCTCCCTGATGATTGTAGTTGAGAAAATTGTTACCTGATAATTGTGAACTCAAGTGTGGTCTTGCCTTTCTCCCAAATAAAAAGGGAGGATCACGTCTTTGTATGTGCATGGTGCTTAGGTTGGATGATTAAGGAAATAACACATGTCAATATGGCATCAAACAGTGTGCAAAATCTCTGACCCCTTTTGTTATTGAGGAATGCATGTTGCCAGGCCTTCTCTAAGTGGTGCCAAACAATGCTTACATGTGCATGGTTGATGTGCTCATGAGTGGCACCATTTATACTTGTTAGCTGAAAAAATAAGGTATTCTGTTTGGCAAGTGGCTTCGCATGCATGTGTCAGCTTGCTTTTGTGCTGAGTTATCTCATTGATGGTACCTTTTCTGAGTGGTTTGGATCATGCACCTGCTGTATGTGGTCATATGTCATTTTTAGGTAAGGTGCGAGTGGGCTTAGCAGATTTTGTTTACTTTTTGTAAAATAAATCTTATCTGGTGGCTTTAGCTTTTTATCTTGTTGCCAAATGGAACATTTATGGTTAGATTCAAAAGCCTCTTTGTCAAAATGTGTTTGGCATGAACACAATTAACATGCCTTTGATATTAGAAACTGATTATAGACAGCTGTGTCTTTTTAATTTTTAAAATCTGATTTTGTAAACTAGTTCTGCTGGTGCCTCTCTCTCTGTCCCCAATTTCAAATGGAAAATTAGCTGACTTGTTTGTTATCATACATTGCAGAAACATATCTGCTCGTGTGTTCTGTTCTTGTTGATTATTTGGAGCTGTCAAGATGGTAAGAGTTTTGCTCTATACTTGAAGTTATTTAGATCTCGTCTTTCCCCCAGTTGCTGACTTTAAGGGGAAATGAACTTAATATGTGCAGGTGAAGTTTACCGTAGAAGAGCTCCGCAGGATTATGGATCTGAAGCATAACATTCGTAATATGTCCGTCATTGCACATGTTGATCATGGTATGGAATCCTAACATGTTACTTTTGGTGGTGTTGTTGATTTGAAAACAGGAGCTTATATACTTTTTTTGCATCTTTGAATGACAATAGTTATTTCTCAAACACTTCTACCATGTCATGTATGATCGTACTTGTTTATTATCTTTAAGGAATTTGTTATACCATGTAAGAAAAACGTGCCTATAACCATCTTTTTGTACATCTTTCTCTTTCATTGAAGGTGGTATTGCATACCTACCAATGAAGAACAGTGGTTCTTAATACGTCTGATAAACTCCCATCTCCATTGCTAACTGGGTGGACTCTTAAAGTATGAATGTCAAAACTCAAAAGGGATTCCTTTTAACAACCAAATGGATGATGGGATCTATTGCGTACATTACTCCTGTTTAGCAAGGAGAACATCGCACATTACTCCTGTATGCGATTTCTACATGATGTCATATATGTTAATCTACTATTTTTGAATTTTGCAGGCAAATCGACTCTTACTGATTCTTTGGTTGCGGCTGCTGGTATCATCGCACAAGAAGTTGCTGGAGATGTCCGGATGACAGATACCCGTGCGGATGAAGCAGAGCGTGGTATCACAATTAAGTCTACTGGCATCTCTCTTTATTATGAAATGGATGATGAAGAGTTGAAGAACTACAAGGGTGAAAGAAGTGGAAATGAATATCTGATCAACCTCATTGATTCCCCTGGGCACGTTGATTTCTCATCTGAGGTCACTGCTGCCCTCCGTATCACTGATGGTGCACTGGTTGTGGTAGACTGCATTGAGGGTGTTTGTGTTCAAACTGAGACGGTTCTTCGACAAGCCTTGGGAGAAAGGATTAGGCCTGTGTTGACTGTGAACAAGATGGACCGCTGTTTCCTTGAGCTTCAGTTTGAAGGAGAAGAAGCCTATCAAACATTCCAGCGTGTCATTGAAAATGCTAATGTTATCATGGCAACATATGAAGATCCTCTCCTTGGGGATGTCCAGGTCTACCCAGAGAAAGGAACCGTTGCTTTCTCCGCCGGTCTACATGGTTGGGCCTTCACTCTCACCAACTTTGCCAAAATGTATGCTTCCAAGTTTGGTGTCGATGAATCCAAGATGATGGAAAGACTTTGGGGTGAAAACTACTTTGACCCTGCTACCAGGAAATGGACGAGTAAGAATACGGGGTCTCCAACATGCAAGCGGGGTTTTGTTCAGTTTTGCTATGAGCCCATCAAGCAGATCATCAACATATGCATGACTGACCAGAAAGACAAATTATGGCCCATGCTGCAGAAGCTTAATGTAACCATGAAGTCTGATGAGAAAGATTTGATGGGAAAGGCGTTGATGAAGCGAGTCATGCAGACATGGCTTCCAGCTAGCAAGGCTTTGCTTGAAATGATGATCTTTCACCTTCCATCACCATCTACGGCTCAGAGGTACCGTGTTGAGAACTTGTATGAGGGTCCTCTTGATGACATGTATGCGAATGCAATCAGGAATTGTGACCCTGAAGGACCTCTTATGCTCTATGTTTCAAAGATGATCCCAGCATCAGATAAGGGTAGATTCTTTGCCTTTGGACGTGTTTTCGCTGGAAAGGTTGCTACTGGATTAAAGGTGAGAATCATGGGGCCTAACTATGTTCCAGGCCAGAAGAAGGATCTCTACATGAAGAGTGTGCAGAGAACTGTTATTTGGATGGGAAAGAAGCAAGAATCAGTGGAGGATGTGCCTTGTGGCAACACTGTTGCTTTGGTCGGTCTCGATCAGTACATCACCAAGAATGCAACTCTGACTAATGAGAAGGAAGTCGATGCCCACCCAATCCGTGCAATGAAGTTCTCTGTTTCACCAGTTGTCCGTGTTGCCGTGCAATGTAAGGTTGCTTCTGACCTACCAAAGCTTGTGGAAGGTCTGAAACGATTGGCCAAATCCGACCCTATGGTGGTGTGCACAATTGAGGAGTCGGGTGAGCATATCATTGCAGGTGCTGGAGAACTTCACCTTGAGATCTGCTTGAAAGACTTGCAGGAGGATTTCATGGGTGGGGCGGAGATTACCGTGTCTCCACCTGTTGTCTCTTTCCGTGAGACGGTGCTTGAGAAATCTTGTCGGACAGTAATGAGCAAGTCTCCTAACAAACACAATCGTTTGTACATGGAAGCCCGCCCCATGGAGGATGGTCTAGCCGAGGCCATTGATGATGGCCGCATTGGACCAAGAGATGACCCGAAAGTCCGTTCCAAGATCCTGTCAGAGGAATTTGGGTGGGACAAAGATCTTGCCAAGAAGATATGGTGTTTTGGACCGGAAACCACTGGACCCAACATGGTTGTTGATATGTGTAAAGGAGTTCAGTATCTTAATGAAATCAAGGATTCTGTTGTGGCTGGATTTCAGTGGGCGTCGAAAGAAGGTGCGCTGGCTGAAGAAAATATGCGGGGGATATGCTTTGAGGTGTGTGATGTGGTGCTTCATGCTGATGCAATCCATAGAGGTGGTGGACAGGTTATTCCAACGGCAAGACGGGCTATCTATGCATCCCAACTGACGGCCAAACCAAGGCTCTTTGAGCCAGTTTATTTGGTGGAGATTCAAGCCCCTGAACAGGCCCTTGGTGGTATCTATGGCGTCCTTAACCAGAAGCGAGGCCATGTTTTTGAGGAAATGCAGAGGCCTGGCACTCCACTCTACAACATCAAGGCATACCTGCCAGTTATTGAATCATTTGGGTTCTCGAGTACTCTTAGAGCTGCTACCTCTGGTCAGGCCTTCCCACAGTGTGTTTTCGATCACTGGGATATGATGTCATCTGATCCAATGGACCCGAGCACCCAAGCAGGACTGTTGGTTGCTGACATTCGCAAGAGGAAGGGTCTCAAGGATCAGATGACCCCTCTTTCCGAGTTTGAAGATAAGCTGTAAGGCGGTCAGTATGGGAGGGCTGTTTGTTTTTTATGTTCTACTTGAATTTTCTCTGAGAACCTTTTTGTCCCCTTTTTTTGATCTGCTTGTTTGTGCTTGAGTAATGTTGGTGATAGTATCTTCCTTTAGGTGTCGTGTCAAACAGATACATCTTTTCTTATTTTATTTGTGAGACCCTTTTCTTATAGCCCATGTCAGTGGTATTATCTAATTTTTCTATTTTTCTGCCCCCTGAAATTTTCTACATTTTAGCTTCTCATCTTATTTCGGTTTTCTTTAATATGTGACTGCTATATTGTGCCTCACTGGATGTTTGACTCTGCAAACTTTAGAATGCAGGTTCAGTTAAGCATTATGGCATCTTCCATTTGATTTGGTCAATATGATTTAGTGGGCCGATGGTACAGAAATTCATACTGTTGCTGTATTTTTGACCTTTTTCATTCTGTATTTCGTACATAATTTTTTTTTAATTTTAATTTTCATTTGTCAATATTCACTCAGCATTCTCTCGAGGGTTTAAGCAATGAAGATCTAAAAGGGCAGAAGGTTTTGATAGTGGATTCAAGTCTTTTCTTATTTTATGAAATAGGGTTTTGGATGATATTGTTGTGGGTTGCCAGGGTTGGTCTTTGAGAGAGAAGGAATGATAAGGATTCTTGTTATGGCAATGAAAATGCTGCACCGGGTGTTTTGGTGTCTTTGGAATTGGGTGCTATTTGGATTGTAAGATTGGATTTTATTGCATTGGAATATGGGTGGTTTGGAAATTGATATTCAATTTCCATTTGGTGGTTTAGAAATTGGATACCTACCAGCATAATCTTGTGGAAAGTAGCAATTGCATGAGGGGGATATGATGCATGAAACGCTAAAGGAAAAGTAAGGCACATGTAATGTCTATTGTTAGAATATAAACCAAAGAAAAAAGAAAAACAGACAGTAGAGAAGGAAAACATATCAAATGTTCATAATAGATTTTAGTTTCATTGTTTTTACCTATTCTAAATGAGATCCATTCTATCGATGCTTTCTACTTTTAATCATGTAATGGGAGAGAGATTCTAATGAAGAGTCCAGATCACTTATTGCAAATATTACACCTTCATCATGAGTCGACCAATAACAGTCCGCCACATCATTAAAAAATTTAGGTCATTTTCTTTCATTGATTTAAACTTTTCTAAATTTCAAAATCACCTAAATTTTTGGATGACGTGGCAAACTGTTATTGGTCTACTCACGGTAAAGGTGTAACGAATAAGATAGGTGATCCGGACTCCCTAATGATGTGTTCATGAATCCATATCAATTGAAAGCTTATATAAATGAGTTGAGATAATTAAAACAAGGATAATAGATCAGTTATGAACTTCCATTAGAGTTGGATTGTAGTTTACTTATGTTTTTTGATATATGGGGTCAACTCATATCTTCACAAACACTTAGCACATTGTAATGGCCAGGATCCTAATTTCTGTTATGGGCATCAATGATTTAGTAAATTGTATTAGAAGTGGCTTTCAGTTAATGGCAATGAACCCATATGGCTGAATAAATGTAAATTTATTGGATCATTCATAGTCATTTATAAACTTGCTGGAAGATTGCTCTTCCTTGTATCCATGTGTTTGCTAACCTTGAGTTAGTAGAAATATTTGTAGTTGAATCACTTAGTTGAATCTTGACATTTGTAGTCGAATCACATAGTTGAATCTTAAAACTTGTAGTTGAATGGTGCTAATGTGAATGACGCCTATACATTTGCATAGACATTGTGCAAAATGACTTCTGAATAGCATGGAAGATTGCCACTTGAAGCTCTTAAAGAAATGGTACAAAAATGTAGATGTAAATGCTAATTATTTCTTGGTCAAGTTTATAATTTCTGTCCATTGTTTGTATAATTTTATTTACTACACAACTAGTTTGAGATGTACATTGAATTTTGAGATGTACAGCCTAATTCTACATTTTCAATAATTGAATGCCAATATATTGGATTTAATCATGCTGTCGGCCTCAATTTCTACTTTATTCTTATTTTTTCCAATATGGGATTTGTTTGTAATATGGATATGACCATTTTAGTTGTTTTTTTTTCCTAATAATTTGGATGAGCTGCTAGTTCCATATCTTATATGTTGGACCGTGTGGGCCCGCATGTTTTGCCCACTAAGCCTCAACGGTTATTTCACACGGTCAACCCGAATCTCTTGATTTTCTCATGCGTTTTGCATAATCGGAGAGCCATTTCCTCAGCTTTGATGGATAAATTCGATCTCCAAAAATATTATATGTATGGATGTTGAGATCCATGAACATACAGAAAAAACACGCGTAGAACAGAGATCTGAAGAGAAAGAATCTACTCGCAATCACCAACCTCGCGGTATCCTCTCCGATCGTGTAGTCGCCGGTTTCTTCACTTGTATCATAGCTTCAGGCTCCCTGCTACGAACACAGACCTGCAGCATACTTTTTCAAAAAATTACCTATCTTCCTTTTGGTAGACTGCTAAAGATGAAAAATAGAAGGCACAGAACCCAATAGTGCTTTTTGTGCGGATTTGAATCTTGACCAACCACTTGCCATATCACTTCAAAGGCAGAACAAAGATCACGTGATCTCTCCCTTCCTAAACTTTTCTCATTTTCTGTTTACTCAAAGTCAAAGGACTGATTAATACGACTACTCTTTCTTCACATGAAACAAGGGAAAGACCAATATAATATTATACTAGCCTAATCAGCACCATATCTCCCTGCAAAATAAATAATCACATAGCATAGGATTAGTTGGATAAAAAAAAATAAAAAATTAGAGCAAAAATAATATAGTTACATAGGAACAACTAAACCTGAGTGATTTGATAAAAAATGAGTGGGTAATTACATGAATAGTTACATAACCGCCGGTCAAAATTATAATCGATAATCTAAATTGAAGCCAAAACCTCATAGCTTAAGATATTGTAATTGCTTCTCTCTCACCCAGCACCAAGCAAATTAAGATATACATCGTCCTTGCAAATCAAGATCCGCATCGTCCCTGCAAATTAAGATCTCCAGCGTCCCTATCATCTTTCTATGGAGCTTAGCCTGACACAAATGAATATTTTTTCAAAGATAGCATAATCAAGGGCATCTGCTTTGCAGTGTGGATTTCTTCAACTGGGAATGGGCCATTGATCACTTGTTCTACACCATCGCATTCATCAAAGAAAAGGATCTCACACAAACTTGGTAATATACTCCGTCATTTAAGTCCTTTTATTTTATATTTTCTTAATTCATTTATCTTAATGGGTAGTACGACAGTAAGTGCTGAATTAAGCAAAACTGAAAAGTTAAAATGGCATAAATTTTTTTACTTGGAAGCGTAGAATTAAGCATGTTTTTATTTTTAGATAAAGTTGAATACACTCAAGTTGGAAACAAATTCAAAGAATCCAAGATTTTAGCACTTAAACTCCAAATGGATAAACGTCAAATTTTGAAAGTTTGCAATCCAAGATTCTTGGGAAGATGGAGTTGCACGTCCAATACCTCCAAGGAGATAAAACACGGCAAAAAAGGGGGCTCGCCATATTGTTTCAAATTTTGAATTAAATCTGAAGTGGGCCCAAGAGAGGAAGTTGCATGAGACATAAAAAATCCTACTTTTAATAGGATTATGTGCCAAGAAATCCAAGAAGATAACAAGCTGAAAAATCCCTTCAAACTCTCTCAAAACTAGGGTTGTAAATGGGTCGGTTCCGGTCCGGGTCCATGGTGGACTCGGACCCGGACCCGGTACCGTTTTATTGGCTCCGAAACCGGAACTAGAACCATAAATGAGACGGGTTTGGATCCTAGTCCGGGTTTAAGTAGAGAATGATATTAAAAAAAATATGATTTTTAGGAGAGATTTTTGAAAATTGAGGTAATATATCGGGTCTCGGGTCCAGGGGTTCGAACCAAGGTGGAATCGGATCCGGACCCATTTACTTATTGGGGCCTAAATAAGGACCCAGACCCGGTTTTTAACGGATCGGAACCTCCGGATAATTGTAGAATCGGATACCCATTTACATCCCTACTCAAAACCTTCTTAATCCTAATCCAACTTGGACCCCACACTACTAATCCTTACCCAAACCAAAATCTTGCAACCCAAGCTATCAAAAAATTATAAAAAGACAAAAAAGGGGTTGCACATGAATTCCAACTCTCCCCCCTCCTCTTGGACGACCAGCAACAACATATAACAAAAAAAAAAAAAAAAAACTCCCCTTTTCTCGATGGCATTTAGCAAAGTAACCGTTCTAAAATTTTAGAATTAAAATCTATTTTTTTATTATTCTCTGATTTTATTTTTTTTATTGTTATTTTCATACATCTTAATAATTATTGCAATTGGTTGGACTAATAATTCTTATGGTGATGCAGTAGTTAGATTAGATTTCTAGATTAGGATTTTTATTTTTCTTTGTTTGTAATTAATTTTTCAGACTTATAAATTTTTTTTTTTTATTAAAGTAGGATATTTGATTTGTATAGTTTTTTTTTAGGCTACAACTAGTTTTTCAATAGGACATGTTTTGCATAATTACTTACTCATTATGGGTTGACCTCGAACTTCACCGAGTTATTACTACATCGCAGCCTTGCACTTGGGGCCTATGATCAATTAATAAGCATTTAATACAAAAAGCTCAAAATATTATTTTGAGAATAACGACACAAGTGCAATTATAATTCTTTAGTGGACTGAATTATAATTTATGGAACTAGGATTCTAATTTGGGTCGAATTAGGGTTTCATGTTTCTATAAGGAGCCTATCTTTATTTCCTTCTTAAGGTCCCTATTGTAGCATATAAATATGTTTTACTGCTCTCTAGGTTAACAACAAGAAAAGTAAGAGAGAAATATCGGTTTTGGAGAGCAGAGGATAATTTGCATAAGAGGCCTACTCCCTAGTGTGAGTTCGAGCATATAGGAATACAGTAGAAGATCTTAAGGTTTTCGAGTTGCTGTAAGACCGAGATCAAATCTGAGAGATCTTGCAGATATGATTTAATCATATTAAATCAAAGTTTTTTCCGCAGTGATCAATACGCAATATCTAGAGATCCTGGTTTCTACTCAGTTCTAACATCATCATCTGTTCTGATACCCCAAAATGTGCTGCTCCTGAGGATGTTGCATATTTCTCCCGCTCTGAAGATCCTGCACAACAAACTCCTTAGAATAAATAAACCATATGTGAATTGGTAAGGAAGTACTGAAAATCATTTCCATTGGCGGCCCCAACTTGGAAAGATTGTCAGCCACCATGTTCGCTGATCTATGAATTAGAGTTGCCTTCCACCTAGGCAAATTCGTGAGAGTGAGCTTCATTTTTCTCCAGATTGCCATAAGGTTCCAAGGAGAGTTTAAGGAATTCCAAAATAATGAACGAGTCCCCTTTGCTCAGGACATTGGATATACCCTTTTCATCACAAAGTTGGATGCCTTTGAGTAAAGCTTTGAGTTCGGCCTCCAGTGGGGAGTTAGCTAGCGATCGTGGTCGAAGCGAAGGCCTGGATGAGGGTACCATGGTGGTTGCGGAGGATCCCCCCAATGCAGCCATTAGCATGGTTAAAGGACCCGTCAATGTTGAGTTTATGGACGTCTTGAGGGGGAGGCGACCAGAGTTCCGAGGGCAAATTTTTGTTGTTCTGAACCTGCAGAACCATGTGCGACATGTTCCTTTCATGCAAGGCCTGCTGCATTTTCTTCAAAATGGAATGGGGATGAAGAGGTTCGGATCTGAAGATGTTTTAACCATTTGTTATAGGAATTGTTGTATGTTATGAATGACAATGAAAAAAACTATTTTTGTTCAGTGATTCTCAATCCAGTCTCTCTAAAATAGATAATCTTTTTTTATATTAAATATTTGATATTGGCATTTACGGGTATGTGCAATAGTGGAAACGAGCGCTAGCTTATGTTTTGCACATCTCTATGTTGGTGGGACCCATAGAACGGATGATATGAATCATTAAGATATGGGTCCTACTCGTACGCAAAGAATGCTTGGGGCAGAATCTTTACTGATTGCTTACGTGAATATAAACTGTCTTGTATGGGCTAAAAAGTGGCTAACCTTATTAAAAAAGTGAGCCCAATCTATTCTATGATCCATCAAGTGAGACCCATCATGTCCAGGCAGATAAAAGGGTCCTTTGATCAAATAACACCATCATTTTGAACGAACCACTTGGACTGAATCTTTGGACAATTTATTGCATCGGATGAAGGAGCTAAATCATTGAATTATAAGTCCTCCCTTGTCAGGTGTGAATGCTTGTGGCAAATAAATTGGAAGTTTTTTGAGCTTGTTATTGAGTAAAAAAAAAATAAAAATAAATAATGGACGACAGAAAGGAGGCCGAATCATATGGGATTAGAAATTGTTTTACTTTCATGGTTATCTATAGGAATGGATTCAAATTGAGTTTGATAATATAGACAATCTGAGTGGCAGTCATATCATACAAATATGTGTTGATTTGTGAAATAGAGGTATTTCTTTCTTTTCCTCTACACAAAAGAATGTTCTGTGCTGAGTCCATATTGCTTCGTTTCCTCCTTTCAAAATGACCTTCGCTTTGCTGACGTTTTCCTTTTATATTGATTTAGTCAAAGCTAATTTTATCTGGGTTGGCTTTTGACTCTCCTGAGTCATCTTGTTTTTTACAAGAGAACCAAGTTAAATATAAGGGAGACTCAGGCCAGACACCTCGTTTTAATAAATTCTTATATTTTGGACCATTTGATATGTAGATCTGATTTTAAACAATTCATATTTAATTTTAAACATTTATATTTGAAGTCAACGATTTAAAAATGATGATTGGAGTCTAATTTGAATCTTATATTTAATCTTTTACATTAAATATTTGAACTAGCAAATTACATAATATGCAATATTGTTTTCTTTTATTTTTCTTATTATAGCATTTTTTACATATTTATATTGATTATCATGAATGCATGTACATACATTTTTATTACGTTCTATAAGTATTTGATTTATTTTTAAATATTTTGAAATTATTAAAAAACCAGAACCCTCTCTATCGAAGTTAATTTTTAGTTAGTGTTGGGCTCCATCTTGAGTTGAGTTGAGTTCGCTGAAGATACAGCCCTTCGTCTATGATCTGGAGGACTCAAACAGACATGCGGGGGACGATCCTCTGCTCGTCTCTGGCAACTGGGAGTTCGGCGAGGACGAGACTGAGGCGGAGAAATTGTACAGGATTCCTCGACACTTCGAGGTTCCTTCAAGTAATTACCGAGCTCAGAGTGTTATCTTTTCCTTCTGTTTAGGGATGAAAGTGGGCCGGGCCGAGCCGGGCTTTGACAGGCCCTAGGCTCGGCCCTAGTATTTTTCAGTAGGCCCTAGCTTGGCCCTAGCCCTAGAGGGCCTCAAAAATCCTGGCTCGGGCTCGACCCTTATTAAGTTATGAGGCCCTAGGGCCGGCCCTTTGAGCCTGGCTCGATTGAGGCCCTAGGCTCGGCTAGTGAGCTCGGCCCGTTTTATAATGATATAGTACTAGCTGAAAGAAAATATTTTCAGGAAAAAAAATCCTGTAGGAATTCAAAGAAATCTGCATATACAAACCAGAACAAAAAAAATGGTCAAATGCATGCATTCATTCCATATTCTCATTCTCATAATTTGGATTGCAGCACTAAAATTAACTAAAATAAGAAAGACTTCATAAAAGCAAAGGGAGCCTAGTTCCAACACTCCATAATAGTTCAATGTTAATGTAGATTAGCATCATTAAACTCCAACAATAATACAAATCAAATTAAACTCCAATAGCATCATAGAAAAAAATAAAGTATTCGGCTAACATCATAAAAGAAAGTTTTCATCATCACCAGCATCACCTATAACAACAAGAATAGAGCCTTGTTAATAAATAATAATAACAACAAAGGAAAGATTGTTTCAGAGTTACAAGACTTAAAAACTGGGCAGCCGTTGGTTGAATCCACTTTAATGATCCAATGGTTCCCACTTGACCTGAATAAAACCTTATATATAATATATGTATTATAATATATGTAGGCCCTAGGGCTTACGAGCCGGGCTTCATCAAGCCCTAGCTCGGCCCTTTTAAGCAAACGGGCCTCCTACTAGGCCCTAGCTCGGCTCTTTTGTCTTTTGAGCCGAGCTCGGGCCGAGCCTATAACGGGCCGTCCGCGGGCGGCCCTAGGACGGCCCGGCCCACTTTCACCCCTACTTCTGTTGTCTTGCCGAGCTGATGCTATCTTCTGTCGTGCAGAGACCAGCTAGAGGAAGCAGCGAGCTGAGCGCGCCGACTAGGAGCGGAACGACCGCTGGCTAAAACTCATGCGCGAGTATTACGGCCACAACGGACGAGCTGCCTGGTCTTTGCTCGGATACGAGCCGAGGTACCACACGTACATCAAGAGGAAGGAGTTCGCGCCTGCCAGCTCGGACGCTGTTGATTTGGCCCAGCTCGTCAAGAGCTATTCATCTCCTTCCAACCGTGAAGAAGAGAGGGGAGAGAAGATAGGCAGCCTGTTTCGAAGGTGAAAGAACTGGGGTGGAAAATATTGGGGGCTCGAACTCCCTCTTCCTCAGCAGCCTCGGGTGGCACCAAGGGTTCTGCTGCTGCTGCTGCGGATGTTTCTATTACCTTCGGCACTGCTGCTAGAACTGTTGTTGCTGCTGGTGCAGCTCGGCAGCGTTCCACCGAGACCCAGAGAGAGGGAGGCCGATCTAAGAAGAGGCAGCGGTCTGAGGGTCGCGGCTCGGGAGCTCGGCAGCAGCCTGCTGAAGGAGCTAAGGAGAAGGCCCCAAGGGAGAAGAGGCACTGGGGCAAGGGCTCATCGGAAAGAGGCCCTGGCTAGGCCTTGGTCCCTCAGCCCGCGGGGGAGGCTCTATGGAGGCCGAGTCTCCAGTTCTGGCCCGGGAGGCCCATGATGGTGGAAGACCGTCTGAATAGCAGTCCGTTGGTCGTCACCGCTCTGGCCAACGCGTGCGCATTGCCACTCGAGATGCAAAGGCACAAAAAAGCGGACGACATGACACTGTTGTCCGCATCTCTGCAGTCGATCTTCTCGGTAAGTGCCTGCTGCAGATCTTCGAGTGATATTTGCTTCTGTTAGATTTCTTCTGACTTCGTCTTCCTTCTCAGACTGCACAGAGGGTTTAAGTGGTCCTGGAGAGGGCCTGCGAAAGTGACTCCAAGGCCGAAAAGCTAGAAGCTGAGAAGAAAAAACTTGCTGCGGCCTGAGAGGGGAGTAGTCGGGAGCTGAAGGCGGCGGAGGAGAAAATAAGCAACCAGGAGGCAGAAATGGCGCTTGCGCTCCAAGAGCTTAGCAATGTGAAGGCCGAAACCTACGAGCTAAAAGGCGTGGCCGCGATAAAAGAAAAGAAGATTCTCGCACTTGAGGCCGAGCTGGCAAAGCGGGATGCCGAGCTTGAAATGGAGCACAAGGAGAAAGCCGCACTCCAAGCTTCGCTCGATGCTGAGATCGAGAAATATTTCCAGGACGGAGTGGATGCGACTACTAAGGAGTACGAGGCCCAAGTCGAGAACATCTGCTCGGAGTTGTTCGAGCTCGGGTGTCGGGCTGTACTGAAGAAGGCAGGGATCACAGATGATCATCTTATTTATTAGGACCTGCCAAAGTCCACTTGCCCCGGGACTGAGCCGAGTTCTACCTCCACTGTAGAAGCTGCTGCGGAAGTCGTTCCGCCTGAGGATGCTCCCCAAGCCACCAGGACCGAGCCTTTTGACGTCAACGTCGAGGCTACTGAATCTTGAAGTTTTGTACTTTTTCCTTTTTCTTTCTCATGTAAAGAACTGATCTCTGTAATGACTCCTTTAGTAATGAAGAAAAATTTTACAATCATACTTGCCTCTCTCTTTTCTTCTGATAACATGTGTGTGCTTGACTTTTGTTTCCATAACTGGGCTCTTAGCACGGATGCCCGAATTTTGACCAAGTAGTTGAGATCGGTTAAGTAACCGGAACTGAGTGACTATTGGATAAGAATAACTTTGGTTTTTTAACCAGAAGTGACTTAGGCTAGTCGAATTCGATTCAACAATCGGAATTCAAATTGCGTTGAAGTTTAAATAACTTTGAGAGGTACCTGCTCCTTTAGAGGTAGGAAATTCATAGCTGGTTCCGCAACCGAACTAGATTCTTATAGGAAGCGATCAGGTCCTTCGAAAGAATAGTTGGTTCCATAACCGAACTAGGATAGTTGTCGAGTTCCATAACTTGGCGTGTTGCTTCACTTGGTCCCATGACCAGGCTGGCTGGTTCCGTAACCGAGCCGAGATTTTTGGCCGAGTTCCATAACTGCGGCACTCTGCAGCTGGTTCTGTAACCGAGCCGTGGTTTCTTTCATGCTGGTGTTGTCACCGAGCTGAGACCTTTGTTGAGTTCCATAACCGCGACACTTTACAGCTGGTTCTGTAACCGAGCTGTAGTCTCTTCTGTGCTGGAGCTGTCACCGAGCTGAGACTTTTACCGAGTTCCATAACTGCGGCGCTTTGCAGCTGGTTCTGTAACCGAGCTGTGGTCTCTTCCATGCTGGTGCTGTCACCTAGCTAAGACCTTTGCCAAGTTCCATAACTGCGGCGAGGGAACAAAGTTGTTGTAAGTGAAGCTGTCCGGGCCATGGCCGGTGCTCTCACTGAGGCCATTGCTAGAGCTTTGTGATTTGAGGTTGGTGTTGTCACCGAGGCTCGTCGTCAAAGCTGTATAACGGAGGCTGGTGCTGTCACCGAGGCCACTGCTGAAGTTTTGAATACCGGAACTGTTCGAGCTAAGGCTGGTGCTATCGCCGAGGCCGTTGCTGGAGCTGTCGAGGTTGAGATTGTCTGAGCAGCTGGTGCTACCACAGAGGTGCTGCAGGAGCTATCAAGCGAAGGAGCTAGGTTGTGGCCGGTGCTGTCATCGAGGCCGCAGTTGAAGCTCCTGCGGGTTGCGCTTCTGCTTGAGTCGTGGCTGGTGACATTGCCGAGGCCACTGCTGAGGCTTCGAATACCGGAACCGTCCAAGCTAGGGCTGGTGCTATTGCCGAGGCCGTTGCTGGACCTGTCGAGGTTGAGATTGTCCGAGCAGCTGGTGCTACCACCGAGGCCGCTGTAGGAGCTATCAAGCGAAGGAGCTAGGTTGTGGCTGGTGCTGTCACTGAGGCCGCAGCTGAAGCTCCTGTTGGGTTGCGCTTCTGCCTGAGTTGTGGCTGGTGACATCGCCGAGGCCACTGTCGGAGCTGTCGCGATTGGAGCTATTTGGGCTATGGCTGGCGCCATCATCGAGCTAGGACTCGAGGATGAAGATTGCATGACGAGTCAAGGAACCGTTTCCATGACCACCATTCTCTACCAGGGGAGGGGCCTCGCCAGAGATTGAAGCTCTGGTGAGCTTGAGCTCGAGCTTTGTCTTGGTTCGCCCTGTCGATCAGTGCTTTCACAGTGACTATAGGGATTCGAAGGAGGTTCTTTCGAAGCTTGTTGGTTGGCAGCGAAGCTTGCTTGAAAGATGCAAGGGCCGCGGTTGCGGGCCCTGGTATCAACAAGGGATGGATCTTCATCATTATCGCTATCGCGACCCACTTGGTGGAGGAGATGACGAGACCCGGCTGCTGCTGGAACCTTCGCTCCACAAGGGAGTCTCTAGCAGGGCAGCACTCTGTTTGGGGGTGCTCTGGTGGAGGAGCGCTTTGTTAGGGAGGTGCTGTCACCCCCTTTGCTGGTGAACCTGTCTGAGTTGCAGGTCGTCCCACGCCCGTCGCATCAGACTTTTATTGGAAGTGGTTTGATAGGGGGTTGTCAATGATGGTGGCTGGGCTTTATAGATCCTTTGCCGCCGTTAGAGGCATGGCTCCGTCATTCGTGTTCCCACAGACGGCACCAATTGTGAGTGCCTAAAAGTTAAGGACTCAGTTTAGATTAGTGTGAAATTGATGATTTGTTGTTTAAGCTTCTTCGGGGAAGATAGATCACTTTAGGACCTGAAAGGAAAGGAAAAATAGAGATCAGAGACCCTGGCTGCCGTCAGCCGAAGGCTCTCCGATGCCTGAGTTAGTGTTGTCACTGAACAAAGGATGGAGATGAGAGGCAAGTATGCTCTTATGCAAGGCGTTCTGTAACGCGCTATGCATTGTATGATTAACATAACATTAGTCCATTCATCCAGTGCCCATTGTGAGTGCCTAAAAGTTAAGGACTCAGTTATATTAGTGTGAGACTGATGATTCGCTGTTTAAGCTTCTTCGGGGAAGATAGATCGCCTTAGGACATGAAAGGGAAGGAAAAATAGAGATCAGAGACCCTGGCTGCCGTCAGTCGAAGGCTCTCCGATACCTGAGTTAGTGCTGTCATTGAACAAAGCATGGAGATGAGAGGCAAGTATGCTCTTATGATAGACATTCTGTAACGCTATGCAATGTATGATGAACATAACATTAGTCCATTCATCCATACCTCCGAAGGGATTCTTACCCTTGTTTATGTAGAGGTTTCACCAGGCGCATCCTTAGGCGCACCCTTAGTGGGGGAAGGTGGAGAAACTGTCAGGTCGAATCAAGAGATGACCCCTGTCATTAAATTGGATGTGATTGATTAAGGTACACCTGACCACTATCTGGCGTCTATCTTGTCTGTCAGCACGTTCTGCGACGTAGCCATAACTTCATGGAAGTACAATGATGGCCTAATACCCATCCCTGTGGACGGACCGAGCTGAGGATGGTACTGAGGTCGGGTTCGGATGCATCCTGACACTATTGCCGATATGCCTTATACCGAGACCGAGATGAGCCCAACTGATACTTTTACCAAGACTGGCTCAAGTTTGGCGCAAACTGACACTGTTTGCAGAGCTGAGAAGAGGTGTCTAGCTGATACTGTTATCGAACTAGATGGATCAGGGCACTGTGGCCGAACTTGGATACCGAGATCGGGATGCGCTGAGTTGGTACCAGCTACCGAGACCAGCGTAATCCTACTATTAGGAAAACACCCCACACAGTAACACCCATCATTTAGCATCATGATATGCTCATTTTATGATGAGGCCTGCTTTTGCGCACTTGAATTGTTGGTCTCATACCTTGTCTATATGATCTTTTTATTTTGAGTGAGGTCATACATTGTTGATCGCAGGCTTGGTACCTATGACACCCAGATACTAGAAGTTTATGACATAAATGTCTGGTATCATATCTGAAACTCCAATTACATATAAAGATCCGGGTTGCCGACGTATCCATTGAAGAGAACTCGGCCATACTCGTTAGGGCTACACAAAAAATCCGGTATCACCCTAAAACTGAACCGAACCGGGCGGTTCGGATCGGTTTATGGTAGATCGGTTCGGTTAACGGTTTGAAAATCATAAAAATCGCTTACATCGGTCGGTTATCGGTTTGAGCCCACGGTTAACTGCTTAAACTGAACCGACCGTATATAGTAACTTAAGTGTTGCTTTTTTACTATTTTAGTAGGGTTTCATTTTTGACTACTTTCAAAGTTACATTTCACAACTCCATTCTCACATGAACTCAACTATCAACACTGCCTAAGTGCATATCCTCTAATCTTTCAAATGATTTTTGATACTTCATTGCAGATGGAGGGATTACTGTACATGGTGTTTTCCTTCAATCACAATTCCTACCACGTTTCAATGAAGTTTTTATCAGAAGGTTGCACTCTTACGAATGTAATAAAGTCAGTAGAGCCTAGCCTTTTGATGGTTGATTTTGGTCTCACCTAACCAATGTGTTAAGAAACCTTCATTTCTGAAAAATACAGAATGTTGAATTTTTATGTTTGCACTAAACATTGGAATAAATGTAGAGGACGGGGTATCATCGTTTTGAAATTTTCAATGTCTGATTTAAAAAAAAATAAAATAAAAAACAATTGTTTAACCGACCGAACCGTTTGGTTCGGTTCGGTTTAAGCCCCCTCTCTATCGGTCGGATCAGATCGGTTAATTGAAAAACGACAGGTTCGGTTTGGTTGTTGGTTTTAGTGTTAAACCGATCCGAACCGCCCATGTGCAACCCAAGCTTAGTATACATTTCACATAAGGTAGGCCACAATATAAGAGAAAGAATTCAGATAAGATTGCACCGTAGCCCCAACCTTAGATTTTTTTTATTTTTTATTTTTATTTTTTGCACGGAAACTCTTAATTTTATTAAGATGGAAAAACATCAAGATACATCAAAGGTAGGCAACACAGGATCATGTATTGGTATAAGAGAAGTATACCAAACAATGACCAAGCCTCTCCAACTATAAATTATCTTGATGAGATTTGAGAAGAAAGGATTCTGTTGCCATACACAACAAATCTGTGTAAGTCTATTTTAATACCTGGGATCAGTCATCAGCCCAAATCTTTCACATGTTTGAACAGGGTCCAGCTAACTACAGGATGAGGAACTGTTTACTTTAAAGTAAATGATCAATCTTCGAAATAAATCGGTGGTTTATTTACTATAGCCGATTTAATTCGCGGAGTGAAATTCACGTGGATTTTTTTTATTTTTTATTTTACTTCTTTATTTTTTAATGGCCCAATGGCCTTTGAATTTGGTGTGGCCTGGGCAAATGACAATTTCTTCCTCGAAAGTTCTATAGGCCTTGAACCAATCCACATCAAGTTTACCTTAAAAAATTGGCAGTTCTCCATCACACCTGGAGTGTTAAAGGTATTCGACTGGGCTTCCAATGCTATCACCAAGCAATCATAGTCTAGAAGGAATTCTTCTTTCCCTTCTAAATTCACATCATGTTTGGAGCGACAGCAAACTTTCTTGTTTGCCGCATTAAACTTCACACACTCGGCTTCAAAAAAACTGAATTTCTTCACTTTTCTGCCATTGGAATAAAGAAGAAAATAACAATTTTTCAGAAAGTAGGCTATGTTAGTTAACTCTGTAAAGATAAACACAAGTGCCTAACTACAACAAAGTCAACCCTGACATTAACATTAAGTAAACCCACACTCACCCATACGTAAAATATTACCCACACTTAAAATGTTCGTGTGGTTAAGAAGTCCAGTTTTAATTTGGAGGTCCTACCTTCGAATCCCTTAAGGCCTTACCCGATACATAGGGCTGGTGGGTGTAACTATGTATCCGTGGATTTACCAATGATCAACCGAATGGGGGTCGGCGGGTTCCCATGTTATAAAAAAAATTTAAAAAATAAAAAATAAAATCTTCACACTTCAAAAAACTGAATTTCTTCACTTTTCTGCCATAGAAATAAAGAAGAAAATAACAATTTTTCAGAAAGTAGGCTTAGTTAGTTAACTCTATGTAAAGATAAACACAAGTGCCTAACTACAACAAAGTCAACCCTGACATTAAGTTAAGTTGGTGAGTGTTTCAAAAATGAAGGGAACTCTTACAATATAATAACATAAATATTCATGCCTAAGAATTTTTTTTTTTAATGGCTACTTTCATTAAAAGCAGCATGCCCAAGAATAAATGTTAAGCTGGTAAAATTAATGTTTTAAATCTACGCTGTGGGATGCTCACCAAAGTCAAAACTGTTGTGACCTGCTGAAAACAAATTGTTATGGGTCAAAATGTACTAAAAAAGAGATAAATAAAATTCTGAAAGAAAAGGAAAGGTTTACTACACTATCAAACTATATCATCAAGGTTTGAGTTCCTCTTGTTACTATATTATGTATTGAAAAGATTATGTCAAAATACATTGAAACCATCTCATAGCAGCAGAAACAAGAAGTTGCAATGGTAGTCGTCGGCTGAAACAGATTCCTAATGTGTTCATCTTTCAGGGGTAATGTTCTCTAATGAGGAGACTGCATATCACTGCATATTTCTGATATGCAATCTAGTTCGTAGGGCCTCTTAAATTTCTTTAGCTAACCATTGATACCAAAACCTCGAGGCGTTATTAGAGGCAGTGGAAATACTTTTCAATATTCCCCTCGGGTGGAGCCCACTCTTCAATAGGGCCCACTTAGACACCTAATAATCAGGGCCCATTTGGAGCTTGGCTCAATTTTTTATTTATTTTTTCTTTCTCCCTCTTCCATTCTTCAATGCATTTGGGATTTGGCATGGCATCGTTGGTGGACATTTCTTATGTATGAATGCCCTAACAAATGTATAAGTAGTGAATTTTCAACTCTAACCCTTATATTTATATAGGGTAGGCCGATCCAAATGGGATCCACGTACACTACCAAAACGTATATAGAGAAATAATAGGGAGGAAGAACAACATATCATGATATTCTCATCACTCTATTCACCTGGAATGATATTTTCCTCTTAGCGTCGCGATATTTTCAACTAAAAAGACGTGAGAAATTTAGAAAAAAAAATGTTTTTTAACATTTTTCCCTATAATCCATTCCAGAGAAAAGAAACTCGAAATTTAAAAATTCTCATGAGTTCTTCCCGAGATAAATCTGTAACAGTAGCCCAAATAGAAGGGATCCCACACGTGCGATGATCTGGCACGCATGCGAGCGAGATTGTATGATCCTCGCTCGTGTAATAACCTTAAAAAGAGCTATTATTTGCCTAAAAAAAGAACCGATCGAGATCTCCACAACTCGAAAAAAAAAAAAAAAACCAACGAAACTTGTAAGATCCCCGTCCCGCTTATAATATTTTATAATATTTTAATTAGAATATTACTATTATTTTAATTAAATGTAATTTAGTTATTTAAGTGGATAGCAATAAGTGGGGCACACATTAGATTAGATATGTAGATCGGTAAGTTGGTTTAACGGGTATATGACCTGACCCGCAGTTTAACTAATGACTCAAGCCCAGAGAATATCCTCTTTTAACCTAATTCTTGTTTTAAATAACCGCACGACTTATCCCTCCCCACTTATCTCTGCAACTCCTCCTCTTATTCTTCGTCTTCTTCCTCTTTCAACTTCTCAAGCCATTGCAATTTTAGTATCCAGCCATCAGAATCAAGATCAGATGATACCATCATTCTTCGCTCAACTTTCTTATCTTAGGTAACCTCTCCTCAAACCATTAGGAGTAGATCTATATTCTAGGGTTATCTCTTTTTTCTTTCCAATGGTAGATTTGGATAAGAGTACCATAGTGTTAGTTTTTATAGTCTCAATACCAAGAGTGTGATGTAATAAATTGATTAATTTCTTTATTTATCAACACAATCATGCTTTCCATTCATGAGATGAATGGTGTTTAATTATATACTTGCACATAACCAATACATATGACATAATGGTTCATGAGATGAACCAGGTCCCATTAGTATATTAGATGTGATATATGTATATGGATGAGATCCACATACGGGAGATATGTGTCACAAATCTTATACTTAAAATATCTTCACAACCGGTGATGAGACTGAGCATCTCATCTGACAAGGTTGCAGCACTTTGATCACTATGAGATAGTGTGATTTGTCTCGATCATCAGAATGTAAGATTTTGGGTTATAGTGCTGGTACATTGGATGTATTGAAGGACCATGAGAAGCACCTTAAATACACTGTCTTGGCTTTAAGGTCTGCTCTCATAACTCCCTAGCAATAGGCTCATAATCCTGAGACATTAATGAACTCAAGTTTCTATCTATGCATTTGCTTTGAGTCACCAATGAGTGAGGCCAATTGTAGGTCAACACCTCGGTGATTTGGGTACGTGGTAGTAGAGTTGTGGGAACATTCAATGGTCAAGACGGAATCTATCTTTAATATCCCCTTGTGCCAATTAATGGATTTATCATTGGTAAGTGCACACCCATTCCAATTAAGAGTTAATTGGATCGGTACCAAATGATCACTATAATTAATTGGGGCTCAAGGATAATAAGATATGGATATAATTTGGTGGACAGGTCCAATTAATCCATGGATATTGATAGAGGGGCCTATTTGTGGTACTGAGGAAGTTTAGGGTCTTCATTGTAATTTATTCTTAAGACTGGAGTGCAATTGCATTTATATAGTGGAGTTATCTGCAATTAACTGTGGGCCCGGATTGCACATGAGATGTGGGGTCGCGTGTCCCAGTTGGAGCCAGCTTTCTAAGGAATCCCTAGTGGTCCATACGCTAGCCCAATTTATTAGAAAGATACTAATTCTACTTGAACTCTAATAGGAAGGTTACTATTTCTATTTGAAGTGAGAATTCTAATAGTGGTAATAGTAAGCTACTAATTATTAATGGAAGTAGGACTTCTATTTTAATTAGAAAGGAGAAAGCTACTAATAGTTGTGGAAGTGAGACTTCTATGGCAACTAGCAAGGGAGAAGTTTACAATTTTGTAATGGGAGTTAAACTTCTATTTCAAATAGGAAAAGAGATGGATTGGAGGGCTATATATAGAGGAATAAACCCCTCTTGGTCGTGCATCATAGTGTGAGCAACTTCAGCCCCTTTGTGCAAGTGTTGCACAAGTTCTCTTCCTCTCTAAGTTCTCTTCTCTTTCTCCTTTAGTTCCTTAGAGTTACTAGTTAGGTTTTCTCTTGGAGATTCCACCATCTTCTTGAGAAAAGAGATCTAATACGGGTCATAGCGTGGAAGATCAAAGGGTGTTGGAGATTCTGAATTGGATTGTGAAAGTGTTCATCATCAAAGAAAGAACTCAACTTCTCCATTAGAGCACTACAAAGCTCCAAAGGTATATCTACATCCTTGTGTAAGACCCCGACCCGAGTGAACTCGATTAGTACTAATTAAGCCGTGTGTTAGTTCTAAGCTTGATTAGTGATTTTTGGCTAAGTTGGGTTTGGAATAGCTTTTAAAATTGTTTTGGGGAATTTTGATTGTCTTATGTTTAGTGGGACCCTTTGGGGGTTCCTTCTTTACAACCCTGTTTGCGCTTGAGGATTTATTGGAGATTTTTGCATTCATTGTTTTAATCCCGTTTTACTTGTATCGTTAACGCCTACAACTTTCATGTTGATTCCGTCCCCGTTCGAGATCCCGAAACCCGATTTCATAGCCTTGGGGGCAAAACAGTCATTGTACACTAAATCTGTACCTAAGACTTGATATTCCCGAAACCCGCGAAACATATACTTTTTGGAAACTAGATATTTCGGCAATCATTTCTTCCTTCTTCGTTGAATTCATCCGAGATCCCGAAAGTCAAGATTTCAGCCCTTGAATGCCTTAAGTAGTGGGACCCATTTCCATTTGCTTATATAAGGACAACCCATCTTCTTCATTCCCTTTTTCCAGCACAAAAAGAGAGTCTAGGGTTTGTTGGGCAACTTTTCTTCTTCTTCTTGCTCTCTCCATTTCCAATCCACACCAAACTTGCACCAATCAAGAAAGGGAGGTTATCATTCTCTTCCCCACCTTGCAAGCTTCCTTTTGATACCATTTGTTGAGAAATCCACCAACTTTGAGATCTTCATTGAGCTTACTCTTGCCATTAGAGGACCTTACAAGTAAGTAATCCTTCCCTTCTTCTAGATTTGCATTCTTCTAGCCCTAGAGAAGCTTCATCTTCATTATTGTAAGGTTTCCCTTTTCTAGTTCATTGTTTGACCATTTTAGGGTTTGTTTGTTTTGGGGATTTTGTTCATAACTTGGATCTTTGACTTGGAAGAGTATTAGAGCTTGATTTCCTTGAATAGAAGACATAAGGCAAGTGGATGATTGAATTTGTATAAGCTTTCAAACATGTTGGTATTTTCCACTCATGCCTATTTATTGCTTTGTTTTGAAATAAATGTTCATGATAGAGTATTAATGGTGCATTTATGTCATAAAAGTGTATTGGTGCATGGCATTTAATTCCCTCTTGCTTTGTCCCAAATGTACTCTATTGTGAAATGGTTTCCTTCTTTCTTTCTTTGTATGGGATTTGATGTTGATGAGGAAGTGATGGAATGAAACCATATTGGAGTTGTGGAGAAGTGTAAATAGTTGCATTGGAGGAGCTTTTAGCTCAGTTTTATTGCAAGGACTAAATGGGAGTGAGGAGAATGGTTTTGAGGAGGAAAAATGGCTCAAATCTGAACACAGTGGGTGTTTCCCACACCTGGCGGCTAACCGCCAGCTAACCGAACAGTTGCGGTTGCTTTTCCAAAGAGCAATATTTTCTCCTGAAAACCCAGTTAGCCTCACGGTTAGCCAGTGGCTAACCGCCGAAACCATCGGCGGCTAACCGCCAGCCAACCGACCCATTCAGTTGCTTTTCCAAAGAGCAATATTTTCACCTGAAAATACGGTCAGCCTCACGGTTAGCCAGCGGCTAACCACTGAACATATCGGCGGCTAACCGCCAGCCAACCGAACCATTTCGGTTACAATTCCAGCAACCTGTCTTTCTGTCAGGCCAACCGCGGTCAGCTGTGCGGTCAGCCAGCGGCTAACCGCCGAACCCATCGGCGGCTAACCGCCATCTGACCGCTAGGTAACCGAAATTACCCAGACAACCATTCCGGAGAGCTCCTCACTCGAGCGATCCGGTTCGCTCGAGCGCTGAGCTTTGTCGGTCAAAGGAGATTCACCAGGCATTGTATGAGGTCATCCGAGAAAGAAACCATATCACGAAGATGTCATTCTAAGTTTTGAAAATTCAAAGTTTATAAGGACCCCGAAGTGTCCCCAAACTCCAGGAGTGCCAAGTTTTATATATATTGACATACGGGATCCCTATTCACCTTGAACTAGTCTTGAACCCCGATACTTGTCCTAAGATTTTAAAAGCTCTATAGTATTTCATTGTTCCCGAGATTTATACTACATGTCTTGTTTTCCCGAAAGTATTGAATTACACTTGAAATAGTTACTTGTCTTGAAGTGCATTGCACCACATGAAACGACAGTGTGCCCTTGAGCACCCCCGTCTTGCCCGTTTATTTATTGTACTAGATTCACTTGCATATGTCTCGATTTGTTATTTGACCTATGAGTCGGCACCACTAAGCTTGGATAACCCTGTTAGTTTGATCCACCGACTTGGAGATCCCCCCTCTTGTCCCGCCAGCTGTAGTTTGGATCCCGCTACCCGGTTATTACCGTGGTTTTGTCTCGATGCCACATATTGCTACTGTGGTTCCCGATGTCCGGCTCGCTATTGTGGTCATGTATAGTATATGTATATGTATTTATAAGACCCACTGTTTCTCCTCACCTCGAGTGACTGAGATCAGTGCCTAATTATTGCTCTATCGCTTTAGTGATAGAGAACTTAGCTTCGTGTGGTTGTCATCTTGCTTGTTTCCATTTCCTTGGTTACCTTACATGTCTTATAATGCATACTTGTATTTGAATAAACGTTTACCTTGTTTATAGAGATTGTTATTTAAACAGGTTTACATGCTTTTGGAAGGTAAATTCATTTATTGTCATATTGTCGTTGTATTTTACCCATTTGCCAAACCGTCGTGTTTGACCCACTCTTTGGTACTCAGGTCCCGTTGTTGGTTATCCCGAGGAGGAGCACGAGGAGGCGGTCGGAGAACCGCAGCAGTTAGTTGAGTGGCGTGCTGATGATGTCATGTAGACATTGGATTGCTAGGGAGAGATAACATTTTGGGAGAACTTATAACTCATTCTTTTGGAATTATATTTTGAGATGTATTGGCCTTTGTTGGCCTCTATTTTTTGGGAAATGTAATTAAATGATCTTTGTATAAACTTTAACCTTACTTTTGGGTAACATGCTAATGATCATTGCTCATTCTGATACGGTACTATACTTGTGTTATTTATCTTTATGACTTGAGATGGATTGAATATTTGATTTGCTACACGCTTCCGCACTTAATAGAAATGTTCATTTATGGTTGTGATATCCTCACCGCGGACACCTGTGGAAAATTAAATAAATGTATGGAATCATTTAACCGATGTGGTAACATCATCATCAATCATTAGTCCCGATCCCGGATCAGGACCTCGGTAGCCCGGTCCGGGGTCGCGACACCTTGTATGCTGTAGATTTCGTGGTTGCATGTTTAAGTGCTGTTTTCTATCTTCTAGATAGGATATATTGCTGTACATGGTTTATGAGTTTGAGGAATTGCATCCTGGATTGAGTTTGTTGCATTTCTAGACAATTGATCCCTGCATCAAGTGGGTCAAAAGTTTTTGAAACATGTCTGGAAGGCCCACCTACTTCCAACACATAGATCTGTTCATCTGAGCATTTCTTTCCTATCTTCTTTGTCAGATTGGTGATAGGACTATTCTCAAGCGCTGTGGGAATCTCAGTTTGGGTATTGGTTGAGAACTCTATTGCAATTTTCTTCAACTTCGAATTAAGGCAAGTACCTAAACATAATTTGTGAATTTAATACATGTGTTTCTCGTTGATTCCAGTAGTGTGGATGCATGTAGAAACCCTTTTATGCCTTTTCTTATGATAATTTTGTAATGCGATTTTGTTTTGCAATGAGATCGGAGATTTGGTGATGACCCAATCGATTTTCTCGTATTGATGTTACTGTTGCAAATGGCTATTACCGTAGCACTTTTGTTTGGATCTCAAAACCCCTTTTTCTTCTTCTGTTGTTTGCATTTCAAAAAACCTCTTTCATATTCTGTAGACTTGTGTTTAGGGGTGTGAGGCCGCTATTTCAAGTGACCTTGATGGGCAGGCAGAACCACATAATTCAGGGAGTGGATCTGTAACAAGGGAACGTAGGCAGTTTGGGAATGCCCTGAAAGTCCTTGGGATCCTAACCCTAGAGGGGGGGTGAATAGGGTGAGCTACAATTGTGACCAATTTAAACCAATTTTAGTTTCTTAAACAAAACTAGTCACATGTGATGAATGATCAATCAATATGCGGAAGCTAAACAAAATCAATCACCACATAGCAATCACCACAACACAATATTTATAGTGGTTCGGCCAACGTGCCTACATCCACTACCGGCTTGTGATCCAATCACCCCACCGGATTTCCACTATTTATGCTTTTTCAAAGGCTAAGCAATAACCTCTACAATGTTGCTTTTCAAAGGCTAAACAACAACCTTACAAGATGCTTTTCTTAGGCTAAGCAATAACCTTACAATATGCTTTTCTTAGGCTAAGCAATAACCTTATACAATGCTTTTCTTAGGCTAAGCAATAACCTTTACAAATAAAGCTTTTTCTAAGAAAGTGTCTTTACAAAAGATCACTCTAAGAGATTACAATTTAAGCTCATATGAAATTGCCTCTTGACTAGGCTAATATGAAAGTTTAATACAAATAACAAACATACACTCAATTAAGTTAAAGTGTGTGCACAAGTGTATGAATGCTCTACTTCAATCTATTTTAACAATGAAGCTCTTAAATGAATGCATGATGCATTTTAAAATCAAAGCTTATAAAATGATGATTGAAGAGAAAAATACTAATCACATGAAAGATTCACACAACTTGAAGAAATGAACTAAAACATGTTGTATGAATATAAAAGTCTAAGAACACATGTGATTTAGGTGAGAGTGATTGCAAACCATTCTAATATACCAATGAAGATAATGAGTTTGCAAAACAACTCTTGAAATCATGCATAAGTGAAAAACAAAGATTTAAGCATGCATGGATTTCATTTTAATGAAAATCAAAATACAAGTAAAGTGTACCTTTTTAAGAACTCATGTATTTGATTTCCAAATGGCCCCCTAGCCTTTCCAACTTCTTCCCCTTTCTTTGGCTCCAAAATGCTCTCAAAGGTTCATGGTTCAAGCCTTTGAAAAGGTTGGAAATGAATGGACTTTATAGCCAAAAAGTTGCCAACGGCTAGTCCTCGGTCGACCGGCAAAGGGGTCTCGGTCGACCGGGAAGGCACAACGGTCAGAATTCTGACCGTTGGAGGTTTCAGTTCAGAAACTGCAGAAATTACCTCTAGTTGTCTCGGTCGACCGGCGACACTGCCGGGACACCCCTTTTTTGCAAAAAATGCAACTTTTGCATATTTGAAGGTTTTGCTTGGGGGACCTTTTTACCTACTAAATCAAGCTTGAAAACCATGTTTTAAAGATTCTAAAGGTTTTTAAAACATGACATAAAAAGCCTAAAAAGATTCAAAGCTTTTAAAACAAAGGCTTGCTTGATTTCTTGAAACTCCTTTTTCAAAGACAATGCATACATAAATGATTCTAAAGAGATGAAAGTATGCAAAGTTCAAACCTAAAACCTTAACAAGATTTTCCAAATATAATTCACACAGAAGTAGGCTTTCAAAAGAGTTTTGGGTTCTAAAACATGCATGAAGTAAATTCATTTCAAAAACATGAGAATGCATGAAAGAAACCAAGATCCAACAAGTCTACATTCAAGAGCTCAAGTGTGTGATCATGACAAAGTGAAAGTGTGTGCATCCATCATCAATTGCAACACTCAAGGGCCTAACATGCCCGTGTTTTTTTACCATGGAATCTAGGTGGGGCCACTTGATGCATGATCGGGTTCGTGGATTTGATAGGGGACCTAGGGGCGACTCTGATGGTAGTGGGTCCCATCTGGCCCACCATCCATTGGTTCTAAGAACCTGGGGCGGACTTGCAGGTTGAGAGCTTTGTTTGGGCAACATGCAGTGGTGGGACCCATTAGGGGATCCGATCACAAATCTGGCCTGATCACATTGCCGTGTATGGCTAGGCGACCTTGTTAGGGGAGACTGATCTTGGCTCTTGATCAGCAGGACCCATTAGCCGAGTGCCCCAAGTTGTTGGCGTCGAGCTTCAGTACAAAATTTGTTTCTGTGAAGAAGTTTCAGATGATGACGTGTGTGCGAATGGAAGAGATAAAGATGGTAACGTGGGTTACCATGAGGATGAGAGAGGTTAGGTGGTGACAGCACATTACATGCCCTTTAGCATATGCCCCCCTTTACATTTTAGAATTTAGGAAAAGCCCATTGTAGTTTTAATGAACTCAATTTGGACCCTTTTAGTTTATTAAGAATTGAATTTGGAACATGTTTTAGGTGGGGTCCTCGAGTTTTCTAAAATTATAAACTAAGATTATTATTATTTTCAAATTAATATTAAATGATATCTTTGGGTTTTAATGTGTTAAAATTATATTTTTTGTACATTATTAATTGGACCATTGGACCTGAGTAAATACCATTCGGGCAAACGGTATCTTACTAACGTGGGGTTTAGTACTTCATATGACCTCGGGCAAATCCTAGTGGATTCGAGTTCAACCCATCTCTATTGGAAAACCCTTAATTGGGTCTATGCACCATTGATGGAGAAGGGATGAGTTGATCTTTTATCTATTAGAGATTCCTGTGGTTGTTGGGTACGAGACCTTATGTTTGACCTTAGGATCGATTCGTATATATGTCTTAACCTTGGCATGCATATATATGTTGGTTTAGGATATGTATTCCTTTAGATGTATACCCTATTGTGTTATGGACTATAAAGTGGCTTGACAAATTTTGTATGACGATTTGATTATGATATGAAATGTGGAATGGGCAACACTTTACTTTGACGTAGGACTCTTGTGTCAGAGCTTTATTATTCGGGTCTATTATGCTTATATGTTTATGTTTATGTAGGTCATTTATGGATGACTGCAGATCAATATATGAACGGTTGATCACCAATGTGACCGGATCATTTATAATCTGCTTTGAATGTGAATAGGTTATCCTGGTATTTAATTTGATCGGTTTATGACCACCGACGCTATGGACGAGCTTTTCCAATTTATTTAGGGCTGGCCACCCATAACGGGGACACTTGTCTTCGTGTGAATCATATTGCTTCTTTTGCTTTATTTGGATTATGTCATACGTTCTTCCTTGTCATTATCATTGTCATTACTTCTATATGATCACACTTGTCTATATTCTTCCCGTTATCGTATTTAATCTCAAATTATGATTATGCACTTGCTATTTACTTTGTAATATTTGGTGCATAGGTATCGAGCCCTACTTTACCGAGGAGACGGAGGAGAGTCAAATGTTTCAAACGTTTGAGCCAACTGACGAACCCGAGTGGGATGCCGAAGATGGCTTTGGAGCCGTCTGAGTGTTAGGAATTTATACTAAAAACATACTTTTATGTATTTGCCTTTGACTGATTCATTTTTAGTATTATTTTGTCTTCTCATCTAACTGAGATTTTGTATGGACAAATGGTTGCATTGTTAATTATTATGCACGTGAGTGTCTTTTATTTTATAAAGTAGACAAGTTGGTGTGTAGAGTACTACTTACACACGGAAGACTTATTTGTCGATTCTTATAGAATATAAGTTGTTGTTTACAATCTAGATGGATTTGGACACACCATCAGTACAATTGTAGCATGATGTTTCAACAGGCTTGTTTTGGTTGCGGAGAACAGTATAGTTTCGACTCATTATGCTAATACACTTTGTGTGTATTGAACATGACCATTTTTTGGATTTATTGTATTTATACTGACTATATAAGATGATGAACATCCAAATGGTTATTATGAGTGCTTGTACTCTTAATCCCGACATAAATAATAGACACATACATTTAGTGCTTGGCATTTTGATTTATGAAGGAGTGAGATCTTTTATGGGTCAACAATCTCAGTGAATTGGATGACTACACAACGTGTATTGTGGATATTAGTTTATTGACGGAATCCACGTCCCGTAATAGGGATTAATGATATCCCCTTGATGAAGCTTTTAAGTTTTGATTATGTCAAACCCTGCAGGTGGACTTTGTGTCCGACATATCAAATAAGTTAAGTGTAAGGTCTCAAGGAATTATAAAGATATCGATTAAATATAGATGTCAGTAATTATTTAATCGATGGATATCTGAAATCTTAACGTGGGAAGATTAATAAGCATTTAATAACAAGAAGCTCGAAATATTATTTTGAGAATAAGGACATGAGTGCAACTATAATTCTTTAGTGGACTGAATTATAATTTATAGAACTAGGATTCTAATTTAGGTCGAATTAGGGTTTCATGTTTCCATAAGAAGCCTATCCTTATTTCCTTCTTAAGGTCCTTATTGTAGCCTATAAATATACGCTACGTGCAAGCATGAGGGGATCGTTTTGGTTTCCAATTTAATTGTGATTTTGATTTCTTTTAAATGGTTTTATTATTTTCTACAACTTTCGTTTTCAGCCCGTTTGTGTTTGAAGCCCAAAAATCCAAGTTTTGGCCCAAAGGGGTAGAAATGTCTTTTCACACCCAAATCTGGACACAAATTTCGAAATCTCAAAACCATGTCAAATATATACTTTTCGAAAACTAGATTTTTTTAGGATCATTTTATCCTTTTCCATCGACTTCATCCAGGGCCTGCAAGACCATGTTTTCTTCAATGCAAACTTTAGACCTGTTGGGCCCCACTTCCAAGCCACTTAAGTTACCTCCCTCCTCTCCCCTACGTTTCAGATTTTTGCAACTCCTTTCAAAGACTAGAGCTGAGAAGAGACTCCTTTCCTCTCTATCTTTTTCCTCTTGCATGCCATACCTATTAGCTTCCAAATGAAAATCCAAGACCATCATCTTTTTCCTCTCATTCCAAGCTTTCCATAGCTACAATTTTCTTGAAGTTTCCAGCTGGAAAACCCCTCCATTTTCTTCCTTGCTTCTTGTTTGGACATCTTTAAGTAAGAGCTCCAACCCATCTCTTCTATGGAGTCCTTTTAACTCCTAAGGAACCAATTTTTCATGCATGCAAACCCATTGTGGAAATGGGTTCTTGCTTTTCAGATTTGGTTGAGTTTTTGAATGGTTTTTCAATAGATTTTTGAAGTTTTTGGCTCAGCCCTTGAGTAGGAGTGCTTGATGAAGAGTTGTTTGGTATTTTGGGCAAAAGGCAAGTAACCAATCTAGGATGATGTTGCATGTGTGATTTGAATTGCATTTTCCATCTTCTCAAAATGCATCATTTTATTACTAAGCTTGAAATCTATGTTATTCTAGGTTTTTCATGGTAGTCTCCATTCTTCTACATGCATTGGTTTTATTGTTTTCCTAAACTTCTGTAATTTTAGTTACATAGAGTAAGCTTATGTTTTGTTTGGAAGGTGTGGATTGTTGTGATGAAGGAATGAAAATTCAATGGTCTTATGTTGTGATGTGAATGGTTTTTGAATTGTTTGGAAATGCTTGAATTGATCCCTTGGAGAGCATGAAGGCTCTAGGAAGTGCAGGTGAACCATAAATGAGAAGAAGGGAAGAGGAGACTCAGGAAATGCAAAGAAATGGAGTGCATTTCTGCACTCAGCGAGCACAGGAAGAAGCTTGTTCGCTCGAGCGACCCCTGGGTTCGTTCGAGCAACGAGGCCACTGTCTAGCTCGGGCACAAACAGAAGCCTGTTCACTCGAGCGACCTTGAATGTCCGCTCGAGCGAACAAGCCACTGCCTGTAGCGAGACAGACCAGATTCCTGTCAGCTTGAGCGACCCTTGTGGTCCGTTCGAGCGGACAAGCTCCTGACAGGTCCGCTGGAGCGAAGGGATGATCGCTCAAGCGAACCTGGGCAGATTCACAGGATTGCATATGGGTTTGTTTCGTGTTATTTTGGAGATTGAAAAACTAGACTATGTTGAGAGTTTTGAAGTTGACATTGTTCAATTGAAAACTCGAAATGTATTTTAACTTTGGGGACACCAATTCATTGTATTTTCCAACATTTGGGTTTCAATTACACAAAGGTCAATGAATAGTCTCAACATATGCTTCATGGACTTCATGTTTGAACTTTTATTTTGTACAATAAGTATCATCGTGCGCTCATTTTTTAATTCAAGTTTAAGCTCGTTTGAAGACTTGTTTCACGTATTAAAAAGGCGATCACTTTTTAAGCGCATGCGCATATAATTTATGCCCTTTTTACTAGTCGTGCCTTGTATTGTGTCTTATAAGTGACTTCCCCCTTTATTTTGATTTGTTTAGAACGAGTATCGCGTGTTTTGTGCATTCATGACTTCAAGTGAACACCACTGAGATTGGACTGCCCCTGCAGTCTGATCAACTGTTCGGGAGTCCTCAGACATGTGGACTATCTGCAGATTGGTTGTGTATTCTATTACACATCGCGCGTATCTAGTTTCGTGACCGGAAATCCCCGTCTACCCTTGTGAGGCTTGGGAATCGTGTTTTGCGTGTCGTGCTTGTCGTGCGTGCTTACTCTTTTCATTATATATGATAGAGAAAGGATAGACTCTTTGTGGATTTACTATTCATGATATATTATAAGTATTCATACTAGCTTTGTTTCGCATCTTTGAAATGTATTCAGTCAAGTAATTGTTTTAAATCCAACAAATTGTTTTAGTATGTATCTTTAAACTTCACTTGTTTCATGCTCATACCTAACTTGATTACTTGCCAAACCGTCGTGTTTGGTGCTTGTTATTTTGGTGTGCAGGTGCAGGCGACATTGCCTTTGAGGAGGAGCGTCAGGAGGAGGCTGTTGAGCCACCCTAGTTCAAGAGTGGCAGCCCGACGACGTCAACTAGACGTCGGGCGGGATCTTGAGTTTCACTTCATTATGTCTTGGGTTCTTTTTTTATTTTTTTTTGGGAATTGTGTTGGCCTTTTGGGATGATACAAAACTTAACTTACTTTTGAGATTAACCTTGAAGCTTGAATCATGATGGAATGCCTTGTTATATTTCCTTTTCTAATATCTTTCTTGATCTTGATGATTATTTACTCAAGTACTTGAGAATTTTATTCATACTTTGTTGGTGATGTGATTTGCTATACGCTTTCGCAAACTTGAACGTGTAAGTTAGTCCCCGTGTCTCGGGATCCTCACTGCGGAAACCTGTGGGAAATTTCAAATTAATTCCAAAAATTAATCTGTTGCGGGCCTGGGCCTCGTTTTGGGGTCGCGACACATATTTCTCGTATGTGGATCTCATCTATACACATATCACATTTAATATACTAATGAGATCCGGTTCATCTCATGAACCATCATGTCATATGTATTAATTATGTGCATAAAGTAATAAAACATCATTCATCTCATGAAAGAAAAACATGATTATATTGATAAATAAAGAAATTAATCAATTTATTACATCATCTGATGGATTGAGACCATACAATCTAACAGATCAACGATCAACGACCAACAGCTAGCCCTTCAGCTGGCTGCCAGCAAGCCCAACGGCCAATTCTCTGGCTCATACACTCCCCCTGCAGCAAGCCAGCGGCCAGTTCTCCTTCCCCACCTGTCCTGCCCTCTTTCATCCCCTAGATCAAGGCAGCGGCAGCTGCTGCTAGTTGCCCCAGCACCCCACTTCCAACGGCCAGCACATCCCATTCCTAACAGCCAGCCCACACTTGCCCACACCTATCTCTTTTTTTCCTCCTTTGAATGATGGCAATAGCTGGCTGTTGTTTCAGCAACCAAGGTACTAGCCTTGGCAGCCAGCACCCCTCCTTGCCCAATTTAATTTGTAGTTGATTATCAAGACTAAACTATGTTAGAGTTTCTGAACTTGTTTACCTTAGAATTAATGGGTTCAATATCAGTTTGTCCTTGTGATCAATATGTTAATCTAGTCATTGGGCAGTAGTTAAGGGGATAACTAAATTTTTTTTTCTCTTTTCAGTGGGGGTAAATTCTGAACGCACCATGGGTTTTCATGAACACACCCACAATTATTATTTTTTAATTACCAAAATGCCCCCAGGTGAAATGACGAAATCACCCTTCACCATCAACCTCCTCTCCTCTTCCTTTGGTTCTCCTGCAGTGTAGCTTTCCGGTGTCTTTACTCATCTCCTCCTCCTCCTCCTCCTCCTCCTCTTTTTCTTCATCTTCTTCTTCTTCTTCGTTCTCCCTTTTATCCATTGTTTCGTCACTGTTCCTCTACACTCCTTCATCCTCATTGATGTTCCTCTCCTTCCTCATCATTTTCTTCAACTCTTGAAATTATCCTCAACTCTCATCCATTTGTTTAATGATATTGGAAGTACTCATCTCCCTGCACCACATTGTTTATTGAAAGTAGGCATTTTCAATATGGACAAGCAACTGACAATCTACCAAGAGGAGGTATATATTTTGACTTCGTTTCTAGCTGGTTATTTATTTTTCTTGTGTCGTGCTCGGTATTTCAGAACCGTGCACATTATATATTGCATGGCGAAATACCACTGGATAAATATTTCTTGCACGACAAAATTATGCCGACCAAAGATTTATTGCACGACAACAATAAACCGAGCATATATATGAAGAACGGCCTATATATACCATGCAGTATAATATTGCAAAGTTGTAAAGGCTCGTACATTGATGAACTAAGAATTTGTAATCATATTTTCAAGAGATTGATTCAACGGGTGCTAATGAGTGCTCTTTGGATTTTACTAATGTCTTCACCACTGACACATTATTCAGAAGCCAAGAGAGCCTAATCCAATAGACAAAGGATGTTGCAAAGAAAAATGGCTTGGTAATTATAATCAAAACTTCAGATGCTGGTGGAGATGGTAGGAAGCCGAGAATAGTTTTATTTTGTGAGAGAAGTGGTAGTTATAGGGGTCCATCGAAGGTCTTCAAAAAGAAAAATCCTAATAAGGCAACGACAACGAAGAAGTGTAGTTGCCCTTTTGCTTTGAAGAGCCGAAAGTTGGCAAATGACGATGATTGGATGTTAAGATTGATTTGTGGGGTGCACAATCATCCAAATGCACAACATCTCGAGGGGCACTCATTTGCTCGGAGGTTTTCTGGGGAAGAAATCAATGTTTTGATTGATATGTCTAAGAGTTTGGTGAAGCCGAGGAACATCCTTCAAACATTGCAGGAATGGGACGTGCACACACCACTACGATGAAGAGTATCTACAATGCGCATCAGAAGTGGAGGGTGACAGAAATGGCCGGTCGATCACAGATGCAGCAACTCATGATGCATTTGGATCAGAACAACTACATTGAGTATCACATTGGCAACGATGCTATAGATGATATGATGGACCTATTCTGGGCACATCCATCATCTGTTCAGTTGTTACGTGCATTTCCAAAAGTTTTGATAATGGATTCCACGTACAAGACTAATAGATATCGACTTCCCTTACTTAAGATTGTTGGTGTCACATCTAATAAACCGACTTTCTCCGTTGCTTTTATGTACCTTGAATCAGAGAGGGAGGCCAATTAAAGATGGACTTTTGAGAGGCTTAAGGAATTAATGGATGGATGCATTCTGTCCCGTGTGATTGTCACAGACAGAGAGTTAGCACTAATGAATGCAGTAAATATTGTTTTTCCGAATGCAGCAAACTTATTATGCAGGTGACATATTTCTAGGAACATCTTGGCAAATTGTAAGAAGAATTTTGATACCAACGACAGATGGGATGCATTTATCTCTTGTTGGAACATGTTGGTAGTCTCTCCCACTGAAAATGACTACATGCAACTTCTAAGTGCATTGGACCGGAATTACTACGAGTATCCACATGCTGTTGATTATGTGGAGAACTCATGGTTGAATAATCGCAATGAACAATTTGTGGCTGCTTGGACGGATCAGCATATGCACTTTGGGAACGTGACTGCGAACAGGGCTGAGAGTGTAGATGCAAAATTGAAGAGACATCTAGGCACATCGAACTGTAGCTTTGATGCGTCCTGGCAGGTTATCCATGCCTTGCTTAAGTTGCTCTTTACGGAGATAATGACTTCTTTTGAAAAGAGTTTGAACACCGTGCAACATAAGTTCAAACCAGCATTGTTTCGTGAGTTGAAAGGATTTCTATCAAAGAATGCTATGGATATAGTGTTGAATGAGTAGATAAGAGTCGGTGATATTGGTCCAGATTCAGCGGCATGTGGGTGCGTAATTCGACGGACCCATGGGTTACCATGTGCACATGAAATTGCAGAGTACATAAGGGAAGACTCTCAAATACCACTGAGCTGTGTCCACCACTACTGGCGGAGCTCAATTTAGACTCCACTACGGTGAATAAAGCCCCTGAGTTGACCACAACTTTCGAGTTTGAGTTGATCACTAGGAAATTTCAGAGTACTGATCAAATTAGTAAAATACAAATATTGAAAAAACTTAGAGAATTGGAGAGTCCTTCATCTACTTCTCTTCTTGAGTCGGATGTTAAATTGAATACTCGCGGTCGGTCATCCTCGAAAAAGAAAAAGTTGGATCGGTCTACGCGTTGGGAGCCATCTGCTTTTGAGTATGCACTCTCGATCCAAGATAGTGTTCTAGCTAGATTAAACAATCCAGATGTAATGAAGAAGAAGGAGAAACTGATTGTCCGTCGCACTCGGTCACGCACGTTAGAGCATTTGCTTCCTCAGTCTCTAGGACCCTAAATCCAGACTGTTAAGGATGTTGCAACTGATGACAACTGTGGATTCAAAGCCATAACTGGTCTTCTGGGCATGGGCGAGGATAGTTGGATGAAGGTTAGACAGGATTTGAGCAATGAATTGCAGATGTATCAAAATTATTATTCATTGGTAAATGGAGGAGACGATAGGGTTGGGGAGCTGTATTACGCCTTGTTGTACTATGATAGCAATCCTTCATTTGATCGTTGGATGACAATGCCGGACATGGGTCACCTGATATCTTCATATTATAACGTTGTATTGGTCCACCTTTCTGTGCAACAATGCCTTACTTTCCTGCCTTTGAGATCATCCCCGATTCCACCAAGTTCTCGCAAAGTTATCGCAATTGGTTTCGTCAATGGAAACAATTTTGTTTAGGTCTTCATGACACCCGGGGCTCCCATGCCTCCCATTGCTACAAATTGGCATAGACACCACCACCCTAATGCAAACGGATAGCAACTCCCATATGCTAAGAGCATCGAGCGACTCAAAGATATAATTGGAGACAATGTCGCAACATAGGAGTCCGTTAATCTTGACAGCGATTAAATACTTGCACTCTCAATTTGATATAAACAAACTTAATACTTGTTGTTTAAACTAATGGTTGATTAAATGGAAGCAATCTTTTATGTTATTATGTTACGGGTTTATTCTTTAATACCCCTGCTCGGTTGTATACTGCACGGCAAACAGACACCATGCAAAATCATTCTCCACATCACAAAGGTACTGTACAAAATCATTCTACACCACCAACATTTTCCGAGCATAATGGATATGCTCGGCAAAATTTGGCCGTGCAGAATGTATCTATTTGGAACTTGTTGGCCGTGCAGAGTGGATATGCGAGGAAACTTTTGGCCGTGCAGTGTTATACAATCACATACGAGTCCCCATTTTGATCAAAATGGTAGAATTTCATCAAAAAAGTACACATATCAACCCCAGTTCCTATAAGAAGACAATAATCATACAAGTTCATACAATGCACCAACATTAGTCAATTGACCCATACATGTTCATAGTACACATAAATCAAACAAAAAGACATTCCTTCATACAAGTTCATATACATCCTAACAAAAGACCCATCCAACAACCCTCCTCTCATCACAACTGCGTACGTCGGTGGTACGTCACCGACAAGTCATCCAGTATCTCGAGGGTAGTTTGCAATGCCCGATAATAGAAATCAGTAGGCTGCTCCGTTCGCGCAAGCGTGGCACGGAGATGGTCCTTCGCTCGAAGGATTTATAAGAAACAATAAAATGTGTCAATATATTTAAGATAGTTTGAAAGAATAGATGCGTAATGTTTGGAAAAAGTGGGAAATGCCCTCACCGTTCTTGGAGTTGGGTCATCTCTAGTAGGAATGACAGTCGGGGTTCTGTACTCGAGGGTATGAAATCCTAGTAAACCACTCGAGGTAGTCGGATGAACACTCCCATGCATGTTGTGCTCGATGACTACGGTGCGCTAGAGATAATACATGATCCTCCCAAATAACCCAGTACTGGTCTAGAAATCTGTAGAAGACCTTGTATTTTCCAGCAGTAGATCCCCAAGATGCACGAATGGGGGCGAGTGGTGCGGGTGGAATGGTCTGTACATAGCCAAACTATCGGAGAACCCTGTGTGGGTGCTAGGGTTCAATGACATCTAGCGATCTCAAGCAACCACAGAAGAAAGATATCTGCTAGAATGGATGCTAAGCCCTGGCACCAGTGTACGGATCGCAGGCCACCTGTGGATTATATGTAAAAAATGTAAAATGTAAAATATATGTCAAACAAGTCATTAATATAATAAAAAGTATTACATGGCAAAAATGTAAAATATATGTCAAGGACTCTATTGGGTGCTCACCTCGCTTGAATGTAGGGCATCCAACCTCTCCCGCAACAGCCATATGTTCTCTCTCGCATTTCCGGAATCCTAACCAGGATTCCAGTGGCTCACTAGAGGCATTCCAGCAGTATATCCCCACTGTGCAGAAGGACGGGCAAATGGAAAGTGCTCGTACACCCAAGACTGCAAATGGTACCAATTATTAATTATACAATCTAAATGATCAATTATGAGGGAACATGCATATATATATAAAGTGTACACATTTACCATGAATAGTGTCAGATATCCAGCAATCTGTTGTACATATACCCTCATGGCGCTCCCCAACTGGCGATACAGATAGGCCAGTGCGGCAGCTCCCCATTCATAATGACGGACCCGTGGCAAGTCCATCAGTAAAGATAGGTAGTAGACGGGGAATCCAGTCGCGGACTTATTGGTGAAGAGTGTGCAGCCTCACTAATAAAGAAAATAGCCTCTAGCTGCACACTGTACCTCCTCAACAGACGACGCAGGAGTCACATCGCCGCACACCCGTTTAATCCACCGCATCCTCACTACCACACCACGCGGCAAGCTCAACTCAACTGACACAGATGCCATATCCACACCCAGTCCACGCTCAAGTAAATTTACTTGCTCAATAGATCCCATACTAGTCGATGGGTGGACAGGAAGTCCCGTTACTGGGATGCCGAGGAGAGTACCCACGTCATCTAAGGTGATCTTCATCTCACCAAATGACATGTGGAAGGTATTTGTCTCGGGCTGCCATCTCTCTACAAAGCTTGATACCAAAGGGCCGGAGATATATCGGTATGAGAAACGCTTCAAGTTTGCCAATCCAGACTCTTCTATAATAGCGTGAAACCGAGGAACACGAAGATCAACCCCATCTCCGGGCAAAGGTATGTACCAATCCTTCAGCTACTGATACATTTGCGCCGGTCACGTTCCTGCACATTATAAGTATAAATCTTCATTAATTTCTGTTATTATAGGCTATGAAGCATCTTATTTGAAAAACAATTACTTAAAACATTAAAAGAATGAACGTGTACCTCCCCGTCCCATATGGATATGGCTACGTGCATCCTAACACTCATAAGGACAAATAGGTCGGCTGGACCGCCGGGAATAGGACCCTCCCCTACTGCCGCTGCAGGAGGACTGGATGGCTGTGATTGCTCGTCTGAAGAATCATCCTCCTCTACTGCTGCTATAGGAGGACTATACGGCTGTGCCTCCTCATTTGAGGCATCATCCTCTGAAGAACTGTCAACGTGCTCATCAACTGGCTCGGGGAGTGGATCCTGCTGTAATTTTTGTCTTCGTTCAAACGCCATTGGCCGTTGATGGTCGGCGGTTGAAGAACTTGCATGCACACCTCGTTGACGCGGTCTAGCATTGCCAATCTTCATCCGCACTCTCGATGGCTCGCTAGAAGAACTAGCCCGTCCACCTGTCGACTATGAGCTGCCACCAATACGGCGAGCTGGTCTTCTCAGCATTTATTTTAATCTATTAAAAATGAAAATTAATAAGAGGAAACAACATAACAAAAGATATCATGTTTTCTTGTACTACTTGGTTCAAATGGATAGTACAAAATGCTTATGCACGGCACAATTATTTCGTGGAAATTTTTTATGCAAGGCACAATAATTCTGTGCATATTGGATGTGCACAGCTTATATGTGCCGTCATATATCTTATGCACGGATTACATTCGCCGCGCATAAATTATCTGCACAGTTAACATACGCCGTACAGAAATTCCCTACACGGTTCTGCAATTCCAAGCAGATCGCGAAAATGAATGCCACGGGTTTTGGCACAATGGACAAGGATTATGCAGTTCGAATGGGAAAATATAAGCAGCAATGACAATGCAGACGTCTGTAACCTCTAAAGCATAAATTACTGTTAGATTGTATGGACTCAATCCATCAGATTATGCAATAAATTGATAAATTTCTTTATTTATCAATAAAATCATGCTTTCCTTTCATGAGATGAATGGTGTTAATGCACATGGCCAATACATATGACATGATGGTTCATGAGATGAACCGGGTTCCATTAGTATATTAGATGTGATATATGTGTATGGATGAGATCCACATACGAGAGACATGTGTCACAAATCTTATACTTAAATATCTTCACAACCAGTGATGAGACTGAGCATCTCATCTGATAAGGTTGCAACACTTTGATCACTATGAGATAGTATGATTTGTCTCGATCATCTAATAAAAGATTCTAGATCATGGTGCTGGTACATTAGATGTATTGAAGGACCATGAGAAGCACCTTATGGAATACTATCTCAATTTTAAGGTCCGCTCTCATAATTCCCTAACAATAGGATCTCAATCTTAAGACATTGATGAACTCAAGTTTCTGTCTATTCATTTGCTTCGAGTCACCAATGAGTGAGGCAACTGTAGGTCAACACCTCAGTGTCTTGGGTACATGGTAGTAGAATTGTGGGAATATCCAATGGTCAAGATGAAATCTATCTATATTATCCCCTTGTGTCAATTGATGGATTTGTCATTAGTAAGTGCGCACCCATCTCGATTAAGAGTTAATTGGATGGTACTGATGATCACTTTAATTAATTGGGGCTCAAGGATAATAAGATGTGGATCTAAGATTGGAAGGGACATGTTTAATCCAATTGATCCATGGATATTGATAGAGGGGTCTAGTTGTGGTAATTGAGAAGTTTAGGGTCTTCTTTGTAATTTATTCCTAAGACTGGGATGCAATTGCATTTTTATAGTGGTGTTATTTGCAATTAACTGTGGGCCCGGATTGTACATGAGATGTAGGGTCGCAGTGTCCCAGTTGGAGCCAGCTTTCCATGGAATCCCCAGTGGTCCCCGTGCTAGCTCAAGTTATTAGAAAGATACTAATCCTACTTGAACTCCAAAAAGGAATTAGAAAGTTACTATTTCTATTTGAAGTAGGACTTCTAATATTCGTAATAGTAAAGTTACTAATTGTTGTGGAAGTTAGACTTCTATGATAATTAGAAAGGAGAAAGTTGATTAATTCTTAAATAGAAGTAGTTCTTCTATTTCAATCAAGAAAAGAGGAGGTTTGAAAAGCTATAAAAGGAGACAAAAGGGGACCGGACGTCCCACCTTGGAATTGACGCCCAGCCCCTCTTTTGTGCAACAATTGCACATCTCTTTCTTCTCTTTTTCTCTTCCAGTTTCTTAGAGTTTCTAGTTGGGTTTTCTCTTGAAGTTTCCACCAATCTTCTTGAGAAAAGAAATCTGATAGTGGGTCATAGCGTGGAAGACAACAAGGTCTTGGAGATCCTAATTTGCTTCAAGAAGAGTTCTTGTTCAAGCTAATTGTCTTCTTCTCCATTAGAGCACTATCGGGCTCCAAATGTATAATATGCTTCTTTATTTGTTGAGGGTTATTTTGGTTGCATGGTTTTGCTGATTTCTATCTTTTAGATAGAGTTTACTGCTATATATGATTGATGAGAATGAGGGATTGCATCCCGAATATGGTTTCTGGCCTTATGAGTACTTGATCCCTGAGTCAAGTGGGTCAAAAGTTTTGAAAATCTATGCACGAGGCCCACCTACTTCCAATAATTACGACCTAAAAAAAATGTAAAAGTGATAAACCTATGAACAAGAAAAAGAAGAAGAATAAGAAAAAGAGCCGACCTTGTTTGAGCCTCCTATGAACAAGAAGAAGAAGAGCTGTGCAGTGGAGAAGAGGACGACGGGGAAGAGTTTGACGCTGCCGCAATTCAAGATTTTCAAAACCGTCGACGAGGGAAATTTGGAGGAGAACAGCTTAGGCTTCTTGCGTGGGCAGTTTGGGTAATATGGTGGGTGGTCTTAGCAAATTGTTTTTAAGAATCCATGGGGTGTGGTGAGTTCAGCAAGTGGGTGTGCTCAGCATTCCATGTGGGTGCATATAGAATCACCCTTCAGTGGGACTCACTGTGGGACTCGACCCCTAATTGCATGGCCCAACAGCTACGGGCCAACAACAACATCTGCCAGCCAGCAGCGGCTGGCAGCTGCTACAGCACCCAGCCGTGCGCGCGCGGGACAAGCGGCCCTCAATTTTTATGGTCGGTATGGTCAAATAATGAGATGGCCGGCGGGCCCACCTCAGGATCCATAAAACTCAGTGACTTGTATTTTATCCGAACATAGATGGCCCCACGATGAGGTGGCCGACGGGACCCACGCTACCCCTTTCCAATTACAAATGTTGGTGTACAAAAATGAGCCATGGGTAGTCCCATAAAACCTAGAGGCCTAGTAATTAGAAATTATTTATATAGGCCTTCTTTCCTTAGAAAATTTGGTTTACCTTGCACCCCGACTTGCCCGATATTAATTTTTAATCCAAACTTAAACTTGGATGATTAAGAAAGAATGCATAGCACGGTGACTTGTATTTTATTTGAACTTAGGGATTGAATATTCCCACCTTTCGAATGCATTAAGTGTACAAAAATACACAAATACCCAAACCTTTGAGAGTATAAACTTGGGAATCACTATACTTACATGATCACTTTAAGCAAATTTTTCTTATTTTTGTCACGTTTTAGGCATCATACCAACCCGACCCTAGTTTCTTGCCCGACAGGACTCCTTGGGTCTTAGTGCGCAATTCTCTTCCTGCTTGCCCATTGGATGTACCCGAATCCTTGAGGGTTTCTCGGTTAGTGTGCGAGCATTCAATTGCCCTGCCCTTCCGAGTTATCCGGATCACCTTGATTTCTACCACCCGTTTTGGGTCCCCTATTCCTACATAAAATGCTGTCCGTTTTTCCATAGAATTTTTCGGATTTAGAAAAAACTGTTTTTAAAAACCATCTTTAATTCAGTTTACTATTTTAAAAGCCGAATCAACATCATTTATGTTTTTAAGCATTCTAATTATATGTTAACTCCTGTACTTGCACATACATCTCCTGAGTAACCGAATTACTCATTAACTCTTGGGCATTTAGTTACGGGAAATTACTCAAAAAACATATGGACTTTTTAAAAGTAAATGACCCTTGGCTCCTTGGCCTTGGACTATGAATCAAGGTTACATTTCACTCTAATGTAAAATAGGTCCACTAGCAAATGGATTGGTCAAAAAATACATGAATAATAAGGCTTGATTAGCATACGTAGCCTCATCCCGAACTTGATATTAATTGGGTTTGAAGTGTTAACCCTTGCAGAGAATTAATGAATTGGGTTTAAGGCTAGGTTAATAGTGAGGTAAAAGGTTTCCATGCCTATATGTTCTTTTCCAGTTTGTCAGCATGAAATTAAATACATATAAATTATAAGAAATGTATTCCTAGTCTATTTGTTTGCATAGAATAATGAAGGAATTGAATAGATAAATACTCATGGTTAAATGGGCCCATTGAAGGATTAATAAAGAGTTAAGATGCAAGGTGTAAACTAGTGATTAGATGGGACTTTGACTTTCCTAAAATTTCAATTCCTAGCACGTATTCGATTCCCATCTCTCTTGATTCATTTTCTTCAACAACGAGGATATTTGATAGTATTTTTCGATATTCACCAATTATTCTTTGTCATACACATTTGCTTTTTTTTTTTAATTGAATCAGGCATACCAAATAGTCTATTATATAAGTGTCTAATTAAAATAACTTTATTCTTCAATTTTTTTTAATCTCAATTAGCTCTACTTCAAGGAAAATACTTACTTGTGCACATGTGCACCGCGCATTTGGATAATGCATCAAGCTTCGTAGCAAGTGGAGTTTAAAGCTGGGACCCACCTTTGGGATGGCTCGGATGCACCATGCGTTGGGGAATGTTTTCCCTATTTCAAATAGAGAAGGCTTGCCAAACAAGTCCTAGATCTTTACCCTCATGGGAACTGTGAGGGCAATTCACTAATATAATTCTGTTCTTTTTTTTTTAATATTTTTTTGATAGATGGCAAAGCCACAAACCATCCATTTATGTTTATCCAAAGAGAACATAGTTAAAGCTCTTGTATTCAAGGGTCCGCGTTCAATGTCACAAATATATTTTTCGAAATGATTTTACTTGTTTGGGTAATTTGCATGTAGAGTGAAGTGAAGTGAAGAGACGATCAAATCAAGAGATAATAAAAGAAGATGTGGTCAAATAAAAAGAGTGCTAAATGAAAAAAAAATTGCTGTGGCCTTTTGTCATTTAGTAGCATCAGAATGTATCTAAAAAAAATTACTAAATGATAAAAAATTATGTCATGTCTTTTTGTCATTAATTTAGTGGCTTGACTGTATCCTTTTGACTTTTTTGGTAAAAAGAAGAGGGTTTTTTTACATTTAGTAACAAGAGAAACTATCTTTTGACTTTCTTAAAAAAAAAGGAAGAGGTAATTTTTGAAATATATACTTTTTTATTTGACCCCCTCTTGTTTTCTTTTAAGAGATAATTAGCGAAAGGTCCCTAGAATTGAATTTATCCAGCCTCCAGTCCAAGGAAATTCTTTTTAAGGGCTCTGATCCAAGCAGTTAGACTGTTTGCAGCCAGAGGTCCCTATAGCCACACTGTTTCATTTTTCAGTACTAATTTGCCCTTTCAACCGTTTTAGGCATAAAATTTGAAATTTAAAATTTCAAATCTTCCTTCCTCCATCCTTCCTAAATCCTCTTAAACGACTCCACAGATCGTCCTTGATCCGGATTTCTGCACTTCGTCTTCATTGCAGAAAAGAGCAGGAGTCCAGTTGCCTGAGAAGAACTTGTAGAGGATTCTCAATTCCATCCGGAGTTGCCAAAACGTAAGAGTTTGTTGCAGTCGATAGATCTACGTGCCGCGACGTTCGACAGTTGTAGAAAAATGGTACTCGGGGTGTAAATTGGAGAGCCACCACCTTCTCTCCCGCTGATCTCTTTACGTCTTCCCAAATCTCAATCGAATCTGACCCGTCGATCCCCAAATCCAAAGTTTGACTTCTCCTCTTCTTCTTCCTTCCAACTGGTTTCCAAGCAAAAGCAACTAGTTTGACTTGTCCTCCCCCACTCTTCTCTTCCAAATCTGCACTCCCAGCGTCTGAGTTTCTAATTCGAGCCTGATTGAATCGATTCTGACTGTTGATTTCAAGAAGGAAGAAATCTTCTCTTCTGATGGGCATTGATTACATGGCCCACTCGAAGATGGACGATCAGATGGCGCTCCAGGAAGCAGCATCTGCAAGTTTGAAGAACATGGAGTGGTTGATCTATCTGCTATCGCACCAAGCCCACACGCAAAACCCCTTCATCTTCTCCGCTGCAAGCTCGTTATAGGAAAATGATCGAAGAACAATGTCTTCCGTCGAGTCCAATTCGCTACTGTAGTCAGAGATGGCTGCCACGGTCGTTCTGCAGAGCTCTCTTGTAAAGTCCCTCATTCCTAGAGAAGAAGAACGAAAGGGGTTCTTGAGGATGACACGGAATCTTGCCCTGACCTGCTATGGAAGCCCAGTTCAGAGCCCATACCTACTATCAAATTTATCTAAGCTTTCTGTCAAATTTATCTAAGTTTTTGTGAAATTAATCTGTCTCCTGTCATATTTTTCTATATTTTTGGAAAATTTATCTGAGTTTTGTCAAATTTATCTGAGCTTTTGTCAAATTTATCTGACTTTTTGTGAAACTTATCTGTCTTCTGTCATATTTCTCTTTGTTTTTGACAATTTTATCTTACTTTTTTTAAATTTATCTAAGTTTTTTAGCAAATTTATTTTCGTCTTTTGTAATTTATTTGCATTATTTTGAAATTTATTTGAATTTATCTAAGTTTTTTAGCAAATTTATTTACTTTTTTTGAAACCTATTTGCATTTTTTAATTTTATTTGCGTCTTTTGAAATTTATTTGTATCTTTTCAAATTTATTTATGTTTTTTGAAATAAATCTAACTGAGTTTTAGCATAAATACTGTAGTTTTTGGAAAATCTTTCAGAAATTTGGAAAATGATTTATCCAAGTTTGGCAAATGTGTTTGCGTTTTTGAATTTTATTTGCGTCTTTTGAAATTTATTTGAGTTATTTTAAAATTTATTTGCATTTTTTGGATTTTATTTGGATCTTTTGAGATTTATTTGAATCTTTTGAAATTTATTTACATTATCTGAAATTTATTTCGATCTTTTTGAAACTTATTTGCATCTTTTTATATTTATCTGCATTCTTTTGAAATTTATTGCTTTTTTAAAAAAAAATATTGCTTTTTTTTAAAATTTATTTGCGTTATTTTAAAATTTACTTGTGTATTTTTAGAATTTATTTGAAGATCTCATTAATCGTGGGCAATTAAATGGTAGTTGGCCATTATTAATGAATATCCCACCAATCATGAGATATGATTTAAAGAAATGTTAAATTGGACATTTCAGGTATGAGATTGTGTGTGAGGGACCTTTGACTGCATGACTTTTTTTTGTGGACTGTTTGCATTAAAGTCAAAAGTTGAGGGACCTCCGACCAAAGCCCCCTTCTTTTAAAGTGACCATTCACTTCACTTCATTATACAAGTGAATTACCCAAAAAGTCTAGGAAAAATGTCACGACATTTGTAAATTTAGAGGAGTTTTCAATTCGGAAATGCTGCAGAAAAGTAAATTATATTTTCAATAATTAGAAACTAAAACGTTGAACTACATGTAAATGATTGTTACAACTGATCTTTACACGGCTTTTATTTTTATATTTTGTTTTCTTGAAATGGGAAATTTAACATTTACTATTATAAGATGATGATTTTCTTGTGTCACTTTTAATTTCTGAGATTTAAAAAAAAACATATTGTGATAGCATTATGGAATTAAATGTTCTTTCATATATATAGGCTCTGAAAAGGTTTAGAATCATCATAACCATCTAATTGATGGCTTAGAATTGCTTATATAACTGTCAAACTGTTGGGCCCTTAAAATAGATGGTCGCTATATCAAACCGTGTGAATTTTGTACATGCCCATAATTGATGTTAAGTAACACATCAAGTTGGGCCAATAAAAAAAGGCACTTTAACTTTGTGAAACTGTTTACACCAGAATTTTCATCCACATCCAAACAAGCCTAAACAAGAATCATGATCAAGTGACCTCTATATTTTCACATTGGTTTATAATCATATAAGCATGTGCATACTGGCAGTATGTAGTAACATGAAATCTGCAAGAAAGAAGGGTGTTAATAAGAATATCAGGGTTAATTACAATACACCCAAAAACAAACAAAACTGCGGAGCTTTTAGTTTGAATATGAACAAGGGCAATGAGTGGTTCAGATTGAGAGATCCAGGTTGATAAGATTGTCCTCAAGAGGATTTTGTCCCATGTCATGTGTGCTGTTCTGGTCTGTAGTTTCTTGGCTTGTATGAAATTCAACGGTTGATAAAGACACTTTCCTCTTTGCTACTTTTGTTCCATCCAATGTATTGAAGGATGATGATGATGGGCCAGGCCTCTCAAATGGGCTACGGCTCTTTCCTTTCTTTGGTGTTCCATGAAGAAGACATTGTTCTGTGAGCTGCCATCCAGACAAAACTGGCATATTAGATTTTGTGTTTGAATATAGAAGTAGAGGTGGCAACCTCATCTGACCTGCCAACTCAACCCCACCTAGTTAGGCATTTCTAGGTTTGGAGTAACATTTCCAGCCCAATTAAATAATGGATAAGATTGGATTGATTCCATTCATCCTACTCAAGCTTGCAATCGGACTTTTACCCAAAAAAAAGAAGCTTGCAATCAGACCCTGACCAAACCTGACAATTTATGCTTTTGGTTTGAAGTTTTCAGCCCAGTTAATGAACGAGCCACTTTGGGCCCATTTCATAAGAGATTAACCTGACCCAAACTGACCCAAGGCAACCTCGATAAAAAGGCCATCTTACGGTTTACAATTCCTGACCCGAGTCACCAACTAAACCCAAACGGAACCTGACCAGGTGACCTAGGGTTCAGGTTGACCCCTTTTACTTTAGTTAAGCCCATATTGATATTTCAAATGCGATTGATGAATCTTGTTGGGCTCAAGTCGACACTTTCTTCCTCTATATAACTTGTAAATCCAATTAATAATCGGGTCAGATTTGGGTCGACAACATTTCTTTTATTGTCGAATGTGCTAATATGTTATGCAAAGGGGAATTTCTTCCTGGCTTTATAGAAGGAACAGAACCCAAGTGCACTTAAGACTTAAGAGCCCGGGCCTGGATTTTTAAAGCCAGATTGAAATTTGGCCTCTGTAGGGCTCAAGACCTGGGTGACCAACCTTTAATAGCCCTGTTATAATAGAAACCTTTGATAGCCCTTGCAATGCATAGGCCACAAAAAAATGATAATAGTAAGAAAACATATTAAAAAACTCTTACAAAAAAATTAAAAAATATATATATTTAGACTTTATGTTGTCAAGGATGTGTGAGAAAAATGAAAGGAGAAGAAAACATATAAGTAATAACTATTTAGTAGAGAACAAAAAAAAAAAAAAATCAAAAAGAAAAAAAGAGCCATATTTTTAACTAGCAAATGAAAAAAAAAGTTAAATTTGAAATAATTATAAAAGGCAAAAACAAACTTGAAAGTTATTAGTAAAGTTAAAATGAAACCCATAACTGATATCTAAGCAATGGAGTGTAGACTCAAAATGAATGAGATATCTACAAATATGAAAGCATAAATGTTATGTCACACATGTCAAATATGCTACTCTAAGCAGTGATGGAGTCAGGATTTTCTTATAGGAGGGGCAATTGATAGTCAATTGACATGGGGCCGGAGCATGAATTTTTTTTCCCTAAAGGGATCAATAATATTTGTATATTTTTTGTAATTTCATCATTTAAAAATAAATTTATTTATTCTTCGTGGAATATTTTACTAATATTTAAAGAAGCACTCTAAGTCTAAAAATACTTCAGTATTGTTGAGATACAATTTTTCAAAAATCTAACGATAGTTAAAGTACAAAAATACTAGGGCTCATTATAAGAATCCAAACCACTCAAAATAATCATTTACTCTTTTTATTTTAGGATTGAGAGTTGTTTCTCACTCTAATCAAAGTAGGGCCTATATCGGATTGATCACATGTAAACCAATCTTCTCATAACTAATTAATCAATGGAGAAAATTTTAATGGGCCATGATGCTTATGGTAGATATGGATAGTTGAAAATATATTTATTGGTTACTTGGGATCGTTTGGTGGGCCGTGATGCCTGTGGTAGCTAGGCATGGATTATTGAGAGCAAACCACTAATAGCCATTAACCCATGCCATAAGCTAGTAAGAATCAAGGTGTAATATACATTCTACTTAAAATAAATGACCTTTTTTTAAGTGGACTTCCCCCAAATTTTACTAAAATAGGGGTTGGTCTCACCATAAGATTAAGCACATCATATTTTAAACCTATGCTTAAATATGGTGGGACCAACTCGTATTCGAACAAAGGATGGATTGCCAAGATGCCCATATCTAACTAATAGAGGAAGGCCTTTGTCAAAATGCCAAGAAGGGAGAACTGTCTCTTAGGTGAGACCATAGTATTCTAGTTTGATCAAAAGGGCTTCGAACTCCGAATAGTTCTAAGCTTCATAAATAAATTAGTTTGGGTTCGAACTCCAACTAGTTCTAAGTTTCATAAAAAAGCAACCCAGACCTTTGGTAAAAGATTATCTCTTTTTTTTTTTTTTTTCATCTTTCATAAGTGCGGTTTTTTTCCTTTTAGGTTTTGTGGCTTTTATAGCAGACTCAAATTATGCATCCATAAATACTTAGGATTCTTTAAAAATATTATTTTTTATTTATTAAAATAAAGTTTTTTATTATCATTTTCATCATTCTACCTTTTTTTTATAATTCTTTTATACCATTTTTAAAGCTAGATAACATTATTGTTTTATTATAAGTTTCATAAATAAATTAGTTTAACTTTGGGCCCAAGCTTAACACAAGCCTTTTTTGCTAAATAAATAGTTTTTTTTATTTTTAATTGTTTGTAAAAAACAATAAACTTGATTAAATTTTTAATTTTTCTCCATAGGTTGCCAAAGGCCTTTGTTGAAGAGCATTATTCTTATGTCAATAAATTTCAATAAATTTCTAGTTTTTAAATAAAAATTATTTTTCAAAACGTCCAAGATTGACATTTCATTGGATTATTTATTGAAGCAACACCTTGGGCCCACTTTAAAAATCTAATGTTCTCCTAATCCAATCTTTCCTTTCCAAAAATCTTATTTTGGCGTGAGCATTAAATCTTTAGATAAATTTGCATGGGTCGTCTTTTTTTATTTTTAGTCAAATCTGATATAGATCATAAGCATTACATATCACTTTATCCAAAGATATAAACTTGATTATACTTTCTTAAGATTTCTTGAATACACTTACCTATTTTTTCTATTTTATTCTTTTATCTTTTAACTTGTTGCATTCTTTTAATTGTCTTCCATTTCTAAATTTCAAACATCTTGTTGTTATTTCAGCATATTAATATAGTATTTTTCTTTTAGTAGGGCCCGCGTTGGGCCTTGGCCTTTTCACTAGTTCCAAAATAATGATTAATGTCTGTTTTAAGGAGTAAATAGATGTAGTCCTAAAAATGATGCTTCTAAAGAAGGTTAGGAAATTGGAACTGAGCTACATAGTGGTGACAGTCCAAATATGGATTTGCTAAATGTAACTGTGAAAACCGAGCCTTCATAAAGTAAGATCTAACATCTCAAAAATCTCAAAGGCACTTTTAAGATCTCTATCCTTGCCCTGCACTCTTCTCTCCTTTCATATAACTTACATATAACCCCATTTGCAATGAATTCCTTTGAATTAAGGAGAAAAGGGCAAACCTTAATTAAACCCTTTTTAACAGTTCATCTTTTAGGAATTTCCAAGAAGGATGTAGCATGTCTTTTTGGTAAAAAAGGCATATCATTAAATAGCGCAACACATCTTTTAGGAATTTGGGCTTCTGATATCTTTTTTGCTGAGTGTTGAAATTTTCCTTTTATTCAACGTCATCTGTTTTGAAGGATGTAGCATGTCACTGTCACACACACCCAATGGAAACTTGAGAGAGAGAGAGAGATGATAGTGTTTAAGGATAGTGTTTCCCCATCAAAGTCTTATTGCATCCATTGTTCTAAAACATGGAACCAAGACAAAATTCATTAAGCAATGCCTGATATATTGCTTCAAACAATTGTATCGGTTAGGCATGGCCAAGTCATCAAGTAATGCCTTATATATTGCTTCAGACCATTGTATTGATCCATTTGATCTCTCTGTTAGGTATTTTAGTGTTGGCTAAATTCATGGGTTAGACAAAACTCTGGGTCTTTTGAGCTGTAATTCTTTTTTTAGAAAATGACTCTGAAGATAGAAGATTGGAAGGACTCAGAAGAAGAAAGTCTGAAAGAATTAGAAGAAGAAAGCTGAAGAAAGAGAGTTGAAATTCCGCATCAACCAGAATGGGGTCCGCTCGAGCGACCACATCATCCGCTCGAGCGGACAGAGTTAGAATAGTCAGACGCCCAAACAGAACCTCATCCGCTCGAGCGAATAAGGCGACAGAGTCCAAGTTTATTTATAAACTGCTCTTCTAATCGTACACAAACTACTTGTTTTAATCCTAATGAAGTTATGCAACCTTAAGCACGATCTAAGGGCTATTTAAAGGACTCAAGGGCTATTCCAAAGATACTTCCTCATCTCTCAAAGTTCTGAGTTAGAGATTATCATTCAGAGAATTCTTTTCTAGAGATTTATTAAGGAGTTGGGCTGACAAGTTCTTTAGAGCCAGTTCTTCTGCATCCTTTGTAGAAGATTAACTTCTTGCAAGAAGACTTGAGTAGTCAAGCGCTGGTTTGAATCTGTTGTAATCAACGGTGTGAAGTCATTAAAGCGTGAATCAACACAAGGTAACTTCAGTCCTTGGGTAGGGGATATCTGGGGAAGAGATCTGAGTTTCTTGTAGTTGCAAGATTCATAGTATTTGATTTGATCTAGTTCAGAACGGTGGTTTTTCACACGGATAGGGTTTTCCACCTTAAATTTGGTGTCCTTGTGGTGTGTGCTTGTTTATTTTATTTCTGTTGCTTATTGTTTATTTTTGCACACTTTTGGATTGATTGTTTGAGTAAACCAATCTAGAAATCGCAGACCCATAAATCCTTTTCAATTGGTATCAGAGCGAGTTGCACTGTCTTGTTGTATTTGATCCTATAAGATTTCTAGAATGATGCTCAATAGAGAAGGGACATCAACTTCCAAGCCTCCTTTGTTTGATGGTTCTAATTATACATATTGGAAGCAAAGGATGATTGAGTTCCTTAAGTCCATTGACGATGATGTTTGGAATATTGTTGAGGAGGGCTACTCCAGACCTACAATTGTGGTTAATGGACAAACTGTTCCTAAACCTAAAGCCCAATGGACTAAGGTTGAGAAGCATACATCCAATTGTAATAATAAAGTTGTAAATAACATATACAATGGAGTGACTGCTGATGAGTTTCGAAGGATTTTCACTTGCAAAACTACAAAAGAAGCATGAGAAGTCTTACAGACAGTGTATGAGGGTACAGACACCGTGAAGCAAGCAAAATTGCAAAAGTTAACTAAAGAATCTGAAACCATCGTTATGGAAGAAGATGAGACCTTTGATCAATTTAATGCAAAGTTGAATGAGATTGTCAATTTTGTTTTCATTATAGGGGAAGAAATACCAGAACATAAGATTGTCAAGAAAATTCTAAGGTCTCTACCTTCAAAGTTCGATTCTAAAGTTGATGTTATTGAAGAAATAAGAATCTGGATACCCTCAAGGTTAATGAACTTGCTGGAAATCTACAAACTTTTGAAGCAAACCGTTTGAATAAAGGAAAATTAAAAGAGAAGGATATTGCTTTGAAAGCCATCTCAGAATCAAGAAAAAAGCCTGCAAAGAAAATTGAGTCTGATTTTGAATCTGATGCTAAAGATGATATGACTGAGTTTATAAAATGTTACAGAAAATACATGAAGACAAAACGAGCCAATAGAAAGAATTCCAAATCTGAGAAGAAGAATCCTGTAAAAGGGACTAAGTGTTTTGAGTGCCAAGGCTATGGTCACTATGCTAATGAGTGTGCCAACAAGAAAAATGGTACAAAGCAAAAGGCTCTCAACATAACTTGGGATGAAGAATCTTCTGAAGAAGAAACGGGAGAAGCAAAAGATCCCGAAGATGACCCTTCAAATAATGTGAATGGCAAGTTTGTGGCATTCATGGCTGAGTCTGTGTCTGACAATGATACTGATAATGAAGATGAGCCATCAGATCAAGAGATAGATTGGGAAGAGTTGTACCATACTACCTATGTTGATTATGTCAAGATGATCAAGTTTGGTAACAAGATCACTATCAAGTACAAGGCTGCTCAAGAAGAAAATTCTGCACTGAACACTGAATTAGAGCAAGCACTTAAAAATGTTCATCTCTTGAAAAGTCAGAAAAACTGTTTCGCTAGAAATTTAACTACTGATGGTCAAAAACTTGAGAAGGCTGAAAAAGAAGTCGTGCATTTAAAGCAAGAGATAGTGATATATATTGAAAGCTGAAAATCAAGACCTACAAGGAAGACTAAAGATCACTCTGTCTGAGCTTGAAGTCAAGCAAACTTCTCTAAACAAGATGAAAACTGGTTCGAAGACTCTTACACACATCTTGTGCAGTTAGAAGTCTCCTTTTGATAGAAGCGGTCTCGGTTATGATCATGGTGCATCCACTTCAAATACTAAATGTAAAACAATTTTTGTTTCAAGTGTTGCACATGCTACTCCATATACTGCACCTTCAAATAATGTGTTGGGTAGTTTCAAAAAAAAAAAAGAATGTGTCACGCGCTACAGCACATCCACTTGCCATCATTGTGGATTAAAAGGACACATTCGTCTCCATTGCAAGAAGGTACAAAGTCTACTTAAGACCAAGCAATGGCGGAAGAATTTTTCTCCACCCAAAACGGTTCAAATTTGGGTTCGAAAATTTGATTTGCCTAAGGAGGTTACTCAAATTCTGCTGAAAGATCAAACTACACAAGTGTGGATAACTGCATGTAACAAGCCCTAATCAAATAGGTCAAGCTCCTACCCCCAACGCTGCTATGAAGATTTTTTCAGGGGTAGTTTCTATTGAGGGGGAGCTATTGATCCTAATTGACAATTAAGATGCATGTTGTTATCTTTAACTTTGTCAAATTATGGACAAAAAGGGGGAGAAAGGTGATAGATCAAGGGGGAGAACAAGATGTTCAGAGCAAGAAGTTTAGAGGAAGTGCAGATCTATATTTTTTGCTATTTGCCAATTTTTAAATTTTCAATGTATTTTGGGTTTCGTTTTGGCAGATTAATTTGTATTGTCTTAGGGAGTTTTGTCCATGAATTGCCAAAGGGAGAGATTGTTAGGTATTTTAGTATTGACTAAATTAATGGGTTGGACAAAACTCTAGGTCTTTTGAGTTGTAATTCTGTTTTTAGAAAAGGACTCTGAAGATAGAAGATTAGAAGGACTCAGAAGAAGAAAGTCTGAAAGAATTAGAAGAAAGCTGAAGAAAGAGAGCTGAAATTCCAGATCAACCAGAATGGGGTCCGCTCGAGTGACCACATCTTCCGCTCGAGCGGACAGAGTTAGAATAGTCAGATGCCCAAACAGAGCCTTATCCACTCGAGTGGATGGTGGGTCTGCTCGAGCGGACAAGGCGACAGAGTCCAAGTTTATTTAGAAACTGCTTTTCTAATCGTGCACAAACTACTTGTTTTAATCCTAATGAAGTTAGGTAACCTTAAGCACGACCTAAGGGCTATTTAAAGGACTTAAGGGCTATTCCAAAGATACTTCCTCACCTCTCAAAGTTTTGACTTAGAGATTATCATTGAGAGAATTCTTTTTTAGAGATTTATTAAAGAGTTGTGCTGATAAGTTCTCTAGAGTCAGTTCTTCTGCATCCTTTGTAGAAGATTAACTTCTTGCGAGAAGACTTGAGGAGTCAAGCGCTGGTTTGAATTTGTTGCAATCAACGGTGTGAAGCCATTGAAGAGTGAAGCGATACAAGGTGACTTCAGTCCTTGGGTAGGGGATATCTGGGAAAGAGATCTGAGTTTCTTATAATTGCGAGATTCATAATGTTTGATTTGATCCAGTTCGGATCGGTGATTTTTCACTCGGTTAGGGTTTTCCACCTTAAATTTGGTGTCTTTGTGGTGTGTGCTTGTTTATTTTATTTCCGCTGCATATTGTTTTTTCTGCACACTTTTGGACTGATTGTTTGAGTAGACAAATCTAGAAATCGCGGACCCATAAATCATTTTCACTCTCTCTCTCTATGTGTGTTTTAGGGGGGGGGGGGGGGGGGGGGGTTGTACAACCTATCGTGGATGGTGGATCCTATGATTCATTATGTTGTAGCTTGAAAACTACTCGTAGTGATAGGACGACCTAACAAAATGAAATAAAGCGCGGAATGACAAAAGTGGCTAGCCGATCATCTCATTCACAGTGATAAACTTTTTTTTGAGAATGGGCACCTGATTTTCAGAGCTTGATTTCTCTTTTCTATTTGGGTCGTGAGCCTTAATTCCTTTCCAAGGAGCTTCTTTCTCAGTATCTCCTCTTGACTCCGTTGATCTTACATCCTGTGATGGCCTGTCAAACACAAATGTCAGTTCCTTTTATTGTTTTTTCCCCTTTTTCACACAATCTTATTTACCCAATCTAACCTAATTTCCTAAGATCGAACCTATTCTTTTTAAGGAGCAATTGGCTGACAGTTACTGTCTCCAAATTCTTAATGCGTTGGATTTGTCCCCTGATTCTATGGCCATCTCGTGTGGTACACTGCACCAATCTAGACCAACTGATTATGGGGCCCATTGATCACATTTACTATTGTTCTACTTGTGACGGCGGTCTGATCTGACTGGGTGATTGCAATAGTACTTTCAATGGACCTATAAATGGAGAATATAGAGATTGCCTAGTTGGTTGGGAACTCCACCTCACCTTTCACCCCAGATAACTAGGGATTGGTACCTGGGGCCTCTCCATTCATTTGTTGGCGCTCCCTCCCTGTGTGTGCAGGCATCCTCTCCTTGCATGTGACCCTTGCACATGCATGTGACCTCTCTTCTCTTGTGCAAGTACTCTCTGCCTGCTTGTGTGGGTGCTCTCATGGATACAAGCCCCTTGGCCGTGGGTAGCAAAAAAAGGGGTATATATAGTGAACTATATAAGGTCGGTCATTGCTTTGAAGAAATGGTAAAAGTCTTGTGTGCCATAGGTCATGTTAACGCAGGTTCAAGGCCTGCGAGCATGACTTTGTGCTGCACTGGGTGATGACCTTTTATATATAATGAGTACCCAAAACGGTATGAAACATTTGGCAAAGAGCTACTGAATTCCTAGCAATTCATGGAAAAGGGCTATTTTTGAATGATGTGAGGGGCAAAAGGTGAAGTGTCAAAGGTAGAGATATACAATGGACCAAAAACTCCTAAGGTGAAGGGCAGGTGGTCAGTAAATTCCTTATAGAGGAGGGATAATATTTGATGGTCAATTGTAAAACTCCACCCTTGATCCTTCACTTTTAGAAGCAATTTTTTTGGCTTCAGGAACTGTGGAATATAGGGCAAGCAAAATGCAAAAGATAATCTCAAATGTAAAAATGAACATTTGAACAAGTTATGAGTAACGCACTTGAAATAATCAATACCTTAGTAACAATGAACTATTGCCAAGATCTCCTGGGTGAATCCTTCTCTCATTTTGTGAACCTTCAGGTGATAAAAGCATCACAACATCCATGCAGTTTGAATTTCTGTACATCTGTTCATAAATCATTTTTTTCCAACAAAGGATTGTTCTTGGGATTATTACCAATGTCACGAATATTTACAGCAGATGAGTGCCACAAAAGTGGAAAAAAAAAAAAAAAATAATACCAGAGAAAGTAATTCAATGAGTTAAAATCGGCAACTTGTCTAGGCGTTACAACTTGTACCTTTACTTTAACTACAATTACATATGTAATCATTTATCACCTTTTTCTCATGCGGCTGAAAATGGCCCCATTTATAAACTATTTTTGCACCTTATTTATAAGTCACATGCATAAATGAGTGCAAACCGACTTGATCATAAGTATCCATTGCATGGGCATCTTTTACACATGTAAATGACCAACAACCCCTAATTTTTGAGGAATCATTTGCTTCCACATTATCCTAGTCCAAGAATGTGACAAGGTACATATTTACTAGTATCTGTATAGATTCCTAGAGCCGTACACCCGGAGAGACTGGCGAATTTTAGTTCTAAAGCATGTTTGGGGAATACTTAATGATTAAATTTTTAGTTTTTTTTTTTAAAATTCTTTTATATGAAATTGAAGTTCTAATCAAGTTTTTTTCTCTCTAGAAAAGAGAGTTAAGTAAAAGTATAAAACCAAGCAAAAACAAAGACAAGAAGACACCCATAAACCAAAAAAGAACAAAACACATCAAACCCAAAACCAGATCTTGGAGGTCTTTTTCCCTCCCAATTTAGTGAAGTTCTAATCAAGTTGAGAGGCCGTTCTTAAGTGTTTTGGCTGGAATCACATATACACAGATGTAATCTGCAGGACTCTAATTTTAAAACATTTTTTGCTTTTGGTATCCATTTCGGTTTTGCCCAGTATGGTATGAAAATGATGCAAAATATGAGATTTTCGAAGGATGATAGCTTCTCGAAACCATCTCATCACTCTTAAATTTCTCGTCATACTTACCCAAGCAAATTAATCCAACCAAAATATGAAATTCAGTATCACTATTAATTACTTAATTCTTCTTAGAACCTTTGTTAGGCTCCGTCCCGAGTTAATCAAAATTAACTCTGATTAAGTGAGATTAAGACTAACTAATCATGTTTAATTGAACTAATGGTGATTTATGGCCAAATGGGACTAAGTTAGCCTAAAATGAATAAATTAGGCTTAATGAAATGATAATCGAGGTTATTAAGTGAATTGAATTGAGTTTAGACTCAAACAAGGAAATTGAGAACTTTTTCGTAAATACGAATCTTTACGTATTTTGTCAGATACGAAAACTTCTGATACCAACATGCGTATCTTGACGAGTACGATAATTTTCATAGTAGACTCGAAGTTGTTCGACGAGAAACGGATCAAATTGACCTTCATTTGACTCGAATTGTAATTGGGAGAGATTAATGGACTTAAATGCAAAATGAAAGCTTATATAACCTAAAATAAGCTCATTCATCTCATTGCAAACCCTGGCTCATTCTTCATCCTTTTTCTCTTCTTTCTTCCATTTCATCTTCATCAAGCATCAAGTTATAAGTTAGGAGAGATCCAAGTGAAGAGATTTCATCTCCTTCACCTTCTTCATCTTCTCCTTGAGGTCTTTTTAGAGCTACAAGGTTTGAGTTGATGATTTTCACCTCAAAGGCAAGCAAACAAAGAGGCTTTGTTAATTTACCTTCAAATCAAAGGCAAGTATATACATTTCTAGTGATTTATGATTTTATAGAACTTGTATGAACTCAAGGAGTTCAAAAATATAGATTTTGTTCAGAACTTTTGAAGCTCGAAATGAGCTTCTGGGTGAATTTCGGCTAACCGCGGGGCTAACCGTCAGAAATCCCCAGTTTGGTCAGTCTCTGGAAAGCTGACCGCCAGCTAACCGCCGAATTTCGGCTAGCCGAAAGGTAACCGCTGAGCTGACCGAAATTGAGTCAGAAATGCATCAGAAAACGAGCTTCTGGAAAGCTGACTGTGAGCTAATCGAACCTGGTTCGGCTAACCGCTAGGTAGCCGTCGAGGTAACCGAACCTGACCAAATTATTCATAGTGAGTGAAAATTTGACTAATCAATCGAACCTAACGGTCCTCTCGACTGGAAGTGATTTTTGGATTTTGCGTGGACTAAGATCGCTTATGTGATCATAGATACTCCTCATTTAGTTAAGACGAGTCGTGAGATAAATTGTGACTGATCTAAATTGAAAGCCTAGTCGTTGAGGCTAATATTAGTATATCTAAACCTTCATAAGTGTTAGCTAAGGTTATCTTAATGCACAAATTTAACTAAGTAATGTCATCTATAGTAATACGTGCATTGATAATGAATGATTTACTCAATTGTTGGTTTAGAGAATTTTTTTAGAATTGGAGTATGATTGATTAGAATCGTTAATGAGTCTGGCACTACATAGTGGTTTCCTAAATTCATCATGGAGTTGAACGGAATGAATTAATGAATGGACAGTTATAAAAGTAACAGTGTAACGAATAATCCTACTGCAGTAGATGGATTTGGAGGCGTTCCGGAGCTACGTGGTGATACCAGTGATCTCTGATCCAGACACTGGGAGATCCCAACTTATTGGACCGAAAAGTCATAGACTGAAAAGTCATATATTGGACTGGCGAGTCCTATTGATAAGTCATTAATAGATGCTTAATGTAATGAATGAACGGATATGAAATGTTTCATTTAGGAAGAACCGATTTGAGTTGAAACCAATACTATTGTAGTTGCCAATGTCACCGTCGTTATCACTTGTGTTTACTATTGCACAAAGACTATATACTATTGATTGTTTAGAAATGTTAAATCAATGAATTGTCGTACATGCCATAGATCTGTATATATATTGTTGAACCGTCGTGTTCACAGTATTACTTATGATATTACAGGCCCAGTTGCCCGTGCCGGTCCCGTAGAGACCGTACCGTCAGCGGAAGAGGCCCATCCGATACCTCCAGGAGGTTTAATCGAATAGACATGATCTGAGAGCAAATACGTTGGAACATTTTGGAAACTTTTTTAGAAATGTTTTTATGTATTCATTTTTGGGAATTGTATATGATGTCCCCTGCATTGTATTTTGAATATGCAGTAGTTGACTTAATTAGAATGAAATCGTGTATATTAAACTTTACTTTGCAAGTAAAGGACTTGATTAGTTTTAGATGGTTGTCAATGTATATTTATTTGTATATTTCCACATAATTGTACATTGACAGGTACGTATGCAAGATCCCTTATGGACTTCGTCTTAACTTCGGTTAAGTCAGGATTTACGGGAGTAAGTATGATTGCCATCACGACCCGGGATTAGCCCTAATGACTCTGATCTCGGACTTGGGTCGTGACAACATTGCAATTAGAGTAAGTAATCACTTGACCCAAATGTTCTTTGTAATCGACATCAACGTACGTCACGAGAGTTACACTCACCAAGTTGAGATGACTGATTATATTTTTCGAGTCGCTTACACTGAAATTTTTGTGAATGGTCACAATAAATTAGTCGACACTACAGATTGGAAAATGGAGCTTATAGTTAGAAACACCCTATCGTAGTTGATTGTTTTTCATTTTTCTGCCGACGCTTGCCTATTACTACCTTAGAGATGATCCAGATGTCTTCTGTACTGTTCTTGAGTTTTTGTAGTATAATTAATTGGTCCTTTGTTAAAAAAGCAAAAAGGCACAAACATGCAAATCAGGTGGCACAAACTAGTAAGACCAATTAGCCAACACTCAAATGATTAGAATATTATGTGAGAAGTTTAAGGATCGACTCTTTTACTAAAGGGAGATAATAGTACCTGGAGATGGCTTTTGACATGAGATATTCCCAGTCCTTTCACACCCATCAGCTGCAATATACGCTTTGGTGTCGCTTCTGGAATAAGAAGAAGAAAAATAACAAGGAAAGTGCTACAAATCATCTTTTGATGCTTAAATTTCCTACTTTTCTTTTATTTTCTTTTAATTTTCTTTCATGGGGTTTTCATGGGTTTTAGTACTTATGGATGAGATGTACTTTGCCTTTAATCAATCGAAATCATCCAAATTCAGGGCATACAATGAAAAACGGCTCTTCTTATTGCCATGTGCAAAGTGAAATTTACATTTTCTTATGTTCAATGACAAGTACAAAATCATATCTTATGATATACATATAATTTCCTATAATTTGCAAGCGTTTGTTGCCTATTTAGCTTTTTTGGATCTGGTTCAGGTCCATTGTATTGGGCAGTTCGGTTGATCTTCGATGTCAATTATTCATTAGGCCATGTTTCCCTTCATTGGCCATTGTTCCTTAATAATATGATCTAAGTGATCCACTCAATGGCCTACAAAGTGGAGGGCCTATATCAATCTTGATCAGAAAAAATCTAAGATAATTAAGATATCCATTCCAACATCTCTCTCTCTCTCTCTCTCTCTCATGGCCTGCGCATTAGTTGGTTGCATAGGCCAATAATTGGATGGCTGGGATCATCCATTGAGCATGATGTAAATAAGGAAGGACCTTTGAAGGAGGAGGAGAAGGTGGAGAAGGAGGAGGGAGAGGAATTCTTGTGAAATTTCATGCATAAAAGCTTACTGTATGGTCCCCCAAGACAATTGACGGCGTCGATGAAGTGGCCATGAAGCTCCGGGGTCCATCGGAGGCGTGGAACCTGAGATCTTCTGTAGTTTCTTACACCAGTTCTCTGAGACTCACTCATTTTTGTTCATTGAGAAGGAGAAGCTTATTATAAGAGCTTGGACGGTGTAAGTTAGGCATGCCAGTATTCTTCACTAGAAAGATGAGATGACTTTTAAGGGTTAAAGAATAGAACAAAAAGTAGAGTCTTTGACCATGAAGTTTAGAGACCATGGCCATTCAACACATGCTATAATTATTGCATACGGGTGTGGAATTCTGGTACAATCCTTCCATTGGGTGTGGAACACATTTCACATGCCTTCACTTCTATATTATAAATGGCACATTAATGCTGCTTGTCTTTTCTGATAAACTGTAATGGCTTTTTTTTTTTTTTTGGGTATTGAATGGCCATGTTTAGGGTGAGTATGTCAGCTCTACTAATAGAGTTCAATGAAGTAAAGTTAATTTTGAAGAAAGAATAAAATATAAGTAGGTTATGATGGTATTTTATTTTTAATTATTTGTTATGGAAATTTTTTTATTTTTTGTATGTGAAAGTGAAGGTTTTTTTTTTAAATTTTAAAGGTGGTTGCTTTTTTACTTTTTTTTGAAAATGATGGAGAGAGTTTTGAATTAAAGTGTTTTTGATGTGATTTCTTATCTGATAAATAGAGGCTTTATTTGACTTTTACTATGTTAGTAAAGTGCCAAACTAGCCCGATATTGATGTATGCTTGGTGTGGTGAAGATATAAATCATGTTACCATTAAAAAATAAAAGAGAAAAGATAATTATTATCATGTACAACCTTTTGTCTTCCTCTTCTAGTAACGCTGTATAATCTATACATGAGGCAATAAACAAAAAAATCACACCTGCTCAAAATTATTTTCCTCTCATGTGTTGGCTCTGGGCTAAATTACACTCCAATAAGAGTTGTGTTAGACCCCGACCCAGACCTTTACGATTAGTTTGTGTTTAGTCCTAAGTGAGTTTAGTTGTTGTTGAGTTAGAAGTAATTAGTTTTAGTCTTGGACATAGCTTTGGGAATTTTGAGAACGTTTAGTATTAGTCAGACACACTCAGGAAGGCCTGAGTGCGCGTGTAAGCTTTGGAAGATCGTATCGATTTCCGTGTGAGTGTGAGTTTGATTTCATTTGAATGATGTTTCGACGTGTTGCAACTTTCGTTTTAAGCCCATTCATGTTTGAAGCCCAAAAACCCATGTTTTGGCCCAAAGAGGGTAAAATTGTCTTTCTTGCACAAAATCTGGACACAATTTTTGAGATCTCAAAACCATGTCAAAAATATACTTTTTGGAAACTAGATTTTTCGACGATCGTTTTATCCTTCTTCGTCGAAGTCATCCGAGGCTCCCAAGATCGTGTTTTGAGCACTTCAAGTTCAGCTAGTTGGGGCCCATTTTCCTTACTTAAGCCCCATCTCCCCCTCTTTTCAATCATTTTACCAAATCTCTGCAAGTTCTTGACCTAGGGCTGAAATCCCTCTTGTTTCTTTCCATCTTCCTCACCTTGCATGTCATAGCTAGAGATCACCAAAGGAAATTATAAGAATATCATCTTCTTCATCTCTTTGCAAGCTTTCCATTGATACAAGCTTATTGGAGTTTCTTGTGGCTCAAGCCCTACATTTTCTTCCTCCTCTCTTGTTTGACCTTCTCTAGGTAAGAGTTTCCACTCATAATTTTCATGGAGTTATTTTGGTCCCTTAAGATCTTGTTTTTCAATTGAAAACCCCTTTTTATGAAAATGGGTTCTTTGCTTTCATTGTGTTAAGTTTGGTATGGTTTTCTCTTGGGTTTTCTTGTAGTGTTGGCTTAGCTTTTGAGTGAAGTGCTTGGAGAGGATTTTTAGCATTTGGACAAGGCAAGTAATCTCTATAGGACCATTGTGCATGTGTATTTTAAGCTACATTGTTGTTTTGGAAATTTTGCATACGAATATGTTTACAAATTTCATGATCTCGTTTTCTTCGGATAGAATGAGCAAGATTGGAAAAAATATGTGTGTTTTACCCTTGGAGAGCATGTAGGCTCAAGGGAATGCAGGTGGAATGAGAATAAGAAGAAGGGTAGAAGAAGATGTGAGAAACCTGCACTGAACCGCGCGTCCCTTGCATTGGCGGTCAGCCCGCGGCTGGCCGCCAGTCCCCACTTCGGCTAACCGAACTCGGCGGTTACTTTTCCAGTAGCTGGCTTTTGCATCAGGGTTCGGCGGTCAGCTCGCGGTTAACCGCCAGCCTCCCTTGCGGCTAACCGTAAGCCAACCGTGGGCATTTCGGTTCCTTTTCCAAAGAGCTGTTTCACACCTGGGTCTCCAGCGGTCACCTTGCGGCTAGCCGCCAGTTCCCATTTCGGCTAGCCGACAGCTGACCGCGAGCTGACCGAAATTGACACATTTGCTTGTTTTGAAGAGTTTTTGCAAGAATGAAAACTAGAACATGTTTAGGGGGCTTTAGCCTCATATTATGCACTCGAAACTCGAGATGTCCTTGAACTTCGGGGGCACCAATTATGTTTTAATTCCAACATCTGGGCTTCGGCTGCATAACGATCAACCAAGGGTCCTTGCATGAACTTGATAGGCTTTGAATTCGTGCTTTGGTTTCGATATAATGAAGATCCTCGTGTACTCGTTTTGAAGTTAAATACAAGCTAGTTTTGAAGATGTGTTTCAAGAAAAAAAAAAGGGGGATCACTTCCTAAGCGTGTTATGCATATTAATTATGCCCTTGCTAGTCGTGTTCATCGTGTTTGATAAGTGATTTCCCCCTTGTTATCTCGACGTGTTTAGACCGTGTTTCGCGTGTTTTGTGCATTCATGAATTAAGTAAACACCATTGAGCTTAGACTGCCCTTTCAGTCTGATCCACTGTCTAGGGGTCTTTAAACATGTGGACTGTCTGCAGACTGGTCGTGTATTTATTACACATCGTGCGTGTCCGGTTCCGCGGCCGAAATTTCTGTCTTTGTGGGAAATCGTGTCGTGCTTATATTATGTATATCGTGCTTGTCGTGCGTGCTTGCTCTTTTCATTATATATAAATGATGGAGAAATGATGAGCTCTTTGTGGATTGTAACTATTCATGATATATTATGTATTCATGCTAGTTTGTTTTGGTATCTCAGCTTTGTCGCATTCTTGAAAATGTACTTCAGTTTTGATAGTATTTCATATCAAGGATTTGTTTATATGTTTTCTCTAAATGTTATTATTCATGTTCATGCCTAAATTGATTACCTGCCAAACCGTCGTGTTTGACCCTTGTTTGTTGGTGCCCAGGTGCAGGAGACGTTACCTTTGAGGAGGAGCGTCAGGAGGAGGCTTGTGAGCCAACCCCTGTGAGAGAGTGGCAGCCCGACGATGTCATCTAGACGTCGGGCGTGTTCTTAAGTCTCGTCACCTTTTGTAATGGGGTTTCTTTGAGTTATATTTTGGAGAATTGTATTGGCCTCTGTTGGTCTCTTATGAAATTGTAACTAAACTTAATCACTTTCTTGTTCGTCTTATAACTTGAATATTAATGGGGATGCCTTGTTAGCTGCTTCTTTGATACTATGTCGTGTTATTATTTGTCATGGCACCTAAACATTGTAACGGTGCTCATCGTGATGTGTTTTGCTACACGCTTCCGCAAAGCTTGTACGTGTGAGTCAGATTCCTCGTGCCTTTGGGAATCCTCACCGCGGGAACCTGTGGGAAAGTATCATCTACTGCGTCGCGGGCCCGGGATCCGTTCCGGGGTCGCGACAAGTTGGGCTTAGCTTAGGGCACATTTTTTTACGTCAGTGGACTTTTTTCCTCTTTTTGTGGGGAAAAAGAATTCCAACAATCCTTCACAATAATTTAAATGTAGTATTTTTGAAATTAATCAATTACTAGTGAATGACAATACATGTCGTCAAGAATTGTTTGGTGGGATCTATCATGGAAAAAAAATCAAGGGTTTCTTCATTTGCATTAGATTACATAGGAATTCATGATTAAATGATGAGTCTACCTTCACGTTATTAAAGAAGTGAGGGGTGAAGGACCTAGAATGAGGGTGTAGGTTATAAGGTAGTAAGGTAGATGAGACCTCGACTTTCTTAGGACTTGAATTACTTGGGTCATGGTCATTCATTTCCCATCTTCCATTCATTCAATTTTCATAGAAAAAGGTTATTTCATACTCATTTTTGGATATTCATTTTTTATCCTCATTTTATAACTACTTAGGGCATGAATTTCTATGTATTCTATGCAAACAAACATACCCCAAAAGAGAGAATTCTTAAGGTTTACATATAGTAGTGCCATCCATGAATACTCTCATGTCCATTGCTATCATCCTCCCATCAATGGACACCTGCACTTCATGGCATTGAAATTTCTCATGTTAAAAAAAATAAAAAAAAATAAAAAAAAATAAAGCCATATTTATACAACGTCCAAGCATTTGCGATGCACAAAATGTCTCAATTCTTTATGAGCTCAAAACTTTCACAATTTAGTTTGGAGGCTTTCCACGAAAAAAAAGGAAAAAATGAACTAATTTTATTTTACTTTACCAAAAAAAACCTTCCCTATGGAAGGGGTTAGAACCTCTTTTACCTGCCTCCAGAGAATTTGGTTTCCATTGAACTAAAAATCCCAGCGGTATGCAACCCTAAAAATCAACAATAGAAGTAACATCTAAGCAATACTTCACTAGACCTTAAAAGCACATTGTAAGGATGGGAGCAACTATGTCATTATGAGAAAGGGACTAGGAGCTGAGTAGATAGCATTTTTTTCTTATTGGTATCAACATCTTACATCTTGAGATTTGAATGGTATACACATATGCACCTGTGCGTCGTATATTTTAGAAAATGCATTGCCCTGTTCCTGTTGCATCCACATTTTAATTAACATCAAGGGCAGAGAGTCAAAGGAGTCGGACCCAGTATACCAAAAGTTTGGCAATGACTTGGCTGAGTTGCTCATTTCCGAGTCACTACGGTTAGACAGAGTTTTAGAATTGCAGTTCAAGGAGGAAATTTTCAAAATTGCTAACCTTCCTGTGGGCGCATCTTGATTCATAACAATCAAAGGCTTAGAGTAGATCTTGGAGCTCCTAATGTGGATTAATGACCAGTTAGATACTGCTAAAGGCTGATGATCATAACCATTACTTACAGGTTACAGCCCAGAAGTTAATGGTTTTATCAATGACTAATAAATTTTGAGCCCCTTAAATAGATGGTCCCAGACATCAAATTGTGCCATATCAGGATTCAAATTGGTTGGTTATAGGCAACTTGTAGTTTAGCTTTAACCTTCACTTTTATTCGGGCCTGAGACTGACAAATTAAAGCATGACATCAGCATATAAATAAGAGTTGCAAATCACATATAACTTTAAATTGACCAAATCAAAGCCATTTTAAGGCTGAAAAATGGATAATTTAGGTGAAACTGAACTTTTGTTTGCATTAAGCCAAAAGTCATCTACTAGAAATCCAGATGGTTTTGAAGACCCTTGGCCTTTTGACTCTTGAGCTGTTCTATTATTTACTTAATTATACAAGTTGTAACAATGCAATGTCACAAATATTATATAACTAAACATATGTGAGAACGGCTCCTCACCCCACTGGTAAGGAGCTGCAGCTCTTATTGGGGGGTCAATAATGCCTCCCTCCTTCTTGCATATGTGAGTCACTATTACCACACATATGTGAGTTGTGTCTCTTTGCATGTACGCGTGGGTTCCCATTCCCATCACCTCACAAGTGTGAGTTATGTCTCCTTGCATGTGTGAGTTCGAATTACCTCACATGTGCAAGTCTCACAGGGTCTCAGCCCCTTCGTTGGGATACACCAAAAAAAAAAACACACACATAATAAATGGGATATGAATGTTCTCAAAGACCTTTTTACCAATCCTATTTATGTTGAAGATATTGGTAAAATTTATACCCCTGAATCCAATGGTAAGGATGAAAGGGTTTGCCCTTTTCGAAAAATGACCGGCTTACATAAAATTGGCTTAATAATTAATCTACTATAGAAATGAAGCTGATCTCAATCCGCTTGTCAATTGGAAAGCTCTTTGGAGACTCCCTTCCCTCTTCCCCAAAGGGTTCTAATGTTTGGTCGGGAATGTCTCGGAAATGCTATCATGTTAAGAGCTATGATTAAATTAAAGATTAACTCTTTGGATGATAAATGTCCTATTTGTGGAAAAAAAGGACTCCTCAGTAGGGCACATTCTTATGGTTTGAGATTATGCTAGGGCGAGTTGGTTTGGCTTGTAGTGGGGCATTCAATTCAACTCTGTATGCCCTATGGAGCTAATGGAATGGTGAAAGAACACAGGTGAGCAAGGCCACCTGAATCCTCCACTTGGTGACGATCACTCAAATATGTTGGTTCTTTTCATGTTGCGGACCATTTGGATAGGTAGGAATGACTTCCTTCTTGTAGGTCAATCATTAGATCCCTTTGAGGTCATTGGCACATAAGATGCTTGAAGATCCCACAAGCCACTGAGCGATCATTTCTTACGAAAAGATGGAAAACTTGTCGAGGTTCCTAGAGTGATCTCTAACAAAGGAGATCTTGTGATCTTCTCGAACACAACCTATAAGGCTAAGGATGGAAAATTCACCTATGTATGTGTTATTGAAAGCCCAAGAACGAATCCTCGAGGGGGGGGGGGGGGTTGAATAGGGTGAGCTCTAAGAACCTAAACCAATTGGGATTCTTTTACCTTTTATGTCAATTAGTCTTTAATGAAGATTAATTATCTTGTGATAGAAAGTTGTACCTAAGATAAGCATACACAAAGAACAACCAACTACACTCTTCATTCAAACAAGTACATCATTCATATAAAGAAGGTAAAAGATCAATCACCATAACAAGCATATTTACAGTGGTTCGGCCAAATTGCCTACATCCACTCCCGGTACTCCTACCGGATTTCACTAACTCAATTAAGGTTTAGGATCACCTCAAACCTTAATTGAGGTGATCCTAAACCTTAATTGACTATGCTTTTCAAGGCTAAGCACCAACTTTAACAACAAGATGTTTTCTCTTAAGAAATATGCCTATGAATGCATGGATTAAGAGAACTATATAAGTGCAAAAGAGTGCCTCTAAATAGGCTAAATAGAAATTGAAAACTCAACTTCTAGAAACATGCATATGGATGACAAAGTCTATGAATAATGCATTTACTAGAAATAACTCTTTCTCTTTAAAAAGATGAAACTTTGATTGATGCAAAGATGATAATCATATGATTGAGAAAGAGTTATTTGTCTAACACATGAAATTAATAAAGTGAGCTAACTTGTTCTTAAAGAAGATAAACTAAAGTTTAACAAGTTAGTTTTGAAACAAGAAGACAATTTCATGTGAAACGAAGACTATATGTTGGATTTATAATGCTATGAGATTTTTAAAGTTCTAAGCATGTTATGAAAAACAACACTTCAATAGAAAATCATCTATTTAATCATGCATTGAAGAAAATCAAAGATAATGAAACAAAACATGATTTTAAAGGACTTAGGATAAAGGAAGCACACCCATTTTGAAGATCAAAGATTGAATCAATGGAATGACTTCATAATCCCTTCAAAGATGCTCTAGAAAAGTTGTAAGTCCTTGGCCTCAAAAATCCCTTGAAGTTCAGCAACTTTTTCCAAACAAAAAGCCACTTTTTATAAAGAAAAAGTTCCCAACGGCTAGTGCCCGGTCGACCTGGTACAGGGCCGGGTCGACTGGGTACACACAACGGCTAGAGAAATGACCGTTGATGCTCAACATCCCTGTCGACCCGCAGTGTGCCCGGTCGACCGGGTCCCTTGGCCCGGTCGACCGGCCACACAGGCAGGTCGACCTGTAACTGCCCAGAATTTCTGAATTTTTTGAAACTTGCAACTTTAGAGGGCATCTTCCAGGGGACTTTGAGACACATTTCTTAAGCATGAATTCATGACTGAAAAAGGATGAAAACTGATTTTCTAAAGTCATGAAAACTCCAAATCAAAATAATGATTTTAAAGAAAGAACCTTTGGAAAGCTTGAATGATTTTTGATATAAAAAACTCCATGATCTCAAGAGACAAAACTGAATTGAAAACCATGCATATCATATGATAAAAACAAAGATTAAGAAAGAGAAATATGCATGAAGATCCTAAGAAAAAGAACATGAATGAATGAGAGGTCAAGCTTAAGAAAATGAATGCATCCTATCAAATTGCAACAAAATAAAAACTCTAACAATCTCCCCCTTTGCAATTTGATGGCAACTCTAGAAGCTTGAACTCTCTCTCAATTTCCTTTGAATCTTGAACAACAAATTCTTTGGATCTTTAAGGAGCTTTGGATAATTAAGGAGCTTTGGATATTCGGGAGCATTTGGATATTTTGGAGCTTTGGATTTTCCTTGTGAGAGCGACGACCTTAGACAACCAAACCTAGTAGCTACACAAATAACACTCTAGGCAAAGCAACTCCCCCTCAACATTAGCAACCCTTGAATCTTCTCCCCCTCAATTGGTGAACACCTTGAGGAACACTTGATATTTCTCTCCCCCTTTGACATCTAATTGCAAAGGAGCCTGCCCATCAAAGATAAAACATACAACCTTGTTAGTAGCACTTGTTTATAAGAGATATAAAAATAAAATGTGATAACAGGTGATTAGCCGACAAGAATTTAGAATTCAGGGCAAGGGCCAACGCCCAATTGATGTCTCAATTTTATGAACCGATCATTTCCAAGGGGTTTAGTAAATAAGTCAGCCAATTGAGTATCTGTAGGATCAAACATTAACTCAATAGTGCCTTGGTCAGCATGATCATGCAAGAAATGATAGCGAATGTCAATGTGCTTAGTGCGAGAGTGCTGAACATGATTTTTAGAAATACTAATGGCACTAGAGTTGTCACACATGATAGGCATGCATTGTTGTGGAACATTATAATCTAACAAAGTTTGTTTCATCCACAACAATTGGGCACAACAGCTACCTACAATAATATATTCAGCTTCTGCAGTAGATAAGGATACAGAATTTTGTTTTTTGCTATGCCAGGCTACTAAGCAGTTCCCTATGAAATAGCAGCAGCCACTAGTGCTTTTCCTATCGTCTATTGATCCTGCCTAATCTGCATCACTATATCCAATTAATTGCAGAGTTAAGTCATGAGGATACCAGATACCATAATGAGAAGTCTCATTGATATATTTTATGATACGTTTAACAGCTTTAATATGAGACTCTCGGGGATCAGATTGATACCTAGTTCATATTCCAACGTTAAAAGAGATATCAGGGCGGCTAGCAGTGAGATAGAGAAGGCTTCCTAGCATGCTCCTATAAAGTTTCTGGTCAGCTTTCTTGCCCTGAAGATCACTAGAGATTTTAGTAGTGGAGCCCATGGGATTGCAACTAGTCTTAGATTCTCCTAAGCCAAACTTTTTCACTATTTCTAGAGCAAACTTGGATTGACTAAGAAAGATACCATGATCAGTCTGACTAACTTGTAATCCTAGAAAGAATTGCAGGGGACCGACCAGTCTCATCTCAAAAGTGGAGCTCATCAATTTTGAAAATCCTTGTGCTAGTTTCTCTGAAGTAGATCCAAACACTATATCATCAACATAGATTTGAGCTCCAAGAATGTCTTGATCAATCTTCTTGATAAACAGGGTATTATCAACTTTTCCACAATCAAAATCATTTTCAATCAGATGATTTGTAAGCTTTTCATACCAAGCCCTTGGTGCTTGTTTTAATCCATATAGAGCTTTCTTGAGTTTGTATACATACTCAGGATGATGAGGGTCTTCAAAGCCTTCTGGTTGAGTAACATAAACATCTTCTTCAATTTATCCATTCAAGAATGCACTTTTGACATCCATCTGAAATAGTTTGATTCTCATGCTACTCGCATAACTCAATAGAATTCTTATGGACTCCAAACGGGCTACAGGAGCAAAAGTTTCTTCAAAATCAATTCCTTCTATTTGAGCATATCCTTTTGCAACTAGTCTTGCCTTGTTTCTCACAACATTTTCAGATTCATCTGACTTGTTCTTGAAAATCCACTTAGTGCCAATGGGATTTTTCTATGCAGGTAAAGGAACAAGATCCCAAACATCATTTTTCTTAAATTGATTCAATTCTTCTTGCATAGCTTCCATCCATTTAGATTTTGATTCAACCTCAGAAAAACTCTTGGGCTCGATTTGAGAAACAAAGGAGTAATGAGCACATAGATTTTGAACTTGTCTCCGGGTCATAACCCCACTGCTGATATCTCCAATAATATTATCCAATGTGTGATTTTTCATTAATTTTGTTGGAACAATAGCTTTGGAAGGAATGATATCATTACTATCTTTTGGACTAGATTGATCAATATCCATTTCAACTTCATCATCATCTTGAAGAATTCTTCCAACTTGATTCGTGTCACGATGACAACATGAGCTGACTCCATTATGGTCATGGTTCTATGATTAAATACTCTGTATGCTTTGCTCCTTTCAGAATAGCCTAGGAAAATTCCTTCATCAGATTTAGGCTCAAATTTTTCTAACTGCTCCCTATCTCTTAGAATATAACATTTGCTTCCAAACACTTTCAAATACCCCAAATTAGGTTTCCTTTCAAAATAAAGTTCGTAGGGGGTTTTGTTGGTATTCTTAGTGAGATAGACTCTGTTTATGAGATAACAAGCAGTATTCACAGCTTCAGCCCATAGATTACGAGAGAGATTCTTTTCATTAAGCATTGTCCTAGCCATTTCTTGAATAACTCTATTTCTCCTTTCAGCCACTCCATTTTGTTGAGGAGTTTTAGGAGCAGAATATTGATGATTAATTCCATGACTCTCACAAAATTTAGCAAATCTTTCATTTTCAAACTCTCCCCCATGATCACTTCTAATCTTCCGAATTTTACAATCCTTTTCCACTTGTATCTTATTGCAAATTCTTATGATATTGTCCACAACATCTGATTTGGCATGTAGAAAAGCAACCCATCCAAAACGAGAATAATCGTCTACCATAACCAGAATAAATTTCTTTCCTCCAATACTTTGCACTGGTGCAGGTCCAATCAAGTCCATGTGGATTAATTCACGAGGACGAGAAGACGATATATCCTTTAAACCTTTAAAGCTCTTCTTGATTTGTTTTCCCAGTTGGCAAGCCTTGCAGAGTTCAACTTTTTCATCACTTAACTTGGGAATCCCTTTCACAATTTCATTCTTTGACAAGGTTTTCATCAATTTGAAATTTATGTGACCCATCCTTTGGTGCCATAAGTAATTCTCTTGATCTTTAGTTATCAAGCACCTAGATTCATTGTCATCACATTCTTCTATAATGTAAATGTTTCCTTTTGTCCTTGATCCAGTAAGAATAACTTGATGGGTTTTATCATTTACCACTTTGCATGATTGACTGTCAAAGACTACCTTGTTTCCTTTGTCACATAATTGGCTAATGCTAAGAAGATTATGTTTCAATCCTTCCACAAGAAATACATCATTTAGAATTGGTATTTGATCTCCTTTCACACTTCCCTTGCCAATGATTTGAGCTTTACTATTATCTCCAAACGAAATATTTCCTCCATCATATTCCACTATAGAGCTGAATCTAGATCGGTCTCCTGTCATGTGTTTTGAACAACCACTATCTAAGAACCAATTAGGGTTTTCCTTTGCTTTTAAAGCGGTTTGAACTAGGAGACTCTCAAAGTTTGTTCCTTTTACTGTCCAAGTAGATAAAGGAGATTTATAGGGAATAGTCTTGGGGACAAATTTGAAAGGTATTCTAGAGGGATTTTTGAGAGACAACCTAATTTTGTATGGACAATTGGGGACCAAATGTCCACTACGATTGCAAAAATGACAAGTCCATCTAGGTGTATAATTTCTCTCAACTATAGGTTTGTGGGGACTCTTAGAAAATGTTTGAAAACTATTCTTCATGACACTAGGGGAACCTTCAAAACCTATTCCATTCTTGTCACCATAAATTTTATGCATGCCCAACATTTGATAAAATTTGTCATTTCCCAAGGTGAATTTATCAACAATGAATTTTCCTTTATTGAGTTTTATTTGGAGAGAGTTTGTTTCAAGTTGACTAGATTCAAGCTTGGATTGTAAATTATGAATTTGTTTTTGAGCATGAGTTAAATCTTCATTAAGAGTGGTGATTTGATGTTCCAAGTTGTTTTTCTCATTGATTGTTAATTTCAATTCATCTTTTTTGATATTTACTTCATTTACAAGCTTTTTGGAATCTTCTTTTAAAATTTTATTTTTCTTAATTAAGATTTCCCAATTTTCATATAGTTCATCATATGCTTGTTGAATTCCGTTATCTTCATCTTCTTCATTTGTTTCTTCTTGCCCTAATGTGTCATCTATTAATGTATTATGCTCATTGCTATCTTCAATAGATGAAAGTAGAAGCCAATTAGGGAAATTTTCATCTTCATCATTAGAGGATTCATTTTTGTCACAATCTTCATCTTCCTCATCCCAAGTTATGTTTAATGCCTTTTTTCCTTTCTTATCCCCTTGTTCAAATTCTTTAGGGGTGGAGCAATTTTGGGCAATGTGTCCAAACCCCTTGCAATTATAACATTGCACATCCTTTTTAATAAGAGATCCTTTGGGATTTCTTTGAAATCTAGGACTTTTGCTTTCATCAAAACTTCTATTGTTCTTGTTGTTCCTAAAGAACTTTTTAAATTTCTTAACAAATAAAACATTGTCCTCATCACTATCAACCTCACTTTTATTTTCTTTAGTTTGAGAGGAAAAAGCTACTCCTTTCTTTTTGTCTTGAACTTCAAAGTCTAATTCATATGTAAGGAGATTTCCTCTTAGTTCTTCAATTTTGATTTTGTCAACATCTTTGCTTTCTGTTATGGCTACAATTTTAGGTTTGAATCTTTTAGGGAGAGATCTTAAAATCTTTCTTACAGCCTTAGATTCATCCATCTTTTCTCCTAGACCTATAAGAGAATTGACAATTTCCGTGAATTTTGAGTAGAACTCATCAAATGTTTCTTCTTCACGCATTTTAATGTCTTCTAATTTAGAGGCCAGCATTTGAATTTTGGCTATCTTGACTTAATTAGTCCCTTCATGGGTGGTCTCTAAGGTATCCCAAACTTCCTTAGCAGTAATACAATTCACTACCCTGTTGAACTCTTCTTGAGACAAGGCACAATACAAGGCATTTTTAGCTTTAGCATTTAGATTTGCCCTTTCTTTCTCTCCTTGAGTCCAGTCTTTCTTAGGCTTAGGCTTGATAGATATGACGTGTCCTTCTGAATCTTGTTCAGTGATAATGAGTTCATGATACCCTTCTTCAATGATATTCCAAACATCTAGACTTTGAGATTCTAGAAAGACTTGCATCCTAATCTTCCAATACCGGTAATGAGGGCAATTAAACAAGGGTGGTCTATTAGTGGCATGACCTTCTCCTAATTGGGCTTGCATAGTTACCACAAAAGCAAAAACTCACTCTAAGGATTCTTACTCTGGGTTGTTAGACCTAAACAAGAGCACCTAGGCTCTGATACCAATTGAAAGCGCAAGAACGAATCCTAGAGGGGGGGGGGGGTGAATAGGGTGAGCTCTAAGAACCTAGACCAATTTGAATTCTTTTACCTTTTAAGTCAATTAGTCTTTGATGAAGATTAATTATCTTGTGATAGAAAGTTGTACCTAAGATAAGCATACACAAAGAACAACCAACTACACTCTTCATTCAAACAAGTACATCATTCATATTGTGAGAACCCGACCCCTAATCTCTTGGATTAGTGTTGTTTTATTTGTGGATTAGTTCTTTTAGTGGGATTAGTAGTTGTTGGGTTGAGTTTGTGAGCTAGAATGAGTTTTCTTCTAGTTTTGGGCTTTTTAGTGCTTTGGTAGCTTGTGGGGCCCTTTGGGGGTTCCCTTTTCGGCTTTGCATTTTCTTGTGAGATTTTCCCGATTGGTTTCGTATCGTGTTTTTGGCCCGTTGCATTCATCTTGAGGAATCCTACAACTTTCATGTTGATCTCGTATCCATTTGAGAACCCGAAAACCGATTTCTTGGCCTTGAGGGCAAAACAGTCTTTTCACACCAAATCTGTACCCAAAACTCGATATTCCCAAAACCCGCGAAACATATACTTTTTGGAAACTAGATATTTCGACGATCATTTCTTCCTTCTTCGTCGAATCCATCCGAGGTCCCGAATTAGATGATTTCAGCCACCTAAGTCCCTTAAGTTGTGGGACCCCTTCTCACTTGCTATAAGAGAACCCACCTCTCTTCCTCCCCATCTTCATTTCCAGCACAAATCAGCAACTATTGAGCCTAGGGTTCCTTGTGCTCTCTTCTTCTTCTTGCTTCTTCATCTCCAAGCCACACCAATAGTTCACCAAACTCGAAATGGAGACCGTCTTCTTCTTCCTCATCTTACAAGCTTTCCATTGGTACCATTTGTGAAGAGAACCCTCCATCACAAGACTTCCCTTGAGCTTGTTCTTCTCATTTGAAGGTCATCCAAGTAAGTGATTCTTCCCATCTTCTAGAATTGTAATCTACTAGCCTTAGAGAAGCTCCACCTTGATTATTGAAAGGTTTCATTGTCATTTCATTGTTTAACCCATTTTAGGGTTGTTTTGGGGGTTTTTGTAGAGATTGTGGATCTTGAGCTTGAGAGGTGATTAGGAGCTTGATTTGCTTGATTAGAGTCAAAGGCAAGTGGTTGATTGGATCGTTTTGATTATTAACATGTTTTGGTGAAAATCTTGATTTCATTGATGATTTTGGTAATTTTAATAGTTGTTTTTGATATGATAAATATTGATTATGAGATGTGCTTATTGATGAGTTATTCTTTTTTGTTAAGCTCTTGAAAGTGCATGCATCCTATTGTCAAGAATTTCAAATGGTTTCACATGATTGAGTTTTCTCCACTTTGAGTCTTATTGTGGATGGAATAGATGGAAAGGATGGAAATGGAGGAACTTGGAATGAGGAGCTCTTTAGCTCATTTTAATGTCTTGGAAACATGTGATTAAGTCCCCTTGTTTATAGTTTTATGTGATTGATTATATGTTGGAAGGAAAGGAAAGAAAAATGAAGAAAATCCAAGTCCCGGACCTGCACTGCGCCCAGGACCGATCGATCGGACGTGCAGACCGATCGATCGGTCTGTCAGTAACTGTAAGGGTTTTTGGACCGATCGATCGGGCCCTGTGTAGAAATTTCGGCCGATCGATCGGTCCCTGTTCAGGTGGATTTTGAGATTTTTATTTTTTTCCTTAGTGCTAGGTGGGACCTTGGCTACCCTTTTTGGACTAATTGGACTATGGGTGAGATGTCTTGTGCCGACGCTTCTCACGGTTAGTTTAGTGGCATCGAAGTTCAATCCGTTTCAATCTTGAACGGGATGGAATGACGCGATAACTCCTTTATATCCAAATATAAGTCTTTTGCCTTGGTTATCGCGAATTCCATTCCTTTCGATGACTGAATAGGTTGGTCGATGTTTCCGAATTAACGTCATGCCTAGGATGGACCGTCTATAACCTTGATTTTTCCTAGTATGGAATCTAGTACTACCCGTAAGCTCATTTTAAGTTGTGAAAATAGTAAAAGTGCATAAGGAGCCCGGAATGTCTTCAAACTCAAGGAGTACCAAGTAATTATCATAATCGACATACGGGACCCCTATTCACTTAAGTAGATCTTGCAATCAATATTCTTCCCGAAATGGTTTAGTGCATTATATTTCCTCATTTCCCGAGATTTGCATCACATGATATGAAATGAAAGTGTGCCCTTGAGCACCCCGTTTTACCCGTTTATTTATTGTACTTGATTTACTTGTTTCCCTGAAAGCATTGGAGTTACTTTAGTAACAGTTATTGTCCCGAAATGCATTGCCCGAGATGAAATGACAGTGTGCCCTTGAGCACCCCCGTTTACCCGTTTATTTACGTGCCCTTGAGCACCCCCGTTACCCGTTTATTTACTGTACTTGATTACTTGATATGTCTCGATTGGTTTTATCCTATGAGTCGGCATCACTAAGCTTGGATACCTTGCCAGTCTGATCCACTGACTTGGAAATCCCTCTCCCGTCCCGCCAGCTGCAGTTTGGATCCCGATACCCGGTTATTGCCGTGGTCCCGTCCCGATACCCGGTTCGCTACCGTGGTCCCGTTCCCGTGTATTTATTATTGTATATATATGATTTACGTTGAGTCTCCTCACCTTGTGTGACTGAGACCAACGTCCCGCTCTTGTCACTTCGGTGATAGAGGACTTAGCTTCTTGTGATTGCCATCTTGCCAGTTCCCGATTCCTTGGACACCCGACATGGTTTATATTGCTTACTTGTTTTCAGTTAAATGATTCATTGCTTTTATGAAAGTTGTTATTTAGATAAGTGTTAATGCTCTCTATTGTAAATCCAGTCACTATTATATTGTTTTATGTCCTTTGCACACGTACACGTTTTACATGAATGCCGGTTGGGTGGATACCCGTGCTTTTATATATGTTTCTAACGATCGATGGCTTTTGCTAGATTTATATGATTTCACATGTCTTAAACGAAAACCCGAATTGTTAAATATCCGTGCTTTGTTTTAAATGACCTTTGACTGGTGAGATTCCCATGTTTATACACGTTTAAATGATTACCCGATTTGTCAAATATCCATGGTTTGAAATATATTTTAGATGACACTTGTTTTGCCAGATTCCTATGTTTATACCTATTCTACATGATACCCGATTTGTTTAAATATCCATATCTTGGAATAGGTTTAAACGAACATTAGTCTTGTCAGATTTCTTGGGTTACACTTGTTTTAAATGAACACCCGGTTTGTTAAATATCCGTATTTTCACATATGTTTCAAATGGACTTTGGTTTTACTAGACTGCTATGAATGTCTGGTTTGTTGTATACTTATGTTTTTACTTAAGTTTCAAATGAACGTTGTTTTGGCCATACCGCTATGTTTATACATGTTTTAGACGAACACCCGATTGTCAAATATCTATGATTATAGATGATGTAAATGAACACATGTTTTATTAGATATTCATGTTTTACCCAAGCTTGAAATGAATACAGGTTTTCCCGAGATTCCCGACTTTACACCCGTTTAATTATATGCAGCATTTGATCGAATAGCATGATTTATCTTATGTTTTAATTCTTCAGTATATTTGTTATCTTTTCATCCACCTGCCAGACCGTCGTGTCTGACCCACTACTTTTGGTACTCAGGTTCAGATTTCTTCGCCCCGAGTTGAGTGTTTTTGTTGGCTGTGGAGCCATGCCTTGCAGGTTGGTTTGTCGGCTATGTCATGTAGACATTGAGCTCGACATCGGAGCTACGTCACACTTGGGTAGTAGTTATAGCTTTTGTTGTATGGCTTTTATTAGTCTTTTTCTTGGGATTCTTAATTAATGTACATTGATAATTGTAACTTGAACATATTTGGGAATGTAATATCCTGTTACTGTCAGCTCTGTAATTTATTGTGATGGTTACTCCAGTCTGATATGATTCTTGATATAATAGCTTAGTGCTAAAGGTTGAGTGCGACGCGGAATCCGATGGCCACGGACTTCGGGTCGCAACGCCACAAATGCTTCCGCAAAATATTCAGAACGTGATGTCTTCACACACGCGGATCTTGGGAGAAGTAAAATACATTTATGCTTAATCCCATTTCGCGCCCCCGAGGTTTCGGTTCGGGGGCGTGACACATATAAAGAAGGTAAAAGATCAATCACCATAACAAGCATATTTATAGTGGTTCAGCCAAATTGCCTACATCCACTCCCGGTACTCCTACCGGATTTAACTAACTCAATTAAGGTTTAGGATCACCTCAAACCTTACAAATTTATCACTATGCTTTTCAAGGCTAAGCATAAACCTTTACAACATTAACTATGCTTTTCAAGGCTAAGCACCAACCTTAACAACAAGATGTTTTCTCTTAAGAAATATGCCTATGAATGCATGGATTAAGAGAACTATATAAGTGCAAAAGAGTGCCTCTAAATAGGCTAAATAGAAAGTGAAAACTCAACTTCTAGAAACATGCATATGGATGACAAAGTCTATGAATAATGCATTTACTAGAAATAACTCTTTCTCTTTAAAAAGATGAAACTTTGATTGATGCAAAGATGATAATCATATGATTGAGAAAGAGTTATTTGTCTAACACATGAAATTAATAAAGTGAGCTAACTTGTTCTTAAAGAAGATAAACTAAAGTTTAACAAGTTAGTTTTGAAACAAGAAGACAATTTCATGTGAAACAAAGACTATATGTTGGATTCATAATGCTATGAGATTTTTAATGTTCTAAGCATGTTATGAAAAACAACACTTCAATAGAAAATCATCTATTTAATCATGCATTGAAGAAAATCAAAGATAATGAAACAAAACATGATTTTAAAGGACTTAGGATAAAGGAAGCACACCCATTTTGAAGATCAAAGATTGAATCAATGGAATGGCTTCATAATCCCTTCAAAGATGTTCTAGAAAAGTTGTAAGTCCTTGGCCTCAAAAGTCCCTTGAAGTTCAACAACTTTTTCCAAACAAAAAACCACTTTTTATAAAGAAAAAGTTCCTAACGGCTAGTGCCCGGTCGAAATGGTACAGGGCCGGGTACACACAACGGCTAGGAAAATGACCGTTGGTGCTGAACATCCCTATTGACCCGCAGTGTGCTCGGTCGACTGGCCACACAGGCAGGTCGACCTGCAACTGCCTAGAATTTCTGAATTTTTTGAAACTTGCAACTTTAGAGGGCATCTTCCAGACTTTGAGACACATTTCTCAAGCATGAATTCATGACTGAAAAAGGATGAAAATTGATTTTCTAAAGTCATGAAAACTCCAAATCAAAATAATGATTTTAAAGAAAGAACCTTTGGAAAGCTTGAATGATTTTTGAAATAAAAAACTCCATGATCTCAAGAGACAAAACTGAATTGAAAACCATGCATATTATATGATAAAAACAAAGATTAAGAAAGAGAAATATGCATGAAGATCCTAAGAAAAAGAACATGAATGAATGAAAGGTCAAGCTTAAGAAAATGAATGCATCCTATCAAATTGCAACAAAATAAAAACTCTAACAGTTATGACGTTAAATGGTATTATTGTGGATGTAGGTACTATCTAAGGGCCCAAAGTCGCCTCTTCAAAAGGTCGAAGCAATAGCCACATTGAAACAGGTAAGGGGCAATGGTTTTGAGCTCGTGTTTTGATTGATACTAAAGAAGTGGTGCAAGCTTTTGATGGACCCGGAATTTTCCTTCCTCTCCTCTCCCATCCGTCCCCGGGGTCACCGAGAGGATCCGAATGGAGGGAAGAAAGGGGGGAGAAAGGCGGGCATCTATAGTTTTGTACGGGTATGCCAGATTTTCTATTATACTTGGAATTTAGAAATGGTGATATGGAGATCCACCTTCGCAAGTAGAAAGGAAATCAACCTTTTTCTGACTTTCCATTGCACATATATTTAAGAAAAAAGACGGTTTTTAAAATACCATGAAAGGCAATTTCGATTTGTTTGCCGTAAAAGACGAGTTTGCTGTGAAAGGCGAATTTTTTGCCGTAGGAGGCGATTTTATGCAATGAAAGGCGATTTACAAATCTCATCAATGAAGAAAGATAAGAAATGTGATTTTTTTGTCTCTTAAATAAAAAATACAAAGTACAACAGAAAAGTGAGAAAGGGAATCTGACTTTTCAGGAGATCGTGGGGACCAGTTTAGATCGACGGTCACAAGTCATGTATGGACTTTGCCATCGTCCTTCAGATGAGAACGCTTGATGCTTTGATTCTTTGGCTTGGTTTGGACTTTAGTTTTTTAGAGGATAAGGACCAAGGGAATGTCCTATACCCAATAAAAAACGAAGAGACGGACTGAAGAGCGGTGCATCTTGGCCATGTTGAATAGGAGAATAGAAGGCTTTTTCTTGGGGGGGGGGGGGGAGAGCGCCCCCCAAGGGACTTCAATCACCTTTTGGTGTTTGTTGTAGCAGAGTTTCTTCAGAGTAACAGGGCTTCTGGATGGATTTCTAGATCTTGAGTTCGAGATTCCGGGATTCGGGCATGTTTTTTCTTGGAATCACCTCCTTTTATAGGCATTTGGTAGCCTTTAGGTGATTTTATGGGCTTTAATGCATTTAAAGCCACATAATGGGAGGAGTTACAGGTTTTAATTCCTTTATTTTGTAACTTCTTTTTCTTGGCTTCTGATTGGCCGGTGGAGATAATGGGCATTTAATCGCCTTTAATCTCAATGATGAGAGGAGTTTCATAACTTTAATGTCATGATGACTTGGACTTATAACTGCCATTTCCTTGAATCTGATTGGGCCGTCCAAAATAATGAGTTAATGACCGCATTTAGTTGGGACAATTAACAACATTAAGTGGTCGCCGGGGATTTGAAGAGTCGCGGGCCGTGCCGCTTCTTTTGGAATTCTTCTTTCGATGATCGACGATGGATCTTCATGTTGACCGATGTCGGAAGATCATGCAACTTCAGACATTGGTTGATACCAGCGGGCCGGTGACATCTGTCTTGTCGATTTCTCGATCGGTCGGATAGAAAGTGTACTTTCTTGGTTGGCCGGTTGGAGATCTTGGAGCGATCGATGACGATTTCTTGCTCTTGATGGCGGATCCGAGATGTCGACGAAGATTAGTCATTTCCGAGCGTCGAAAATCAGATTTTCAGGAAATCAAAGGGGCTAGAATTCCCAAAACGCGAAAAAGGATGGAAAATGGGCCTTTCGGCAGAAATCCGGCGACCCGGACTTCCAGGGTCGTTGGCGACCATGGGGGAATTTCTCCCCTTTGGTCGCCGCTTTGTTGCCGTTTTTTGACCTTTTTATTTTTTTCTTTCTCTTGTATTTTGTTGACATTTTTCCTCATTTTTTGGCTTGGTTCTCTTGAAGAAAACCCGACGAGAAGTCATGCAAATCAGAGCACAAAGTTTCCTACTTTTTGGAAAAGCTGAAGACTTTGTCGTGCAAAGTTGCCGTTTTTTTGTCAAGAGTTGAAACTAGGTCAAACGATGTCGGAATGACCTGAAATTTGACGTAAAGCCTCATGAGCAGTAGATATGACCAACCATGGGCTTTTTCTTGAGTTTTGAAGCCGTTTGGGGTCCTGTCGCTGCTAGGCCTGATCCCGCCGCGAAGAAGATGTCACACTTTGATGTGCGGTCATCCGATGTCCGATTGACTTGAAATTTGACAGGGAGCCTATTGGAGTCATTTTGAGATGATCCATTAGCTCCGATTTGGATGTCATGGTCCCGAGGTGTTCCGCCGCCGGTAGCCTTAATTTTTTTCCGAGCGTCAAAGTCGGGTCAAACGTCGCCGAATGACCTGAAATTTGACGTGCAGCCCTTTTGAAGTATGTTGAAGCCATCCATGTGCTCCGTTTGATGAGTAATGGTCCTGGTGGTTCTCGCCGCCGAGGGGCTTGATTTTCTTTCGGAGTGTCAAAGCCGGGTCAAACGTTGTCGGAATGGCCTGAAATTCGACGTGGAGCCTTTTGGAGGTATTTTGAAACCATTCGTAGGCTCTGATCGAAGTTTTAATGTCTTCGACACCGCCGCCGCCAGGAGTGCCTGTTTGGTTGTCGGAGGAGTGAAGTTGGGCCAAATGATGTCGGAATGGCCCGAAACTTCATGTGAACCCCTCTTTTGGCTATCTAGAAGGATCTTGCAGTTTTTGTTTGATTCTGACAAGATCTGATGCTTGAAGCGGGAACGCCCTTTTGTAGTAGGATGCGGCTTCATGCGGCTTTCTTGATGTTGAAAAGGCAAAGTGACTTTTTTTGTGTCAACAAATGCCCCCTCGAGGTACAACGACGAGTATCTTTTGGAGTTGATGTGCCTCAATGAGAATCTTGAAGGAGAGCTTCTGACTTGACCAAGAGTCTTTGAGCATTTTTTTAATAGTCTTTTAAGTTTCCAAGGGGATTTTATGGTAGTGAGAGGGATCACGTACCATCTTAAGGCAAAGTTTTGAAAATGACATGAGGGAGTTGGATTTGGATTTTGGGTTTTGGGTTTTCCTTTTGACCTATTGAACCTAAGGGCTTTATGTGGCGCATCAGGTGATCAAGAGGGAGTTTTTGGTTTTTGACCTTGTGACCTAACAAGCTGTATGTGGCAGGTTAGGGGGTCGGGGTTTGATTTTTGGATTTTGACCTTGTGACCCAACAAGCTGTATGTGGCAAGTTGGGCGGTCAGGTTTGAATTTTGTGGAATGTCAATTTCAAGATTTTGGCTTAATTTGGTTCATGAGGTTGGATGGTTTGGTTTTTTTGGAAACTCATGAGGCTTTTTTTTTTTTTTTAATGGTTCAATCGACTCAAAAGAGGCATGGAACCATTTTGTATGCTCTTGATAAGAGGAATTTTTGAAAGGAAGCCCCTTTTAGTGCCTAGGTGGTCAAACCTGACTCATGTGGGCTACCCCATGGGACCTTAAGCTTTTAAAGATGGCTTAGATCTCACATGGTGTCATTTTGTAAAGAATATCTAAAAATATCTCTTTTGGATAGAGAATATCTAAAAATATTCTTACTTGGAGAGAATCTCTCAAGTTTCCTTTCTTTTGAGAGAGATTTTCTCAAAGTATCTCTCTTTGGGAAAGAATATTTCTCATTCCCATTCTTTTTGGAGCGCCTCGTCGGTCTACCATGTCTCCTAATGTGGCTGTACAGCAGGCCTGAGAGAATGTCCAGTTTGTGGAGAGAAACTTGGAAGAGTGTGACTCCCTTAACCGCGATGAGATGAGACAACGATTGATCGCTCTCAAGGATGAGGAGTTCTACAGAATTATGGTAAGCAACCGTCCTTGGGTCATGGACGATCAGAGCGTTGTGCACAAGCCTACCTTCTTCTTTGGCGATGCAGTCCCTGACGACTTGACATACCAAAGAAGGTGTTTTCAGTTCTCTTACACATCTGGTGGTGATGAGAGAATTATTTCTACCCGGTCGACCTTTGATCGGACTATATCAATCATGAGTCTTTCTCCCACGTGCCCCAAGAGGGAGGATCCTCCAAGCTGGGTGAAGAGGACCAATGTGATAAAGGCCGGAGTTTTTGTTGGCGGCCCTTCCAAATATGCAGAGAGGTCACTAGTCCGCATGGACATGTTGATGCCTTCCAGTGGCTACCAAGGTTCCGACCATCCGTCGGTCAATTTGAGACTGGTTGGCCTTGGTATTTTTTGGGGTGACGGCAGCAGTTGCGTGAAGCCTTTTCGACTTCGTGGCCGTTTCAATGCTGATTCGAGCTGGGAATCATGAACTGATCACACCCTGCAGGTTGGTGGAGCCATTTTAAGGGAGGCCGGGATCTTCGACGCGGTTCACGCTTTTCGGAAGAACGTGGTTTTCTTCGATGAGGCCTTTATGGCCATGCTAGAGTCGTTTCTTCCACAAACCAACACCTTCATTGTAACGAATGGTGGGATTGGTTTTACCTTGAAGGAATTAAGTGTCATCACCGGGCTGCCTATCCTTGGCAAACTCTATGAGGAGTTTATGCCTATCGACAGCGTTCTTGAGGAGCGGTCTGAGGAGTTCAGGCTCCTGTACTTTTAGCTCGTCGCCTTCTATGATGTTTTGAAGGAGAAGGAGGGCTCGAAAGTCCGGTGTAGCAGTTGGAAGAATTACAGCTCCAACTTCTTTGACGGCGGAGAGTCTTTTGATGGTATGACCCAAGATACTAGGGCCAAGAACCCAGGTTCAAAGAAGATCTCCGTTATGCGAGATGACTTGAAGAAGTTCTTCGGGACTACAGACGCCATTTATTCTGACATCGCACTGCGGAGAGATCTGGCTGCTTACCTCACTTATTGGTTGGGTGAGGTTGTTTTCGCTGAAAGAGATGGAACATACATCAAGCCGCATTGTATTTTTCCGGCTTGTCAGATGGCGTTCGGAGAGCGGTTGGCTTTAGTGCCAGCTCTTTACTCCTATTTGCGTACCGAACTGCAGGCTGTTTCTTTCTTGGTTCGGCTTGGGTTCCTTATAAACAGGGTATTTTCAGCCCATATTTTCTATTCATGGTATGTTTACCACTGTCCTGGCTTCCATCGCTTAGGAGTTGCGCAGGATGACGACCCTTTCATGATTCGGTTGGCTAGAGGGACAGCCGTTTCCGAATCTCTTTTGTCTGCCCGTTTGAGGATCCGACGGTTTAGGGACTTCGAGATCGGGCAATCTTCAGTGAAGCTTTCTCCAGGTTTGTGGAAGAAGGCTTTTGATTTTGGAGCCTCCCGTGATTCCACCAAGGCAGGGTCGAGAAGACACTACTCCTTGACCAATGCAGAAAAGGAATGACTTTTTAACATACGTGTTGGTACGATGGTGTACCGGAGACATCTTCTTATTGACATCCAACCGTATGTTCCCTCGCGTTTCGCGCTGCAGTTGGGCTTTTCTCAAGGCGTTGTTGGAGCGCCTTCGAGCATGGTGAAGCGTTTTGGAGGTTTGCAGGATGGAAGGAATGCATGGGCCTTTTACAGTGCGGAGGACACAACCGCCATGATTTCCTATCCTGAGTTGCTCACTTTCCGGACTGCTGGCTTCACGAAATGGTTTGCGGAAAGCTTTTGAGTGTACCCGGGGCTTTCCAAGAAGGAGCTTGATGTTAAGCAATATCCTAGGAAGGGTCTTGGCAAATCGGATGGAGTCCGTCGAGAGGAAGTTCTGGCTTTTCTTTCCGGAGAGAAACACAAGATCGACTTTCTCAATGAGTAGGACATCATCAAACCAGGAGCTGTACAAGAGATACCTAGTGAGGTCTTGGATAAGCTCGAAGAGGAGGAAGCCGAGATCGACGTTTGGATGCAAACGGAATTGACGAAGGCTTCCATGGAGTCAGGCGGAGATCCTGACTTTGACAGTGGGGCGGGTACTTCAAGTAAACCAACCCATAGAAGCAAGAGGAAGAGAGGTCAGTGCCGTAATAAGAGACGACGCGATGACTCTCCTGATCCAGAAGTCCCTCTCGCCACCGCTGAAGAGATGTCAGGGGACGCTGATGAGCCTCCGAAAAAGAGGAGCCGGGAGGAAGAAACCGTTGATGAAGGTATGATTCCTTTTCTTTCCCTTTTCGTTTCTTTCTTTGAGATTTTCTTGTTTTGATTTGCCTTCTCTCCTTTTTTTAGTGGAAGATGAGGACTTGATGATGCCTGAGGTTCCAGCCGATGAGGCAGTGACGGATCCTGCTGCAGCATCCAAAGAAGAACCGAGGGACTCTGGAGTGATTCCAAAATCTTCACCTGGTATGACTTCTTTGTTTTTCTTTTCTTTTTTTTGTTTGCGTTGTCATTTGCTAACAGGTTGCTTGTTTTCTTGTCAGCTAACTTGCCACAGGATTCTGACGATTTTGAGCCATCCATGGATGTAGCCTTTGGCGGCACTTCGGAAGAACTCATGGAGGCATAAAGTATTCCGCCAATCGTCAAAGAAGGTATTTGTAGTAATAATCCTGATGATGATAAAAATCTTTAACAGGATCATATTCATACCTCTTTTTGTTTTTTTTTGTTTTCCTGGAAGATTTTAAGGTAGCAAAAGAAGTTCCTCCGTCTTTCTCAGTGCCGGAGCAGGGGATGCCTGTAGTTGAACAAGAAGCAGGGACTTCTTCTTCTACTTTTAATTCGGCAGAGATGAAATTGTCTGAGCAGATTCCTTTGCCAATGTCTCCGATTAGAAAGAGCTTAATGATCACTCCTCCAGCAGGACATGACACGGGCAGTCAACCAATGGAGAGGGGCGAGCCTTCGTTCGGGCCATCTCTTGAGTATGCGAAGAAAGTGTTGAAGAGCATTTTGAGCTCATGGATCGAAACTCTTTCTTCTGGCCATTTGGAAGCTGGCTTTGGCATGGTTAAACATGTACAGGACATCCTTGCTGATAGCGAAGAAGTCGGCTTGGACATTGCAGATGTGAAAGCTTTCGTTGATGAAGTCATAGCTTTAAGGGGCAAGTGGAATGAAACCAAGAGCTTCCCAAGTGATGACTTCTTCAATGAGATGTTTTTGAAGCCTTTTGGCGAGGTCAAGTCTGAGTTGGACGAGATCTCGCGAACTCGAAACCAATTCGTTCGGGAGATAACGTTACCGAGTTGGCTATCATCGGGCTGACAGAGGACCTGCGCCGTGTTTATAGAGAGGTCGTTGAGACCAGGCAGCGTCTTGAGCTATTGGAAGAACAAGCTGCTGCGAAATGGGCTGCCATTGTGGAAACTCGTGCCAGAGAAGGGACTCTGATTCGCCAAGTCGAGGAGACTAAAAGCAATCTCCGGAGGAAGACTCAAGAATACGAGCAATGGCAGATTCTTTGGGAAGAGCTTCCTCGTGCTGCAGACGGGTTGCGGCGTTCTGCCGCATTCTATGGGAAGATCTTGAAGAAGCGTGGCCTGGAAGCTTTAGAGGCTAAGGCCAAGAGTCTGCTTGAGGAGTTGAGTCTTTAGTTGAAGACCATGTGAGACTGAGCTCTTGATTCTTGTAACAAACTTTTTTCTTCTTCTCTTTGTTTTTTGTACCCGTGTATACACACACATATTTTTTTGGTACTCTTTCTTTTGTAGTGCTTGTGGACATTTTTTAGCACTTTTTTTTTTTGTGTATTCCCTTTTTTTCACTCAAATTCTTTTTGTGATAAATTCAAGCAATAGTTAAATGGGAATGTTTGTTTGAAAATTTGATCAAAAGTTTGTCATTTTGTGAAAAACCTTTTATTAAATGGTTGTTTTGGCGTGAAAGCCGAATTTTGAGATGGCATGGAAGCCAAAACTTGGGTCGGGATGGAAGTCGGAATTTTGAGGCATAAGAACCAAAACTTGGGATGGCATGGGAGCCAAAAATTTTGAGATGGTGTGAAAGCCAATTTTGAAATGGCATAAGAGCCGAATTTTTTGGCGTAGGAGCCGAAGTTTGGGATGGCATGGAAGCCGGTTTTGTTTGTGGCATGGGAGCCAAAATTTTTGTTTGTGGCATTGATAGCCGGGATTTTTTGTTGGCATAGAAGCCGAAATTTCTTTTTGGCATGAAAGTCGAAATTTGTTTTTGCCATGGAAGCCAAATTTTTTTTTTGGCATGGAAGCCGGAATTGTTTTTTGACATGGAAGCCGAAATTTTGTGGCGTTTATAGCCGATTTTTTTTGTGGCATTTATAGCTGAATTTGTGGCGTTTATAGCCGATTTTTGGCATGAGAGCCATTTTTTTTTATTTTGAAAACCAAGTTTTATTTTGATCGTGTGGAAGCCAGGTTTTGTGGCATTTATAGCCGATTTTTGGCATTTATAGCCAATTTTTGGCGTGAGAGCCGATTTTTGTGGCATTTATAGCCGAGTTTTTTGTTTTCAAAAATGCAAGTATCGACTAAAAGACGCCTCCCTGCTGAATGGTCTTGCAAGTATCGATGGAATGTCGCCTCCTTGCTCATTCGGTTGCGAGTATTGATGGAATGTCGCCTCCTCGCGAATTTGGGCGCAAGTATCCAAAAATTTTGGTTTTGTGGGTATTGATTGAATGTCGCTTCCCCATAATTTTTGAAATTTGAGGTCTTTTTTTTTTTTTTTTGGACCTCAGTTTTGGTTGAATTTTGGGGAAGCACATCAGTTTTGGTTGAATATCAACTGGAATGTTGCATCTCCACGATTTTCGAAATTCTGCAAGTATCGACAAAGCATCGCTTCCTTGCGATTTTGAAGTTTGAAATTTTGGAAGTATCGATGGGGTTCGTATCCTTCCGATTCTTGGGTTTTATGAGTATCGACTGAGCGTCGCTTCCCTGCGGTTTTGAAAAACCCTTTTTTTGTTTAAAGACACGAGGGTCGTAAATTTTGACTTAAAACCGTTTTTGGTTGTAAAAGTCAGGGTGGACTAGGGTGGAAATTCCTGAGTCCTGATTTTGTTTCAAACCATGTATTTTAGGTTCAAGGATCGAAAAATTGGTCAAGTCCGGGAAGAGGCTCCTAAACTTGGATTTTTGGATTTTTTTTTTAACAATGAAACTATGAAAGTAAGCATTGTTTTGAGTTTTTTTCTAGAAATTTCAACATAAGGATGAAAATTCCAAAAGGAGTGGGTTTGACGAGCAAGTACCTGAAAATAGGGTTTGACCGTGCAGCCATTGCTCTGGCCCAGTGGTGTAAGTGTTCAAGGGTAGTATCGCTTCAAAAACTTGCTGTTGATAGGCAGCATACAGCTGTCGCCTTCCATGTTTAGAAGTGCGTATGCGCCATTGGAGAAGACTTTGTCAATGACGAAGGGTCCCTCCCACTTTGGTTCGAGTTTGCCTTTGGATTTGTGGGTGAAAACCATTGGTCTTTTTACTGCAAGAACCAAGTCGCCCTTTTTATAGGCGCGTTGCCGGACCCTTTTGTCGAAAGATCCTGCCATGCGTACTTGGTACAGTTTAATGCTTTGTAAGGCTTCGAGCCGTCTTTCTTCGAGATTGTCCAGTTCTTGGAATCTCAATTTAACATTGCTTTCTTGCGTCATGTCATTTTGCAAAGATACCCTTAAGGAAGGAATTTGTACTTCCAAAGGGACAACAGCTTCGCATCCATAGACCAAAGAGAATGGTGTGCTATGGGTTGGCCCTCGAACGGTGGTTCGATAAGCCCACAAAGCTTCTGGTAGTTTGTCTCCCCAGTCTCTTTTGTGACTAGAGACCATTTTCTTGAGAATTTTGCAGAGTGTTTTGTTGAAGGCTTCTGCTAGCCCGTTTGCTGCCGGATTGTACGGAATCGAAGGACAACTTTGGATTTTGTATTTGTCGCAAAACCTGTATAATCAGTGATCCCCGAATTGTGGTCCGTTATCATGGACGAATCTTTTAGGTATGCCGAAGCGACAAATAACGTTGATGCGCAAGAACTGAAGGACTGATGAGGTTTTCGTTTCACTGAGCACAAATGCTTCTGCCCACATGGAGAAATAATCTGTAGCGGCGAAGATGAAGTGATGGCCTTTGCTTGACGGGGGAGAGATAGGACCTATGATGTCCATACCCCAGGCTTTGAAAGGCCATGAGATCGTTGTAGGATGTAGCCATTCTGGAGGCATATGGACATAGTCTTCATGAACTTGACATTGGCGGCAGCGTTTAGCAAATTGCATGGCGTCAGCTACCATGGTAGGCCAATAATATCCTAACCTTTTTATCTGATCGTAGAGCTTGGGACCAGCTTGATGAGCTCCACAAAGACCAGCATGAACTTCTTTGAGCGTTTCCTCGACCTCTTGTTGTGACAAGCAACGTAGAAGTACTCCATCGAAGGATTTTCTATAAAGCATTTTTTAAGGTATATCCAAATGAAAGCTTGGGGCTCGCCTTTGAACGCTTACCCGTTCTTTTGGATCTTCAGGGAGGATTCCGAACATGGTGTAATCAATAATCGGATCTCTCCAGTCGCCGATCGGGGGTTTGAGGATGGAGATCCGACTTCTGGCCAATTGGTGGCATTCAGCAACCGCTTAGTGTGTTAAGAGGAGGGAGAATCCTTCTCGACATACTATGTTTTCCCCTTCCTGGATCGTCATAGATGCGGCAAGTCCAGCCAGGGCATCTGCACAGATGTTCTCACCTCTGAGGATGTGGGTGATGTGACAGATGTCAAACCTTTGGCGAAGTGATTGTGCCTTGTTGTAGTAAGGCAACAGATCAGGCTTCCTGACTTCAAATTTCTGATTCATCTGGTTGACGATCAGTTGAGAGTCTCCAAAGACTTCCAGCATGGTGATGCCGGATTCGAGGGCTAGTTCCAATCCCACGATGAGAGCTTGGTATTTAGCTGCATTGTTTGAGCATGGTTCCAATAGCGAGAAAGCATGTGGAATCATGTGCTTGTCGGGGCTAACAAAGAGGACGCCAACTCCCGAGATCAACTTTCTTTTTTCATTTGTCCTGGTTGCATCGTCAAAGTACATGTCCCAGGAGGCATTTGGTGTGAAGGTCTCCACGTTGTAGACATGTTCGTCTGGGAGATCACCTCTGAGTGGGGAATCTTTAGGCAACGGATGCTCTGCAAGAAAGTCTGCTAGAACTTGGCCTTTGATTGCCTTTTGTGGTACATACCTGATATCAAATTGTGATAGGAGGATGGACCATTTTGCCAGTCGGGCATTGAGAGAACCTACTTTTGTGACAAGGACCTTTAAGAGATTGATCATCGAAATCAGGTATACCGTGTTGGACAGTAAATAGTAGCTTTTGTACTGCAAGGCATTCTTTCTCGACTAGAGAATAGTGATGCTCAGCGCCTACTAGCATGCGGCTGAGGTAGTATAGAGCAACTTCTTTTCCTTCGTCATTCTCTTGTGCGAGCAGGGCACCCAAGGAATGGTTGAGAGCTCTTGTATACAAGATGAATGGTTTTCCAGTGGTAGGGGCAGCTAGCACTGGAGGTTTAGTTAGGTATGTCTTGATATCTTGAAATCCTGCTTCACATCCAGCATCCCAAACAAAGTTCACACCTTTCTTCATTAGGCGGGAAAAAGGATGGCATTTCCCTGAGAGATTGGAGATGAGCCGTCGGACGTACGCTAACCTCGCTTGAAGGCCTTTTAGTTGTCTTAGGGTTCTTGGAGATGACATTTCTAGGATAGCCTTGACTTTGATGGGGTCAAGTTTTATCCCGCCTTTCCAAACTATGAATCCGAAAAACTTACCCGATGAGACACCGAATAAGCATTTTAGTGGATTCATCCGCAGTTTGTGTTTGCGAAGTCAGAGGAAGACTTCTCAAAGATCTTTGAGATGGTCTTATTTTCTTTTGTTTTTGACGGCGAGGTCATCAACATAACATTCGACCGTCTTGTGCTACATATCCCGGAATATCTTCATCATAGCCCTCTGATATGTGGCACTAGCATTTTTCAGACCAAATGACATGACAGTGTAGCAATACACGCCAAATGGAGTTTGAAATGATGTGTGTTTTTCGTCTTCAGGATGCATCTTTATCTGATTGTAGCCAAAGAATCCATCCATGAATGTCATTCGCTCAAACCCACAGGTGTTGTCAATCATCACCTACGGTACAGGGATCGGGAACTCATCTTTGGGGCAAGCGTCATTTAGGTCTCTATAATCAATACAGACTCTGATCTGCCCATTTTTCTTTGTCACGGGGACAATGTTGGCCAACCATTCAGGATGTTATTCCTCATGGATGAAGCCGACGCTTTTGAGTTTTTGAACTTCTTGTTCAATTCTATCCATCACATCCGGACAGAATTTTCTTTGGCCTTGTTTAACATGCTTGATATCTTTTTACAGATTGAGTTTGTGGACTGCTATCTTGGGGTCTAAGCCAGGCATTTCAGTATAAGACCATGCAAAACAATCAACAAACTCATGAAGAAAAGAGATATACTCTGGTAACTCATCATCCTTTATATTATTGCTTTTGAATACAGGACGTGGGTTATCCGGTGTTCCCAAGTCTATCTTTTGAACATGATCTTCTGTTGGAAGGTTCGAAGGTGGTTCCTCCACAATATTTTCGGAGGCTTCCAACTCAACGAAACCTTCTGGAGTTTCAAGGGCATTTTCAGACCAAGGCTTTGTTTCTGGCCATGGGTCTTCAAGATCGGTGATCTTCTCAAGGCTTGCTATGAGGTGATCCCAATCGCCTGTTGAAATTGGGTCAAAGTAAGGTACTTCTTATGGAGATGTCGGTTCTTCTGGGTCAGAATACCACATGTCTTTATCACTGGACAATTCCTCTTCACCATCAGAGAAATCATTCCGATCTGTAGAGCTTCTTGGGTCTTTGACGGGTGACTCTTCAAAGAAATATCCAGGGAGATCGATGTCTTCATGAGATGTTGAGGCTTGGTCGGCAAATCGATTCCTCAGCACTTGTGTCAACTGTCTCATGGGAGCGTCGAGATCATACCCCAACCCATGTGAAGATTTTTCTACATGACCGTAGAGTCTCCAATCTTCCAGTTGACTTTTGGTTAAGGCGAGCTCCAATGGTGTGAGAATACCCCGACCTTGTCCCAGACCGATTGGGTTTTGAGTGTCATAACTCATTTTCTTCATAATAGCTTGTGCCATAGGACTATATAGAAATAGTTGAGGCATACCTTCGTTTTGGAAAGGATCAAGCAAGGAGTTTGACGAAGAAGATTCTGATCTGTGAAAGAAGATTGACTTTTCTTCTGCTAAGGTTACCGGAACAACGAAGGAAGTAGACGTAGGATCTTCTAAGTCAGCAGGAATCTCTATTGGAGGTACAGCAGGCTGAACTTGTTGAGTGTCATCTTGGCTTGACGATATGTCGTCTTCTGGCTCTGACTCTGAATCCGTGTCTTGCATGATAGACACGAAGGAGACGACAAACTTGCCACCAGACTTTTGCTTTGTCTTCTTTGCTCTGGTTGTTATGACCAAGGGCTTTGAAGAATTGAGAGAGACAACGAAGGGAGATGGATCTCTCTCTTCAGATCTACAGGAAGGTTTGTTTTCTTCCGATGATCGCTAAAGAGCCTTGCCTTTATCTTTCTGGAGATTTTCGGCGAAGGGTGTTGTTTCTTCCTCCTTTTCTTCTTTTTCATCTTTGTACATTTGAGCATCTGTAAAATGGACTTCTTTACCTTTGAAGGGCTTTTTGCCTGCAAACACTCGATGTATCGAGCCGTCGTTGCCAATGAACTTGATGCATTGATGTAGAGTTGAAGGGATGACACCATTCTCGTGTATCCAGGGGCGTCCAAGAAGGATGTTGTAGCATGAAGGGGTTCTTATTGCATACACAGTGACTTCGGAGATAAGATCACCGATTTGCAACTTAAACCTGATTTTGCCGATAGACCTTTGAGCGCTCCCATCATACCCAAAGATGGAAACAGACGTGTGACTCAGCTTGCTAGGTGGGATGCCCAGCTCTTTAAGTGCCGAAGTAGAGATGAGGTTGAATGCAGAACCTGGAGTGAATTGGACTCTGTGTATCGGCATTTCTCTTGATGTACCCTGTGAAGTACAGGGGTCGGTTGTGCTTTGTCTCACCTAGCAGGAGGTCATCCTTACCGAAGGCGATGGTTGCATTTGTTGCTTTCTGAACTGAGAGGCATTCAATGCCTGATCCCTCAGTTTTCTTCTTTTCTCCCTTTGAGGAAGTATTTGATTTTTTGTCCCTATAGTCCATTTCAATTTGTAGGATTTGTGGGGCATGTTTGTCGACATCCGCATTCAGCCTTTGTAGTTCTGAAATGAGATTATCACGAGTGTGTGGAGACATTCACAATAAATCAAGGATGTGCAGTCGTTCAGGTATGTGTTTGGAGTGCTCAATAAAGTCGTACTTGAAAGCTGTCGCGACCCCGGACCGGGCCCGAAGGACTAATCCGGGATCGGGACATTAAACACACACCTGTTTATATGATGACATACATATATTTATTTATTTAATTTCCCACAGGTGTCCGCGGTGAGGATATCACAACTGTCACTGAATATTTCTTTTAAGTGCGGAAGCATGTAGCAAATCAAATAGTCAGACTATCTCCAGTCATGAAAGCATTAACATCAAATATAAAATACTGTATCAGAATGAGCAACGTTCTATAGCATGTTTCCCAAAGGTAAGTTAAAGTTTGTACAATTAACATTTAATTACATTTCCCAAAAATAGAGGCCAACAAAGGCCAATATAAACAAAACAATAACCCAATGAATGGTTAAATAGTTCCCCTCAAAATGTTACGCCACTCTTAGCAACCCGATGTCTACATGACATCGTCAGCACGCCACTCGACTAGAGGTTGCGGCTCACCTACCGCCTCCTCCGGCTCCTCCTCAAGGAAACCGGCAACGGGACCTGAGTACAAAAGCAAATGGGTCAGACACGACGGTCTGGCAAGAGAATGAAAAGATACAACAACGTATAATAATAAAGGAAATACCTTGAAAAGCATAGAAATCTGTTTAAACAAGAGCTCTCATAAAGTAGATAATTCATTTGTTAGAAAACAAGTAAATAAGATAAAACATATCAAGTAACCAAGGAATCGGGAACTAACAAGATGGCAATCACATAAAGCTAAATCATCTGTCACTAAAGTGACAACAGTATAACGGGACGTTGATCTCAGTCCCTCAAGGTGAGGAGATTCAACGCAAATCATATATACAATATAAATATACGGGACGGGACCACGGTAGCGAACCGGGTATCGGGACGGGACCACGGTAATAGACCGGGTATCGGGATCCAAACTGCAGCTGGCGGGACGGGAGAGGGATCTCCAAGTCGGTGGATCAAACCGACAAGGTATCCAAGCTTAGTGATGCCGACTCATAGGACAAATAGCAAATCAAGACATATGCAAGTAAATCAAGTAAAATAAATAAACGAGTAAGACGGGGGTGCTCAAGGGCACACTGTCAATTCATGTCGGGCAATACATTTCGGGACAAATAACTGTTACTAGTGTAACTATCATGCTTTCGGGAAAACAAATCATATAGTATAATCTTGGAATGAAGTGAACCACTGAATTATAACAATCTCGGTTAAATTACTGGTTTCAAGATCTATTTAAGTGAATAGGGGTCCCGTATGTCGATTTTAATAAAGACTTGGTACTCTTCGAATTTGAAGACATTCCGGGCTCCTTATGCACCTTGAAGTTTCAAAACTTCGAATGAAACCTTGGTGATATGGTTTCTTCCTCAAATGGTCCCATCAATGCTTAATAAACCTCCTTGACATAGAGGGGTTCCCAGAGAATAGACCCAAACATTGAAACAGTTGAACATTGTCCCAAACATAGCCTATGCCAGACGAACCACATCGCTCGCTGGAACGGGTGTCTGGGTGGGTCCGCTCGAGCGAATTATAAGTCGCTCGAACGAACTCATTGGGTCGAGCGAATATTTAAATGCGTTCGAACGAACAACTCTCTGGAATGAGTTCTGGGATGTCCGCTCGAGCGACCAGGGGGTCCGCTCGAGCGATCAAGCTACTGGAATGCTCCGAACCCTTTCCTGGACAGGTCGCTCGAGCGAACTGTCATGGTCGCTCGAGCGAACTGTCCAGAACCTGAATTCGGACCAGTTCAGCTCCATATTAACTCTTCCTTTTCACAACCCTTCTTAACCACTTTCATACATCAAATAAGGAGTACAAATCTCCATTCAAATGACCTCAAATTTCCAACCCTAACCATCCCATTCTCCTCCATCCTTATCACATTCCATACAAGCAAAGAGGGGAGGAAACCATTTCACACAATAAACACATTCAAGACAAAACATGAAAACATTAATTGCTATGAACCAACACTTCTCTAAGACCATAAATGCATCTTTTAATACTCCATCAAGAACATTTATTTCAACTATAAGCATATTAATGAAAACATGGAAAATCCATATATGCTTCACCAAACCATTTAAAACATAAAGCTCCCAATCATTCACTTGCCTTATGTCTTCAAATCAAGTAACTCAAGCTCTAACAAGTCTTCCAAGCAAGGAATCCAACTATGAGCAAAACCCCAAACAACAAACCCTAAAGTGGTCAAACAATGAAATAACAAGGAAACCTTCCAATAATGCAAATGGAGCTTATCAAGAGCTAGAGGAACACTAATCTAGGAGATGGGGAGGGTTACTTACTTGGATGACCTTCAAATGAAAAGAGCTATCTCCAAAGGAGTCTCAAGGTTGATGGATCCCTCTACACAAGGTATCAAGATGAAGCTTGCTAGATGAGGAAGAGGGTGATGAGTTCCATTTCTCAAGTTGTGCAAGATTGGTGTGGATTAGAGATGGGGAAGCAAGGAGAAGAAAAGAAAAGCAAGAGAAAACCCTAGGTTCAAAAGTGGTGCTGGAACAAGATGAATGAGATGAATGGGATAATGGTTTCCCTTTTGTTAACAATGAATTGGGTCCCACTACTAAAGGAACTTGGATGGCTGAGATCATCTCATTCGGGACCTCGGATGAATTCGACGAAGAAGGAAGAAATGATCGTCGAAATATCTAGTTTCCAAAAAGTACATGTTTCGCGGTTTCGAGAATATCAAGTTTTGGGTACAGATTTAGTGTACAATGACTGTTTTGCCCTCCAGGCCATGCAATCGGGTTTCGGGATCTCAAATGGACACAGGATCAACATGAAAGTTGAATGAATAACAATACCAATAAAACGGGCTTAAAACCATGAATACAAAAATTTCCGATAAATCCTCGAGCGCATGCAAAGTCATGAAAAGGAACCCCCAAAGGGCCCTACTAGTTACCAAAGCATTCAAAGTAGTCCAAAACTAGAACCAAAGCTATTCCAAACCCAACTTAGCCAAAATCACTAATCAAGCTTAGCACTAACACGTAACTTAATCAGTACTAATCGGGTTCACTCGGGTCGGGGTCTTACATCCTCCACCCCTTAGGGCATTTGGTCCTCCAAATGGAATATAAAACTCACCTCAGGTAGAAGATGCGGATACTTCTTCTGAACTTGGTCTCGTAATTCCCACGTTGCCTCTTCCGGTCCATGGTTCTCCCATAGCACCTTTACCCACTGAATAGTCCGTGTCCTCAACTCTTGTTCCATTGTATCGATGATCTCAACGGGCTTCTCAACATGGGTAGCATCCTCTCGAATCTCCAATGGCTCATGCCGGAGTACGTGCGAAGGATCAGGAACATACTTCTTCAACATAGACACATGAAAGACGTTGTGTACGCCGGATAGCTCAGGTGGTAAGGCTAATCTATTAGCCACGTCACCAATCTTGCTCACAATGTCATAGGGTCCAATGTATCTCCGTGACAACTTGCCCTTCTGTCCAAATCTCAATGTTCCCCTCGTAGGTGACACTTTCAAGAAAACCTTATCTCCCTCTTTGAACTGTAGATCTCTGCGGTGGGAGTCTGCGTAGCTCTTCTGTCTACTCCGGGACACTTTCAGACGTTCTTGAATCAATTTGATCTTGTCGCTGGTCTCACTAACGATAGTCGGTCCGTGGAAACCGCGAGTGCCGACTTCTTCCCAACAAATAGGTGTCCTACACCTTCTGCCATACAAAGCCTCAAAAGGAGCCATCCCGATGCTCGAGTGGTAACTGTTGTTGTAGGCGAACTCACACAACGGTAGAGTCTCATCCCATTGAGTCTTGAAATCTAACACACAAGCACAGAGCATATCTTCAAGAGTCTGAATCGTTCTCTCTGACTGGCCATCTGTCTGCGGGTGATAATCCGTACTGAACTGTAATCTCGTACCCATAGACTCATGCAATGTCTTCCAGAACCTCGAGACGAATCTACTGTCTCTGTCGGAAGTGATAGAAACTGGTTGCCCGTGTCGACTGACGATCTTGCTGACAAACAACTATGCCAAAGGTAGCATGTGCATCTTCTTCCCTGTCTTCATCGCAAGGAAATGCGCTGACTTGGTGAGACGGTCCACAATGACCCAAATCGCATCGTTGCCTCTGCTAGTCCTCGATAATCCCGAAATAAAGTCCATGGTAATGTGCTCCCACTTCCATTCCGGGATCTCTAACGGTTGTAACAATCCGGGAGGCCTCTGATTCTCTTCTTTAATCAACTGACAGGTCATGCAATGGGAGACAAACGCTGCAATCTCTCTCTTCATATTGTTCCACCAAAATCTGCCCTTCAAGTTCTGATACATCTTTGTGCTGCCGGGATGCATGGAGTACTTCGCGCTGTGAGCCTCAGACATGATGTCATTCCTCAAATCTTCAATGTTAGGCACACACAGACGGTCACGGTAGTACAAAACTCCATCAACAAAACGAAAATCAGGACGTTCTGCTATAAGCTCTGAAATCTTGGCCAACTCTGGATCTTGCAACTGACTATCCTTGATCTTCTGAATGAAAGAAGGTTCTGACACTGTCATGTTAGCTAACAAAACACCATTCCTCAGTGGCTGTAGATCTGAACTCAACTCTTCAAATTACTCAAAGATACAAGTGCCACTAAGGTTAGCCAAGCCTACTGATTTCCTACTCAAGGCATCGGCAACTACATTAGCTTTCCCCGGGGGTACTTGATTGGAAAATCACAGTCCTTGATATATTCCATCCATCTTCTCTGCCTCATGTTCAAATCCTTCTGCAAAAATAGATATTGCAGGGGGTCCGCTCGAGCGATCAAGCTACTGGAATGCTCCGAACCCTTTCCTGGACAGGTCGCTCGAGCGAACTGTCATGGTCACTCGAGCGAACTGTCCAGAACCTGAATTCAGACCAGTTCAGCTCCATATTAACTCTTCCTTTTCACAACCCTTCTTAACCACTATCATACATCAAATAAGGAGTACAAATCTCCATTCAAATGACCTCAAATTTCCAACCCTAACCATCTCATTTGTGAGAACCCGACCCCTGATCTCTTAGATTAGTGTTGTTTTATTTGTGGATTAGTTTCTTTTAGTGGGATTAGTATTTTTTGGGTTGAGTTTGTGAGCTAGAATGGGTTTTCTTCTAGTTTTGGGCTTTTGAGTGCTTTGGTAGCTTGTGGGGCCCTTTGGGGGTTCCCTTTTCGGCTTTGCATTTACTTGTGAGATTTTCCAGATTTGTTTCGTATTGTGTTTTTGGCCCGTTGCATTCATCTTGAGGAATCCTACAACTTTCGTGTTCACTCCGTACCCATTCGAAGCTCCGAAAATCAGTTTTTCCAGCCCGGAGGGCAAAACAGTCATTTCACACCAAATTTGTACCCAAAACTTGATATTCCCGAAACCCGCGAAACATATACTTTTTGGAAACTAGATATTTCGACGATCATTTCTTCCTTCTTCGTCGAATCCGTCCGAGGTCCCAAATTAGATGATTTCAGCCACCCAAGTCCCTTAAGTTGTGGGACCCAAACCTCACTTGTTTATAAGAGGAACCCATCCCCTTCATTGCTCATTTCCTCTCCATTGCTCCAGCACACAACTGAGCCTAGGGTATAGCTCTTGTGTTTCCTCTTCTTCTTCTTGCTTCTTCATCTCCAAGCCACACCAATAGTTCATCAATCAAGAAATGGAGACCACCTTCTTCTTCCTCATCTTGCAAGCTTTACATTGATACCATTTGTGAAGAGAACCCTCCATCACAAGACTTCCTTTGAGCTTACCTTGTCCATTAGAGGACCTTCCAAGTAAGTGATTCTTCCCATCTTCTAGATTTGTAATCTTCTAGCCTTAGAGAAGCTCCACCTTGATTATTGAAAGGTTTCATGATCATTTCATTGTTTAACCCATTTTAGGGTTTGTTTTGGGGGTTTTTGTAGAGATTGTGGATCTTGAGCTTGAGAGGTGATTAGGAGCTTGATTTGCTTGATTAAAGTCAAAGGCAAGTGGATGAATGGATGGTTTCAATGTTATCAAAGTTTTATGAGAAAATCCTAAGTTTTATTACTTGTTCTTGATAATGTGATATATGTTTCTACACATGCTTCTTGTCATATTTCCATTGATTTCGAAATTGCATATTAATGGTGGTTTCTCTCTTGTTAATCTCTTGGAAAAATGTGCTTTCATTTGGTCAAGTTTGTTCATATGGTTTTTAAAGGAATGAGGTTGGATTGGCTATTCATGGTTATGTTTATAAGTTACATTGACTTGAAATTGATACCCATTTAAAGAGGTGTTTGAATTTAATTGTTCATTGGAGTTTTAATGAGGTTTTGAAGTGATTATGGAAGAGAAATGCTAGTGGTTTAAGTGTTGGAAAGGAAAGGAAAAGGGAGGAGAAATCAGTGTCCCGGACCTGCTGCACGCCCAGGTCCGATCGATCGGCCTGTCTTTTAACAGTAAGGCTTCGACCCTGTGCATTTCTGGTACAGAAATTTCGGCCGATCGATCGGACCGGTGAAATTTGATATTGTGTTTTTTTTGGGAAACCTTTGGGCTTTCTATGAGTCCTAGGGGTATATACCTTAGTGTTAAGACCAATTGTACCCTAATCTAAGGTATCTAAGACTAGGGAACTGAAAGAAAAGAATGGTGTTGATTTAGACACTAATTCTTGGTTTTAGGGTGGGACCCTGGCTACCCTCTTTGGACTGTTTGGACCATGTGTGAGAATGTCTTGAGCCGACACGCCTCACGGTTGGTTCGGTGGCATCGGAGTTAATCCATTTCAATCTTGAACGGAATGGAACGACGCGATATCTTATTTATATCTAAACACAAGTCTATTTCCTTGTTATCGCTAATTCTATTCCTTTCAATGACTGAATCGGTTGCTCGATGTTTCTGGATTAATGTCATGCTTAGGATGGACCGTTTATAAGCTTGATTCATCTAGTACTACCCATAAGCTCATTTTAAGTTGTGAAAGTGCATAAGGAGCCCGGAATGTCTCCAAACTCAAGGAGTACCAAGTAATTGTTATAATCGACATACGGGACCCCCATTCACTTAAATAGATCTTGAAACCGATATTTTTACCCGGAATTGTTATAGTTCATTGTTTCACCTCTTTTCCCGAGATTTGCATTACATGACTTGTTTTCCCGAAAGCATTGGAGTTACTCTAGTAACAGTCATTTGTCCCGAAGCGCATTGCATCACATGATATGACAGTGTGCCCTTGAGCACCCCGTTTTACCCGTTCATTTATTGTACTTGATTTACTTGTTTCCCCGAAAGCATTGAAGTTACACTAGTAACAATTATTTGTCCTGAAATGTATTGCCCGATATGAAGTGACAGTGTGCCCTTGAGCACCCCCGTTTTACCCGTTTATTTACTGTACTTGATTTACTTGCATATGTCTCGATTGGTTTTGACCTATGAGTCGCCATCACTAAGCTTGGATACCTTGTCGGTTTGATCCACCAACTTGGAAATCCTTCTCCCGTCCCGCCAGCTGCAGTTTGGATCCCGATACCCGGTCATTACCGTGGTCCCGTCCCGATACCCGGTTCGCTACCGTGGTCCCGTTCCCGTATATTTATATTGTATATATGATTTACGTTGAGTCTCCTCACCTTGTGTGACTGAGACCAACGTCCCGTTATACTCTTGTCACTTCGGTGATAGAGGACTTAGCTTCTTGTGATTGCCATCTTGCCAGTTCCCGATTCCTTGGATACCCGACATGTTTTATATTGTTTACTTGCTTCCCGATAAATGATTCGTTTCCTTTATGAAAGTTGTTATTTAAACAAGTGCTAATATTCTCCAATGTAAATTCAGTTATTATTATATTGTTTTCTGTCCTTTGTACCCGCACATGTTTTAAATGAATGCCGGTTGGGTGAATAACCATGCTTTTACATATGTTCCATACGATCAATGATTTTGCTAGATTTATATGATTACACGTGTTTTAAAGGAATACCCGAATTGTTAAATATCCGTGCCTTGTTTTAAAGGACATTTGGTTTGTCAGATATCTATGTTTATACCTGTTTTTAAATGAATACCTGAATTGTTAAATACCCATGCTTTGAAATATGTTTCAAATGACACTTGTTTTGCCAGATCACTATGTTTATACCGGTTTCAAATGAATATCCGATTTGTTAAATATCCCTGCTTTGAGATATGTTTAAAATGAACATTAGTCTTGTCAGATTTCTTTGGTTACACCTGTGTTAAACGAACACCCGGTTTGTTAAATATCCGTATTTTCACATATGTTTCAAATGGACTTTGGTTTTACTAGACTGCTATGAATGTCTGGTTTGTTGTATACTTATGTTTTTACTTAAGTTTCAAATGAACGTTGTTTTGGCCATACCGCTATGTTTATACATGTTTTAGACGAACACCCGATTGTCAAATATCTATGATTATAGATGATGTAAATGAACACATGTTTTATTAGATATTCATGTTTTACCCAAGCTTGAAATGAATACAGGTTTTCCCGAGATTCCCGACTTTACACCCGTTTAATTATATGCAGCATTTGATCGAATAGCATGATTTATCTTATGTTTTAATTCTTCAGTATATTTGTTATCTTTTCATCCACCTGCCAGACCGTCGTGTCTGACCCACTACTTTTGGTACTCAGGTTCAGATTTCTTCGCCCCGAGTTGAGTGTTTTTGTTGGCTGTGGAGCCATGCCTTGCAGGTTGGTTTGTCGGCTATGTCATGTAGACATTGAGCTCGACATCGGAGCTACGTCACACTTGGGTAGTAGTTATAGCTTTTGTTGTATGGCTTTTATTAGTCTTTTTCTTGGGATTCTTAATTAATGTACATTGATAATTGTAACTTGAACATATTTGGGAATGTAATATCCTGTTACTGTCAGCTCTGTAATTTATTGTGATGGTTACTCCAGTCTGATATGATTCTTGATATAATAGCTTAGTGCTAAAGGTTGAGTGCGACGCGGAATCCGATGGCCACGGACTTCGGGTCGCAACGCCACAAATGCTTCCGCAAAATATTCAGAACGTGTTGGAATGTGTTGTCTTCACACACGCGGATCTTGGGAGAAGTAAAATACATTTATGCTTAAATCCCATTCCCCGCCCCCGAGGTTCTGGTTCGGGGGCGTGACACCATTCTCCTCCATCCTTATCACATTCCATACATGCAAAGAGGGGAGGAAACCATTTCACACAATAAACACATTCAAGACAAAACATGAAAACATTAATTGCTATGAACCAACACTTCTCTAAGACCATAAATGCATCTTTTAATACTCCATCAAGAACATTTATTTCAACTATAAGCATATTAATGAAAACATGGAAAATCCATATATGCTTCACCAAACCATTTAAAACATAAAACTCCCAATCATTCACTTGCCTTATGTCTTCAAATCAAGTAACTCAAGCTCTAACAAGTCTTCCAAGCAAGGAATCCAACTATGAGCAAAACCCCAAACAACAAACCCTAAAGTGGTCAAACAATGAAATAACAAGGAAACCTTCCAATAATGCAAATGGAGCTTATCAAGAGCTAGAGGAACACTAATCTAGGAGATGGGGAGGGTTACTTACTTGGATGACCTTCAAATGAAAAGTGTTATCTCCAAGGGAGTCTCAAGGTTGATGGATCCCTCTACACAAGGTATCAAGATGAAGCTTGCTAGATGAGGAAGAGGGTGATGAGTTCCATTTCTTAAGTTGTGCAAGATTGGTGTGGATTAGAGATGGGGAAGCAAGGAGAAGAAAAGAAAAGCAAGAGAAAACCCTAGGTTCAAAAGTGATGCTGGAACAAGAAGAATGAGATGAATGGGATAATGGTTTCCCTTTTGTTAACAATGAATTGGATCCCACTACTAAAGGAACTTGGATGGCTGAAATCATCTCATTCGGGACCTCGGATGAATTCGACGAAGAAGGAAGAAATGATCGTCGAAATATCTAGTTTCCAAAAAGTACATATTTCGCAGTTTTGGGAATATCAAGTTTTGGGTACAGATTTAGTGTATAATGACTGTTTTGCCCTCCAGGCCATGCAATCGGGTTTCGGGATCTCAAATGGACACGGGATCAACATGAAAGTTGAATGAAATAACAATACCAATAAAACGGGATTAAAACTATGAATACAAAAATCTCCGATAAATCCTCGAGCGCATGCAAAGTCATGAAAAGGAACCCCCAAAGGGCCCTACTAGTTACCAAAGCATTCAAAGTAGTCCAAAACTAGAACCAAAGCTATTCCAAACCCAACTTAGCCAAAATCACTAATCAAGCTTAGCACTAACACGTAACTTAATCAGTACTAATCGGGTTCACTCGGGTCGGGGTCTTACAAAAGCCTCTTTCGGGCCTACGTGTTCATTATTGTTGCCACTAGGGGCGCTTACATTTTGTGTTCCCGAAGGATTTACATAAGAAGAAGAAAGTTGGTTGTAGTTTTTGTGGTAATCCCGGCCAGAGCGGGTACCTCTACCAACTTTAAGAGCTTCTTGAGAAGGGTCTTCATTTGGAAGATCGTCCTTGGGATCCAGGGGTTGATCCTTCTCATTTGCTGAAGATGTGCAGCAGAGTCGCCATCCTCAGTGATTGCGTTACTTGGAGCATTTTCCGGGAACAAGTCCTGAACAACATCCAGCAACTTTTCTCTTTCATTAAGTAATTTGTCGGTCCAGGCATCTCCTATGAGGTCGCGCATCTGGGACCAACTGACCAAGTCTCCATCGGTTGAAGTCTCTTCAGGATGATCGGTCGGAAGTGCTGTGAGTTGTGACGTCATGGTTTTAGGGGACGAAGGCTGAGAAGATGTTATCTCAATGGATGTCACCCGAGAAAATGTAGCTCCGGAAGATATACTATCAGGTGTAGCCGGAGAGAACGTGTCTTCGGTAGATGATGCTTCAAAGGCACTATCATCCTGAACCATCGCATTGCAAGTTTCCCTGGTAGGAGATCCCCCTAGAGTGGACGGTTGGGAGTCGGACTCATCATCCGATGTGAGAGGGTCTTCTATCCAGCAGTTTTCTCCATTTTCAGGAGTTGATGGAGGAGGTACCTGTTGATTTTCAGGGACTTCCGGTTCCGGATTTTGATCGCGAAGGTCATGCTCTTGTTCTAAGGCAAGGCACTGCAAGATCCTTGCATGTTCTTCAAGATCAGGCATGGGAGTCAAATCTTCTTCTTCGTCTGTCCCTCGTGGTTTAACATGATTGGGTTCTGCGGAGCGTTAAAGGACGCTGAGTCAACGAGATTTTCTTGAACAGGCTCTTGGTCTCCTTCATCATCGGACCAGGATCCTTGTTGCTGATACGGGTTATACCAGATTACCGGCATAAGGTGAGATTCGGGAACCCATTCTTCATTGGAGAGATATTCTCCTGTTTCAAGGGATTCCTCCCACTCGTCAGTGTCACTGGCGGTGTCACTGGACTCGTATCCATCCACGGAGAATCCAATTACTGAATTGCAAGAGTATGATGCCCCCTGCGTACTTTCATTTTTGAATTGAGGTGGCATGAAATCACCAAGGGTGAATTTTCTTTCCACCTTTGAAGCCTTGGGTTCTTCCGTTGCCCCCAGTGAAGCAGTGGAAGAAGTCTCTGCCTTTTCAAGGACTTCTTGCTTTGATTGAGCTTTCTCTTGCTGCTTGAGCTTGCGAAGTTGTCTCTTGGCTTGCCTTCGCTATCGAGCGGTAGACTTTGTTTTGACTATCTCCCAATTTTCATCTTCTAGGAGATCGGGATGTACCCATATAGGTTGTCCGTCTGATGTTGGATAAGGAACCAACCCTTGGGACGTTTGGGTCATTTTTGAAAGTCCACGAGGATCCTAACCCTAGAGGGGGGGTGAATAGGGTGAGCTACAAGTATGACCAATTTCGACCAATTTTAATTTCTTAAACTAAACTAGTCACATGTGATGATTAAACAAACAAGATGCGGAAGCTAATACAAAATCAATCACCACATAGCATGCACCACAACACCAATATTTATAGTGGTTCGGCCAACGTGCTTACATCCACTACCGGCTTGTGTCTCCAACACCCCACCGGATTTCCACTATTTATGCTTTTTCAAAGGTTAAGCAATAACCTATACAATGTTGTTTTTCTAAGGCTCAACAACAACCTTTACAAGATGCTTTTCAAGGCTAAGCAATAACCTATCAATGTGCTTTTAGAGGCTAAGCAATAACCTTTACAAAAATGCTTTTCTTAGGCTAAGCAATAACCTTACACAATTCAAGATTTCTCAAAGAAAGTGTTTACTCAACACTCTAAGAGATTACAATTTAAGCACAATGGAATTTGCCTCTTAAATAGGCTAATAGGAAAATGAAATTCCAAGTACAAACATACACTAAAATAAACTAAAGTGTGTGCACAAAGTGTATGTATGAGTTTCTTCAATCAATTTTAACAATGAAGCTTTTAAATGAATGCATGATGCATTTTAAAATCAAGGTTTATAAAATGATGATTGAAGAGAAAACTAATCACATAAAAGATTCAAACAGCTTTGAAGAATTAAGATAAACAAGTTGAGTGAAAGTTAAAGTCTAAGAACATATGTGATTAGGATAAGAGTGTGTGCAAACTAATCTAATTTACCAAGAAAGATATTGAGTTTGCAAAACAACTCTTTAAGGGCTTGAAATCATGCATAAATGAAAATACAAAGGATTTGAACATGCATGAATTTCATTTGAATGGAAATCAAAATAACTTAGAAGATGTACCTTTTAAAAACTCATGAGATTGATTTCCAAATAGCCCTCTAGCCTTTCCAACTTCTTCCCCTTTCTTTGGCTCCAAAATGCTCTCAAAAGTTCAAGTTTCAAGCCTTGGAAAAGGTTGGAAATGAATGGACTTTATAGCCAAAAAGTTGCCAACGGCTAGTTCTCGGTCGACCGGCAAAGAGGTCTCGGTCGACCGAGAAGGCACAACGGTCAGATTTCTGACCGTTGGGGCTACAGTTCAGAAAACTGTCCATTTGCCCTGCAGTGGTCTCGGTCGACCGGCGACACTGCCGGGACACCCCCAAAAATTCCAACTTTTGCATTTTGAAGATTTTCTTTGTGGAATTTTGTGGGTCACTAAACCAAGCTTAAAAACATGTTTTAAAACATTTAAAAACATGAAACACACAAAGCCTAAAATGATTCAAAGGTTTAAAACCAAAGGCTAGCTTGATTTGATAAAACTCTTTTCAAATGAAAATGCATACAAAAATGATTCTTTTTGTAATGAATGTATGCAAAGCTCAAACCTAAATTCACAAGATGATTTTCCAAATATAATGCACAAGGAATTAGGTTTTCAAAAGAGTTTTGGGTTCTAAAACCAATGCATCCAAGTTTAGAACCAAACCATGCATAAAACACAAACTTTTCCAAATCTAAAAACCAATGCATGTATAAAGCTAGATTTCAAGATATTTTAAATCAATGCATGTGTGTGAATTCAAATGATGCCAATATGGAAATGCATCCACCAAATTGCAAAAACAAAATACCTAACAATTTTTATCACCTTGAAGGAAGTGGTGGTCTTCTCCTTTGGTGATTTTGAAGTTCGTCCATGCGACATCATGTTGACGGAGGCAGGCTCATAGTTTTTGTCAAATGTAATGATTCCATTTTTCCACATCTCGTTGATATTCTCTCTCACAACAAAACATTGATTGAGAGGATGCGAGATCATCCGATGGTATGGACAATATCAAGGATCATTGGTTTTGTTAACATCTCCCGGTCTTTTGGGCTAAGGTAAGGCGAGTTTACCATTTGCTACAAGAGCCTCGAAGATTTCTTCGACATCTTCATCGAACAGGTATTTTCTTTCTACTCGTTCTCTGAAGGCATCAGAGAGTTTAGGTTTCTTACATGCAGGTTTGCTTTCAGCTTTCTTTGGCTGCTGAGGAGCTGACTTAGTTTGCACATTAAGAACCTTATTTTTCTTTGGCTTTGAGGACGTAATGGTAGCCGGCTCTTTCTTTGATGACTGCTGACTGTTGAGGTCTTTGATAACCGTTTCAGCCTCCATAGCTGCTTCTAGGAGTTCTCTCAGGTTCTTTGATTTGTTGCTGATAATCATGGAGCGGATTCTCGCTCTCATGTTGTTACGACAGATGTCAACGAGCGACGCTTGTGGCAGCACATCTTAACACTTGTATGCCATCGCCTTCCACTTATGAATGAAATCGTAAGTTGACTCATTCTCTCCCTGTTTTAGGCTGCAGAGTTGTGTCATAGAAACAGGATGATCCTCACCTTTGAAGTGGGTCAGGAAGCGTGTCTCAAGCATGACCCAATTTTGGATGGAGTCCTCCGGCAGAGTGGAGTACCAATCGACGGCCATACCTTTTAGGGTACTTGCAAAGAGACGGATCTTGAGGGCATCTTGATCCGTGATAGCTCCCGTCAATATCTTGAAGTGGATGACGTGTGTCTTGCTGAACCTTTCTCCGTATATGTTTGGAGAGTAGGTTGCTTGAATTTTGTAGGGAACGGGACCGAGTCCATCCATAAAGGATATGGTGGCTTGATCCCATGCTCCTTCAATGTATCCTCTTTTTTTGCTTTGGCGAGGATATCGTCAACATCCTTTTTGGTAAGGACGCGTGACTTACTGTTTTCTGCATTTTCCTCGTTATCTGGAGGAGATTGGTTGTTTTCTTGACGCTGAAAAGCGAGAAGAAGATTTTCCATTAGATCATCAATCCTCTGCTGACCTTGCTCCAAATGCTGGATGCGTACGGTCGTTTCATCAGGAGGTGGATTGCGAGGTTGCTCAGAGTTTGCAGCCAAGACGTTCATCCTCTGTGATTCGAATGAGGAGATTGTCCTGGTGACTGAGCTGGGGCTCATTCTTGAAGAGCTTGAGGAATGATTACTCCGTTGTCCTTGGCTTGAAGGAGTAGAAGATTCTTCCAGGCGTCTTCGTATCCGGGAGACGCTGCTAGTCACCGGTCTTCTTTTTCGACCCATTTTTGGGAGACTTGGAGGGTAGGATGCTGGGTCATTTGCCTTTCTAGTCTCTTTTGTCAATACGACATGCGGTGACGTATGCAACGGGCAATTTGAGCTTCTGTCAGCTCCGGTTGGGCTTTAGCAATGAAGGATGTACTCCTTCAAGCGCAGCAGCCGAGCCTGTCTTCTTTGAAGGTGGGCATAGGCAGGATTTGGACTCGGTCCTTCGACTGTCGTGGCGAAGCTTTGAATTTTGCAAGTTCAGTCCCTGTTGAGATAAAGGGTCGAACTGCAGGAGTGCAGGCCTTAGCAGTTTCTTGCAGAGGCCTGGTGATGTATGATTTGATTTTTGGCTTGTAAGAACAAGCCGACTCATGATGAGTTGCCTTCTTTGTCAGGCAAGGGGCTGGTTTCTCCTCCTTCATGTATGTAACAAGATAGAACCAGTTTTCTTTGAGAGGGGCCAGGTATGCTAGCCTTGCAGATGCTTGGGACCTCCTTTGTTTTGGCGAAGGTCTTACGGACCAAGTCTTAGGGTAGACTTGGTTCTCTGCGGGTTGAGGCTTCGTGGGGTTGACACGGGCTTCAGGCTTCTTCGTGTTTGTCCTTGGTGTCATGGCAGTGACACATTGCGGGGCGATCTTCTGCTTTTTAGCAGGTGTGATTTCCTCTACGGGAAGTGGGAACGGTCCCAGCGACCCGAAGATGATGGTCCGAGGAGTAGAGGTCGACCCGGTGTTCTGGGATTTACCGAAGGAAGTGACGTTTCGGCAGCTAGCAGGGCGCTTGTGAGTGCGCTTGTTCTGCTTCTCCTGGAGCATAAACCGGTACTTGTTCTCATCGAACGTGATGGTTAATGAAGCTGCCATTGTTAGTTTTTTGGAAAACTTCTGAAACAAGACCACGTCCATTAGTAATCACAAGAATATAGTGATCATAAATGAGAAAGAACTATGGTTTTGTCTTTTCAAATCGCTCAGGGGAACATGGCCCAGTCCAAGCGAGGTGAAGAAGGCAAAAAGCCATAGATGATACAATTGTTCTGAACGCAAGTACAGGAGGCTTAGAACGAGCATTCCCGTGACTGCTAAAAGCAATTGTGGACCTTAATTCAAATTACCGAGAAGCAAGACTCACTCGAGGTAAGATGATATAAGGTTGGAGATACAAATGTGTCGGTCGCAAATACAGTAGACCCGGTAGGGCGTACTAGCACCGCTAGGCACAAATGTTGCAAATCGGATTCATAAAAGAGAGCAAATGGTGTTCCAATCCGAATAAGGGCTCAAACATTTCTGCGAGCGCTAAATCCGAAAAGGAGGGAACCAAGATTTCTCAGATGTAAACCCAAAGATGATGATTGTTTTTTTTTTTTTTTCGAATGTTTTTTTTTTTTGAATTTTTTTTTTTAAAGAAACACAAAGGTTTTCAATTTGATCTTATGAAACCTTAGTAGATAGATCAGCCCCCAGGTAAGGGTAGGATTACTTAATGAACCCATTTGGATGACCCTTGCCTCGAACAGTCTAGCTGTCTCCACACTCTGGACAAGGCTTTTCTTAGATCCACTTTGGTCAAAGAATGCAATTGGTGAAACCTTAGTGGGTTTTGAATTTTTTTGTTTGATTTTTTTTTTTGGATTCATTAAAGAGAACGAACGGTGTTCCAATCCGAATAAGGGCTCAAACATTTCTGCGAGCGCTAAATCCAAAAAGGAGGGGACCAAACTTTCTCAAATTTGATTCCAAAGAAAACATTTTTTTAAGGAGGTTTTTTTTTTTTTTTTTTTTGAAGATTTTTTTGGAAATCCCTATCGGACTCATCAAAGAGAAAAGATGACTCATTCCCCAATAAGAACAATAGCTGCGAACATTTATGTGAGCTATCAAGTTTAAAAAGGAAATGATCAAAGTTTCTCAAAATTGAATAAAAAAAAAGAGAAATCAGATTTTTTTTCTTTTTCTTTTTTTGTTTTTTTGAAATGAGAAAGAATGGAAATATGTTCAAAAGTAGAAATTTTCCAAAAATCCCATCTCATATTTTTTGGATGCAAGATCCAACATAGGCTGCCAACTAGAAAGGAGCCTAAGAATTCAAGCATCGCGTTCTCTAATGAACTGGTCCCACCGGGTATGCCAGCTTGATGGACCCGGAATTTTCCTTCCTCTCCTCTCTCATCTGTCCCCGGGGTCACCGAGAGTATCTGAATGGAGGGAAGAAAGGGGGGAGAAAGGCGGGCATCTATATTTTTGTACGGGTATGCCAGATTTTCTATTCTACTTAGAATTTAGAAATGGTGATCCGGAGATCCACCTTCGCAAGTAGAAAGGAAATCAACCTTTTTATGACTTTCCATTGCACATATATTTAAGAAAAGAGACGGTTTTTAAAATGCCATGAAAGGCGATTTCATTTTGTTTGCCGTAAAAGGCGAGTTTGCCGTGAAAGGCGATTTTTTTGCCGTAGGAGGCGATTTTGTGCCGTGAAAGGCGATTTACAAATCTCATCAATGAAGAAAGATAAGAAATGTGATTTTTTTTCTCTTAAAGAAAATACAAAGTATAACAGAAAAGTGAGAAAGGGAATCTGATTTCTCAGGAGATCGTGGGGACCAGTTTAGATCGACGGTCGCAAGTCATGTATGGACTTCACCATCGTCCTTCAGATGAGAACGCTTGATGCTTTGATTCTTTGGCTTGGTTTGAACTTCAGTTTTTTAGAGGATAAGGACCAAGGGAAGGGTCCTATACCCAATAAAAAATGAAGAGACGGGCTGAAGAGCCGCGTGTCTTGGCCATGTTGAATAGGAGAAGAGAAGGCTTTTTCTTGGGGGGGAGTGCCCCCAAAGGGACTTCAATCACCTTTTGGTGTTTGTTGTAGCAGAGTTTCTTCATAGTAGCAGGGCTTCTAGATGGATTTCTAGATCTTGAGTTCGAGATTCTGGGATTCGGGCTTGTTTTTTCTTGGAATCACCTCCTTTTATAGGCATTTGGTAGCATTTAGGTGATTTTATAGACTTTAATGCATTTAAAGCCACATAATCGAAAGAGTTACAGGTTTTAATTCCTTTATTTTGTAACTCATTTTTCTTGGCTTCTGATTGGCCGGTGGAGATAATAGGCATTTAATCGCCTTTAATCTCCATGATGAGAGGAGTTTCATAATTTTAATGTCATGATGACTTGGACTTGTAACTCCCATTTTCTTGAATCGGATTGGGCTGTCCAAAATAATGAGTTAATGACCGCATTTAGTTGGGTCAATTAACAACATTAAGTGGTTGCCGAGGATTTGAAGAGTCGCGGGCCGTGCCGCGTCTTTTGGAATTCTTCTTGCGATGATCGACGATGGATCTTCATGTTGACCGATGTCAGATGATTATGCAACTTCAGACATTGGTTGATACCAGCGGACCGGTGACATCTGTCTTGTCGATTTCTCGATCGGTCGGACAGAAAGTGTGCTTTCTTAGTCGGCCGGTTGGAGATCTTGGAGCGTTCGATGACGATTTCATGCTCTTGACGGCGGATCCGAGATGTCGACAAAGATCAGTAGTTTCTGAGCGTCGAAAATCAAATTTTCAAGAAATCATAGGGGCTAGAATTCCCGAAACGCGAAAAAGGAAGGAAAACGGGCCTTCCAACGGAAATCCGGCAACCCGGACTTCCAGGGTCGCCGACGACCATAGGGGAATTTCTCCCCTTTGGTCGCCGCTTTGTCGGCCGTTTTTTTTTAGCTTTTTGTTTCTTTCTTTCTCTTGTATTTTCTTGACATTTTTCCTCATTTTTTGGCTTGGTTCTCCTGAAGAAAACCCGACGAGAAGTCGTGCAAATCAGAGCACAAAGTTGCCGTTTTTTTGTCAAGAGTTGAAATTAGGTCAAACGATGTCGGAATGACCTGAAATTTTTTGTGAAGCCTCATGAGCAGTAGATAGGACCAACCATGGACTTTTGCTTGAGTTTTGAAGCCGTTTGGGGTCTCGTTGCTACTAGGCCTGATCCCGCCGCGAGGAAGATGTCGCGCTTTGATGTGCGATCATCCGATGTCCGATTGACTTGAAATTTGACAGGGAGCCTATTGGATTCATTTTGAGATGATCAATTAGCTCCGATTTGGATGTCATGGTCCCGGGGTGTTCCGCCGCCGGTAGCCTTGATTTTCTTTCGGACCGTCAATGTCGGGTCAAACGTCACCGGAATGACCTGAAATTTGACGTGCAGCCCTTTTGAAGTATGTTGAAGCCATCCATGTGCTCCGTTTGATGAGTAATGGTCATGGTGGTTCTCGCCGCCGAGGGGCTTGATTTTCTTTCGGAGCGTCAAAGCCGGGTCAAACGTTGTCGGAATGACCTGAAATTCGACGTGGAGCCTTTTGGAGGTATTTTGAAACCATCTGTAGACTCTGATCGAAGTTTTGATGTCTTCGACGCCGCCGCCGCCAGGAGTGCCTGTTTGGCTGCCGGAGAGTGAAGTTGGGTCAAATGATGTTGGAATGGCCCGAAACTTCATGTGAACCCCTCTTTTGGCTGTCTTGAAGGATCTTGCAGTTTTTGTTTGATTCTGACAAGATCTGATGCTTGAAGCGGGGCCCTTTTGTAGTAGGATGTGGCTTCATGCGGCTTTCTTGATGTTGAAGAGGCAAAGTGACTTTTTTTTTTGTCAACAACTTTGAAGAGAGATCGTGACTGGTCCATCAATCCCATTAGTTTGGACATTAAAGGCTTGGCTTTCTTACTCTGTTTTGTAGACCTTGATTATATTCCCGGGACTTTGAATGGGTAGGTGCATATGCTTGCAAAGTTTTGTAACTCTGCCAGAATGGATGTTGATTGGGAAAATGCTTTTGTTATCCTCTTGTCTTGGGGCTAAGTTGTTTTTGTTCCCTGTATTTGCCGTTTATTTGTTGTTACTTTTCTTCTCTTTTAATGAATTTTCTTATGTACCAAAAAGTACTAAACATATTGCATTATTGTTGTGGAAATAGTTGAACCATGATAAATTCAATGATATACTGTTATTTTTCAAATGTCAAGACATTTTTCAAGATTTACTAGGTCTCTATATATTTTCACTCATATTTTAACCACTCTAATATATTTTATGTATTTTCTTTCTTAAACTATAATATTCTTGGCATAAATCTTTTCCTGTCCCAAGGAAAATAAAAATTCTAAGGATTCTTGTCACACATTTTTGTAACAAAATCTTGAGACTTCTTTTTCTGTTTCAGTTTTTGGTGCTTGGTGTGCACATTATTTTTCTCATTTAAATGTGTTTTCATAACCAGAAAAATATATTTTTGACTGGCTGCACCCCAATTTTCTTTTCTCAGAAATTGTAAAGTGATTAAATGGAAAACTGAAAAAAAAAAAAAAAAAAACATAAACAGGTAATCGTGGATAATCATTCTACACAAAATAGTCTTCATTTACAGGAAAACCTGGAAGGCAAAAACATGTCCTTGAATTACCTGAGATGACAAAATTAGTAATAGATAGAAGTAGCACCCCATGTGGCCGACTACGTACAGTGCCCCTGTCATTTCATAAATCTATAGGTTTCTTTAGTGGAAACTTTTCAACACTAGATTACCATATAATGAAATGCTATTCCTTCATCCAATGATGTACTTGTCTTGTTGCGGTGGAAGTGCTAATTTGGTCATAAAAACTAGAGTTCACAGGAGTAGGTGATCGATAGGCAATTGGTTGAGAGTTAGGGGCAGCAATGCCCAAAGTCAAGAAATCAGATAAGAAGAGGCGAAAGCCTTTTGGACTTGCCTGCAAATGGGATTTGAATATGGCTTTGCGACAACAGCTCACTTAACTTGTAGCAAATCATCATCAACAGTACCAGTTGGCATTTATGCATGTAGGTTCTCTTTTCATTTTAATTTTAGGTTTTTTTACTCCACCTAGTGGATAGCAGGGATCCTCTTGGAACCTGGGTGGGCATGGGGATTTACTTGAAAGAGTGTAAAAATTTAGGTACTACATCTGATGCTTGTGTATTTTCATTAACAATAGCTAATAGCTGTTTTTTTTTAATCCCCCCCTCCCCCGGCTCCCTCTCGGTGAGGTTGCGAAACCCTCTGGCGAGGAGAGTTGACCTCTGGTGAGGTATTTTCATGAAGAATAGCTAATGAATGTTGATAGAGTTTAATATATGTTTTGGATTTTTATGGTTTTTCATTAAAAAAATCCAATGACATTATAATGTAAGCCATCAATCTAACTTAATCTAGATTAATCACGTCATATTATAAATTTAATCTAATCCTATTTTAAGTTGACCTCATCCTTATTGTAATATCCAATCTTCTTTGAAATGTTTTTTTATTTTTGTGGACCACCTTTCCACACATATCAAACCCATGCTCCCGCCAACAAAGAGGGCTCAATTGTTTTTGTGGCAAGTGCAAGCAAATGTAAGGTCCTTAAGTGCAATGATCACTTTCTTCCAACTTTTTTTATTTTTAGGTAAAGTAGAATTCCATTAAAGAGAACAACACAGCATAGAAGAAACCCAAAAAAAGCTACATCCGGTGCATACTAAATAGGAGCTAAGGTGGAAAAGAACCGCCCAAAAAATAGGGGCTTTGGTCAGAGGTCCCTCAACTTGTGACTTTAATGCAAACAGTCTACAAAAAAAAGTCATCTAGCCAAAGGTCCCTCACACACAATTCCATACCTGAAATGTCCAATTTTCCCTTTCATTCATTGTCTCTTTATTCAAATAACGCCATCGAAAGCGATACGAATCAAATCTAAAAAGTTTGGAATCTCCTCAAAGAAAAAACCTCCGACGAAGAAGGCGACGTTTTCGTCTCTGTGATTGCATGCAACGAAGAACAACAGATTATATAAGAATTTCAAAAACTTTTCATAGATTAACTGTTTCATTGCAAGTTTGTGTATGCATCGAAGATATCTTCGATTTCGAGAAGAGGAAATACAAGAAAGAAGAGATCCAAACCCTAGCTGCAGGCGCCGGTTGTTTAACTACAAAAGTGTTTCCAAACGCATAAACAATAGTTCAAACTACTGATTTTCCTTGTAAGTTTAAAAAATTTCTTCCTCTTCTGGTTTCGGAACCCTATGTTACTGTTAATCGCCATTTGAAATATTTTTGTACCGTTCTTTCTGGTTCCTCTTCTAATAACGAAAACCTATTCAGGAAATGGCGAGAACGAAGTCTTCCTTACTTTCAGAACGCCAGAAGCAAAAGCAACAGGAAGTAGAAGGTATCTAAATAGTTTTTTTTTCTTTTTTGCTTATAGTCTATAATTTTTGTAAAATGCTTTTGTATAAATTCGAAATGTTGAACCAAATGTCGAATAGTCATTGCTACTTTGTTAATTTCAAGTAAGTTTATCTTAGATTTTTCAAAAAAATTTCAACTCTCTGTTTCCTTATAAAACTACTCGATTATTCAGTTTCTAATCACATCCTAATATGTTTTTACCAGTTTTATACAAAGCTTATGTCTTCCTATTTAATTTATTTGAGTTTCTATCAAATGTATCTATGTGTATATGCAAATTATCTGAGTTTGTACACAATTTATCTGAATTTATATTGAATTTGTTTGTCTTCTGAATGAACTTGAATCAATGTCTATTGACTTTATCTGGCATTAAACCAAATGCATATGAGTTTGCAATGAAAATTCTTTTAAATTATAATGTATTTCTATGTGCATGGGATAAACTTATATGTTCATAATAAATTTTGATGAATTAATGTCACTATTTAACAGAGTTTGTTTGGCTTTGACTTAACTTTATCTCATCTTATTCGAGTTTGTGAGTTAGTAACACAAACAAATGACTTTATTTGAGTTTCTAACCAGTTCCTAATATGTTTTTCGGAGATGTATACAAATCTTATGTCTTTTTCTTTAATTTATCTGAGTTTATATGAAATTTATCTGTCTCCATACGCAAATTATCTGAGTTTATATCCAATTTATTTGAGTTTATATTAAATTTATTTGTGTCTTGTGCAATTTATCTGTCTTCTATATACACTTATCTTAATATTTGATGATATGAATCTGAGTTATTTTACTCTATGCAGCAAGAAAACAAAACAAGCGAAAAAGGGTAGACGATAAACCATCAAACAAAATGCTAGTGAGTAAAGAGAAAAATGCTGAGAAGACTACCACTCATTACCAATTCAGATCAAATTTGGTGTCAACTGTGTCACTAGTTCAAAGCATAAAGCAGATGGTAACTGAAGTGCATAGAGTTGAATTAAGGAAGACCTCCTTTTGGAGCCTAATAGAATGCATGTTGGACAACAAAATCTCAGAACAGATGTGCAGGAAGTATGACAAGGACATTATGTTGATCCTTGATACATACAACAACCAAAGAAAGCAGTTCAGACTAGGGAGGTCCTACGTACCATTCACTGCAAATGACATATCGCTCATATTCGGCATACCGAATGGAACAAGAGCGCTTGATCTGAAGTATTCAAAGAGGAAAACATCTGAATTCATATCTACGAGATTCCATAGCTATTCAAGGGTGTCGGCTCCACAAATAAAGCAACAACTCCATCTAGCATTGAATGGAGAATCAGAAACTGACATTACTGATGTTGCCAGGCTACTGTGCCTGTATATCCTTGTCGTAATCTTTTTTGCAACCCACGGGAGCACAATATGATGGGCATACATGGGCTACGTTGAAAACTACATGGATATGAAGAACTGTGCCTGGCAGAAAAGATTTCAAAATTTCTAATGGAGTCGGTACACAGTAGGAGTTGTGGTTCTGATAGAGTAATTGGGTACCGGTATGATATCCAACTACCAATTTACACATTTGAATTTGAATCTACAAATAATAATTGAGATACATATGTCTTTTCTGATTTTTATAACAGTATTGGTCGTGTGAGCACACGACAATTATCACCCCAAATAATTCAGTGCATTTCCCAAGGATACTAAAGTGAAATTTAAGGGCAGTGAGTATGGCATTTAAGAAAAGACCCCTTCATTTACTACTAGCTACTAAGGTATTTTTTGCAATTTTCACTATCTAATTTTATCTAAGTTTTTAATCTAACGTGTTCTATGTAACATTATTATCAAACGCAGGTCCTCGGTGACGAATTAGATAGCACACTGCTTGAAGTGCATTGATTCCAGTCCTTGTTGGATAGTGGCACTTGTGACAAAGGAGCCATGATAGAGATAGAAGGAGAGCAAGGAGTAACAAAAAAAGAAAAAAGTGAGGGAGAAGGGACAGCTGAAGAATATGAACATGAGGATGGAGATGTTAGGAATTTTGTATTTGCAATTTGATGGATGCATTTGCACTTTAGCATCATTTGATAGTTCACACTTGCATTGGTTTTAAATAAACTTGAAATCTTGTTTTATTCATGCATTGCTTTTAAGATTTGTAAAAGGATTGATTTATGCATGATTTGTCTTTTTATCTTGGATGCATTTGTTTTAGAAAAGAGTTTCCAAGAAATCAAGCAAGCCTTTGTTTTAAAAGTTTTGAATCTTTTTAGGCTTTTTATGTTCATGTTTTAAAAACCATTAGAATCTTTAAAACATGTTTTTCTAGCTTGATTTAGTGGCCAAAAGGTCCCCCAAAGAAATACCTTCAAAATATGCAAAGTTGGAATTTTTGCAAAAAGGGGGGTGTCCCGGCAGTGTCGCCGGTCGACCGAGACCTGTGTCCCGGTCGACCGGGAACACTGTCGGTCGAGTGGACAGTTTTTGAACTGTAACTCGCCAACGGTCAGAAATATGACCGTTATGCCTTCCCGGTCGACCGAGGCCTGTGTGCCGGTCGACCGAGGACTAGCCGTTGGGCATTTTTGGCTATAAATATGAGTTCTTTCCTTTGCCAAAAGTTGGGAATTTTAAGCCCCTCCTTGAGAGGTATTGAGGCATATCAAAAGGGAAAAGAACCAAGGGATGAAGGGGATGATTAGGAAAGCTAAAGCTTGGATTAATGAAGTTAAACCACCAAGTAGACTCTTCCTTCCTTAATCATATGTTTTCATGCTTTGTTTTATTTTTGGTAAATCATTTCTAGCATGTTAAACTATGTTTGTGTTGTGTCCTTAACATGTTTTATGTTTTGAGTTGATTTATTGTTTTGGATACAACATCATATGATTCAATCAAAGTAGTACTTAATCTTTGGTAAATCTAAGTAGATCATGTTAATGGAAAAATCTTTGAAATCACATGTAACATGATCCATATACTTTGTTGAATCTTTGGTTGTTGTTTTCCATCATAAGAAAATCACTTTCAAAACTATCTTATGTTTTGGATTCAACTTCTTTACAAATCATATGTTTTCATGTTTTATTTTATCTTTGATAAATCTTTTGTAGCATGTTAATCTATGATTTGTTGTATCCTTAGCATGTTCTATATTTTGAATAGATCTATTGTTTTGGATACATCACCATTGATTCATCAAAGTAGTACTTTATCTTTGGTAAATCTAAGTAGATCATGTTAATGAAATATGTAACATGATTCATATACTTTGTTGAATCTTTGGTTGTTGTTTTCCATCATAAGAAAATCTCTTTCAAATATATCTTATGTTTTGGATTCAACATCTTTGCAAATCATATGTGTATTATTGTTTTAAAGTTTCACAACTTGCATTACTTTGATAGGTATATCACTTTCAAGTTGTATTTATAATTACATATGATTTGTCCCCTATTTTCAATCAAATCTATTTTTATGTTTTATGAGCTACATTGATGATTTGATTGACATCCCTATGCATCACATGTTTAGAGCTAATCCATTTCATACAACTTGTGTAACTTTGATATCATTAACAAGTTGTTACTTTTAACATGTGATTGCATTACTTCCTCAATCATAAATGTTTTATGAGCTAAAATTTTCAAAAGCCTTAGGCATACATTTATGAGCTTTCTTTTTCAAAATGATTGAGGACCACACACACACACTTCATATACTTTCATCTTTGCATTCATAGTGTGAGTGTGTATTAGTTTTGCACTTCCATATCCGCCTATTTAAGAGGCTATGTAATGAGCTTAATTGAATCTCCATCTAGTGTATGTTAGACACTTTCTTAGTGAGATAACCAACCTATGGTTGAAGAGGTTATTGCTTAGCCTATAAAAGCATATTGTATAGGTTGATGTTAAGCCTTGAAAAACATCATTGTAAAGGTTATTGCTTAGCCTATTGAAAAGCATAAATAGTGGAAATCCGGTGGGGTGTTGGATCACAAGCCGGTAGTGGATGTAGGCATTGAGGCCGAACCACTATAAATACTTGTGTGATGGTGATTGCTTTGTGGTGATTCTTTTGTTAGCTTCCGCATCTTGTATGATTAATCATCACTTGTGACTAGTTTGTTTTAAAGAAGTTAAATTTGTTAAAATTGGTCATAATTGGAACTCACCCTATTCACCCCCCCCCCCTCTAGGGTTCGGATCCCCATGGAATTACAGGAGAAACACATGAAAAGCAAGGAGATGGTGGAGACATAACAATAGAGGTAGAAGGAGAAAATGAGGATGAAGGAGAGGATCAAGAGGAAAGAAATGAAGAAAAAGAGCATGAATTTGAAGAATGAGAGCAGGTAGCAGAGAATAAAATGATTAAAGCCACCCAGCCGGATACAGACATAATGCCAGACACATTGGTTGTATCCGAATTGAAAGAGCAGTTACAAAATAGTAACAGTGAAGAAACAAATTTCACTGGTGTGACAACACAGTCTATATCGCTTGGTATAGAGATCGCTGGCTATGAACAGATATCCTTACAGACAGATCAGCTGGTTGCAAGCATCTTAGCTGACATAATTGGCAGCACTAGTAACATAGTATATGAGGAGCCATTTGAAGCACACTCTGGATCAGTACCAGAAGTTGGTGATACGGTGCCTTGTCCTAGACACCAATCACAATCCGCAGAAAACAACGAGATCAATAATCTTACTAAAGAGCGTGACAAGGCAAATTCATTAGTCATCCGACTCACTAAGGAAAAGACAGAATTACAAACACAGATCCAAAGGATGGCTATTGAACTTGACAGGACGTAGGCAGAAAACAACATCATAAAAAAGCAGCTGCTTGAAACTGAAAAAATGATCACCAGCTTGCTAAGAGAAAGGGACGATGCTTTATTGTTGGTTGAGCAGTTGACAAAGGAGAAGACTTCCCTTGAAACATATAATGTGGACACAAATCAGGCTGTAGAGGAGTCATCTTGACTGGTCAGCTCCCTCAAAGAGCAACTGAAACATACTATGAGTGTGTCAGATGTACAGTCCTCGAGAGGTACAAATGCAGAAAATGAGGTAAATCGCTTGAAGAAAAAGTTGATTTCTCTGGAATCAAACAACTTGAAACTGCAGTGATGGACCGCGCCCCTCCGTTCCTCCTCCGCTGCCATCCGCCCCGGGTCTGTCGGGGTCCGGAAGGAGGGAGAGGGAAGAAAGAAAGGCGGGTATCAACATTTTGTGGGTATGCCAGATTTTCTTTTATACTTGGAATTTAGAGTAGTGATCCGGAGATTCACCTTCACAAGTAGAAAGGAAATCAACTTTTTCCTAACTTTCCATTGCACACATATTTTAAAGAAAAGAGACAAGTTTGTTTTGAATGCCGTGAGAGGCGATTTTCTTTGTTTGCCGTGAAAGGCGATTTGGGTGCCGTGAAAGGCGATTTTGCCGTGAAAGGCGGTTTACAAATCTCATCAATAATGAAAAGACAAGAAATGTGAATTTTGTGTCTCTTTAAGGAAAAATACAATACAATAGAAAAGAAAGAAATGGAATCTAACTTTTCATGCGGTTGTGGGGGGACCCGTTCAGATCGACGGTCGCGAGTCATGTATGGACTCCGCCATCGTCCTTCAGATGAGAACTTTGATGCTTGATTTCTTGGCTTGGCTCCAACCTCAGATTTTTAGAGGATAAGGACCAAGGTAAGGTCCTATATCCGGTAAAAAGCTGAGTAGACAGGCTGAAAAGCCGCATCTAGCCATGTTGGATAGAAGGAGAGGTGGCCTTGGGGGGGGGGGGGTGGCCCCCCAAGGGGCTTTGATCACCTTGTAGTGCTTGTTGCAGCAGAGTGTTCTTCAATAGAGGAGAGTTTGTTGCAGAGGTTCTGGATTTTTTTTGGATATTTCGGAGAGTTTTTGGATGATTTTTCCCCTTGGCCCCCCTTTTCCTTGGAATGGCCTCCTATTTATAGGCATTTGGTAGCCATTTAGGAGAGTTTATGAGCATTTATGGTATTAATGCTCATGATGGGAGGAGTTACAAGTTTTTAATTTCTTGATTTGGTAACTCCTTTTTCCTTGAATTTGATTGGCCGGTGGAGGATAATGGGCATTTAGTTGCCTTTAATCTCCATAATGAGGGGAGTTTCATGGCTTTAATGCCATGAATACTTGGATTTGTAACTCCCATTCGCTTGCTTTTGATTGGGCCGTCCAAGATAATGAGTTAATGACTGTAATAAGTTGCCATAAACAAGTCAATTAACAGCATTAAATGGTCTCCCGGTCGCTTGAAGAGTCACGGGCCGCGCCGCGTCCTTTGGAATTCTTTTGGCGATGATCATCGATGGATCTTCATGTTGATCGACATCGGATGATCATGCAATTTCAGACTTTGATTAATATCAACAAGCCAGCGACATCTGTCCAGTCGATTTCTCGATCGGTCGGGCAGAAAGTGCATTTTCTTGATCGGTCGGTTGACAATTTTAAGGTGTCGGATGATGATTCCATGATTCCGGCGGCGGATCCACGATGTCGACGAAGATCGACGAATTTCATGCTCAAAAAATCAGAATTTGGAAAAATCACAGGGGCCAATCAACTCGGGACGCGAAAGATACCCGAAAAATGGGGTTTTTGGGCGAGGTCCGGCGGCCCGGACCTCCATGGTCGCCGGCGACCATGGGGTTTGTGCCCCATGGTCGGCCGCCTTCCGGTCGCCTTTTCTTCTTCGTTTTTTGTCGTTTTTCGCTTCTGTTTTCTCCTGCATTTTTCTTGAAATTTCCTCTCATTTATTGGCTGAATTTCCCTCAAGAAAACCTGACGAGAAGCCGTGCAAATCGGATTGCAAAGTTTCCCATTTTCTGAAAAGCCGAAGACTTTGCTTTGGAGAACTCCCGATTTTTTGTCAAGCGTCGAAACTAGGTCAAACGATGTCGGAATGACTTGAAATTCGACGTGTAGCTTCTTGAGCAGTAGACGAGACCAACCATAGGATTTTGTTCAGGTTTTGAAGCCGCTTGGGGTCCCGCAAACGCTTGACTTTGATTTCACCACGAGGGAAATGCCGAGCTTTGACTTCTGGTCAAACGATGTCCGATTGACCTGAAAATCGACGGGGAGCCTATTGGAGTCATTTTGAGATGATCCACAAGCTCCGAATTGGGTGCCATGGTCCCGGGGTGCTCCGCCGCTGGTAGGCTTGATTTTGTTTCCGAGCATCGAAACTGAGTCAAACGTCAACGGAATGTCCTGAAATTTGATGTGCAGCCCTTTGGAGGTATGTAGAAGCCGTGTGCTCTGTTTGATGAGTGACGACCTCGGTAATTCTCGGTACCTAAGGGCTTGATTTTGCTGCTCGAGAGTTGATGGAGGGTCAAACGGTGTCGGTTTGACTTGAAACTTGACATGTAGCCTTTCGGAGGTATTTTGAGACCATCCGTAGGCTCTGATCGAAGATTTGGGGTCTTCGACACTGTCGCCGCCGGGAGCTGCTGCTTAGCTGTTGGAGAAGTGAAGCTAGGCCAAATGATGTCGGAATGGCCCGAAACTTCATATGTACCTCTCTTTTGGCTGTTTTGAATGACCTTGCAGTTTTTGTTTGATTCTGACAAGATCTTATGCTTGAAGTGGCGCCTGCCTATTTGGGGTAGGATGCGGCTCCATGTAGCTTTTGGTGTGAAGAGGCAAAGTGACATTTTTTGTGTCAACAAATGCCCCCTCGAGGTACAGCGACGATGGCTTTTGCAGTCGATGTGCCTCGAAGAGAATCTTGAAGAAGAGCTTCTGACTTGACCAAGAGTCTTTGAGCATTTTTTTTTTTTTTATAGAGTAGCCTTTTGAGCTTCCAGGGGATTTTATGGTAGTGGGAGGGATCACGTACCATTTCAAGGAAAAGTTTTGAGAATTGACATTTTGGATTTGGATTTTGGGTTTTGGATTTTTTCGGTTTTGGATTTTCCTTTTTGACCTTGTCAACCTAAAGGCTTTATGTGGCGCATCAGGCGGTCAAGTAGGATTTTTTTTTTTTTTTTGACCTTGTGACCTAACAAGCTGTATGTGGCAGGTTAGGGGGTCGGGTATTTGGTTTTTTTATTTTGGCCTTGTGACCTAACAAGCTGTATGTGACAAGTTAGGGGACCGAAAGTGGGTTTTTGGTCGGCCTTCTGACCTAACAAGCTGTATGTGGCAAGTTAGGGGACCATGGTTTGGTTTTTTTGTTACTCTTTGGGACAATTTTTTTTTAGTCCATTGGAGTGGTTTTGGATTTTGGAAGAATGTCAATTTCAAGGTTTTGGCTTAATTTGGTTCATGAGGTGGGATGGTTTGGATTTTGGAAGCTCATGAGGCTTGGAATTTTTGTATGGCCCAATCAACTCAAAAGTGGCATGGAACCATTTTTTTTTGTATGCTCTTGGTAAGAGGAATTTTGACTAAAAGCCACTTTTAGTGCCTAGGTGGTCAAACCTTGCTCATATGGGCTAACCCATGGGACCGTAAGCTTTGAAAGATGGCTTAGATCTCACATGGTGTCGTTTTTATAGAGAATATCTAAAAATATCTCCTTTGGGTGGAGAATATCTAAAAATATCCTTACTTTGAGAGATTTTCTCAAGTTTCCTTGATTTTGGGAGAGATTCTCTCAAAATATCTTTCTTTGGGAGAGAATATCTATCATTCCCTTTCTTTTTGGAGAGAATTTCTCAAGGAATCTTTGTTTTGGGAGAGAATATCCCAAGTTTCCTTTTCTTTTGGGAAGGTTGCCAATTTTTAGCACTTACCTCCTTACTTTTCTCCTCTTTCCTCTTTTGGTTTGCTCTCTTCTATAAAAGCAAGGGAGGTGGGATCTCTTGCTCCTATTGCTTTCTTTTTGCAAAAGTCTTCAAGAGAGCTCCAAGACCTTCTTTTCTTCAAAGATCTTCAAGCTTTTCTTCTTCTTCCTCCATGGCTTCAAGTAAGTTTTTTTTTTCTCAAGAAATTGCATGTAGGAGTAGAAAGAAAGTTTCTTTTTTTTTTCTTTTTCTTTTTTTTCACGTGTTTCCTTCTTTTTTTTTCACACGCTTTTTTTTTCTTCTCTTCTTTTTTTTTCTTTTCTCCTTTCTTTCTTTTTTTTTTCTTTTGCTCACGTTTTTTCTTTTTTTTTTTTTACCGTGTACTGTTTTTTTTCTCTCTTTTTTTTTTTTGCACGTTTTCTTTCTTTTTTTTTCTTTTTTTTTTCTTTTTTTTGTTGTTGTACAGCCTGGACCGTATAGCCACGTGGCTTGTGGGCCACGGCCTATGGGCCATGGACTGCGGGCCAGCCCAGAAAATTTTTTTTTTTTTTGAATGAGGTTTTCTCTCTCTCTCTTTTTTTTTTTTGCTCACCATGATAATGAGGTTTATGCAATCCAAGATGTTCATGCACATACTTTTTTTTTTTTTTGTCAGCTGACTTGCCAGAGGATTCATACTTCGAGCCATCTATGGATATGGCTTTCGACGATGCCTCGGATGAGCAGATGGAGGTAGAAAGTACTCCACCAGTTATGGAAAAAGGTATTTCATAGTGATAATCTAGACATTGATTATTTTTTTTTTGACAAGATCATATTCATACCTTTTCTTGTGTTTTTGCCAGCAGGTTGTGAAGCAACAGGAGAAGTTCCTCCGTCTTCCTCAGGGCCAGAGCAGGAGATGCCAGCAGCCGATCCAGAAGTAGGGGCTTCTTCTACCAGTCCCGTCATGGCGGAGGCGGGACTTTGTGGTGATATTGCTTCTTCAGTGGCTCCGATTGGAAAGAGCCTTTTGATTTCTTCTCCACCATGACCTGACATGGGCAGTCAGCCAACAGATCGTGGTGAATCTTCATCTGGGCCATCCCTCCAATATGCAAAGAAGGTGTTGAAGAGTGTATTGAGCTCATGGGTTGAAACTCTCTCTTCTGGCCATTTAGAAGCTGGTTTTGGCATGGTCAAGCATGTACAGGACATCCTTGCTGACAGTGCAGAGGTCGGTCTGGACGTTACAAGTGCCAAGGCCTTTGTTGATGAAGTCATTGCTTTGGGTGACAAATGGACTGAGACCAAGAATTTCCCAAGCGGTGACTTCTTCAATGAGATGTTTTTGCAGCCATCCGGTAAGATCAAATCTGAAATGGATGAGATCTCACGGGCTCAGAAGCAATTCGTTCGGGAGAGGAACGTTACCGAGTTGGCTATCATCTAGCTAACACAGGACCTGCACTGTCTTGATAGGGAGGTCACAGAAGCTAGGCAGCGCCTTGAGCAATTGCAAGAACAAAGTGCTGCCAAATGGACTGCCATTGTAGAAGCCCGTGCTAAAGAGGGAACTCTGATTCTTCAGGTTGAAGAAGCCGGTAGCAGCCTCCAGAGAAAGACTCAGGAGTATGAGCAGTGGCAAATTCTCTGGGAAGAGCTTCCTCGTGCCGAAGATGGGTCGCGGCGTTCTGCCGCGTTTTATGGCAAGATCTTGAAGAAGCGCGGCCTGGAAGCTTTAGAGGCTAAGGCCAAGAGTCTGCTTGAGGAGCTGGATCTTTGGTTGAAGACCATGCTAGACTGAGCTCTTGATTTATAACAAACTCTTTTCTTCTTTTCTCTCTTCTTCTTTTTTTGGTACCTCTATGTAAAACATTTTTGGTACTCTATGTACCTTTTACTTAAATTCTTTTTGGTGAAAATAAGCAAAGGTTGGGTGAGAATGTTTATTTGAGAATTTTGATCAAAAGGTTGTCACTTTGTGAAAATCTTTTGTCAAAAGGGTTGTTTTGGCATGAAAGCCAGATTTTGCGGCAAAAGCCAGGGTTTTTTTTTTGTGTGGTTTGAAAGCCGAATTTCGAGATGGCATGAAAACCGAAATTTGGGTTTATGGCATGAGAGCCAAAATTTTGGATGACGTGGAAGCCGAAATTTTGAGGTGGCATGAAAGCCGATTTTGGTGGGGTGAAAGCCAAATTTTGGGATGGCATGAGAGCCAAAATTTTTTTTTTTGAGATGGCATGAAAGCCGAATTTTGAGATGGCATGAAAGCCGAAATTTGGGTTTATGGCATGAGAGCCAAAATTTTGGATGCCGTGGAAGCCGAAATTTTGAGGTGGCATGAAAGCCGATTTTGGTGGCGTGAAAGCCAAATTTTGGGATGGCATGAGAGCCGGTTTTGTTTTTGGTGTAAGAACCAGATTTTGTTTTTGGCATGAAAGCCGAAATTTATTTTTGGCATGGAAGCCAGATTTTTTGTTTTTGGCATGAAAGCCAGATTTTTTTTTTGAAAACCGAGTTTTGTTTTGTTGGCATGGGAGCCGAATTTTGATTTTTTGCATGAAAGCCGGATTTTTGGCATGGAAGCCGGGTTTTTTGGCGTGAAAGCCAGGTTTTTGGTTTTCAAAAATGCAAGTATCGACTAAAAGTCACCTCCCTGCTGAATGGTATTGCAAGTATCGATGGAATGTCGCCTCCTTGCTCATTCGGTTGCGAGTATCGATGGAATGTCGCCTCCCCGCGGATTTGGGTGCAAGTATCGACTAAGCGTCGCTTCCCTGCTTTTTTTTTTCTTCAAATTTTTTTTTTGTGGGTATCGATGGAATGTCGCTTCCCTACGATTTTTGAATTTTGAGGTTTTTTCGAACCTTTGTTTTGTTTTTTGTTTGTTTTGAAATTTGGGTTGTGGATATCAACTGGAACGTTGCGTCTCCACGATTTTTGAAATTTTGGGGTTTTGGAAGTATCGAATGGGTGTTGCATCCTTCCGATTTTGGGTTTTGCAAGTATCGACTGAACGTTGCTTCCCTGCGGTTTTTGAAAAACCATTTTTTGTTTAAAGACATGAGGGTCGTAAATTTTGACTCAAAACCATTTTGGTGGGAAAAGTCGGGGTGGACTAGGGCTGAAATCCCTAGGTCCTGATTTTGTTTCAAACCATGAATTTTGGGTTCAAGGATCGAAAAGGATGAAAATTTCAACAAAAGGATGAAAATTCCAAAAGGAGTGGGTTTGACGAGTAGATACCTAGGAATAGGCTTTGGCCGTGTAGACATTGCTCTGACCCGGTGGGGAAAGCCTTCAAGGGTAGTACCGCTTCAAGAACTTTCCATTGATGGGCAGCATACACCTGTCACCCTCCATATTTAGAAGAGCGTATGCGCCGTTGGAGAAGATTTTGTCGATGACGAAAGGTCCCTCCCATTTTGGTTCAAATTTGCCTTTGGATTTGTGAGCAAAAACCATAGGTCTTCTTACTGTAAGAACCAAGTCTCCCTTTTTGTAGGCGCGTTGCCTGACCTTCTTGTCAAAAGATCCTGCCATGCGTGCTTGGTAGAGTTCAATGTTTTGTAGAGCTTCGAGCCGTCTCTCATCGAGATTATCCAGCTCTTGAAGTCTCAATTTGACATTGCTTTCTTGCGTCATGTCATTTTGTAGAGATACCCTTAAGGAAGGAACTTGAACTTCCAAAGGGACAACAGCTTCTCATCCATAGACCAAGGAGAATGGTGTGCTATGGGTTGGTCCTCGAACGGTGGTTCGATAGGCCCACAAAGCTTCAGGCAGTTTGTCGCCCCAATCTCTTTTGTGACTAGAGACCATTTTCTTGAGGATTTTGCAGAGCGTCTTGTTGAAGGCCTCTGCTAGTCCATTCGCTGCCGGATTGTACGGAGTTGAAGGACAACTTTGGATTTTGTATTTGTCGCAGAACCTGTAGAATCTGTGATCCTGGAATTGCGGTCCGTTATCATGGACGAATCTTTTAGGTATGCCGAAGCGACAAATGATGTTGGTGCGCAAGAATTGAAGGACTGATGAGGTCTTCATTTCACTAAGCACGAATGCTTCTGACCACTTGGAGAAATAATCCGTAGCGGCAAAGATGAAGCGATGACCTTTGCTCGATGGAGGGGAGATAGGACCTATGATGTCCATACCCCAGGCTTCAAAAGGCCATGAGATCGTTGTAGGATGCAGCCATTCTGGAGGCATGTGGACATAGTCTCCATGAATTGGGCATTGTTGGCAGCGCTTAGCAAATTGCATTGCATCAGCCACCATGGTAGGCCAATAATAACCTAACCTTTTTATCTGATCGTAGAGCTTAGGGCCAGCCTGATCGGCTCCACAAAGACCAGCATGTACTTCTTTGACTGTTTCTTCAGCTTCTTGTTGTGACAAGCAGCGTAGAAGTACTCCGTTGTAGGATTTTCTATACAGCATTTTTGAAGGAATATCCAAATGAAAGTTCGGGGCTCGTCTTTGGATGCTTACCCGTTCTTTTGGATCTTCAGGTAGGATTCCGAACATTATGTAATCAATGAACGGATCCCTCCAGTCGCCGATCAGAGGTTTAAGGACGGAGATCCGACTTCCAACCACTTGGTGGCATTCAGCAACTGCTTGATGTGTGTTGAGAGGAGGGAGAATCCTTTTTTGACACACTGTAACTTGCATGTTTTCCCCTTCTTGGATTGCCATAGACGCAGCAAGTCCAGCCAGGGCATCTGCACGAATGTTTTCACCTCTGAGGATGTGGGTGATGTGACAGATGTCGAACTTTTGTCGAAGCGATTGTGCCTTGTTGTAGTAAGGCAACAGGTCGGGCTTCCTGACTTCAAATTTCTGATTCATCTGGTTGACGATCAGTTGAGAGTCTCCAAAAGCTTCCAGCGTAGTGATGCCGGATTCGAGGGCGAGTTCCAATCCTATGATCAGGGCTTGGTACTCAGCTGCATTGTTTGAACATGGTTCCAGTAGCGAGAATGCATGCGGAATCATGTATTTATCGGGACTAACAAAGAGAATGTCAATTCCCGATATTTGATTTCCCTTTTCATTTGTCCTGGTTGCGCCATCGAAGTACATGTGCCAGGAAGCATTTGATAAGGAAGTCTCCACACTGTAGACCGGTTCGTCTGGGAGGTCATCCCTGAGTGGAGAATCTTTAGGCAATGGATGCTCCGCGAGGAAGTCTGCTAGAGCTTGGCCTTTGATTGCTTTTTGTGGTACATACCTAATGTGAAATTGTGACAGGAGGATGGACCATTTTGCTAGTCGGGCATTGAGAGAACCTGCTTTTGTGACAAGGACCTTTAGGAGGTTGATCCTCGAAATCAGGTACACTGTGTTGGCTAGCAGGTAGTGACGCAGTTTTTGTATGGCGAACATCACTGCCAAGCATTCTTTTTCGACTGGAGAGTAGCGATGCTCTGCACCTACCAACATGCGGCTAAGGTAATATAGAGCAGCTTCTTTTCCCTCGTCATTCTTTTGTGCGAGTAGAGCGCCTAAAGAACAGTCAAGGGCTCTTATGTACAAGAGGAATGGTTTTCCAGTTGTGGGGGGCAGCCAACACTAGAGGTTTAGTCAGGTATGACTTGATGTCCTGGAACGCGGCTTCACATTCAGCATCCCAGACAAAATCGACACCTTTCTTCATTAACTGAGAGAATGGACGGCACTTCCATGATAGGTTGGAGATGAACCGTCGAATGTATGCCAATCTTCCTTGGAGCCCTTTTAATTGTCTTAGGGTTCTTGGAGATGGCATTTCTAGGGTAGCCTTGACTTTGGTGGGGTCAATCTCTATGCCAACTTTCCGTACTATGAATCCGAGAAACTTACCCGATGAAACACCGAAGAAGCATTTGAGGGGATTCATTCGCAGTTTGTGTTTGCGAAGTCGGAGGAAGACTTCTCGAAGATCTTTGAGATGGTCTTCTTTTCTTTTGCTTTTGACGGCGAGGTCATCGACATAACATTCGACCGTCTTGTGCTACATATCTTGGAATATCTTCATCATAGCCCTCTGATATGTAGCGCCGGCATTCTTCAGACCGAATGGCATGACAGTGTAGCAAAACACGCCAAACGGGGTCCGAAATGCTGTGTGTTTTTCATCTTCAGGATGCATCTTTATCTGATTGTAGCCAGAGAAGCCATCCATGAATGTCATTCGCTCGAACCCACAGGTGTGTCGATCATCACCTCCGGTATAGGGAGCGGGAATTCATCTTTTGGGCATGCATTGTTTAGGTCTCTGTAATCAATGCAGACCCTGATTTGCCCATTTTTCTTTGTCACGGGGACGATGTTGGCCAACCATTCAGGATGCTGTTCCTCACGGATGAAGCCAACGCTTTTGAGTTTTTGAGCTTCTTGTTCAATTTTGTCCATCACATCAGGACGAAACCTTCTTTGGCCTTGTTTGACAGGCTTGATATCTTTTTGAAGATTGAGTTTGTGGACTGCTATTTTGGGGTCTAAGCCAGGCATCTCAGCGTAAGACCATGCAAAACAATCAACGAACTCATGAAGAAATGCGATATACTCGGGTAACTCATCATCCTTTATATTCTTGCTTATGAATACAGGACGTGGGTTATCAGGTGTTCCCAAGTCTATCTTTTGAACAGAATCTTCAGTTTGAAGGTTTGAAGGTGGTTCCTCCACAATATTTTCGGAGGCTTCCAGCCCAACAAAGCCTTCTGAAGTTCCAAAGGTATCTACAGACCACGGCTCTGCTTTTGTCCATGGGTCTTCTTGATTGGTACTTTTCTCAAGATTTGCTATGAGATGGTCCCAATCACCTGTTGAAACTAGGTCGAAGTAGGGCACTTCTTTTGGAGATGATGGTTCTTCTGGGCTAGAAAATCGTGTATCCGTATCATCGATCAATTCCTCTTCATCATCCGAGAAATCATACCAATTGGGTGAGCTTCCTAAATCTTCGACGGGTGACTCTTCAAAGAGATATCCGAGGAGATCGATGTCTTCATTAATATGAGATGTTGAGGCTTGGTCGGCAAGACGACTTTGCAGCCTTTGTGTCAACTGTCTCAAGGGAGCGTCAGGATCATACCCCAGCCCATGTGAAGACTTTTCTATGTGGCGGTGGGGTTTCCAACCTTCCAGTTGACTTTTGGTCAGGGTTGGTTCCAATGGCGTGATAATACCACGGCCACCTCCCAAACCGATTGGGTTCTGAGCGTCGTAGCCCATTTTCTTCATGATAGCTTGTGCCATTGGACTATACAGGGATAGTTGAGGCATACCTTCATTTTGAAAAGGTTCAAGCGAAGAATTTGATGAAGAAACTCCCGATTTATGGAAGAAGATTGGCTTTTCTTCTGCTGATGTTGCTGGAACAACGAAGGAAGCAGATGCCGGATCTTCTATGTCAACGGTTGTCTCCATCGGAGTGAGAGCGGGCTGGACTTGTTGATCATCAGCTTGGCTTGACGATGTGTCGTCTTCTGGCTCTGAGTCCGAATCCGTGTCTTGCAAGATAGACATGAAGGGGACAACAAACTTGCCCCCAGCCTTTTGTTTTGTCTTCTTTGCTTTGGTGGTGATCACCAGAGGCTTTGAAGACTTGAGGGAGACCATGAAGGGAGATTGATTATTCTCTTCGGTTTTGATAGAGGGTTTGTTTTCTTCCGGTGATTGCTGAGGAGCCTTGCCTTTGTCTTTCTGGAGATTTTCGGCAAATGGTACTGTTTCTTCCTCCCTTTCTTCTTTTTCATCTTTGTACATCTGAGCATCTGTGAAATAGACTTCTTTGCCTTTGAAGGGCTTTTTGTCTGCAAACACTCGATGTATCAAGCCGTCATTGCCAACGAACTTGATGCACTGATGTAAAGTCGAAGGGACAACACCATTCTCGTGTATCCAGGGGCGTTCGAGAAGGATGTTGTAGCATGAAGGGGTCTTTATTGCATAGACAGTGACCTCGGAGATAAGATCACCGATTTGCAACTTGAACCTGATTTTGCCGATCGGCCTTTGAGCGCTGCCATCATATCCAAAGATGGACACAGACGTGTGGCTCAGCTTGCTAGGCGGAATGCCCAGTTCTTCGAGTGCCGAAGTGGAGATGAGGTTGAGTGCAGAACCTGGATCGATCTGGATTCTGCGTACTGGCACCTCTTTGATGTACCCGGTGAAGTACAGGGGTCGGTTGTGCTTTGTCTCGCCTAGCAGGAGGTCTTCCTTGGTGAAGGCGATGGTTGCACTTGCTGCTTTTTGAACCGAGAGGCATTCGATGCAGGATCCCTCAGTTTTCTTCTTTTCTCCTTTTGAGGGAGTTTTTGATTTTTTGACCCTATAGTCCATTTCAATTTGTAGGACTTGTGGGGCATGTTTGTCGACATCCGCGTCCAGCATTTGTAGTTCTGAAATGAGACTATCACGAGTCTGTGGTGACATTCGTAATAAGTCTAGGATGTGCAGACGTGCAGGTATGTGTTTGAAGTACTGAATCAAGTCGAACTTGAAAGCCTCCTTGGGGCCTGCATTTTCATTATTCTTGCCACTAGGGGCGTTTACAGCTTGTTTTCCCGAAGGATTTACATAAGAAGCAGAAGGTTGGTTGTAGTTTTTGTGGTAATCCCGGCCAAAACGGGTACCTCTACCAACTTCAAGAGCTTCTCGAGAAGGGTCTTTGTTTGGAAGATCACCCTCGAGATCGAGGGGTTGTTCCTTCTCATTTACTGAAGATGTCTCTGTGTCAGCATTGCCATCTTCAGTAATTGTGTTGCATGGAGCATTTTCCGGGAGCAAGTCCTGAACAGCATCCAGCAACTTTCCTTCTTTATCGAGTATTTTGTCGGTCCAAACATCACCGATGAGATCGGGCATTTGGGACCAATTGACCGGATTTTCTCTGAAGAAGATTTCACCGGCTGGAAGTTCTTCAAGGTGATCAGTCGGAAGAGGTTTGAGTTCCGATGTCACTGTTCCAGGAGACGAAGCCTGAGAAGGTGTGGTTCCGGAGGAATTATCATCCTGAGCTATTGCATTGCAAGTAACTTTGACGGAAGATGCCTCCAAGATGAACTGTTGGGAATCAGATTCGTCCTCAGATGTAAGAGGATCATCGATCCAACAGCTTTCTTCATTTTCCGGGGTTACCGGAGGAGATTCCTGTAGATTTTCAGGAACTTTCGGTGCTGGGTTGTGACGAAGCTGGTTGATGCGACCTTGTTCTTGCTCTATAGCAAGGTACTGCAAGATCCTTGCGTATTCATCGAGATCAGGCATGGGGGCCAAATCTTCTTCTTCGTCTGCTCCTCGTGGTTCAACATGGTTGGGTTCCACTGGAGTATTTTCTTGGACAGCCTCTTGGTCTTCTTCATCATCAGACCAGGATCCTTGCGGCTGTAATGGGTTATACCAGATTACTGGCATAAGATGAGATTCAGGGATCCATTCCTCGTCGGAGAGATATTCTCATGTTTCGAGGGATTCCTCCCACTCATCGATGTCGCTAGCGGTGTCACTAGACTCGTATCCATCCATGGGGAATCCGACCATCGAGTTGCAAGAGTATGATGCCCCCTGCGTAGTTTCATCTTTGAGGTGCGGTGGCATGAAATCATCAAGAGTGAATCTTCTTGCCGCCTTTGAAGTCTTGGGAGGAGACTCTTCTGTTGCCCCCAGTGAAGCGGTAGAGGAGGTCTCTGCCTTTTCAGCGACTTCTTGCTTTTTCGGAGCTTTCTCCTGCTGTTTGAGTTTGCGGAGTTGTCTCCTGGCTTGCCTTCACTGTTGAGCGGTTGGCTTTGTTTTGACGACCTCCCAATTTTCATCTTCTAGGAGATCGGGGTGTACCCATATGGGCTGTCCGTCTGATGTTGGATATGGAACCAACTCTTGGGACGTTTGGGTCATCTTTATCACCTTGAAGGAAGTAGTGATCTTCTCTTTTGGTGGTTTTTGTTTTTGTCCACACGACACCATGTTGACGGAGGCAGACCCATAGTTCTTGTCGAAGGTGATGACTCCGTTTTTCCACATCTCATTTATCTTCTCTCTCACAACAAAGCATTGATTGAGAGGATGCGAGACCATCTGATGGTATGGACAGTACTGAGGATCGTTGGTTTTGCCAACATCGCCCGGTCTTTTGGGGTCAGGCAAGGTGAGTTTACCGTTTGCGAGAAGTGCCCCAAAAATTTCTTCAACATATCCATCGAACGGGTATTTCTTCTCTACTCGTTCTTTGAAGGCATCAGAGAGTTCAAGCTTTTTACCTGCAGCTTTGTTTTCAGCTTTCTTTGGCGGCTGAGGAGCTGACTTGGTTTGCACATTGAGAACCTCTTTTTTCTTTAGCTTTGAGGTTGCAATGGTGGTCGGCTCTTTCTTTGATGATTTCTGACTGTTGAGGTGTTTGATCACCGTTTCAGCCTCCATAGAAGCTTCTAGGAGTTCACCTAGGTTTTTTGATTTGTTGCCAATGATCATGGAGCGGATTCTTGCTCTCATGTTGTTACGGCAGATGTCGACTAGCGACGCTTGTGGCAATACATCTGAGCATTTGTACGCCATTGCCTTCCACTTGTGAATGAAGTCATATGTTGACTCACTCTCTCCCTGTTTTAGGCTGCAGAGCTGCGCCATAGTAACAGGATGATCCTCACCTTTGAAGTGGGTTAGGAAGCGTGTCTCCAGCATGGCCCAATTTTGAATGGAGTCCTTCGGCAGAGTGGAGTACCAATCAAAGGCCGCACCTTTTAGGGTACTTGCAAAGAGGCGGATTTTGAGGGCATCTTGATCCGCAATAGCTCCCGTCAAGATCTTGAAATGGATGACGTGTTGTCTTGCTGAACCTTTCCCCGTATATGTTTGGAGAGTAGGTTGCTTGAATTTTGTAGGGAACGGGACCGAGTTCATCCACAAGGGATATGGTGGCTTGATCCCATGCTCCTTTAGTGTATCCTCTTCTTTTGCTTTGGGGAGGATATCGTCAGCGTCCTTTTTGGTAAGGGCGCGTGACTCACTGTTTTCCGCATTTTCCTCGTCGCCTTGATGGCTCGGAGGAGCTTCATTGTTTGGCGGACGTTGGATAGTGAGAAGGAGGTTTTCCATTAGGGCCTCTATTCTCTGCTATCCTTGTTCCAGCTGCTGGATGCGTGCAGCTACGTCATCATGTGGCGGAGGTTGCTTAGCATTTGTGACCAGGATGTTCACTCTTCGAGAGTCGAAAGAGGATACAGTCTTGGTGACTGAGCCGGAGCTCATTCTTTTAGATGAAGAGCTCGAGGAGTGATTACTCCGGTGTCCTTGACTTGAAGGAGCGAGAGAATCTTCTTGATGTCTTCTTGTCCGAGTGACGCTGCGAGTCACCGGTCGTCTGACATGGATTTTAGTTGCCGACTTTTGATGTCTTCTGGTTTTTCCAACCATATGGACAATAGCAACTTGATTGGGTCTTTCTTTTTCAACCCATTTTTTGGAGACCTGAAGTGCAGAATGCTGGGTTCTTTGCTTCTCTAGTCTCTTTTGTCGATATGCCACGCGGCGGCGCATACGACGAGTAATTTGAGCTTCGGTTAGCTCTGGCTGCGCTCTGGCAATGAAGGACGTAGTCCCTGGTGCGCAGCAGCCGAGCTTGTCTTCTTTGAAGACTGGCAGGGATAGGATCCGGACGCGGTCCTTTGCCTGTCGCAGCGAAGCCTTGAATTTGGCGAGTTCGGCCCCTGTTGAGAGGAAGAGTCGACTCGCAGGAGTGCAGGCCTTTGCAGGTTCTTGCAGAGGCCTTACGATGCACGATTTGATTTTGGGCTTGTAGGAGCAAGCCGGCTTGTCCTGAGTTGGTTTTGTTTGGCGGAGGGTAGGTTTCTCCTCTTTCATGTAAGCAAGAGGGTAGAACCGGTTCTCCTTGAGAGGGGCCAGGTATGCTGGCTTTGCAGGTGTTTGTGACCTTCTTTGTTTGGGTGAAGGTCTTGGGGACCAAATCTTTGAGCAGACCTGGTTTCTTGTAGGTTGAGGCTTTGTGGGGTTGCCACGGGCTTCGGGTTTTCTGATGGCCGCCTGTGATGTTGGAGCAGCGACATGTCCGGTGGCAGTTTTCTGCTTCTTGGCAGTTGCGGTTTCTTCTACGGGAAGTGGGAATGGTCCCAGCGACCCGAAGATGATGGTCCGGGGAGTTGAGGTCGACCCGGTGTTCTGGGAGTCGCCAAGGGTGGTGATGCTTTGGCAACTGGCGGGGCGCTTGTAGGTGCGCTTGGTTTGCTTCTCTTGAAGCTTCAGCTGGTACTTGTTCTCATCAAAGGTGATGGTTAATGAAGTTTTCATTGTTAGCTTTTGGAAAAACTTCTTGTACAAGACCATATCCATTAGTAATCACAAGAATATGGTGATCATAAATGGAAAATACTATGGTTTCGCCTCTTCAAGTCGCCCGAGGGGACATGGCCCAGCCCAAGCAACATGAGGAAGGCAGAAAAGCCATAGAGGGCACAATTGTTCTAAACGCAAGTAGGGTCAGCTCAGAATGAGCGTCCCAGTGACTGCTAGAAGCAATTGTGAACCTTAATTCAAATTACCGAGAAGCAAAGCTCACTCAAAGTAAAATGATATAAGGTTGAGATACAAATGTGTCGGTTGCGAATACAGTAGACCCGAAAGGGCGTACTAGGACCGCTAGGCACAAATGTTGCAAATCGCATCCTTGGAAAGGACACGAGATGGGATTTTTGAAAGGTCAAGATTGGATTCATAAAAGAGAGCAAATGGTATTCCAATCCGAGAATGAGCTCAACATTTCTGCGAGCTCAAAATCCGAAAGGGAAGGAACCAAAATTTCTCAAGTATGGATCCAAAAGTGACGGAAGTTTTTTTTTTTTTTTGAAAGTGTCAAGATTGGACTTATAGAAAAGAGCAAATGGTATTCCAATCCGAAAATGAGCTCAACATTTCTGCGAGCTCGAAAATCCGAAAAGGAAGGAACCAAGATTTCTCAAATATGAATCAAAAAGTGATAGAAGTTTTTTTTTTTTGTTCTCTTTTTTTTTTTTTTTTAGAAATTTTTAGAAATTTTTTTTTTTTTAAGAGTTCACATAGATCTCCAATTCGATCTTATGAAACCTCAGTTGATAGATCAGCCCCCAGGTAAGGGTAGGATTACTTAATGAACCCGTTTGGAGGACCCTTGCCTAGAACAGTCTAGCTGTCTCCACACTCTGGACAAGACTTTTCTTAAATCCACTTTGGTCAAAGAACGCAATTGGTGCAACCTTAGTGGCTTTTTTTTTTGAAAGATTTTTTTTATGGATTCATAGAAAAGAGCGAATGGTGTTCCATTCCGAAAATGAGTTCAACATTTCTGCGATCTCGAAATCCGAAAAAGAATAAGCCAAAGTTTCTCAACTTAAACCCAAAAGGGAGAAATCTGGAAAAAAAAATTGTAAATCAGATTTTTTTTTGTGGATTCATAGAAGAGAGCAAATGGTGTTCCATTCCGACAATGAGTTCAACATTTCTGCGATCTCGAAATCCGAAAAGGAAGAAGCCAAAGTTTCTCAACTTAAACCCAAAAGAGGGAAATCTGAAAAAAAATTTAAATCAGATTTTTTTTTTGAGATTTTTTTTTAGAAACGGGAAAGGCTGGAAATAAACTTAAAGAAAGAAACTTCCAAAAATCCCATCTCATGTTTTTTTTTTTTAGATGCAAGATCCAACATAGGCCACCAACTAGAATGGAGCCAAAGAATCCAAGCATTGTGTTCTCAAATGAACGGGTCCCACCGGGTGTGCCAGCTTGATGGACCGCGCCCCTCCGTTCCTCCTCCGCTGCCATCCGCCCCGGGTCTGTTGGGGTCCGGAAGGAGGGAGAAGAAAGAAAGAAAGGCGGGTATCAACATTTTGTGGGTATGCCAGATTTTCTTTTCTACTTGGAATTTAGAGTAGTGATCCGGAGATTCACCTTCACAAGTAGAAAGGAAATCAACTTTTTCCTAACTTTCCATTGCACACATATTTTAAAGAAAAGAGACAAGTTTGTTTTGAATGCCGTGAGAGGCGATTTTCTTTGTTTGCCGTGAAAGGCGATTTTGGTGCCGTGAAAGGCGATTTTGCCATGAAAGGCGGTTTACAAATCTCATCAATAATAAAAAGACAAGAAATGTGAATTTTGTGTCTCTTTAAGAAAAAATACAATACAATAGAAAAGAAAGAAATGGAATCTAACTTTTCATGCGATTGTGGGGGGACCCGTTCAGATCGACGGTCGCGAGTCATGTATGGACTCCGCCATCGTCCTTCAGATGAGAACTTTGATGCTTGATTTCTTGACTTGGCTCCAACCTCAGATTTTTAGAGGATAAGGACCAAGGTAAGGTCCTATATCCGGTAAAAAACTGAGTAGACGGGCTGAAAAGCCGCATCTAGCCATGTTGGATAGAAGGAGAGGTGACCTTGGGGGGGGGGGTGGCCCCCCAAGGGGCTTTGATCACCTTGTAGTGCTTGTTGCAGCAGAGTTTTCTTCAATAGAGGAGAGTTTGTTACAGAGGTTCTGGATTTTTCTTGGATATTTCGGAGAGTTTTTGGATAATTTTTCCCCTTGGCCCCCCTTTTCCTTGGAATGGCCTCCTATTTATAGGCATTTGGTAGCCATTTAGGAGAGTTTATGAGCATTTATGGTATTAATGCTCATGATGGGAGGAGTTACAAGTTTTTAATTTCTTGATTTGGTAACTCCTTTTTCCTTGAATTTGATTGGCCGGTGGAGGATAATGGGCATTTAGTTGCCTTTAATCTCCATAATGAGGGGAGTTTCATGGTTTTAATGCCATGAATACTTGGATTTGTAACTCCCATTCGCTTGTTTTTGATTGGGCCGTCCAAGATAATGAGTTAATGACTGTAATAAGTTGTCATAAACAAGTCAATTAACAACATTAAATGGTCTCCCGGTCGCTTGAAGAGTCACGGGCCGCGCTGCGTCCTTTGGAATTCTTTTGGCGATGATCATCGATGGATCTTCATGTTGATCGACATCGGACGATCATGCAATTTCAGACTTTGATTAATATCAACAAGCCAGCGACATCTGTCCAGTCGAATTCTCGATCGGTCGGGCAGAAAGTGCATTTTCTTGATCGGTCGGTTGACAATTTTGAGGTGTCGGATGATGATTCCATGATTCCGGCGGCGGATCCACGATGTCGACGAAGATCGACGGATTTCATGCTCAAAAAATCAGAATTTAGAAAAATCACAGGGGCCAATCAACTCGGGACGCGAAAGATACCCGAAAAATGGGGTTTTTGGGCGAGGTCCGGCGGCCCGGACCTCCATGGTCGCAGGCGACCATGGGGTTTGTGCCCCATGGTCGGCCGCCTTCCGGTCGCCTTTTCTTCTTCGTTTTTCGTCGTTTTTCGCTTCTGTTTTCTCCTGCATTTTTCTCGGAATTTCCTCTCATTTATTGGCTGAATTTCCCTCAAGAAAACCTGACAGGAAGCCGTGCAAATCGGATTGCAAAGTTTCCCATTTTCTGAAAAGCCGAAGACTTTGCTGTGGAACTCCCGATTTTTTGTCAAGCGTCGAAACTAGGTCAAACGATGTCGGAATGACCTGAAATTCGACGTGTAGCTTCTTAAGCAGTAGACGAGACCAACCATAGGCTTTTGTTCAGGTTTTGAAGCCGCTTGGGGTCCCGCAAACGCTTGACTTTGATTTCACCACGAGGGAAATGTCGAGCTTTGACTTCTGGTCAAACGATGTCCGATTGACCTGAAATTCGACAGGGAGCCTATTGGAGTCATTTTGAGATGATCCACAAGCTCCGAATTGGGTGCCATGGTCCCGGGGTGCTCCGCCGCTGGTAGGCTTGATTTTGTTTCCGAGCATCGAAACTGAGTCAAACGTCATCGGAATGTCCTGAAATTTGATGTGCAGCCCTTTGGAGGTATGTAGAAGCCGTGTGCTCTGTTTGATGAGTGACGACCTCGGTAATTCTCGCTACCTAAGGGCTTGATTTTGCTGCTCGAGAGTTGATGGAGGGTCAAACGGTGTCGGTTTGACTTGAAACTTGACATGTAGCCTTTCGGAGGTATTTTGAGACCATCCGGAAGCTCTGATCGAAGATTTGGGGTCTTCGACATTGTCGCCGCCGGGAGCTGCTGCTTAGCTGTTGGAGAAGTGAAGCTAGGCCAAATGATGTCGGAATGGCCCGAAACTTCATATGTACCTCTCTTTTGGTTGTTTTGAATGACCTTGAAGTTTTTGTTTGATTCTGACAAGATCTGATGCTTGAAGTGGCGCCTGCCTATTTGGGGTAGGATGCGGCTCCATGTAACTTTTGGTGTGAAGAGGCAAAGTGACATTTTTTGTGTCAACATGCAGTAGCTCTTGAAGGAAATGACAATTGATTATACAAAGGAGGGATTGCAATGGGCTGAAAAGACTTTAGATGATATCTTCGAGCCTACAAGAAAAACTAATTTACAACAAAAAGGGTTTAGAATGGCAAAGAAAGCAGCGGAGGAGGCTGCAACTGATCAAGACGTTGAAGAAAATGTACCTGAGGTAATTCAGTTACATTTCCATGCTTGTTTGGATAAATTTTTTTTGCATTGAATTCAAGTTTTACCTGAGTATCTATCAAGTTTATCTGACTTCTATATGAACTTTTAACAATTCTCATTAAATTATCTGACTTCTGTGTGATTTTAACTGACTTTCAACAAATTTATCTGATGTTATATTAAATTTATCTGACTTTTGTTACTTATAAAACTTGCCATTAAATTTATCTGACTTCTGTATGATTTTATCAGACTATCAACAAAATTATCTGATGTTATATTGAATTTATCTGGCCTTCTATAAATTCCAATTTGATTAATCTATATTTGTATACTTGAAATATTGATCAGGTCATGTCCTTTGACGCACCAGCAAAGCCAATTAAGGAGGTGAAACAGTCCTCCATGGTGAAACGAATTAAGAAAAGAACAACGACAAGGAAGACTTCACACTCCCAAAAAAATGCAGTTACTAAGCTTATGAATGCATCTGACGTTGAACGGCTAAAGCGGATTTACGAAGTTGAAGGCAATGCGTTAGTTATAGACCTATGCACCTAAGTAATACAGCTGTTGATTTAAAGAAATATTAATCAAAATGTAGACTAATTGAGGACTTTGTGCAACTGCATTTGCAGGGTGCTCATTTGGGGAGGTGAGGGCATACAAACTGTATCTTACGAGGACATAATTGCAGTTCTCAGCATAGTAGAAATTTCAAGCACTGTAAGCATCACGACACAGAAACATTGACAGAATATTCCTTTATTTTACACAAGCATAATACGGTCGTATTCACACTATATGCCTAACATTATCTGTTTCGAATTGAATAGGTTATTGACTGCTACGCTGAGTTGCTATATAGAAAACCGGGTGAAATCTAAGAGCAACTCACAACTGTCAATCGCAAAGACCTGCTGCCTCGAGAGAAATCATACTTCATAACGAGTGTATGCTGGGTAAAAGACAATAATTGTGTTAATCGTGTCACCATTTACTTTATTTTAATATATCTTAAACAGTTACTAAACATGTCTTAATGTAGAAATTTGTTACTTCCCCGTCATCGGAAATGCGGGAAAAGATTCTACACCCTCAGATCTCCCCAAGCAAAACTGCAAACCACAGATTCGTGCTTTTTCCGATGAATTCAAATGAAAAAAGGAATGATGCTGAGCCCTTCCACTGGACACTGTTGTTGCTAGATCAGAAAGAAGGAGATTGGCTACATTACAACTCCTTACGATCAAGATCAACTAAAACAGTCGATCATTACTTTGAAGATGCACGAATTCTGGTATGTCTCACTTACTTAGTCGTTATTTATATGATGGTCCCCGTAAGAATAAATGAAACCAACCTAAAATACGGACTTTTTTTTATTCTGCATAAACAGTATGTGGAGAACTACAATTATATAAATGTTGAGGAGACACGGCCATATAGAGCTCCATTGATAAGCGTGGAAGATGCCCCACAACAGAAAATGGGCTCGTAAGTATCATTGTGTAAGTACACTAATTCAATTGACTTGACAGTGACTTATTTACAATCGACTAACAATAGCATATCCTATTTCAGTGTTGATTGCGGGGTAATCATTTGTGATCTTATGAAGCAACTTACTCATAAACAAGTAATTGCTTCGAAGCTGCCACAATGCGTCATTGACGGATTAAGGGCAGAGATAGTAAGCAAGTTCCTAAATGACAAGCATCGCAGCTAGACTATTGAAAACTTCCACGCCAGGCAACAAACTGCTGATGATGACTTCGAACACTGACGACAAAACTACAACCATGAGACAAACAAGTTGTTTTGAATCAAGTTGATGTCAAAGAGAAGTTGAAACATTTTAATGTAAATCTTTGTATATGAAAAGTGACCGTACAACAAACTTCTAAATGTATTTTTTTTGTTCACATGAATGTTGGATAAACATTTTTGTCAATGTAATTGTCACATTTGTGAATGAATGTATATAACATCTTCTTGTCAATGTATTCATGCATCAGCACTATGCAATCATTTTATCTAATTTTTGGTAAAATTTTAGCTGACGTCTGACAAATTAATCTGACTTCTAACAGAAATTATCTGAGTTTTGAATGAAATTGTCTCAGTCTTGGATGAAATTATCCGAGTTCTAATTGAAATTATCTAAGTTTTGGATAAAACTATCTGAGTTCTGAATCAAATTATCTGAGTCTTGGGTAAAATTATCTGAGTTATGAATGAAATTATCTGAGTTCTGCATCAGATTATTTGAGTCCTGAGTGAAATTATCTGAGTTCTGCTACATATTTAGCTGAGTCATGTGATTGCTCTATCTAGTTATTGATTCCACCTAATCTCGGTTCTAATGCAATTTTAATATCAATTTTGAACAATGCCTAAACAATTTAGACACATTTGAAACTAATTACTTATAAAAAAAAGAGCACATTAAACAACATTAAAGGTAATGTCAATTTGACTTATTATTCACTAATCAGAATTCATTTTGTAATCTATATACATGCCATGTATGAACAATATTACACTTAAGCTAAAGTCAACATCTAATTCAATGAAATGTCAAAGAATAGGCTCCTTGCACGATTTCTTATTGTGACTGCCAATCCAACCATACCGCCCACATTTTATCTGCCGTGTGATCTCCCCTCTTGACAATATCCTCCTTTTTTTTCGGCCTGCTGGCTGGGCATTTAACAATGGGTGGGAGAATTACAGCTTTAACACCTTTTGTCTCTGGCATTCCTACGGTTGGAATTGGGAATATCTGCTCTTCATATGAAACCCTATATGTATGAGTGTGAAAATAATGATAAACAAAAAGACTCAAGTCCTTTCCACTCTTTTGAATCGCAACACAAGCATGGGCGCAGGGAAAACCATTGATCTGCCACTGATAACAGGAACATATGTGATTTAAAATGGCAACAGTCACTGACGGGTAAGAGTGCACATCGTAAACAGTTTCACTCGAACGGCTGACAGTGCACGTCCTTCCAAGCTGGATAACAGCATCAAGCCTCTTATCCATGTCCGGGCAGATGACTGACTTCCATCTGTTGAAAACTTCCTTCCTATTAGCCATCTACTCCATTATTTGAACCCTTATTGTGTCAACCATCTTTGTAATTGGAAGATGGTGAGCTTCTCTAATTCATGAGTTGTAAAATTCAGCAGCATTCGAACACATCTCACCGTACCGCTGACCATTAAAATATGCATTGCTCCATCTTTCATGGGGCAATCCACAAAGAAATTTGTCTACATTGGAACCACCTTCACGCCTCAACGATTGCAGCTTTGCATGGAAGGCAGCAATGGTTGGCACATATGCACATTCCCGAAGCATCATAACCATTCTCTCTCTAAATTCATTAGTGTAACCACCTGACAACTTGTCCCTCAAATTTGCCTTAAGGCGTTGGAGGCAATACGCATGATGGGCAAAATGAAATACCCTTGAAACAGTCTCTATTAGACCTGGCTTTCTATCTAAAATAAAAGTAATAGTACGATCTGACAAAATAACTCTCCTTAAATTTTGCAGAAACCATGTCCAATTGTCCTCCGTCTCTGAGTCCACCACCGCAAAAGTAAGGGGAAACAAACCCGTGGCATGAATAAACAAAGTTTTATATTTCTGATACTATTCAGAATATCAAAACATGCTGATCATTAATAATAAAAAATGTGTCAATAATATATAAAAAAAAAAAAAAACATTACGACTTACCTTGGTTTCCATTCTTCCCAGTTGCTGCCAACATATTTCCCTTGTATCTGCCTTTTAAAAAAGTACCATCCTAAAATAACAAAAGATGAATATGATTAAAACCAGCAATTGAAGCATAGAACGTCACAAAGAGACGCTTGAAACACATAGTTGATTGGTCATAATCTAGCACAAAGAGGCTTCCTGGATTTACCTCCTCCGCCATCTTAATATACCAACGAAGATGGTCAAAAGATAGCGACGAATCACCATACAACTTATTTCTAGCCCTTTCCACACCCCACCATGCATGATGATGTGTAATGGTAAGCTCATAATTCGCCTTAAAATGGTGCATGACATCAATCGGTCTGGTGAGCGGCTTCTTATGAATATGATCAATTATTAAATCTGCAACTGTCTCAGAATTCGTATGATTGTTCTTTGACGTTCAAACTGTTACACCACATGTATGCTCATTGTTTAATGTCCTGATACAAAAATGGTCACTCGACTTTTCAATAGATGCATGAACACGCCATCTGCAGCCCATTGAATGATTGCGAGAGCATTCAATTGTCACCCTCACCTTATCATTTTTCACATATACGAATTCAAACCCAACTTCAATCGAATATCTGCACATGACACTTCTAAACTCCGCAACACCGCCCTCAAACCTCTGCCCTCATCTCTAATACAACTTGCCCAACCCGAAGACAGCAAAATCTTCTCTTCGTGTGTATAAAATTGTGGAAGAAGATCTGTCTCTATATCTATATCCTCGTACCCCCACTAATGCTAAAGCATCTTCAGCTAAATCACCATCATTTTCCTCTTGATCATCGTCCTGCGATTCCTGCGATTCTGATACAAATACATCAACTCTTCCCAATCCCATTGAAGAAGCCAACATGGACAAGCTCAGTAGATCCGAATCGCTGTCTAGCAAGCACTTTTGGTGGCCAGGCAATGCATAAGTCAAACAAGCCATGTTCACTGAAATATTCTTCCACTTGTTACAAATTTGACGCATCAAACCATTATAACTCATGCTCCTACTCAAATGAATAACGGTAGTAAATATGCCATACTTAAAGAGAAGCAATAGCGGCTGTGACATCTATAAAACTACAAAATTTAAGGGATATCAATGGTCATTATCATTGCAAAAAGTATGCAGAATGTAAAAAAACACATGATCTGTACAAATCTATTTGAGTTTGTGCCAAATTTGTGTGAAATTATCTGGATTTTCAGAAGTGAACTCAGATAAACTTAATACAGAAATAAGATAATTTGTACAGAACTCAGATAAAGTTGCATAAAGTAAGATCTGTCCGTTTGACAGTCAGATAAATTTGATGCTAAAGTCACATATCTTTGATTACATGACTTCTTCCATAATGCAGCTCTAAAAAAAATAACTAACTAATAAGACTGGCAAATAAATCAGGTTCTAACTAATCTAAATACATGATCACCTAGAATTAAATATAATAAAAAGCAATTCTACATCAATTGAACTCATACAAATTGAATTGTTCATGAATAACAAAACTAATGAAATCTAAATATAAAAACTGGAAAAATAAATAAATAAAAATCTGCACATACATATCAGACATTCATACAATATGAATTCATACATATCAAAATGACCAGAAGTATGTACTATACATAGATCTACACATTTAGATAGCGAAGATTACATACTCTTTGCTGCGAATGGAAGACCTTGCTTAACTAAAAAAGATGGAACTGCTACCCAAACGTTAGATCTGAAATTTGTTTATCAGTCAATCAATCTACAAAACTATAAACAAGTAAGAAGAGAACTGACCACGAGTATCAAATATATATAGATCTACACATCTAAATAAGAAAAACTGCATACTCTCCGTTGTAAATGGAAGACCTCGCTTACCTCAAAAAAGATGGAACTCCTTCCCAAACGTTGGATTTGAAATTTGCTTCCCAAGCAATCAATATACGAAACTATAATCCAATTAGAAGAGAACTGCTTCCCAAATATTTGATCTGCAATCTGCTTCGCAAATAATGAATCTACAAAACTATGAGCCAGTGAAAAGATCTATCTTCTCTCTCATGAATTTTCTACATTCAGATTCAAGATCAAAATCGATTGCAGTTTGAAATTCAAAAAACGAGATTTGCGCTGAATTACAGTGGCATATCAGTTATAACTAATCACTTATGCTCTTAATTCGAGGCTAAATAATCGTGACACGTTGGGGACCACTGCATTACGTGCTGCGACAATTACAGGGGCAAATTAGTCTTAAAAAATGAAACCGTGTGGATATAGGGACCTCTGGCTGCAAACAGTTTAACTGTTTGGACCAGAGCCCTTAAAAAGAATTTACCTGGACTGGAGGCTAGATACATTCAATTCTAGGGACCTTTCACTAATTATCTCCAAAAAATAATCGCTACATGCCAATGAACTAAATTGATGGCTACTCTATTAAATTCTCTATGAGTAAATGAGAACTTTAACTCATTCAAAGGACTTTGCAATATTCAAAATATCGTTGGCACTAAGTAAGGACCAATCCATCGATCCATTGATGCATTGAATCACCACTTTCTTCCACTTAAATATTATCTAACTATTTGTATTAATTAATCTAAGATGATCAATATTGAGTAACTATTGCTTTGGGCTTTGGTTTCTCTTTATTTTGTTGTTCTATTTTATTGTCCCAACTTTATAGAGTAGTGCCAAAATTAAGAAATTGAGGAGGTTGATAGGCGACTGGAAAAACTTGAGGCGTACCTATTTTTTAGTCTACTTGGAATAAAGTAGACTTGATAAATTAAAAAAAGAGAGGCTATTTTCATTTTTTTCTAATCTTAATTTGAACCTACAACCCACAAGATTGTGTCACGACTCACGAGCTCTAGTTTTTTTAAAAATTTAGTTGACATGATGGGGAACAAAAAGTTGGCAATGAGTTGGGTTCAACATGTGTAATAGCAAATTGATCACATTTGACCATATACACTTGCTCCATCTCATATCAAATTTGTGTTTTAGATATTGATACCAAAATCGGGTTGGTGAAGGCTGCGAGCTGGATTGGGTCAAACTTAATATGGGTTTTCTATTCTCTCTCTGCCATAAAAGCAACATATGAACATTTTGAAAAAGAAAATTTATTTTTGAATATATTATACAAATTGGGTCGTTACAAAACTACAAGAAACAAGAGTAATTTAAATTCCCAAGGTGGAAAGAAAGAAAAGCATCAAGTTGAATACCTACCCACCATCCTACCCTAGTGGCTAGCAGACCCTTGAAAGTTGCCAGGTAGGGTGGTCATCTCTGAAGAGGTCTTACCATGAATTTCTAGGAATTCTATTATCCCCAAACAAATAGGGTCTTAAGAGGTTTTGCACAACATGAGTCTAGGTGCCCAAATTAATGTCAAAATCTCAAACTTAAATATATAAGAATATATCACATTTGCAATTTTGATAAATGCATATCCATCATTTCAGTGGTCCACACTAATAAGTTAAGGACTTTAAGTGAGTGCATTTTAATAATTTGAGACTTATAACACTGATTAGATCATTAGCCTCAATGGAACAAGGTAAAAAAGAGAACACATATTTTTATTCCAAACTTTTGATTTCCATATATATTAATATCTTATATACAAACCATTCTTTTTAATTTTTTCTTATTTTCTTTTCATCTAACATTGTTTCCTTTGCTCTTATAAATGCTCACACGCGCTACACACATACACAACCTAAATTGCACATGAATATGACTGGCGATTAATCCCTAGGGTCCTTTTTGTTTCATGTAATTGAAAATCTAGAATTGTGTTTTTATAAAAAGTTAAAAACGAAGAATCAAATGTAAACATTCAAAATTAATGCCAATTCATAGGTAGATCAGTGGTGAGGTACTTTTCTTCCACAAAAATAATCAGGGATAAATTATTAACGGCTTCAAGAAATTGTGAGCAATTGGCTATGATGCAGCAGAGGCCTCATTCCAAAAGGCAATTTCTTCTCCTTTTCAATCATTCTCATGTCAATGAAAGACGGTGCCTACTTTGGGAGAACCATCAGTCGCTATTACTGCCGTGTTGAACACTGACTCTTTCCCGATGGAATTCCATGTGGATGACAAACACTCCTAGAATTTTCATGACAAGAAAAAGATAATAACAGGCACCATTGACAAATTCTTCTTTATATAGCTTAAAACAATGCCTCCGTTTTCCCTACAGTGACCATGGTACTCTTTCTTTATTTGACAGTTTGTGGAAATACCTATACAAAAGTTAAGTATGTCTTCAAGTCTTCTCTCTCCTTCAATATCACACTATTTAATTGTAACATGCATTCTAATTCTATGGTAGTACCTGCATTAATTTAAAAAAAAAATTAAACATCAAAAGAGACGATTAAAGGTATTTGTAGGTAGTGGCTGCTAAAACCATGTCATGGCTTTAAATGAAGAATAAATTGAGAAAAAGGTCACTAGAAAAATACCTTTAAATGACCAAATGTCCTTAATTAATAACTTACTGAAAAACTTAGGGACTAATTCGAAAACTTTTGAAACTTGTGTCCTTTTTTGAAGTAAGGCGGAAACTTAAAGACTTATTTAAAATCCTCCCTATCAAGATTTAAGTCACTTTTAATGATGGTATCCCCTTGATTTGTTGCCCACGAGTATAATGGTTTTATATAATTTTTTTTACCGTCACGATATAGTTTCATGGGATCATAAAAAAATCCATGGGATTTGGTGACATATAAGGGGTGGGGGTTGGGGGTTGGGGGTTGGGGGAAGGGGTTTGAATGGCCCACCTATGGCAATAACAATCAATAGGAAGGTGAATGGTTGAAAGACCTAGATGGTCTTTACTTCTATATACAATTTTAGGCCCGTCATATCATTCTAACCCTTTGATCTGTAGCCCTTCAGTTCACCCTTGGGGATAACACCTGCTGACCTCCCATCCACGAGATCTACATTCACCCCTACAACTTGGAACCCACAAGCAGCTTGGTTAGTGGAGAATCTTGAGTTCTTGACTCCCGGTGTTATATATCATCTACAGGCCGAATTTTTACCTGTAGATTCTGCATGAGAGGTGGTATATGCCATTTTAAAATTTTCACCATTCAAAAAGTAGGATCACCCTAATCCTGCACAAAAGTGATGTAGGATTTCCAAAGGATAAAATTCCCCCATTGATCATTGGATGGAGAAGATGAAGGTTAAAAATGGTGATGTCAATAAGTGTGATGTTAGGATGATACGGGTGCAAAACCTATTTCTGAATGTGGAAGAGATTTAGCTCTTGATTTAAATCCATGCACAGAAGATCCAGATTGAGATATACATGTGTTTCAACCCAAGCAACTAAAAAGTCCAACTAACCCCAAGGGGTAGCTCAGTTGGCCTAGGACTACGGTTTGCACCCGGAGGTTGTGGGTTCGAAACTGCTCTACCACATTGGGGCCACAGGGAAATTTTACCCGGCTTTCTCTCCTGGGCCCGTAGGGATTATTCTGGTCCAAAGGGCTAGGAACCCTACGTTATAAAAAAAAAAAAAAAAAAAAAAAAGTCCAACTACAGCTACATTGTAAAAGAAAATATGTTGTTAAGAGTATAAAGAGGTTTTGTCAGTCCACATATATGGAAAGGGAGCCCACACACGTGGGAAGAGGGGGCATAGCCGGGATTCGAACCCTGATACAGCAAGATGGGAAACATAATTGCTAACCGACTGTGCAATTGCACCCACTGAAGAGCTTAAGTTTTATTATCACTTTTGGAGCCTCCTTCTAGACTAGAAATATCTATTTAAGGATGGTTATTTGAGTATGCTCACATGAGCTCCATTTCTTGTCTTGAAACTAGACATAGGTTACATACTTTTTGAGTTGACTCGGTGAATCAGCCGAGTTGGCCTGTGAATCATGTTCGAGAATCAAATCACCTAATTGATTTCTAGGTACTCCAAAAACGACCAAGTCAAGTCAATAGCCGAATTATGTTCATTGGTTAATTTTAAGTAATTACCAGTTTGTACGGCTCAAATGTAAGCCCAAATTAATGTCAAACTTTCAAACTTAAATATATAAAAATATATCACATTTGCAATTTTTATAAATGCATATCCCATCCTTTCAATGGCCCATACTATTAAGTTAAGGACTTTAACTGAGTGCATTTTAATAATTTGAGACTTACAACACTCGCTAGAACATTAGCCTCAATGGAAGAAGGGAAAAAAGGGAACATATATATTTTTATTCCAAGATTTTCGTTTCCATGTATATTAATATCTTATATATAGCCTTCTTTTTATTTGTTTTTTATTTTCTTTCATCTAACATTGTTTTCCTTACAAGAATGACCTCTTACCCTAGTGGTAAGAGGTGTCAGCTCTTACTAGGTTGTCCAGGGTATGAACCTGGGCAGTCGCCTTCCCTCACCCAAGGGTTGTTTTTTGTCACCAGAGAGTTGGTCCCTGCCCCCTAAGCTGGGTACCAATTTTTATTTTTTACTTGCTTTTAAAAATGCTCGCGCTATACACAGTTACAACCTAAGTTGCACACCAATATGACTGGGGATTAATCCCTAGGGGCCTTTATGTTTCCTGTGATAGAAAACCTAGGATTGTATTTTTGTAAATGGTTAAAAACAAACAATCAAAGGTGACATTAAAAAATGATGCCAATTAATTCATTGGTATATCGATAGTAAGGCAGTCCTTCCACAGAAACAACTAGGGATCAATTTTTAGCTGTAGTGTTGATGGTGAAGAACATGGATGAGTGTATCTTTGGGTGTGCGAGTATTTACGAGAGAATAAAAATATAAAAAAAATGACAATCAAATAACTTCTCATTTAATGAAAATTGAATCAAAGGAAGATAAAAAATACATACCCATGAAAATCACACAGTAATTCAATACCTGAAAAGTCAAGATCCCTCTACATCGTATCATCGTATCATTCACTCCTCACCTCATATCTATCACCTCTTTAATGATATTTCCTTCTACAATGCTCATTTGATCATGAACTCCTATATGTTTTATGCAATCAAACATCCCCTAGTTATTCCTATGGAGGGGGAGATGCCTAACCACTTTATTATTAGTATATTTGGACTTAAATTTCATCTATACTTCCAAAGTCTCCTAGATGATCATTGTATTTTTTGAAAGGTGGGCCTTAATTTCTTATATTTATTAATAATATATTGTTATTCTCATTTTGATAATGGATACATCTTCAATTTAACTAACAAATTAACATGGCTCCCAAGTCCTACAGTCGTGAGGTCACTCACTTGCGCTTAGGGCAGGATAGGAATTTCTCTTATGAGGACTAGAAAATTTAGCCCATTTTTTGAACTTTCCCGCGAGTAAAAGTAGCGATGCAAAATGGTCGGTTCTGGCTGGAACCATACTGGACCTAGACCCAAATCCGTTTTTAAGTGACGGTTCCAGATCCGGAACCGATTTCAATTCAGAACCTATTTTATTGGTTCAAGACCAAGTTCCGATAAGAGGACGCGGATCCAGCTTCAAAATTAGGTCTGACTAGATGCTTGGGATCTAATTCCCAACCGGTTCCAACTTTTCTTTCACTTTTTTAATTTCTTTTTCTTAAAATAAGGATATCATTAACTAATAACAAAGCATCAAGTCTATCATCTCTACGATTAAATTAAAAAAAAAAAACACCCTACCAAAGTTGATTTTGAGCTACTGTTTACAATATTAAAGTCTCTTATGCTGGGTCCATGGGTCGGAATTTATATCGACTCAGAACCAGACCTGTTTATCAATCAAAATTTAAATTGATTAGTGCCAGATCCAGACCCATTTATGAATTGGAACTTAAAACAGGTTTCAAGCACGGTTTTTCACGGGTTGAAACCTCCAAATAATCGGATAATCGGATAACAGTTTGCAATCCTAAGTAAAAGTGGCCGCATTAAACATAAATTTTATTGTAGTGTGGAAAACCATATCTCTAATCCTCACTTGTCGGTGGAAAACCAGCGAAGAAAACGTGCGGGTAGAGTAGAGTTCAAGTCACAAGTTGGGCAAGCTGTGGATCTAGATTTGGAAACAAATAACCTAACACAAGACTCCATGTGACATTTGAATATATTTTTTAATTTTTAACACAATGGATCTATCTCTAGATCTGGGTCTAGATGTGACATGGTTCTACCCTGGACCCAATGAATTTACATGTGCTCCACAAGGAAGTCAAATATCAAGCCCACCTAATCAGTGTGGATTATTATGTGGATTTCTTTGACGCACAACAAGGATGCAAGGGTGCAACTTTAGTCGAGTCAAATCGAAACCTAGATGGTCCGGACCAAAAGTGAAAATTGGGTTGTGCCTTTTTTTGGTTCAGATTGGGCTTGCGCCTAAATTTTGAAACCCATTTGGAGATTGGGTTGAGTTGGCTTCAAGTACCTGAACTTTTTCTACCAAAAAAAAAAAAAGTACCTGAATTTTATCTATGTACCCGACTTATGTATAAAAGTATCCATGGTGTACAATACACAGCATAAACATCAATACTATATTCAAAGTCGACATATTTTCTATAGTTGGAGAAAAAGGGGGTATCTGACCTTACCCAACTTAACTCAAATTTCAATTGTTTGGGTCAGGTTCAATTTAAATTTACCTATATATATATATATATATAATGTGGGTTGGGCTTGGGGTGAGCAAATTACTCAACCCCATCCACCCCAGTTTTTTTTATTTTGCTAACGGAGGGTTCCCAACCCTTTGAACTGGACTAATCCCTCTACGCCCATAGAGAAGCCGGATAAAACCCCTGTGGCCCTCAGGTGGTAGCACTAGTGGACTCAACCTTTGGTTCCTAAAGAAGGGGGAGCCGAGGATCAATACTAGGATATCAAGCTTTGAAAGAGCCACTCAGCCAACCCCTGGGTTCAACATACAAGTTTGGTGGAATGCATGGTATTTGTTAATTTAATTTGCTTGAAAATACCGCCGTGACTCTCAAGCATGAAGGTCAAACAAAGCGGACTGTTTGAAAAGGTGGACCCCCCTTTCCAGTATAGACTTGGAATTCTGGCCCCTGTTCTGAAACAGATGTTTGTGTGCATTTCAAAAGGGGAGAAAGCAATAGTAGGGATCTGCATGTGGAAATGTAGACTATTATTTTCTAGCTTCAACAACTTTCAATTTCATTTTTGAGGATTTTACTGAAAAAAAAGAAAAAAAACCTCAATCTTAAGATGTTGTTCTAGATGACTGCATCCGTCAATCCATCTTGCCACCACCTCTCAAATGGGGCCCACCTCTACTTGATCCAAGCCATGAAAATTTTATAACTCACAATTAACTAGGCAACGGCCGGATATTCCACTGGTTTGGTTATGAAGTGAAAAAACTAGAGAAATTACTCAAGAGAAACTCGTTTTTTTCATACCCTAATCAATCAGACAGTTTGTGTCATTACCATTGTGTGGATTTTGGTAGTGTGCATTTTATTGGTGAGCGTGTCATATAAATGGTTTGGATAGGCCCATGTGCATGTTCCTGGTTATCGATGAGGCGCTGTGGTTTGGCAAGTTGGAAGATATAATGACAAACCTATAGGTACCTTCCAAGTTGGAAAAAAGAGACGTGCTACATGGCCGGACTGGGAGACCGGGTTTTGGCCCGATCCCCCAGGAGGGCCATTGGATCCCGGGGGATCGGGCCAAAACCCGGTCTCCCAGTCGGGCCAAGTGGAGTTTCTGTGGAAAAAAACATATTACTGTACCATTTTTGAATGTGAGAGCAAATTCAACACACACATCTCAATGGCACCATTAGGTTAGGATGTAATCAGCCTAGTACAGTAAGGTCCCATACCCAGTAATTTTTTGCTTTCTTGGTTTATTTTTACCTCTTTCAGTTAGGTCTTATGGATAACTGGGTCAATGGTGATAGGGACAGGGTCAAGTTTGAGTGGAGTAAATCCATATTTGCTCAGACTAACACATGCTCCAACATCGGTCATGAGTTTATAATTTGTGATACCAAATATGCCTGTCATAGGCACAAGACGTACCACGCATAAATTCTCTTTTAAGATAAGAGTTTATATCTTTTACCAATAGACATCAAAAATGGGTCGTAACTCATAAATGGGGCAGGTGAGCCAAAAAGGTTGCTCGGCCCAAATCTGACTCGGGCCAAAGATAATAAGCCCTTACCCTGCAACACACCAAAAAAACTACCAAACCTCTTCCAACAGGGATGGGGCTTCACTCGTTTAACCTGGCCCATTTCCACTATTACATTTATGGTTGTCAATAGGTATCCATTTACCTAGTTCCCAAAAAGGGCCCGACTCATAATGCTGGGCAGGGGATTTGGATTTTGGCCCGATTGACAACAGAGTGTTAAAAAATTTGGGTTAGTGACACACTATAGCGGGCCAGTTTACCCTTTTGAAAGAAGCCGGCGTGTAAATATTGAGAGTGGGCACTGAATTTGGGTCTGATTGTCAATCAGGTGAGTTTTGAGTTCCAACACCAAGGGCCCAACTGAAGCCTGACCTGTTTCAGGGCAGGTTCAATATCCTTAGATTCATTGCCATCCTATATGGTTGTAAACAGGTCAGGTCCAGCCCAGGTCCAGAGAGGTCCATGCTAAAATCTTCTGGGTGACGTCCTTCAAAATCATCTCAAGAAAATGATGACTTATTTATTTATTTTATTTTATTTTATTTTTTGGTTTGGGAAATGAAAGAAATTGATTATCTTCTAAACAAGAAATGGGAACATGTGCAATTAGCAAAATGAGCCATACCAGTATGGGAATACACGAAGAATCAGGAGCAGGCACCACACTAGGCACATGGCATAAGGAACAGAAGAAGTACACTGAAGAAACAGGTGCAGGCAAACTTCGAGCAAATGCTTTTCTCCATAATGGAAATACATTACAGAGAAGAGAAGCAGAAGAGATCAGCGCTTTAACCACACTGGCATGAGAATAAACAGGAGCCAATCTTGGAAATGTCAGGTGTACAAGACGCATCGGCCTTGCCACAACTGGCCTGAGTACATCGCTGGCGTACATCTAAGCTAGATTCTCAAACTCAGCAGCCTATTTGCATCCTATAGGTAGTAGAATGGGGAGCTTGCAGGGTGCGAAAGAGCTAAGGCGTCTCTAATTAAGAAACACAGTTGAAAAAGGAGCGGACCTGTATATCTATGAAACTGGACGAAACGTTCAATATTAGCTCATTTAATTCACTCGGTCATCAGAACTCTCTAAATTGATCTGCATCAAAAGATAATGCATTAGAACTGGGAAGTACAGGATCAAAAAGAGAGAAGTTGTAGATATATGAAACTGGAGGAAAGTTACAATTTTAGCTCATACGACACTCGATCATTCAAACTGTATATACTGATAGAAACAATTTTTCTTTTTTGAGGGGGGCCGGGGTATACCAAAAATTATGAAACTCTTTGCTTGAGCAAAAAGAAAAGAAAAACAAATCAAAAGGGATGTGTAGCTACTTACCAAAAAACATTGAAGGTTTAAAAACCCCTAAATCCCAAGGGTTTAAAGTCCTTAATCAGATATATAAGATGCAATTCAAACATCACAAAACAACCAAAACTAAAACAACAAACGATCACCACACGAGACAACAATATACGTCTAAAAACCCAAGAAGGAAAAAAAAAAAACCACGGGTTCTGGAACTCCGTCCAGTATAGAGATCAATCACTAGTAATATGAAGATTATAAGAGAACTTACTACCCTTCCCCAGTTGACCAACAACCAGTGATGAGCACCTTATGCAACATGTAGATAGGATGGACATGAGATACAACCTTGACTGACATTGAGCCCAAGTGGGAGATTGTTAGTTTGTATGGTCTCAATCCATCAAATGATGTAATAAATTGATTAATTTCTTTATTTATTAATAATATCATGCTTTCCTTTCATGAGATGAATGATGTTTTATTATTATGTGCACATAACCAATACATATGACATGTTGGTTCATAAGTTGAACCAAATCCCATTAGTATATTAGATGTGATATCTGTGTATGGATGACATCCACGTACATGAGACATATGTTGCAAATCTTATGCTTAAATATCTTCACAACCAGTGATGAGATTTGACATCTTATCTGATAAGGTTGCAGCAATTTGATCACTAAGAGATAGTCACTACAACAGTTTGCACATTCAGCGACGAAAGTTTTTGTCGCCAAAAGCTAACAAAACGTCGGTAAAAACCTTTATCGACGAAACTATTTTCGGCGGCCAGACGTCGGTAAAAAGTCGTGGACAAAACATTTTACCAACGAAATATATTTCCATCAGCAAAAATTCTATTTTTACCGACGATTATTTGACTTTTGCCGACATTTTGGTAAATTTATTTTACTTTTCTAAATATTTAATATAACTTTTACCGACGTTTTTTTTCGTCGGCAAAAATAAAAATAAAAATAAATAAAAAATAAAATACTTTTGCTGACGTTGTTTTTCGTCGGCAAAAGAAAAATGAAAAATAAATAAAAAATAAAGTACTTTTGCCGACGTTTTTTTTTGTCGGTAAAAATAAAAAAAAAAAAAAATAAAATAAAATACTTTTTTCTGACGTTTATTTTTCGTCGATAAAAATAAAAAAAGAAAAAAATAAAATACTTTTCCCGACGTAATAAAAACGTCGGTAAAAGTATTTTATTTTTTTTAAATGTTATATTTATTTTTTTCAATATAATTTTCATATAAACCTTTTTGTACACCTGTATCAAAAAATAAACCTGTTCGTGTATCTATATTCAATATAAAAAATGCATGCAAACAAAAGTTGCTAAATAAACAAACCATTGTTATTTTTCATCAAATTATTCATCTCATTAGACAAATATTATAATCAATAATGATACACTCTCCAAACCATTGATAATTCCCTTAATAGCAGAAAATGTTGAGCCAGGAATCCAAAAGAGACCTATCCTCGTCTCAGCTTACAGTCCTTGCCATGCACACATCAACTCAGCCTTACAAATGCCCATCTCAGACAAACACAAGGTTGAACCATGCCTGGCGACAAGATCTCTTTCCAAACTCTGTAGACATCATGTTCTTAAGACTCCAAACAATTCTCAGCCTACAGCCATTTGTGTTGTCAAATCTGTCACGAAGACAAATCCATGTTAACAGAAAATAGACTCTATTTCTAGTATAAGGAATTAAACTGATCCCCCATTTCTCCAATCCAATCTACAGTTCATTTGTACAGCAAAGTCACTTGACTCAATATATAATAACTGGGTTGAATTTACTCGGATCAATAAATTTGAAAAAGTGGTCCAAAAGGCTCACCATTTCAGTGTTGCCACATGACGTGTTGGTGTTGACTCCTCCTTTGTAGAACCGGAAACCTTCGACAACCTCAAATGCAACACTCACTGGACCAATAATGCCCACAGCGTGTTTCAGTTCATCTTCGTCACCCTATGCACAAACACCAAAACCAACAACCAGAGTAATGTGAGTGGTGTTGAGCAAGTCTATCAACCCTGTGAGTATTGAAACGGGTGAAAGGACCAAAAGGGCTTTACCAGTGTAATGTTAACCGAGTCAAGGACCTTAATAGCTACTTCTTCAAGTTTAAACCTGCAGAATCCTTCCACTCTAGTATAAGGATGTGATTCCTCAGTGTCAAGGCCGCCATTGTACTTTATGTATTCAAATGCTTGGGAAGGCAGTCCCCCACTGCAACCGAAGTTGTTGAATGCTGTGGCACAGTCCAACAGCTGCTCCTCCGACAAGGATATGCTCTTCCCCGTCACTTTCGTATAAGCCGCCTCCAATGCTCCAGTGGAGCTAATAATTTGAGATGACAAAGGATGTGTACCCCCACCATGCAAGTCAAAAATTTAGAATTGCATATTCCAAGTTTTGGAAAAACAGAGAAAATTTCATAAAGTTCCTACAACTGCAGTTCTGTTTATGAGCTGATCTGACCATTCTCCTGCTGTGCCTGATTCTTCATTTTGACAGGCCAACATTCCATATTTAGCCCCATGCTTGGAAGCATTTTGTAATGAGTTGCAGACTAAGCCAGGTGGAAGTCGCTTTATGCACTACGTCAAAATGGGTGAATAGCGACACATACATGACTGGAAAAACCATTGATTTGGACTGTGGTATTTTCAGACACATGATTTTTTATAAACCACAGCTACTCCTTGTGGTTTTTTTTCATCAGAAAACGAGCCCGCCCTATTCCACTCCCGCGCCCGCCCTCTCCCCTCTTTCCCTCCCGCCCTCTGTTCTCTTTACATAAACAAGGCTGCTCGGTCTTAAGTTTTTTTTTTTTTTTCTAATCCTCATTCTCTCTCCAGCCTCTGTGCTCGTCTCCCCTCTGTGCTCGTCTCCGACTCCAATCCTCTCTCTGCTCGGCCGACGTTGGTGTACTCAGGTCTTCATCTCCCCAGCGGCTATTTTTTGTGTTTTCTTTGATCTGAGTGAATAGATCAGGTCGATCTGAATCAATCAGGTACGTTCGATTCCTTCAAATGCAGTCTTTGATTTGGTTTTGATTCGTTGTTGTTTGATCTTTTTTGTTTTGCAATGAGGCTTGGAGTTGTAGGTCTTGGTGTTTGTAGGGCGTTGTGGTTTGATTGCCCCTCTTTTGCAGGTCGTTGTGCTCTTGAATTCTTTTACCTTTTTTTCTGGGGGAATTGCCCCCTGCAGAGATTGAAAGCCAGGGCATTAAATCAGTCCACTGTTGGGGGTTTACTTTTGTATTCATTTTCTATATCATATATTATTTTCACCTAATATGAAACTCGATCGTGAGTTATCTGTTGCTGTTGGTTTAAGGAAGTGAAATGAAATTAACATCATATCAGGAGGATCAGGGTTTACAAATCAGAACTTGTCAGACCTGAAACCAAGCCAGAAAAGGCTATTAGAAAGCTTTGCATAGCAGAGTTTCTGCACTATCCGGAGCCATCAAGATACATTAAATCGACCAATCCCATTGTGAGCCCAATGACCCAGACCCTTTTCTATTTTCTTTTTAGATTGTTTTGGCCCAATTGTTGTTAAGAGTATTTCAGGACTTTTCATATCTAATTTTTGTCAATGGCCTAATTTAGATTCTCAGAACATAACTCTAAATCAAAAGTTTTGGGGAGAGGTTTTGTTGAAGAACGACATTAATGGTTCAATTGCCTTTTTTATGTTGAACTGCTAGCTGCTGGTTTCAGATTCTATTCTCTGAATTTCCTGATCTTCTGTTTATTTCTGTTCCTACTTGTTGGGTGATTTGTGAATGTGGGGTGTGGTTTTGTATACTGTTTAGTGTGTTCTGTGTGTTGTATACATGCTGCATCAGTGCATTGTATCACAGGGACCCTGCCTTGCTGCTGCTTGTGTTATCCAGCCAGCATTGCTGCACACAGATTGTTTCCTACAACCTGTAGTGCACCACAAAGGCTTCCTATTTTCCATTCATTTGCACAGAATTAGTGATTTAGTTGTTCCACCTGTCAAATTCTTGGATAGGGTCATATTCATGATGGGGCCTGCCACTAAGCATCTCAGTCTGGAATACTCTCTCTTCTTATTGAAGAAGCTTACTTCAACATATTATTGGATGGGATCATACTTTTATACCGCTTCTGTAGCTGTGGCGTGCTTCTGTTGGAAAACTTGACACTTTTCTCTTCCTATTGGGGAGGCTTACTTCAACATTAATTTATCCCATAGAGAGGCCCCTAATAAGTTTTCGTTTCACTTCATTTCATTAACCTCCAATTTCATTTATCCCATAGGTTCCCACTCAGTTCCTATGCATTTCCCTTTATAAGAGGGGCTCTTTAGTCCCTCTAGAAGTCTCCTCTCTTTTGTTTTAATAAAATGGTTGGCTAGCTCGCACCCCTCTTTTGATGGGTCCATACCTCTCCTAGGAAAGCAACTAAGTCCATCTAAAAATTGCATGCAAGTATAACACAAGCCAAAACTCGATCAAGATCCAACCTGAAGCCCAAACTAGAGCTTTAGCTGACATGGAAAACTTCTACCAAATTGTCCATCATCATCATTGGTTTTCTCTTGACAGGGGAGAGTTATTGGGTTGTTCACTAAAAATAATGACATCAACACTGTCCAAATTTGTTGTGATGTAGTGTCCTTTACAACGTTTAATAGGAAATTATCAGGTACAAACTATTGATTAGAATCATTAATAAGGAAATAATATGTACAGTATGAATGATAGAGGTTATTCTAAAGAGATTGGATATTTACCACAATCATATGAGTTTATGTTAGACTGGAAATATGTTATTCTAGAGTTGTGATATGATTATAAATACAAAGAATCATATGACATATAAACTTCAAAAAACAAAAAAAGAAGCCAAAAAGAAGAAGAATGGTTTTGAGTAAGTTAATAATAGAGTAGAATGAGAAACAAATTTTATGTAGCTACATCCAACATAGTTTCACATGTTATGTCTAGGGATACGAATGGGTTTGTTTCAGTACAGTTCATGGCAACCAAGCCATGACTCCATTTCTCCACAGCCAAGACTCTTTACATATGTGTGTGCTGTGCATTTTGTGTGCGTGATTCATTTCACTTTCATAGTTATATGAATTACTTTTCAATTAAGTAGGTGAACTTGGATCAACATCAATTGTAGCCAAGTAATCGAGCCTTTCTTTATTCCTGTTCAATAAACATGGGCACTGATGTACAGGAACAAAGATAAGACCTCATTTGTTAACATCCAAGATACTTTACATATATGCACATTCCCATACATGCTATTCATTTCAGTTTCATGTTTCTTGGCTTCTCACACAAAACAGTTGACACTTCCAATTATAGAAAACCATGTAATACAATTTTTTTTCCCTTTCTTAAACACTTAAAAATACCTACTTGTCATTACAAAATCTGTCCAATAAAACTTATATATATATATATATATATATGTGTGTGTGTGTGTGTGTGTGTGTGTGTGTACACACACACACACACACACACACACACACACACACACACACACACATATATATATATATATATATGGAACATGCTCTACATCCAGAGATGGGACTCAGACAACAATTTTGACATTTATGTATGCGTGATGGATCTCACCTGCACAAACTCAAGAAACCATGATCTAAGTTGTGGACATATGATAAATTTATCACAGATCTATGAAACCCCGATCATATTCAAATAATATCATATACATTTTCTTATTTAAAAAAAGAAAGAACAAAAGAAAAACCTCTGCAATCACAGATTAGATGACAGAACTTGGTTTATCCATGGAAAGACCCTTCAGATAAATGAAGCAAGATAGGTAGGGCCCTCAGACACCGATGAATGGAAGGACCATTTATAAATTCATGCCATCTATGATATCTAGAAACAGTAATTTAACATCAGTCTGTCCTAACAAAGACAGGTTTGTATCATATGCTTTACTGAATTGCAAGTGAGTGGTTTTTATTCAAAATGTTGAAATCCCTATTCCGATCTCTTAATGCCTGTTGGGTTGATGCTTACCAGTTCTACTGCTCGAGGGCATTTTACCATGTAAGGAATTTTTTTGGAGTATGTTTTTTGCATGCCTATGAGTAGGCAGATTTATAATAATAATAAAAAATTCCTCTATCCATTAGAGTGTTTTTGTATTGGACTGAGGGGTGGTGTTATATTCCTGTAGTCATTCATTTCTTCACGGCTTTTGTGTTTTGTAACAAGAACATGATTAATTTCTCCTAAAAAAGAATTGGTGTCTGGATAATTGTTATATATGCTTCAACATTGTTTAGATGTACTTCCATCAATCCCTGTATTTTAGCTTACAATGCACATTGCATTCAATCTTTTTTCTTTTAAGGACTATTATATATGTGCCTTATGGTTTATCATATTGCTTTATAATTTTTTTCCTGGACCTTCTTTTTATTGGCATTATGAATTTGTCTCAAGTACACATGGTGTTGCTTTAGGAGTTGTATCAAATGCGTGTTCATCTTGATCATGGGTTCCTAAAAATAATAACAAACTTCCAACGAGTGACTTTCCTTACAAATTATAGAATTGATATCTACAGTAGCAGAGTGTCAGGTACCTTTGAAGTGGGTACAAATATCTTGCCCACTACCCACTCATACTATATATCAGCTATAAGATTCCTTTATACTATTTAAGCCACTACCCAGTACTCATACTATATATCATTTTGAATAAATGATCTCCTCTTTTATTTAATATCTTGGATTGTAGTTCTTCATTTTTCATTTTGAATATTGATGAAACATATTATGTGGGTCATATTCTATAAATTTTATATGTCAGAAAATGTCTCAAAGCAAGGCGTGGATGATGGCACCAAGGCATTCGATTGAATACTTAGAAGGGGTTAAGTCGTTTTTTGCATTCATAGAAGCTAATAAAGAGAAATTAGGGGGGTGATGATTGGTATTGTTGCCCCTGTGTCAAATGTCATAATTTGAAAGGAGGGAAGAAAACATTAGGAGATATTTATGATCATTTAATTTGTCATGGTATAGATACAAGTTACACAACATGGATTCATCATGGAGAAATCCATCCAAAAAGTTGCATGAACGTAGAGGGCGGTAGCATGGAAAGATTGAGTGATACGTTTCCAAGAATGGTTGATATGGTCAATGATGTATTTGAACATTTTCATGACGATATTGAATCTCAAGCTCATATGGGAGGTAATACATCTCCATGCTCTCATGAAGCTCCTAATGAAGAATTTGTAGAATCTCAAGATTATTCAACGGACGATATTCGGTACAAGAATTTGATGGAGGATGCGATAAAACCATTGTATCCTTCGTGTCAAATTCAACATACAAAGTTGTCTGCGACAGTGGATTTGTTAAGCTTGAAGGCTACATTTCAATGGTCTAATCAGAGTTTCACAGCGTTGCTGAAACTGATAAAAAATATTTTGCCACTCGAAAACACTTTGCCGGATACCACCTACAATGCAAAGAAAATGATCAAGTCTTTGCGCATGGATTATAAGATTATCCATGCTTGCCGTAATGATTGCATACTTTACTGGAGAGAGCATGAAGATAAGGATGGTTGTCCTACATGTGGTGAAAGTAGATGGCAACCAGAGACTTCGGATAAACCAAGAAAAAAACCTCTGCCTTGGAAAAAACTAAGATACTTTCCATTGACACCAAGATTGCAAAGACTGTATAGTGTACCCTGGATTGCGGAGAGCATGAGATGGCATGCAAATGCCAGCTTAGTAGCAGATGAATCGATCATGCGCCATCCAGTGGATTCATCATCTTGGAAACAAGTTGACCGTAAATGGCCCGACTTTGCAAGCGAGGCACGTAATGTTCGTCTTGGACTTGCGACGGATGGATTTAATCCATTTGGGAATAAGAATAACTCCTATAGTTGTTGGCTTGTTATGGTTGTTCCATACAATCTTCCCCCATCTTTATGCATGAGGAAGGAATTCACTATGTTAACATTATTGATTCCTGGGCCATATGGCCCAGGACATGACATCGATGTCTACTTGCAACCATTAGTGGATGAGTTGAATGATTTGTGGTCCACAGGAGTCATAACATATGACTCGTCCAATAAAAATAGATTCTCAATGAAAGCAATTTTGTTATGGGCTATACATGATTTTCCAGCATATGGTCATTTGTCGGGTTGTAAGACTGCAGGAAAGTATGCATGTCCTATGTGTAGTGAAGGAACAAAATCTTTGTGGCTAAATAATGGGAAAAAGTTTTGTTACATGGGGCATAGAAAGTGGCTACAAGATATGGGACATCCTTTTAGGAGCCAAAAATCCCAATTTGATGGGAGTGAAGAACATGAGAAGAATCCTAAGCGTATGAATGGTTCAGAATTGTTAAGAAAAATGGAAACTATACGTACTAAATTCGGAAAAGAACCAGGTGCTTTGAGGAAGAGAAAACGTCCAGAGGTGAATGAGAACGCTCCATGGTCAAAGAGATCTATTTTGTTTGACTTGCCTTATTGGAAGGTGTCACGCCCCCAAAACAAGAACCTCAGGGGCGCGAATGGGATTGAGGATAAATATAATTTTCTCCCAAGATCCGCGTGTGTGAAGACAACACATTCCAACACATTCTGAATATTTTGCGGAAGCTTTCGTGGCGTTGCGACCCGGAGTCCGTGGCCATCGGATTTCGCGTCGCACTAAACCTCTAGCATATAGCTATTATATCAAGAATCATATCAGACTGGAGTAAACCATCACAACAAAGTACAGAGCTGACAGTAACAGGATATTACATTCCCATATGTGTTCAAGTTACAATTATCAATGTACATTAATTAAGAATCCCAAGAAAAAGGCTAATAAAATCCATACAAAGACAAGTTAATAACCACTACCCATATGTGACGCAACTCCGATGTCGGGCTCAATGTCTATATGACATAGCCGACAAAACAACCTGCAGAACATGACTCCACAGCCAACAAAAGCACTCAACTCGAGACGAAGAAGTCTGGACCTGAGTACCAAAAGTAGTGGGTCAGACACGACGGTCTGGCAGGTGGATGAAAAGATAATAAATATACTGAAGAATGAAACATATGATAAATCATGCTATTTGATCAAATGCTGCATATAATCAAACGGGTGCAAAAATCGTGGATCTCTTGACAAATCATGTATTCGTTTCAAGCATGGGTAAAACATGGAGATCTACCAAGACATGTGTTCATTTACATCATCTATAAAAGTATAGATATTTGACAATCGGGTGTTCGTCTAGAACATGTGTAAATATAGCGGGCTGGCAAAACAAACGTTCATTTGAAACACATTTAAAAGCATGAGTATTCGACAAACCGGGTATTCATTTAAAACGCGTGTAACCATAGAAGTCTGGCAAAACCGATGTTCATTTGAAACATATGTAAAAGCAGGGATATTTAACAAATCGGGTATTTATTTAAAACAAGTGTAAACCTAGGGATCTGGCAAAACAAGTATCATTTAAAACATCTTTAAAAGCATGGATATTTATCAAATCGAATAGTCATTTGAAACACGTGGAAACATATGGTTCTTGGCAAAACAAGTGTCATTTAAAACATATTTAAAAGCATGGATATTTATCAAATCGAGTAGTCATTTGAAACACGTAGAAACATATGGTTCTTGGCAAAACAAGTGTCATTTAAAACAAAGCACGAATATTTAACAATTCGGGTATTCATTTAAAACATGTGTGATCATATAAATCTAGCAGAACCATTGTTCGTTTGAAACATATGTAAAAGCATGGGTATTCACCCAACCGACATACATTTAAAACATGTGCGTGTACAAAGAACGGAAAACAATATAACAATAATAACTGAATGTACTTTGGAGAATATTAACACTTGTTTAAATAATAACTTTCATAAAGGAAATGAATCATTTATCGGTAAACAAATAAGCAATATAAAACATGTCGGGTATCCAAGGAATCGGGAACTGGCAAGATGGCAATCACAAGAAGCTAAGTCCTCTATCACCGAAGTGACAAGAGTATAACGGGACGTTGGTCTCAGTCACACAAGGTGAGGAGACTCAACGCAAATCATATATACAATATAAATATACGGGAACGGGACCACGGTAGCAAACCGGGTATCGGGACGGGACTACGGTAATAATCGGGTATCGGGATCCAAACTGCAGCTGGCGGGACGGGAGGGGATCTCCAAGTCAGTGGATCAGACTGACAAGGTTATCCAAGCTTAGTGATGCCGACTCATAGGTCAAATAAAAAATCGAGACATATGCAAGCAAATCAAGTACAATAAATAAACGGGTAAACGGGGGTGCTCGAGGCACACTATCGTTCCATGTCGGGCAATACATTTCGGGACAAATAACTGTTACTAGTGTAAATTCAATGCTTTCGGGAAAACAAGTCATGTAATGTAAATCTTGGAAATGAAGAAATATAATGAACTATTACAATTCCGGGAAAATATTGATTTCAAGATCTATTTAAGAGAATAGGGGTCCCGTATGTCGATTGTTGAAATGATTTGGTACTCCTTGAGTTTGAAGACATTCCGGGCTCCTTATGCACTTTTACGATTTTTTTAAAACTTAACATGAGCTTATGGTTAGAACTAGGTATTACCATGGAAAAATCAAGACTATAAACGGTCCATCCTAAGTATGATGTTAACCCGGAACCATCGAGCAACCTACTCAGTCATCGAAAGGAATAGAATTCGCGATACCCAAGGAAATAGACCTTGCGTTTAGGTATGAAGAAAATATCGCATCGTTCCATCCCGTTCAAGATTGAAATAGATTGAACTTCGATGCATCCGAACCAACTGTGAAGAGCATCGGCTCAAGACGTCCTCACATATGGTCAAATGAGTCCAAGGAGGGTAGCCAAGGTCCCACCTAGAACCAAGAATTAGTGCCTAGTTCATCACCATTCTTTTCTTTTAGTTCCCTAGTCCTGAAGACCTTAGATTAGGGCATAATTAGTCTTAACACTACTGTATATACCCCTAGGACTCATAGAAAGCACAATTGTTTCCCAAAAAAAAAAAAAAAAACAATATCAAATTTCACTGGACTCAAACAATTGTGCTGAAAAGCCTCACAGTTAACAGTAGTCCGATCGATCGGCCTGCATGTCCGATCGATCGGACCTGGGCGTATTGCAGGTCCGGGAAAACTTGATTTTTCTCCTTTTTCCTTTCTCCTCTTTTACACATAAACAACCATCAAATTTTCTTCCACAATCACTTAAAACCCTCATCAAAACTCCAATGAACTTTACATTTAAACACTTCCTTCTTCCCATTTAACACCAAACAAAGGGAAGAATCTCCAACATACACAAAGGCCCATTTGAGCCATAATCAAGAGATAAATAAAAGCTATTGATCACATTTCCATAACAATAGATTAGTTAGCAAATCTCTTTAAATGGGCATTTGTTTCAAATCAATGCAAGCTAATAAACATGATTATGAATGGCAAAACCAACCCCATTCCTTATAAACCATATGAACAAACTTTGACCAAATGAAATGCATACATTTCCAAGAGATTCAACAAGAGAGAAAAGCCCATTAATATGCATTTCGAAATCACTAGAAATGTGGCAAGGAACATATGTGAAAACATATATCAATTTACCAAGAACAAGTAATAAACACTTAGGATTTTCTCATAAAACTTGATAACATTCAAACCATCCATTCATCCACTTGCCTTGGGTTCCAATTAGCTAAACCAAGCCTCTAATCACCTCTCAAGCTCAAGATCCACAATCTCTACAAAAACCCCAAAACAAACCCTAAAATGGGTCAAACAATGAAAGACAAGGAATGGGCTCAAACCAAGCTAGGAAATAAAACTTAAGGGAAAGCCATTGCACATCCAAGGAAAATGAGAAAGAGTCCTTACCTCTAGAGTCATGAATCAACAAGAAGAAGCTTGCAATAGGGGCTGCCCACCTTGGTTTCCCACGAAAATGGTGTCAAACAAGAGAGGAGATGAAGGAGAAGAAGTTGCCGGAGTTCCCTCGTCGGATTGGTGGCTTGGAGGCTCCATTAGAGCAAGAGAAATGGAAGAAATGAAGAAGAATGGCTGCTGCCACTGTAGCTGGAGAGTTGCAGCCGATGGAGTGGAGAAATGAGGGGGAAAGAGAGGGTAGAGACATCTTATAATGGGTGGGTGTGGCCCCACCACACTTAAAACTTGCCAAGGGTAAAACATCTATTTGTGGGCCTCGGATGCGATCGACGAAGAAGAGAAAAATGCTTCTCATAAAATCTAGTTTTCAAAAAGTATAATTTTGGCATGGTTCTGAGATCTCGAAATTTGGGTCCAGATTCAATGTGAAAAGACCGATTTTGCCCTCAGGGCTGGAAAAACTGATTTTCGGAGCTTCGAATGGGTACGGAGTGAACACGAAAGTTGTAGAGGTTAACAAAATAAGTCAAACGAGGCTAAAACAAGAGTTATTAGGAATTTCGAACAATCTCCCAATCTCGCGCAAAGTCACTAAAAGAACCCCCAAAGGGTCCCACTAATCACAAAGGCACTCCAAATTCCCCAAAACTAGAGAAAAACCATTCTAGCTCACAAACTCAACCCAACAACCACTAATCCCACTTAAAGAAACTAATCCACAAATAAGCAACACTAATCCAGGAAATTAGGGGTCGGGTTCTCACAGAAGGTGCGCTCTAACAAATTCTTTCAATTAATACAATTTTATTTAGTTAACTAAAATAATAGCATTTTTTTTTTATTTTGCAGGATTTATTTATTCGCCACAATTTGGATGTAATGCACGTGGATAAGAATGTGGCAGAAAACCTATTTGCAACCATCATAAACACAAAGGGCAAGTCTAAGGACAATCTTAAAGCCCGAGAAGACTTGCAAGAGTTGGGGATTAAAAAAAAGTTGTGGCCAATTGAAAAAAATGGCAAGAGGATATTTCCAGATGCTCCTTTCACTCTATCTCGAATGGAGAAAGATTTGATATGTAAAACATTATATCATTTAAAGGTTCCTATCGGATATAGTGCATGTTGGAGACACAATGTTAGCTTGGAGGAGAAGGAGCTAAAAAATCTTAAGTCGCATGATTATCACATCCTTTTGCAACAGTTATTACCATTGTTGCTTATGCACGCTTTTGATTCACATAAGTCATTACCTTCTGAAATTCGAGACTTATCAATATTCTTTAATGTCTTATGCTCAAAGGTTATCAACAGTGAAGAACTCTTAAAGATGTAAGAACGTATTGTGGTAGCACTTTGTGTGTTTGAGAAATACTTCCCTCCGTCCTTTTTCGTTTCAATGATACACCTAGTCGTGCACTTGGCAGAGGAGGCGATGTTTTGCGGACCTGTTAGATATCGATGGATGTATCCTTTTGAGCGGTAATTATAACATCTTTGTTAATTTGAGTTCTTTCCTAATTAACTATTTTTTTACAAATTAGCATTGGTATCTAATTTAGCCAACTTGTATCAGGAAGATGAAGACATATAAATGTTATGTGGTGAATCAAACATATCCAGAGGGTTGCATTACAGAGTGTTACTTAATGGAGGAATCCATGTTGTATGCCATGAATTATATGCCAGATAGTATAGAAAGAAGCCATAAGCAAGGACATGGGAAATGGATGGATGAGGATGGTGAATGTGCCTACCCTATTGATAAAAATGGGAAGGTCTACAATCTTACTTCTGTACAATACCAGCAAGCTCGTAAATGGGTGTTGAAACATTATACTGAGAATGCGGAGTGGGAGAGGTAAGTAAAATTACAAGATCTTAAAATGTACGTTATGAATATATTGCATATATTGAGACCGACAATCTAACTCGTGTTGGTTAATTCTAATCAGGAAATATGATGAATACATTCAAAGCCTAAGGCCCATTGTTCAGAATCGAAGAGGCGCTATGCGAACAGAAAAAGCAATTGAATACATTCCTTGGCTTAGACAAGAATTAAGAAACGGAGCTAACAATGTTATGAAAAGGCTTGCTGATGGACCATCATTTGAAGCCATTTCATATAATGCATATGCAATAAATGGATATGTATTTCATACTTTGGATGCGGAAATGAATAAAACAACACAGAATAGTGGGATCTCAATGAAGGCTTTAACCGCTTTCAGGTCAAGCGTCGGGGACACAATCCTTGTGCATGAAGAGGCCGCTTACTATGGAGTTATCAGACAAATTCTGGAACTAGATTACCATGACTTTAAACAAGTGGTATTCTATTGTGATTGGGTTCGTATAGAAGACAAACATGGCTGCTATGTTGATCCAGCAACTAACTTGATATATGTCAACTTGAGAAGGTTGCAAAGAAATTCAAAGGAAGATGATGAGCCTTTTATTCTAGCTTCTCAAGGCACTCAAGTGTTCTACTATAAAGATCATAGTAGGCCAGCAGATGATTGGCATGTTGTCTTGGATGGTCCAAAGAAATTGAATCAGGATGTTGACTCTTTTGAAGATCCCTTAGTCTTCGAGGCTAGAACTAATGGAGGTAACTTAAGCGCAACATTGCAAGATGCTATAGTTGATGACGAGGAGATCTAAGTCGTAAATTCATGTATGACAAGCTTTTTAATACTAACGTTCGTGCTAGCATATAAATGTCTATTAGCAACATTTGCACGTTATCTTTTAATGCCTATGAATCAAATTCAGCTTTATTTCGCATGCCGATATATTTATAATGTCATGAATTTTCTAATGCAGTTCTTGTGGTTTCAGGCACTATGTCGCATGACAGATCAACAGTGGCAAGTCCAACATCTAATTTACAGGGATGTTTATCCCATGAGAGTATGTACTGCAACATTAATTTTTTCAATATTTACTAGTTTATGTAATATGACTAACTTAAAATGACATTTGGAGCGAGTCATCTTCCCCGTGTTACATTTAGCCTATGTGGCCAAGCCATTGGTCCTAATGCAACTAAGCTATCTTCGGCCATAGGGAAGGTTGCCAAATCCAACATATCACCTTGTATTGATAACTGGTCACAAGTGCCAATTTTAGTGAAGGAGCATGTGTGGGAGATTGTTAGTGTGAGTACCCATTTATATAGTTGGTTTTTTTTCTAACATATGACTAATCTATTAATTGTCTATTAAACAGAGTATATTTGAAGTTCCAATTGAGAACAAAGCATATGTGCTAAAAAAGGCAAATGCACATTGGAGGAATTGGAAGTCGAAGCTACGTAGGGATTTTTATGATAAATATCAAACAAATGTTGAGAGAAAAAATAACCCACCCAAAAAGGTAAAGAAAGAAGACCGGGAGAAGTTCGTTGACATGTGTTCGATAGAAGCGTCAATAGCTAAGAGGAACCATGGGAAGGAAGCAAGAAAAGCATTGAAAAGCCCACATACCTCCGGTAGAATGGGCCAAGCTAGAGTTGCAGAAAACTTGGTAAGCACTGTGCTTTTTATTTTTTAGTTTTTCCCATTTAACTAATTTTGTAATGAAGATGTTTGCTCCCTTTTTTTTCAGAGGCAACAAAATCCTGGAGTTGAGATCACTCGGACACAAACATGGCTTGCAACTCATACTCCAAAGAATGGTTCTGCTAGATGCGATTATGTGGTGAGAAGTAGTTTTTTCTTTTGAAATGCAAAACCTTATGATGAGTTATTAACTTTTTTGGTTCACTGTGGTTTTTTCTCCCCTCATGTCTCTCCCCCTTCTCCAATCTCTCTCTCATGTCTCTCTCCCCCTTCTATATCACCTGAGGATAATGGAATTCAGAGTTAAATGGTATCCACGGATTTGTGAATTGATGCAGAACAACATAGGAGTCAACACCTAGGGCTGACTGCATACTTCTGAATCCAAAGTTAGCAAACAAGCACAACAAAATATTTATAAGTATCTCCTTTTAGAAAAAAAAACACATGAGACTTGACTACCAACACTTTCACATATAAAATTAAACCCAAATAAAAGAGGAAGTTTTTTACATAGTCCAAATAAATTTATAGCAAGTAGTACATGGTGTCTGATTAGCAACATATTATATGCTTAAAATTACTACTGACAGGTACAGTTTGTTTCAGGGCATTGTCTGAAACCTTCATACTCTGTTATGTTTTCCTAATTCACTTGCTACCCACTAATTAGCTTCTCTGAAGAATGTATGTTATCTTTGTTTTCCCAATCTTAATGGGAAAATTTTCAGAATCTGTGTTACCACTTTCAGTTAGCTTGATTTTGATTTTTTCAGATCGTTGGGTTGTTAAAATTTCTTCCATGTATTAACCCGCAGGCCTTGCAAAAAGACCTTGCCACATGTCACATTCCCCATTCCAATTAGTAGTTGCCTTCTCAAGAAACTTATGCATGTTTTTTCTGTGTTACCATCTTCACTTTGAAAAAATTGTAGCATTTCTCTTACTCAGGTTCTAACTGTTCCAACTACCAAAATTAATTGATTTCTTTCTTATCATCTGTTGTGTGATTCTTTCATACAAAAGAGACTTTGTGGTGGCTGATCCTTTTCATGTGTCTTGGTGCATGCATATCAGTCTCCATAATGTGGTGTCATAACTGAGAAATGATAATTAATCTAACTTAGATATTATACAGGTGGGTTTTTTCATTGGATCTCATCTGTTGACTGTGATATTTAATTCTTTCACTTGATGATGGTATGGTGACTGATAGTCTGATCAATGTAAGACACATGGTGCACTCCATCCATCCACAATGTGGATTTGGTTTTTTAGATGGGTTTTAGATTTGAAGAATTCTCTCCTATGAACAATGAGATGATGGGAGTTTCTATCCTGAATCCTGATTCTTTATAAGAGGAGAGTCTCTAAATTTCACAGACAGGTTTATTACGAAGTGGACATCTATCTGATTTTTTTTTTGGCCCTTGCATTCCCATTGTACATGGGAAAGCATCTTCAGTCTAAATTGTCTTTAAGGGTGCTTTTGTGTAGATTAGTGGAAGAAAAAACTTGTGTTTCCTCTTCTGCAGCACCGAAAGTCTTGCCTAGGATGGTAAGATTTTCAGATCCCCTATGGTGAAGAAAACGCAGCCGAAATCGGAGATTTTTCGGTCATTTCATTGTTGCACCAAATGCAATGAGGAAGGCACTGGACCTCCCCTTTCCATGGCAAATCCCGCTGCACAAACGAACCTTTGTGTAATGTGCAATGTATAAGCAAGGATAGCCATTTCTGTGTGCGAGAAAAAAGAAAGTGAGAATGTGATATCTGAAATGATTAGTGGGTAGAACTTGTGCGGCTGCGCCAACTATTAACGTGGCCCATGGCTGGCCCAGACTGCATGTGGGTGAGGGTGACTGGCCCGGATAATATTATAAATTCTCTTATGATATACTAGTCATTGTCCTGTCAAAAACGGCCACATCATTTTTAGCATTTGGCATAAAGCATGATTAATAAAAAGATTTTTAGGTTTGAAAAGATCTCTGTGACCAACTGAATGTTTGCTGAAAAACAGTAACAATTTAATCTAAAGGAGGTATTGTTTTGAAAGGCTTAAAGTTGTCTGAGTTAGTTCCAACTGTCATCTAAAGTCGCTTTAGGTGCCAAATTTTGCATCAATAATTAGTGGTGTTCTGTTTGATCATGGAAGAGGAGGTGGAACGAGTGTCAAAACTTTGGTTTTTTTTTTAGGTGCCACATTTTCCTAATTCACAAGTATCCGTATATATTATGAACCTAATGTTATGTGAAAGTGAAGATTCCAAATTGTATAATAATAATGAAATCAGAAATTCACATGTGAGTTAATTTATCTCTCCTTTTTTCTAAAAAAAATTATTTTTGCAGAAAAGAGTTGCTAGCTTGTATGAGGATAACCCTTCAATTGCAAAAAAAGATTTAGATCATGACACGGTAGCCTTGGTATGTGGTGTAATTATATTTCTCATACATGATTTTATTAACCATCAAATATAGTGACGAAAACATACTATCACGAACATGGATTGACATTGATTTTTTTTTTACATAGATTCTTGGTCGTGATAATCGTGGACGTGTAAAAGGCATGGGCGACAGAGTTTCAAAGACCTCCATCAAGTATTCAGATCCTTACAAGAAAGCATTACAAAAGGAACAGGAATCACAAGTTATCCTACAAGCTCAAGTGGATAATATGGAAAGACGACTACTGGAAGTGGAGTCTAGGGATCTAAGGCGTGAAATGGAGGGGATGTTTGCGTCCCTATCTCAAGAAAATACACAAATGCGGCGTTCTACCGAACCTGGAAGCTCCTCTCAGGTATTAATATATAATAGATTCCTTCTTAAATGTAATGAAATGTCTACATTGATATAATAAAAATTAATGTGTTCCTAATGATGTATGTAGGGGAGCCAAAGTTCTCAGAGTCTAGCTGCACACTTGGACCAAACAATACCACACACAAGAGGCCCATCTTTGTGTAAGTTGCAGCACATGACAAAGAAAAACATAATTGCTTATGGAAGACTACAGGGTACGGAGTCACCGGAGGCAGGTTTCTACAGGATTGTGTTAGATGAGATTGTTGATGGGAATGTTGACTTGTTCGACGGGGAGCGGAAGTTAGGAGATATCATACTAGGAGATGTGCTTGATTGGCCTATAATTAGGACCATACTTTATTAGTTTTCTATTCTTACTTTTAGGTAAATGTTTTGAGGGTATAAGTCTGAGTAAATGTTGGATGATGGATATTGTTGGCCTATTTTTTTGGTTGATACTTGGATATTATATGGCTGCATATGCTTTTGATGAATGAAATTATATTGTTATTTGGGTATTGTTTGGATGGCTAATATGTGGATGTTTGAGATTTAGATGGTTGATGGATATGGTTGTTTGAATTGCTTAAATGGATTGTTATTGATACTAAATAGGTTTAATATTTGAAATATTATTTTTTTTTCAGGAAAAATAGAAAAAACCACAGTTGTTGACTGTCGTTTTTTTTCTTAAAATATACACAACTTCAGTTAAAAAAAATGACAGACTATGAATGTCGTATTAGAATCTAAATTTTCCACAGTGCCAGGCTGTGGTTTTTTCAAAATAAAAACCACATATGAGGACTGTCGTTTTTCAAAAGCTACACTCCAAATCGAGACACAAAAAACGACAGCTGTAGATGTCGCTTTTTTAAAAAACGACAATCTATGACTGTGGTTTTTTGGCTGTTTTGACGTAGTGATGGATGCAATGGGCAGGGTCCAGTTTGTCTTGGGTCAACAAGTAAGAAAACCAGCCATTCATTTATTTGGCTATCAGTAAGAAAAAGGTAAATGATCCATATGCTTTACACTATTGTTGGTGGTTGATCCATAACAGTTGTTAGATTGTATGGACTCAATCCATCAGTTGATGTAATAAATTGATTAGTTTTTTTATTTATCAATAAAATCATGCTTTCCTTTCATGAGATGAATGATATTTTATTACTTAATGCACATAACCAATACATATGACATGATGGTTCATGAGATGAACCGGGTCCTATTAGTATATTAGATGTGATATATGTATATGGATGAGATCCACATACGGGAGACATGTGTCACGAAACTTATACTTAAAAATATCTTCACAACCAGTGATGAGACTGGGCATCTCATCTGATAAGGTTGCAGCACTTTGATCACTATGAGATAGTGTAATTTGTCTCGATCATTAGAATGGAAGATTCTGGATCACGGTGCTGGTACATTGGATGTATTGAAGGACCATGAGAAACACCTTATGAAATACTGTCTCGATTTAAGAACTGCTCTCATAATTCCTTACCAATAGGCTCTCAATCCTGAGACATTGATGAACTCAAGTTTCTATCTATTCATTTGCTTTGAGTCACCAATGAGTGAGGCCAACTATAGGTCAACACCTCGGTGTCTTGGGTATGTGGTAGTAGGACTGTGGGAACATACAATGATCAAAATGGAATCTATCTATATTATCCCCTTGTGCCAATTAATGAATTTATCATTAGTAAGTGCGCACCCATCTCGATTAAGAGTTAATTGGATGGTACTGATGATCATTGTGATTAATTGGGGCTCAAAGATAATAAGATGTGGATCTAAGATTGGATGGGACAGATTTTTTCCAATTGATCCATGGATAATGATAGAGTGGCCTACTTGTGGTAATTGGGAGGTTTAGGGTCTTCATTGTAATTTATTCCTAAGACTGGAGTGCAATTGCATTTATATAGTGGTGTTATTTGCAATTAACTGTGGGCCCGGATTGCACATAAGATGTGAGGTCGCGTGTCCCAGTTGGAGCCAGCTTTCTAAGGAATCCCTAGTGGTCCACACGCTAGCCCAAGATATTAGAAAGTTACTAATCTTACTTGAGCTCTAAAAGGAAGGAATTAGAAAGTTACTGTTTCTATTTGAAGTGAGACTTATAATAATGGTAATAGTAAGCTACTAATTTGTGTGGAAGTGTGACTTCTAATACAAATTAGTAAGAGAGTTAAAAGAGGAGTGAAGATGGCTATAAATAAGGAAATAAACACCCTTGGACGTTCTACACATTGATTCACGCCCAACTCTCTTTATTTGTGCAAGTGTTGCACAATTTTCTCCTCTTTTCTCTCTTCTAGTTCTCTTCTAGTTCCTTGGAGTTTCTAGTAGGGTTTTCTCTTGGAGATCCCACCCATCTTCTTGAGAAAAGAGATCTGATAGAGGGTCATAGCGTGGAAGACAACAAGGTCTTGGAGATCTCTAATTGCTTCAAGAAGAGTTCTTGTTCTAGTTGATTGTCTTATCCTCGATTAGAGCACTACCGGGCTCCAAAGGTATAATCTGTTTCTCCTCTTGTGGTAGATTATTTTGATGCATGTAGTTGTTGATTTTTATCTTCTAGATATGTTATATTGGTGTACATAATTGATGAGAATGAGGGATTGCATCCTGGATATGGTTAATGGCCTTCTGGATACTTGATCCCTGAGTCAAGTGAGTCAAAAAGTTTTGAAAATCTATCAACGAGGCCCACATACTTCCAACAACAGTATCACATATGCAATTTAGAAACATACATCAGGTCCCCGTGACAGGTAATCACTGCCATAGCTTGAGGAGTACATCCCAGTCCCACCAATGTCACCACTGCTCACAGAACCTTAACACCACAAAAAAGGACAACGTGAACAAATTATTTTTCAGCCACTAAACCATCAAACACCTCTGGGAGGGCAGCAAATGGGAAACAACTTTGTCATACCTCCATATCCCATTCCATGACGACTGCAATATAGCCCAGGAGACTCCTCCCCAAAGAAGGAACTTCTACCACCATATCCCATATGAGATCTTCCAAGCCTACAACAAAAAATTCACTCAACGAGTACTATGAAAATTAAAAACTAGCCATTTACAGAGCTCTGTCTGTACGTTTAAAAAGTGCCAAAGGGATCAAACAGACCTCCCAGAGTAGGCATCCCTTTTTGCAGATAAAGATGTCTCATTTTTGCAGAAATATCACTTGGGGTCTCTTGTTTTTGAGATTTCTGATATCTACCACTGAAACTTCAAATGGGTTTTTCTTCTTGCTGTTGTTTCTACATCACTTGCAGGAAAGTTGGGATCTTTTGTTGTTTCTTCTTCTTTCTCCTTGTTATGTTGCTGTAAAAGGTGAGATCTTTTGCTTCTTCTCCTTACATTGTTGGAAAAGGTAGATCTTTTGCTGCTGGAAGTCATGAGCTTCTTCTTCTTCTATTGTTTCTTTCTTGCTAGCTGATCTGATTGTTAGATTGTGTGATATCAATCTATCAGTTGATTTAATAAATTGATTAATTTCTTTATTTATCAATAAAATCATGATTTCCATTCATGAGATGAATGGTGTTTATTACTTAATGAACATGACCAGTACATATGACATAATGGTTCATGAGATGAACCGGGTCCCATTAGTATATTAGATGTGATATATGTATGTGGATGAGATCCACATACGGGAGACATGTGTCACTAATCTTATACTTAAAATATCTTCACAACCAGTGATGAGACTGGGCATCTCATCTGATAAGGTTGCAGCACTTTGATCACTATGAGATAGTGTAATTTGTCTCGATCATTAGAATGGAAGATTCTGGATCACGGTGCTGGTACATTGGATGTATTGAAGGACCATGAGAAACACCTTATGAAATACTGTCTCGATTTAAGGACTGCTCTCATAATTCCCTACCAATAGGCTCTCAATCCTGAGACATTGATGAACTCAAGTTTCTATCTATTTATTTGCTTTGAGTCACCAATGAGTAAGGGCAACTGTAAGTCAACACCTCGGTGTCTTGGGTACGTGGTAGTAGGACTGCGGGAACATACAATGATCAAGATGAAATCTATCTACATTATCCCCTTGTGGTAATTAATGAATTTATCATTAGTAAGTGCGCACCCATCTTGATTAAGAGTTAATTGGATGGTACTGATGATCACTGTGATTAATTGGAGCTCAAGGATAATAAGATGTGGATCTAAGATTGGATGAGACAGATTCCAATTGATCCATGGATATTGATAGAGGGGCCTACTTGTGGTACTGTGGAAGTTTAGGATCTTCATTGTAATTTATTCCTAAGACTGGAGTGCAATTGCATTTATATAGTGGTGTTATTTGCAATTAACTTGTGGGCCTGGATTGCACATGAGATGTGGGGTCGCGTGTCCCAGTTGGAGCCAGCTTTCTAAGGAATCCATAGTGGTCCCCAGGCTAGCCCAAGTATTAGAAAGATTGCATTCTTACTTAAACTCTAATAGGAAGGAATTAGAAACTTACTATTTCTATTTGAAGTGAGACTTCTAATAGTGGTAATAGTAGCATGAGAAGTTACTAATTTGTATGGAAGTGAGACCTCTTATGCAATTAGTAAGAGAAGTAAGAAAAGGAGGTTGCATGAGGACTATATAAGGGGAAACACCCTTTGGACGTCCAACCCACGCCCAAGAGCCTTTAGTGCAAGTGTTGCACAACTCTTCTTCTCCTCTTCTCTCTTCTAGTTGCCTTCTAGTTACTTAGAGTTTCTAGTAGGGTTTTCTCTTGGAGATCCCACACATCTTCTTGAGAAAAGAGATCTGATATAGGTCATAGCGTGGAAGACAACAAGGTCTTGAAGATCTCTAATTGCTTCAAGAAGAGTTCTTGTTCTAGTTGATTGTCTTCTCCTAGATTAGAGCACTACTGGGCTCCAAAGGTATAATCTGCTTCTACTCTTGTGGTAGATTATTTTGTTGCATGTAGTTGCTGATTTCTATCTTGTAGATAGGTTATATTATTGTACATGATTGATGAGAAGGAGAGATTGCATCCTGGATTGGGTTATAGCCTTCTGGATAGTTGATCCCTGAGTCAAGTGGGTCAAAAAGTTTTGAAAACCTATTCACGAGGCCCACCTACTTCCAACAATAATCACTGTCATAGCTTGAGGAGTGCATCCGAGTCCCACCAATGTCACCACTGCTCACAGAACTTGAACACCACAAAAAAGGACACCGAGAACATATTATTTTTCAGCCACTAAACCATCAAAAACCTCTGGGAGGGCAGCAAATGGGAAACAACTTTGTCATACCTCCATATCCCATTCCATGACAGCTGCCATATAGCCCCGGAGACTCCTCGACCCCCACCGGGGGACACCCCCGGACCCCCTCTGTGAAGTGCATGTATTAAAAGGGTGGCAACCTTTGGCGTCTTGTTTTTCCATTGTGGTTTGGTAACCTGGTTTTGTGAGATGCTTTGTTGTATGAGATACTAACTTGCAGGCGATAATGTCCTCTCCATATGGCCCACAAGTCTTTCACTTTCCTTTTATGGTTATTGGTTTATTTGAGGCTAAGTGTAAAGGGCATCATGGTTTCCTTGGTTTCCCGCGAAAGGACAAGGCATGGTGAATTTCCCTATAGCCCTTTTATTTCCATGTTTAGATTACCATGTAAGTCATTCAATAATTTCAAAGTTAATTACAATATGAATAAGATGAATTTGACTCTGGCTGAGCTGTCTAGCCAACTGGTGGTGAGTGAAGGGATTATGAAGAAGAAGCCAACTGCCCTAGTGAGAGAAAAGTCAGATGCCAAGTCCAAGCCAAAAGGCAAGGGGTGGAAAGGCAAAAAGAAATTAGTTTCGAAAGGTCCTAAGGTGGAGAATGGTCCTAATGGTGGCGTGACCAAGGCTAAGGGTTCAAGGTCAAAAGGAAAGTGTTTCCATTGTGGTAAGACATGACATTGGAAAATGAATTGTCCAGAGTATCTGTCTAAGAAGAAGACCTCAGGTATGATTGAGTCACTTATTCCTGAAGCTAGTTTTGCAACTGGTACTTTAGAATATTGGTGTGTGGACTCCGGGGCAACTAATCACATATGTAATTCGTTGCAGGGGTTCAGGGAAATCAAGAGGCTTAGTGACGGAGAAATCATTGTCAACCTAGGATCTGACGCTAAGGCAGAAGCTGTTTCAGTGGGAGTTATTACTTTATGTTTTTCAAACAATAAATTGGTCTTGTTAGACACATTATTTGTACAGTCTTTACGGTGGAATTTAATTTCAGTTTCTAGTTTGGTGAATAAAAGTTATTCCATTACTTTTGGTACCGAAGTTGTCATAAAGAGGAATGATACTTTTATATGTTTTGGCAAGGTGACCAATGGGCTCTATTTGTTAACTCCTACGATGTATGAGATACATGATACTGAAACAATTACCAGACTATCATTAAAGAGAAAGTCACCTTCATCTAATCCAACAAAACTTTGGCACTTGAGGCTAGGTCATAAAAACCTAAACAGGATTGACATGCTAGTGAAAGATGGTATCTTGCCTTCATTGGTTGTAGAACCAATGCCTGCCTGCGTGTCTTGTCTGGAAGACAAAATGACCAAAAGACCATTTTCATCTAAGGGCAATAGTGCCAAAGATTTATTGGAATTACTCATATTGATGTGTGTGGACCCATTAATGTCAAGGCCAGAGGAGGATATGAGTATTTCATCACTTTCACAGATGATTACTCAAGATATGGATACATATACCTTATGCACCGCAAGTCCGAGGCTTTTTGAAAAGTTCAAAGAGTTTCGAGCGGAAGCGGAAAAGTAATTAGGTAAAAGTATTAAGACTCTTCGATCAGATTGACGAGGGGAATATCTTTCTGCTGATTTTATGGGATACTTATCAGAAAATGGAATTCTATCCCAGTTGTCTGCTCCTGGTATGCCTCAATAGAATGGAGTAGCGGAAAGAGGGAACCAGACTCTTTTATATATGATTAGGAATATGCTAAGTTTCTCGGGATTACCTATATCCTTTTGGGGATACGCATTGGATACTGCAATTTACATACTAAATCTCGTAACATCTAAGTCTGTACCTAAGACTCCCCGGGAGTTGTGGTCCGGGCGAAAGCATAGTTTACAACATTTACACATTTGGGGCTGTCCGACACACGTGCTAAAGGTTAAGACGGATAAGTTGGAAACAAAGTCTGAAGTGTGCACGTTCGTAGGATATCCTAAAGGAACTAAATGTTGGTTATTCTATAGTCCCAGAGAGCAGAAAGTGTTGGTGAGCACTAATGCGTTTTTTCTGAGGGAAGATTATATGATGGACCGGAAATCTTTAGAAAAGGTGATATTGGAAGAAATTCAAAAGCAAACAATTCCAAATCCAAGTATGACTGAACTTGAGGAAGTACCGCCCTTACCGGACCCAATAGTTACACTAGTGCCTCGTCGTAGTGGGAGGATTGTCAGAGCCCCTGACAGGTTCTCGTTCTTGGGAGAGTCTTACGAGGCAATCCCGGAAGAACCGGAACAAGATCCCTGTAACTATGATGAAGCAATTAATGACATAGATTCAGGACATTGGCAAGATGCTATGAAAGCTGAGATGGAGTCTATGTACTCCAATTAGGTCTAGACACTTGTGGACTTGCCTGTCAATATTAAACCTATTGGGTGCAAGTGGGTTTACGAGAGAAAGAGATGACCAGATGGCAGAGTGAAGACCTTTAAGGCCAGGCTTGTTGCTAAAGTTATACTCAGAAAGAGGGTATCGATTATGAGGAAACCTTCTCGCAAGTAGCCATGCTCAAGTCCATCAGGATACTCTTATCCATTGCGGCTCATCTCGATTACGAGATTTGGCAAGTGGATGTCAAGACGGCGTTTCTCAATGGCCATCTTGAAGAAGACATCTATATGGTGTAGCCAGACGGTTTTGTAGCTAAAAACCAAGAGCAAAAAGTTTGCAAGCTGCAGAAGTCTATTTATGGACCGAAGCAGGCATCCCGAAGCTGGAACATCCGTTTTGACCAGGCAATCAAGTCATTTGGTTTTTGTCAAAATCCGGGTGAGTCATGTGTGTACACGAAAAGTGAAGGTGATAAGGTAGTCTTTCTGGTTTTATATGTCGATGACATCCTACTCCATGGGAAAGACGTGGGAATGTTATCAACTGTAAAAGTTTGGTTGGCTAAGACTTTTGGTCTGAAGGACTTGGGAGAAGCCAGCCACATCCTAGGGATCAAACTTCATTGAGACCGAAAAAGTAGGATGATAGGCTTATCCCAAGCTGGATACATAGATAAGGTACTAGTATGGTTTGTTATGCAAGATTCCAAAAGGAGCAGATGAGGTCGATACCATATGCTTCGGTTGTTGGTAGCCTCATGTATTGTTATGTACTAGACCGGATATTTGTCATGCAGTGGCCTAGTCAGCATATATCAGTTTAACCCAGGACCCGAACATTGGACTGCTGTAAAGTGTATTCTCAAATACTTGGGAAGGACTAGAGATTACATGTTGATTTATAGCAGTGATGAACTGATTCCAGTCGGTTACACAGATTCTGACTTCATGTCAGATAAGGATTCCAAGAAATCAACTTCTGGGCATATGTTTATGCTATAGTTGCTTGAGAACCAGCTAAAGAAGCAGATTGGCTCAAAAGGTTCCTTATGGAACTTGGAGTGGTACTTTTGGCAGGACAGCCTCTCACAGTTTACTGTGATAACAGCAGGGCAGTCGATAAGTCCAAAGAACCCAGGAGCCAAAAGCATGTACAGAGGTAGTAACACATGGTCAGAGAGATTGTGCAAAGAGGTGATACTGCTATCACCTAGATAAACTCTGCAAACAATCTGGGAAATCCCTTTACTAACCCTTTGACTACAAAAGTCTTTGAGTAGCATGTAGATGGGATAGGCATGAGATGCAACTCGGACTGGCATTGACCCAAAGTAGGAGATTGTTAAATTGTGTGGTATCAATCCATCCATTGATATAATAAATTGATTAATTTCTTTATTTATCAATAAAATCATGCTTTCCTTTCATGAGATGAATGGTGATTTATTACTTAATGAACATGACCAATACATATGACATAATGGTTCATGAGACGAACCGGGTCCCATTAGTATATTAGATGTGATATATGTATATGGATGAGATCCACATACGGGAGATATGTGTCGCAAATCTTATATTTAAAAATATCTTCACAACCATTGATGAGATTGGGCATCTCATCTGATAAGGTTGCAGCACTTTGATCACTATGAGATAGTGTGATTTGTCTCGATCATCTGAATGTAAGATTCTGGATCATAGTGCTGGTACATTGGATGTATTGAAGGACCATGAGAAGTACCTTATGAAATACTGTGTCGATTTAAGGACTGCTCTCATAATTCTCTAGCAATAGGCTCTCAATCCTGATACATTGATGAACTCAAGTTTCTATCTATTCATTTGCTTCGAGTCACCAATGAGTGAGGCCAACTGTAGGTCAACACCTCGGTGTCTTGGGTACGTGGTAGTAGGACTGTGGTGACATCCAATGGTTAAGATGGAATCTATCTATATTATCCCCTTGTGCCAATTAATAGATTTGTCATTAGTAAGTGCGCACCCATCTCGATTAAGAGTTAATTGGATGGTATTGATGATCACTGTGATTAATTGGGGCTCAAGGATAATAAGATGTGGATCTAGGATTGGATGAGACAGATTTATTCCAATTGATCCATGGATATTGATAGAGGGGCATACTTGTGGTAATTGGGAAGTTTATGGTATTCATTGTAATTTATTTCTAAGACTGGAGTGCAATTGCATTTACATAGTGGTGTTATTTGCAATTAATTGTGGTCCCGGATTGCACATGAGATGTGGGGTCGCGTGTCCCAGTTGGAGCCAGCTTTCTAAGGAATCCTAAGTGGTCCCCACGCTAACCCAAGATATTAGAAAGATTCTATTCTTACTTGAACTCTAAAAGGGAAGGAATTAAAAAGTTACTATTTCTATTTGAAGTGGGACTTCTAATAGCGGTAATAGTAAGCTACTAATTTGTGTGGAAGTGTGACTTCTAATGCAATTAGTAAGAGAGTCTTAAGAGGAGATTTGAGGGCTATAAATAAGGGAAGAAACCCCTTGGACGTCCAACATAGATCCCACTTAGGGATTCACGCCCAACCCTTGTTTTTTTGCAAGTGTTGCACATCTCTTTCGTCTCCTCTCTCTCTCTTCTAGGTCCTTGGAGTTTCTAGTAGGGTTTTCTCTTGGAGATCCCACCCATCTTCTTGAGAAAAGAGATCTAATAGAGGGTCATAGAGTGGAAGACAACAAGGTCTTGGAGATCTCTAATTGCTTCAAGAAGAGTTCTTGATCAAGTTGATTGTCTTCTCCTCCATTAGAGCACTACCGGGCTCCAAAGGTATAATCTACTTCTCTATTTATTGTGGATTGTTTTGGATGCAGGTAGTTGCTGATTTCTATCTTTTAGATAGGTTTTATTACTGTACTTGATTGATGAGAATGAGGGATTGCATCCTGGATTGGGTTTTGTAGCCTCATGGATAGTTAAAAGGTGTGAAAGCATGGAGATTGCCAGGAGTAGGAGAGGGAGAGGGAGACCCAAGAGAAGTTGGAAAGAAACTATTAAACATGACCTTGCCTACATGGATCTAACGGAGGACATGGCCCTAAGAAGATTTGATCAGCGTCGTCAAATCCATATGGCTGACCCCACCTAGTGGGAAAAGGCTTGGTTTGGTTTGGTATGGATAGTTGATCCCTGAGTCAAGTGGGTCAAAAGTTTTGAAAATCAATCCACGAGGCCCACCTACTTCCAGCAGTATTCGCACTCCCCAAGGAGGCATACCCCGAGGATTGGGATTCCGATGGATCCTAAATTTAGTGGTTGTGAGGATTCCCACATAAGTTTGGTAGAAAACTAAACCCTAATGTCATTTAAATTCATTAATTGAATGTATGGTTATGTGCTACAGTATTTTAAGCATGAATTCAAATACTTTCAATCCACTTGCGACCATCTTCAACTAGAATAAATTGGTAGGATCCAACTATCTAGACTGGAAACAGAACCTGGATATTGTCCTGACTGCTTCAGGATATAAATATGTCCTTACCAAGACCCCCCTTGATGAGCCTGGCCCGGATGCACCGGAAGAAGAAAAGGAACTTTACACCAAATGGGCCAAAGATGATGAGATGGCCAGATGTTACATTCTGGCATCCATGTCTAGTATTTTGCAACACCAACATCAATCCTATAAGAGTGCATACGATATTATATCGAACTTAATGTTGGAAACTAGGTAGGCATTCCAGGCAGGTTTCAAAAACTTTTGACCCACTTGATGCAGGGATCAATTATCTAGAAGGCAACAAACCCAATCCAGGATGCAATCCCTCAAACTCATAAACCATGTGCAGCAATATATCCTATTTAGAAGATAGAAAACACCACCTAAACATGCAACCATGAAATCCACAACATTCAAGGATGTAGATATACCTTTGGAGCTTTGTAGTGCTCTAATGGAGAAGTTGAGTTCTTTCTTTGATGATGAACACTTTCACAAACCAAATCAGAATTTCCAACACCTTTTGATCTTCCACGCTATGACCCGTATTAGATCTCTTTTCTCAAGAAGATGGTGGGATCTCCAAGAGAAAACCTAACTAGTAACTCTAAGGAACTAGAGGTGAAAGAGAGGAGAACTTAGAGAGAAAGAGAACTTGTGCAACACTTGCACAAAGGGGCTGAAGTTGCTCACCTTGTTATGCACGACCAAGAGGGGTTTATTCCTCTATATATAGCCCTCCAATCCACCTCTTTTCCTATCTGAAATAGAAGTTTAACTCCCATTACAAAATAATAAACTTCTCCCTTGCTAGTTGCCATAGAAGTCTCACTTCCACAACAATTAGTAGCTTTCTCCTTTCTAATTAAAATAGAAGTCCTACTTCCATTAATAATTAGTAGCTTACTATTACCACTATTAGAAGTCTCACTTCAAATAGAAATAGTAACCTTCCTTTTAGAGTTCAAGTAGAATTAGTATCTTTCTAATAACTTGGGCTAGCGTGGGGACCACTAGGGATTCCTTAGAAAGCTGGCTCCAACTGGGACACGCGACCCCACATCTCATGTGCAATCCGAGCCCACAGTTAATTGCAAATAACTCCACTATATAAATGCAATTGCACTCCAGTCTTAGGAATAAATTACAATGAAGACCTTAAACTTCCCAATTACCACAAGTAGGCCCCTCTATCATTATCCATGGATCAATTGGAATAAATCTATCACATCCAATCTTAGATCCACATCTTATTATCCTTGAGCCCCAATTAATTATAGTGATCATTTGGTACCGATCCAATTAACTCTTAATCGGAATGGGTGCGCACTCACCAATGATAAATCCATTAATTGGCACAAGGGGATAATGTAGATAGATTCCATCTTGATCATTGCATGTTCCCACAGTCCTACTACCACGTACCCAAGACACCGAGGTGTTGACCTACAGTTGGCCTCACTCATTGGTGACTCAAAGCAAATGAATAGACAGAAACTTGAGTTCATCAACGTCTCAGGATTGAGAGCCTATTGCTAGGGAATTATGAGAGCAATCCTTAAATCGAGACAGTAATTCATAAGGTACTTCTCATGGTCTTTCAATACATCCAATGTACCAGCACTATGATCCAGAATCTCACATTCTGATGATCGAGACAAATCACACTATCTCATAGTGATCAAAGTACTGCAACCTTGTCAGATGAGATGCCCAATCTCATCACTGGTTGTGAAGATAGTTTAAGTATAAGATTTGTGACACATATCTCCCGTATGTGGATCTCATCCATATACATATATCACATCTAATATACTAATGGGATCCGGTTTATCTCATGAACCATCATGTCATATGTATTGGTCATGTGCATTAAGTAATAAATCATTATTCATCTCATGAAAAGAAAGCATGATTATATTGATAAATCAAGAAATTAATCGATTAATTACATCAACTGATGGATTGAGACCATACAATCTAACACTTAAAAGAGATGTTTGTGGAACAAAGCAGGCCTGCTAGGCAGGCAGCTATGAGGGTGCTCATTAGCACCCCAAGATGGTTGAAGGTACATCAATACAGGAACACATGTTGAAAATGATGGACTCATTAAATGAGTTAGATGTACTGGGAGCTGCGATTGATGCAGAATCGCAGATCGGCATAATCCTTGAGTCACTACCAGAGTCATTCAACAATTTCAAAGTTAATTACAATATGAATAAGATGAATCTGACTCTGGCTGAGCTGTCTAGCCAGCTGGTGGTGACTGAAGGAATTATGAAGAAGAAGCCAACTGCCATAGTGAGAGAAAAGTCAGATGCCAAGTCCAAGGCAAAAGGCAAAGGGCAGAAAGGCAAAAAGAAATCAGTTTCGAAAGGTCCTAAGGTGGAGAATGGTCCTAATGGTGGCGTGACCAAGGCTAAGGGTTCAGGGTCAAAAGGAAAGTGTTTCCCTTGTGGTAAGACATGATATTGGAAAAGGAATTGTCCAGAGTATCTGTTTAAGAAGAAGACCTCATGTATGATTGAGTTACTTATTTCTGAAGTTAGTTTTGCAACTGGTACTTTAGAATCTTGGTGTGTGGACTTCGGGGCAACTAATCACATATGTAATTCGTTGTAGGGGTTCAGGGAAACCAAGAGGCTCAGTGACGGAGTTATCATTGTTAACCTAGGATATGATGCTCAGGCAGTGGCAGTTTCAATGGGAGTTATTACTTTATGTTTTTCGAATAATAAATTGGTTTTGTCAGACACATTATATGTACCGTCTTTACGGCGGAATTTAATCTCAGTTTCTAGTTCGGTCAATAAAAGTTATTCCATTACTTTTGGTACTGAAGTTGTCATAAAGATAAATGGTACTTTTATGTGTTCTAGCAAGGTAACCAATGGACTTTATTTGTTAACTCCTACAATGTATGAGATACATGATACTGAAACAATTAATAGACCATCATTAAAGAGAAAGTCACCTTCATCTAATCAAACAAAACTTTGGCACTTGAGGCTAGGTCACATAAACCTAAACAGGATTGACAGGCTAGTGAAAGATGGTATCTTACCTTCATTGGTGGTAAAACCAATGCCTGTCTGAGAGTCCTGTCTGGAAGGTAAAATGACCAAAATACCCTTTTCATCTAAGGGCAATAGGGCCAAAGATTTATTGGAATTAGTGCACACTGATGTGTGTGGACCCATTAATGTCAGGGCTAGAGGAGGATATGAGTATTTCATCACTGTCACATATGATTACTCAAGATATGGATACATATACCTTATGCACCGCAAGTCCGAGGCTTTTGAAAAGCTCAAAGAGTTTCGAGCGGAAACAGGAAAGTAATTAGGTAAGAGTATCAAGACTCTTCGATCAGATTGAGGAGGGGAATATCTCTCTGCTGATTTTATGGGATACTTATCAGAAAACGGGATTCTATCCCAGCTGTCTGCTCCCGGTATGCCTCAACAGAATGGAGAAGCAGAAAGAAGGAACATGACTCTTTTAGATATGATCAGGTCTATGTTGAGTTTCTCAGGATTACCTGTATCTTTTTGGGGATACGCCTTGGATACTGCGATGTACATACTAAACCTCGTACCATCTAAGTCTGTACCTAAGACTCCCCGGGAGTTGTGGTTCGGGCGAAAGCCTAGTCTACAACATTTACACATTTGGGGTTGTCCGGCACATGTGCTAAAGGTTAAAACGAATAAGTTGGAAGCGAAGTCGGAAGTATACACGTTTGTAGGATATCCTAAAGGAACTAAAGGTTGGTTATTCTATAATCTCAGAGAGCGAAAGTGCTGGAGAGCACTAATGCGGTTTTTCTGGAGGAAGATTATATGACAGACAGGAAATCTTTAGAAAAGGTGATCTTGGAAGAAATTCAAAAGCAAACAATTCCAAATCCAAGTATGACCGAACCTAAGGAAGAAGCGCCCTTACTGGACCCAGTAGTTACATCAGTGCCTCGTCGTAGTGGGCGGATTGTCAGACCCCCTGACAGGTTCTCGTTCTTGGGAGAGTCTTACGAGGCAGTCCCGGAAGAACTGGAACAAGATCCCTGTAACTATAATGAAGCAATTAATGACATAGATTCGGGGCGTTGGGAATATGCTATGAAAGGTGAGATGGAGTCTATGTACTCCAATCAGGTCTGGACACTTGTGGACTTGCCTGCCAATATTAAACCTATTGGGTGTAAGTGGGTCTACAAGAGAAAGAGAGGATCAGATGGTAGAGTGGAGACCTTTAAGGCCAGGCTTGTTGCTATAGGATATACTCAGAAAGAAGGTATCGATTATGAGGAAACCTTCTCGCCGGTAGCCATGCTCAAGTCCATCAGGATACTCTTATCCATTACAGCTCATCTCGATTATGAGATTTGGCAAATGGATGTCAAGACGGCTTTTTTCAACGGCCATCTTAAGGAAGACATCTATATGGTGCAGCCAGACTGTTTTGTAGCTAAAAACCAAGAGCAAAAGGTTTGCAAGCTGCAGAAGTCTATTTATGGACTAAAGCAGGCATCTCAAAGCTGGAACATCCGTTTTGACCAGGCAATCAAGTTATTTGGTTTTTGTCAAAATCCGGATAAGTCACGTGTGTACACGAAAAGTGAAGGTGATAGGGTAGTCTTTCTGATTTTATATGTCGATGACATCCTACTCCTTGGGAAAGACGTGAGAATGTTATCAACTGTAAAAGTTTGGTTGGCCAAGACTTTTGATATGAAGGACTTGGGAGAAGCTAGCTACATCCTAGGGATCAAACTCCATCGAGACCGAAAAAATAGGATGATTGGCTTATCCCAAGCTGCATACATAGATAAGGTACTTGAACGGTTTGCTATGCAAGACTCCAAGAAAGGTAATACACCTTTCAGGCATGGAGTGTACCTTTCCAAGGATCAGTGTCCTCCTGAGGAAACTGAACGATGAGGTCGATACCATACGCTTTTGCTGTTGGTGTTAGGGGTTTTGTGTATTGCAATTTGATGGATGCATTATCATTCTAGCATCATTTGAATTTACACACATGCATTGATTTAGAAAAACTTGAAATCTTGATTTATACATGCATTGTTTTTAAGATTTGTAAAAATATTGATTTATGCATGTTTTGATTTTAAACTTGGATGCAATTTATTTTGAAAATAAATTTTATCAAATCAAGCTAGCCTATGTTTTAAATCTTTCAAGTCGTTTTAGGCTTTTTATGTTTCGTGATTTTAAACCTCTTAGTTTGATTTAAATCATGATTCCAAGCTTGATTCAATGGCCCAAAATTCTCCTCAAAGAAATACTTTGGAAATATGAATTTTAGGGGAATTTGGTCCTTGGGCCCGGGTCGACCCGCAGTGTGCTCGGTCGACCGAGCCCATGGACCCGGTCGACCGAGCACACATGCGATCGACAGGGTAAAGAGCCTTTGCAGCTCTTTTCAAACGGTCAGATTTTTTACCGTTGAGTACCAGGTCGACCCGAGGGTCACGGGGTCGACTGAGGACTAGCTGTTAGGCAGTTTTTTGGTATAAATAGTGGCTCATTCATAAAGAAATGGAGAGGATTAAGAGGGCCTCCTTGAGATGTTTTGAGGCCAATCAAAGGGGAATGAGCTAAGGGATGAAATGGGTCATTTGGAAAGCTAAAGTTTGGCTTCATTGAGTTAAATCACTAAGTAAGCTTTACTTTTCCTAATCATATGCTTTCATGCTTTGCTTTAATTATTGGTAAATCTTTTATAGCATGATAAACTATGATTTGTTGTGTCCTTAACATGTATATATTTTTGAATTGATTTATTGTTTTGGATGCATCACCTTGATTCAATTCAAGTAGTACTTAAATTGGTATATCTAAGTAAATCATGTTAATGAAAACATCTTTGAAATTTTATATAACATGATTCTTATACTTGGTTGAATCTTTGGTTGTTGTTTTTCATCATAAGAAAATCACTTTCAAATCTATCTTATGTTTTGGATTCAACAACTTCACAAATCATATGTACTTTTGTTTTAAAGTTTCACAACTTGCTTTGCATTGATAGGTATATTATTTTCAAGTTGAATTTATAATTACATATGATTTGTCCCCCAACTTCAATCAAATCTATTTTTATGTTTTATTCCTATAGCATACACATATTGAGCTACATTGTTAATTTGATTGGAATCTCTATGCATCACATGTTTTGTTCTTAGAATTTCACAACTTGTTTGGAATACCTATGTATATCTTTTACAAGTTATTTTTAACATGTGATTAGCATTCTTTCCTCAATCATAAATGTTTTTATGAGCTAAAACTTTCAAAAGCCTTTGGCATACATGTATGAGCTTTCATTTTAAAATTGATTGAGGACATCATACATACACATTGTGCATTCATCTTTGCATTCATAGTGTGTGTGTGTGTGAATTAGATTTTAACTTTCATATCCACCTAAATTAAGAGGCATTGTAATGAGCTATAAATTGTATCTCCGTCAAGTGTATTCTAGACACTACTTAGAGAGATAACCAACTTTTGGTTAAAGAGGTTATTGCTTAGCCTAAGAAAAGCATAGTGTAAAGGTTATTGCTTAGCCTTGAAAAGTATATTGTAAAGGTTATTGCTTAGCCTATTGAAAAGCATAAATAGTGGAAATCTGGTGGGGTGTTGGATCACAAGCCGGTAGTGGATGTAAGCATTGAGGCTGAACCACTATAAATCCTTGTGTGATGGTACATGCTTTGTGGTGATTGTCTTTGTAAGCTTCCGCATTTATTTACTTAATCACCACTTGTGACTAGTTTATTTTAAAGAAGTCAAAATTGGGCATAATTGGTCATATCTTGAAGCTCACCCTATTCACCCCCCCTCTTGGGTTCGGATCATGGACTTTCAATTGGTATCAGAGCGAGGTTACTCCATTATAGGGCTTAACAACCCGGGGTTGATCCTTATTCGCTATAATCTAGATTAGAATCCTAGTGTTGTGTTTTATTGCATATCATTAAAATGATTTCCACTATGGTCGAAAATGAAATCTTCCCAAAGTATCATTTCACCACTCTAAGACTTTTTCGAGTTATATCTCCAAGAGTTGGTGAGTCCTCAAAGTGAACTCTCAAGGGCATTCTTTTCAAGACCTTAGTGAATCTTCAAAGGTACACATTTAGACTAACCTTAAGGCCTTGAATCTCTCTAGACCAACCTATTCTTTTTAGTTATATCTAATTGTTGGTCATGTTACATTTGCATTTTGTTTCTTTATAGTCACATCTCTTAAAATGCAATGTTTCTTTGTGATCATTTGATTTTGTCTTCATGAACTTTTAAGTTATATCTCATGGTTTTCAAAATCCTTTGATTGCAATATTTTCTTGATGGATTTGCATGTTGTTCATATAGTTATATCTCTTGTAGTGCATATCTATTGATGATCAATTGATTGTGATTCCAAAAGCTTTCATAGCTAGATTTTTCATGATCAATTGATGTTGGAAAATCATTTGATGAATGTCATAATTTGATCTTTTTTGTAAATCAAATGATTTGAAAGAATTTAAGTTTTCCATTGATTTTTCAAGTTATATCTCTTGGTATGGAAAATATGTGTTCAATTTGAATGAGTGTCTACTGTCATATTTAGAATACAAATTGAAAATTTATAGTAGTACACTTCATGTTTTTCAAAATCGCTTGTTCATAATTTTATAAATGATTCATTGTTGGAATTTTAAATATTGAAGTGATTTGAAAAACTTTGGAAAATGTTCTAGGCTTTATTGGTTGTATTTATAGAAGCATTTTCCTTGAATTTATTTCCTTATGCTTAATTATGATTATATCATTTGGAAGGAAATAATTTTTACAAACAATTTGCATCTTTGCTCATTTAGTTACATTCTTTTTATGCAAATTGATTTTGATGTCTTACATTGCGTGGTTGGATATGGTGTCATTGATTTGCATGTTTGTGCCTAACTTGGTATATATTTTCATTAATGCAAATTGATGATTGTTTATGTGCTTTATAGTAAAATCTTTTGTTTTATTATCATTTGAGCGTAATAAGTACATATGTGATTTAGTGTGCTAAGCTCATTTGGTATAATCCTCATATCCATTTTCCATTGCATTGTTAGCGTAGTACATTTGCTAAGAGTGAAGATGTTATGTGATAGATTAATGGATCATTTTAGATGAATTGGAATTAAACCATTGTTCTTAATAGGTATACCCATATATGAGATTCATTTTTCATCTATATGCGATCCATGATATCCTTTTAACTTCATACCTTCTTGTGCATGCATAGTTATATTCTTTATTGATGATATGGTTTGAGTTAGATCTTGAGTGTTGATTGATCCTCTCTATGCAAATGTCAAATCGTTCTATGTATGGTTGTGATATTAGTTATATTTGTAGAAACCATACTAGAACTCAAATCCATCATTTATGCTTTCTAGTTTTTTTTTTTATGGATGGTTATGATGTTAATTCATGTATATTCTCTAAGTGATGTCATCCTTATACAGGTTTCAACTTTATAGTAGTGATCTTGATCATTTGAAAGTTTTTGAAATCCATTCCTCGTATATCTATATGTTTGATGGATATCTTAGTTGTTGAATTCATATGATTTTGTCACTTTGAAAATTGCATGCATTACCAAGTTATACCCTTTTGCATTGCAATTTCTCTTGTTCATCACTATATTCATTAGTTATATCTTTAAAAGTGATGAATATCCATTTATGATGCTTGATGGAATCTTGTGTTTGTCACATCCTTGCTATTAATCATGTTGTCAAATTCAGTTGGTATAATCTTCGATTGATTTCATATCCATTTAATGTCATTTCTTGTGAATGTGATAGACCTTGTGTACATTGGATTGAACTTGATAGTAATATATTTTTGTTCAATGTCACATTCCATTAGCATCATAAGTTTCATGTTTGCCACCTCTCTTGCTCATATAGGTAAATCTCATGACCACCATGTTTATTATTCATAATCTTGGTTGGTTATTAGTTGAGGTTGTCTTCATATTTGAATTTCATTTCACTCATCTTGCACATGATAGTCATATTTTTTGATTGAGTGAAATGATTTCAAAACTTTCATAGCATATGATTTTCATAGTTAAATTGATTGATGCTATGTTTAGTAAACCCCATTTCATCATGGATAGCTCTAATTTGGATTTATCTTAATAGTTATATTCTTTATAACTCCATTTAGAGTGATTGATTTTATAGTCTTATCATTGAAACTCAATTGGTATTCTTTGTTTTTCCAATTGGTATCCATGATCGCTTTTCTCTTTGACCTTGCTCTTTATATTGGTAATTTGATCATATTGAGCTTTATAGTTAAACGTGTCCAATCCTTTTCTTGAAACTGACCCTCAATTGGTTAAGCCATCTTCTTCTTGCTCTTAACAGTTAAATCTTTGTCAACATGTTGACAGAAGGATAGAATGGATTGAGGGGGAGTTTAAACCTTTATAGGAAGTATTAGTTTTGATCAAATTCACTCTTGTATTGCCTCTTTACCCTTAAAGCTTGCTAACCATACATGATAACCTGTTATGTATTTCATTTTCGATTTCTTTTGTTAACATGTGCTTCTAAAAGGTATTTTCCTTGTTTCATGTGTGTAGGTACCTTTGCAATTTAATGTCAAAGGGGGAGAGAACATTCAAGTTGTCTAAAGGGGAGAGAATGTCCAAACTTCCTAAGGGGAGATATTGTATGATCTTCTACAGGGGGAGAGAATGCATATCTTACCAAAGGGAGAGAGTGCATGGTCAAAGGGGGAGAGTTGAAAGAAGAAAGAAAGCTTGGGAGCTAAAGAAGATGCTTGGCCATAGAGAGAAAGATGAAAAGAAAGTTTGAAGAATGATCAAGCTCCAAGCATCAAGAAGATTGAAGAAAAAGACCCAGAGCCCAAGCTAAGAGAAGGAGCATCCAAGAGATTTCAAGACTTATCCAGCTTAGGGGGAGCTGAGGACTTAGTGTGTGAAATTCGGTGTTGAGTAAGTTGCCATCAAATTGCAAAGGGGGAGATTGTTAGGGATTTTGTGTATTGCAATTTGATGGATGCATTATCATTCTAGCATCATTTGAATTTACACACATGCATTGATTTAGAAAAACTTGAAATCCTGATTTATGCATGCATTGTTTTTAAGACTTGTAAAAATATTGATTTATGCATGTTTTGATTTTAAACTTAGATTCAATTTATTTTGAAAAGAAATTTTATCAAATCAAGCTAGCCTATGTTTTAAATCTTTTTAGGCTTTTTATGTTTTGTGATTTTAAACCTCTTAGTTTGATTTAAATCATGATTCCAAGCTTGATTCAGTGGCCCAAAATTCTCCTTAAAGAAATACTTTGGAAATAAGAATTTTAGGGGAATTTGGTCCCTAGGCCCGGGTCGACCCGCAGTGTGCTCGGTTGACCGAGCCTATGGATCCGGTCGACGGAGCACACATGTGGTCGACCGGGTAAAGAGTCGTTGCAGCTCTTTTCAAACGGTCAGATTTTTTACCGTTGAGTACCAGGTCGACAGAGGACTAGCCGTTGGGCAGTTTTTGGGTATAAATGTGGCTCATTCCTAAAGAAATGGAGAGGATTAAGAGGCCCTCCTTGAGATGTTTTGAGGCCAATCAAAGGGGAATGAGCTAAGGAATGAAAGGGGTCATTTGAAAAGCTAAAGCTTGGCTTCATTGAGTTAAATCACTAAGTAAGCTTTACTTTTCCTAATCATATGTTTTCATGCTTTGCTTTAATTATTGGTAAATCTTTTCTAGCATGATAAACTATGATTTGTTGTGTCCTTAACATGTATATGTTTTTGAATTGATTTATTGTTTTGGATGCATCACCTTGATTCAATTCAAGTAGTACTTAAATTGGTATATCTAAGTAAATCATGTTAATGAAAACATCTTTGAAATTTTATATAACATGATTCTTATACTTGGTTGAATCTTTGGTTGTTGTTTTTCATCATAAGAAAATCACTTTCAAATCTATCTTATGTTTTGGATTCAACAACTTCACAATTCATATGTACTTTTGTTTTAAAGTTTCACAACTTGCTTTGCATTGATAGGTATATTATTTTCAAGTTGAATTTATAATTACATATGATTTGTCCCCCAACTTCAATCAAATCTATTTTTATGTTTTATGCCTATAGCATACACATATTGAGCTACATTGTTAATTTGATTGAAATCCATATGCGTCACATGTTTTGTTCTTAGAATTTCACAACTTATTTGGAATACCTATGTATATCTTTTACAAGTTATTTTTAACATGTGATTAACATTCTTTCCTCAATCATAAATGTTTCTATGAGCTAAAACTTTCAAAAGCCTTTGGCATACATTTATGAGCTTTCATTTTAAAATTGATTGAGGACATCATACATACACATTGTGCATTCATCTTTGCATTCATAGTGTGTGTGTGTGTGTGTGTGTGTGTGTGTGTGTGTGTGTGTGTGTGTGTGTGTGAATTAGATTTTAACTTTCATATCCGCCTAAATTAAGAGGCATTGTAATGAGCTATAAATTGTATCTCCATCAAGTGTATTCTAGACACTACTTAGAGAGATAACCAACTTTTGGTTAAAGAGGTTATTGCTTAGCCTAAGAAGAGCATAGTGTAGAGGTTATTGCTTAGCCTTGAAAAGCATATTGTAAAGGTTATTGCTTAGCTTATTGAAAAGCATAAATAGTGGAAATCTGGTGTGGTGTTGGATCACAAGCCGGTAGTGGATGTAAGCATTGAGGCCGAACCACTATAAATCCTTGTGTGATGGTGCATGCTTTGTGGTGATTGTCTTTGTAAGCTTCCGCATTTATTTACTTAATCACCACTTGTGATTAAGTGGTCATATCTTGTGACTAGTTTATTTTAAAGAAGTTAAAATTGGGCATAATTGGTCATATCTTGAAGCTCACCCTATTCACCCCCCCTTCTAGGGTTCGGATCACATACTTTCAGTTGGTAGCCTCATCTATGCTATGCTATGTACTAGATCGGATATCTGTCATGCAGTGGGCCTAGTCAGCAGATATCAGTCTAACCCAGGACCTGAACATTGGACTGCTGTAAAGTGTATTCTCAAATACTTGAGAAGGACTAGAGATTACATGTTAATTTATGGCAGTGATGAGCTGATTCCCGTTGGATACACATATTCTGACTTCATGTCAGATAAGGATTCCAGAAAATCCACCTCTGGTTATGTATTTATGCTTGGTGGCAGAGCTATCAACGGAGGAGTATAAAACAGGAATATACCGCTGATTCCACCTTGGAGGCTGAATATGTAGCGGCTTGTGAAGCAGCTAAGGAAGCAGTATGGCTCAAGAGATTTCTTATGGAACTTGGGGTGGTACCTTTGGCACGACAGTCGCTCAAAGTTTACTGTGACAGCAGTGGGGCAGTCTCTCAGTCCAAGGAGCCCAGAAGCCATAAAAGCCAAAAGCATGTACAGAGGAAATATCATTTAGTCAGAGAGATTGTGCAGAGAGGCGATATTGTTATTACTAAGATAGCCTCTGCGGACAATCTAGCAGATCCCTTTACTAAGCCTTTGACTTACAAAGTCTTTGAGCAACATGTAGACGGGATGGGCATGAGATGCGACCCTGACTGGCATTGAGCCCAAGTGGGAGATTGCTAGATTGTGTAGTATCAATCCATCGGTTGATGTAATAAATTGATTAATTTCTTTATTTATCAATAAAATCATGATTTCCTTTCATGAGATGACTGGTGTTTATTACTTAATGAACATAACCAAAACATATGACATAATGGTTCATGAGATGAACCGGGTCCCATTAGTATATTAGATGTGATATATGTATATGGATGAGATCCACATATGGGAGACATGTGTCACAAATCTTATACTTAAAATATTTTCACAACCAGTGATGAGACTGGGCATCACATCTGATAAGGTTGCAGCACTTTGATCACTATGAGATAGTGTAATTTGTCTCGATCACTAGAATGGAAGATTCTGGATCACGGTGATGGTACATTGGATGTATTAAAGGACCATGAGAAGCACCTTATGAAATATTGTCTCGATTTAAGGACTGCTCTCATAATTCCCTACCAATAGGCTCTTAATCCTGAGACATTGATGAACTCAAGTTTCTATCTATTCATTTGCTTTGAGTCACCAATGAGTAATGGCAACTGTAAGTCAACACCTCGGTGTCTTGGGTACGTGGTAGTAGGACTACGGGAACATACAATGATCAAGATGGAATCTATCTACATTATCCCCTTGTGCCAATTAATGAATTTATCATTAGTAAGTGCGCACCCATCTCGATTAAGAGTTAATTGGATGGTACTGATGATCACTGTGATTAATTATGGCTCAAGGATAATAAGATGTGGGTCTAACATTGAATGAGACAGATATATTCCAATTGATCCATGGATATTGATAGAGGGGCCTACTTGTGGTACTGTGGAAGTTTAGGGTCTTCATTGTAATTTATTCCTAAGACTGGAGTGCAATTGCATTTATATAGTGGTGTTATTTGCAATTAACTGTGGGCCCGGATTGCACATGAGATGTGGGGTCACGTGTCCCAGTTGGAGCCAGCTTTCTAAGGAATCCCTAGTGGTTCCCAGGCTAGCCCAAGTATTAGAAAGATTGTATTCTTACTTAAACTCTAATAGGAAGGAATTAGAAACTTACTATTTCTATTTGAAGTGAGACTTCTAATAGTGGTAATAGTAGCATGAGAAGTTACTAATTTGTATGGAAGTGAGACTTCTTATGAAATTAGTAAGAGAAGTAAGAAAAGGAGGTTGCATGAGGACTATATAAGGGGAAACACCCCTTGGACGTCCAGGACACACAACCCACGCCCAAGAGCCTCTAGTGCAAGTGTTGCACAACTCTTCTTCTCCTCTTCTCTCTTCTAGTTGTCTTCTAGTACCTTAAAGTTTCTATTAGGGTTTTCTCTTGGAGATCCCACACATCTTCTTGAGAAAAGAGATCTGATAGAGGGTCATAGCGTGGAGGACAACAAGGTCTTGGAGATCTCTAATTGCTTCAAGAAGAGTTCTTGTTCTAGTTGATTGTCTTCTCCTCGATTAGAGCACTACCGGGCTCCAAAGGTATAATCTGCTTCTCCTCTTGTGGTAGATTATTTTGTTGCATGTAGTTGTTGATTTCTATCTTCTAGATATGTTATATTACTGTACATGATTGATGAGAATGAGGGATTGCATCCTGGATTGGGTTATAGCCTTCTGGATAATTGATCCCTGAGTCAAGTGGGTCAAAAAGTTTTGAAAACCTATTCACGAGGCCCACCTACTTCCAATAGTAATCACTGCCATAGCTTGAGGAGTACATCCCAGTCCCACCAATGTTACCACTGCTCACATAACCTGAACACCACAAAAAAGGACAACGAGAACATATTATTTTTCAGCCACTAAACCATCAAACACCTCTGGGAGGGCAGCAAATGGGAAACAACTTTGTCATACCTCCATATCCCATTCCATGACGACTGCAATATAGCCCAGGAGACTCCTCCCCAAAGAAGGAACTTCTACCACCATATCCCATATGAGATCTTCCAAGCCTACAACAAAAAATTCACTCAGTGAGTACTATGAAAATTAAAAACTAGCCCTTTACAGAGCTCTGTCTGTACGTTTAAAAAGTGCCAAAGGGATCAAACAGTCCTCCCAGAGTAGGCGTCCCTTTTTGCAGATAAAGAAGTCTCCTTTTTGCAGAAAATATCACTTGGGGTCTCTTGTTTTTGAGATTTCTGATATCTACCACTGAAACTTCAAATGGGTTTTTCTTCTTTCTGTTGTTTCTACATCACTTGCAGGAAAGTTGAGATCTTTTGTTGTTTCTTCTTCTTTCTCCTTGTTATGTTGCTGTAAAAGGTGAGATCTTTTGCTTCTTCTCCTTACATTGCTGGAAAAGGTAGATCTTTTGCTGCTGGAAGTCATGAGCTTCTTCTTCTTCTATGGTTTCTTTCTTGCTTGCTATCTGATTCTCCTCTATAAGCTCTTCTTCTGCTATAAATTCCTTCACCTCTTCTTTCTGAATCTCCTGAGTTTAGTAGCCGTGTTCACCTCTTCTTTCTGAATCCCTCGTCCAAACCACTGATCTTCTTGGATATCACGTCTTACTCTACCTTTCTGATGTGGGCATGACAAACGAGCTCGCCTCTTACTTTTACCTGAAATGGTGAATTAATAAATTAAAAGTAAGTTCAAATCTCAACCACTTGTCATTACCATTTAAAGAAAGTTATAAAACACAAGCAACAAACAATACAAACCTTGTGGTCCCTGTGTGGGGCCATTCCCCAATTTCAAGATTGTCCCTAGTCTCGGTGATTGCCTAGCTCGGTAGAAGCGCCAACTTGGGGAACCACGGAGCCCATCTCGGTGGCCACATCTGCGGGTGCCCACTTCGGTCTCGGCTTATGCTTGGTCTCGGACTCCTGTCATTCAGCCATAAATGCAACCATAAATGCGCTGCCATGACGGTGGACGGCAGACTGACGAGTAGAGTGGGCGCCGTCCCTAGATAAGTGGCACGCCTTATCTCAGGGTCACATCCACAGGCATAGGGGATGGCCCGATGGGACTTTCCCTTTTTACCAACCCCCACCCAGGAGATAGGGTACATGCTGATGGGACTTTCATCCCTCTCTGAGGGGTCCACTCTAATGATGACTTTCACGTCTATATAATGCATGAAGGGAAACTACAGGAGGGACGCAACAAGCCTATCCCCTATACTTCTTCTTCCTATTTTTCCCTCAGTTATAAAACTAACTCAGGCATCGGAGCGCCTTCGGCTTCCTACAGCCAGGGGCCCTGACCTTTGTTCTTCCTTTCAGGTCACCGGAGGCTGATCCTTTTCCACCAAATTAAGAGTTTAATCCTCTCCAAACCAAGTCCGTAATTTTTAGGCACTTATAGTTGGCGTCGTCTGTGGGAACTAGGATCTTTACCAAAACCAAACATGCAAAAGCCATGCCTCCAAAAACCAAATACGGCGGTGAGGGGTCGTCAAAGTCCCGAAGAGCGTCATCCTTTCCTCCGCCGAAACAATCCCCATTTCCACCGTTTTCGCAACCAGAGTCTCAACCTCAGCCGCTCCAGTCAGTACCTCCAGTGCTGCCCACTGGCGTTCGCTCTGCTCTTCTTCCCCCTCCGAGTCCAACAGAGGTTCCCCCCGCCCTACCGGGGGTATCGGGGATTCCCCGCCAGAGAAAGTCCGGAGGAAAGTCCGGTCCCGTGTATGCGGAGGGTGTTGTCCAGTCGGACTCCTCGTCCCGACTTGTGAAGACACTCCCCCGGTGTGATGACCGCCGTGAGGCTCCTCACCCCCTTGATGATCAGCCACGCAGGGGCCCACAGCAGAATGTCTCCTCGTCGGATCTTCGACGACGAGGCAAAACCCTTGTCGGGGCGAAATCCCATCACTCCCCTCGTCGCACTCACAACGACGATCACTCCTTTCATTGGGCCCATGAAGAAGATGACCGCCTGTTTTGAAGAGCTCGAGACCCAGAATCGGATCCTCCAAGAAAAAGAGGAGTTGATTCGTCATCTCCAAGAGCAGCTTAAGGCAAATGAAAGGGGGACTCGTATTCCACCTCCCAGACGACAGCAGGACCGTCCGGACAGCCAAGACTTGAGGCAGGTCCTCAACGACAGAAGAAGAAATCACTGCAAAGAAGAAGGCTCGAGCAGCAGCCACCTGCCTAGCCACCTCGGGGGATCGCGTTGCGAGCCAGAGTCCCCGAGGCCAGAGAACATGACCGTCCTGAGGGAACTGCTCGACCACTACGTCAAAAAAGAGGTCCAGGCCCGAATGGCCAAGATCGGGTTCGCCCGAGACCAGGCGGAGACCTGCGAGGCAGAAGACCAGGGCATGTCCCCCTTCTCCCAGGAAATAAAGGACTTCCTTCTTCCCGAGAGATTCAGCGTTCCGAGGTTCGTCCTCTATAACGGGACCTCGGACCCAGAAGCGCACCTACGACATTTCACTCAGCGGATGTCGGTTTGGGGGGACGTCGGCCACCTGAACTGAAGGGTCTTCTCCTCCAGTCTAGGCGACCTCCCACTCCGATGGTTCCGCACGCTCCCTTCTGGGTTGGTCACGAACTGGCGGCAGCTTCGAAGCTCCTTCGTCGAGAAGTTCCAGGCGCACCGTGTCATCCCGAAGACAGGTGGCAACCTCATGGCGATCCAAATGAAAAACGGTGAGAGTATCACTGCATTCGCCAGGAGATTCTGGACAATATATAGCCAGATCACAGACGCCAACGATGACGTCGCCATCATGTGCTTCCGACAGGTCTTACTCCCAGGCAACGAGCTCCGCACAGACCTGGTCCGGACTCCCATGACCACGATGAAGGCGCTGATGGCTAGGGTGAATCAGTACATTGAACAGGAGGAGGACGAAGCTCGTGGCAAGGAGCGGTTCGGCCTCCCGCAAAAGGGCCAAACCTACATAGAAGGAGAGATGTTCCCCAAACAGAGGCCAGATAAGAAAAGGGCCACCTCCAGTTCGGCGACTTTCTCAACCTTCATCTCAGGCAACAGCAAGAGACCAAAGTCCAAGCCCACCAGGTCGGGCGAAAATCCTTACAGGGCCGTCAATGTTGTCTTCAAGGAGCCCATCTACAGACTCCTCGGCAAAATAAAAGCAGAGCCTTACTTCCAGTGGCCGCAGCCGATGAGGGGCGACCCATCTACCTGAGACCGGAGCAAGAACTGTTCTTACCACAAGCAGCACGGGCACATGATCGAGGACTGCATGGCTCTGAAGTCCCACCTCGAGAAGCTCGTCAGAGACGGGCACCTTCGGGAGTACATCAAGGAAAGGGAGAGGATCAACCAGGCTCAGCATCGCGCTCCACCCAGTGATGATCAGGACAACGACGAGTCAGCGGGCAACATCAACATCATTCACCTGGCCCCGCTCCTAACGGGGGAAGTTCCCAAGCTCGGTCAGAGGCCAGGAGGGCCGCCCATGGCAAACAAGTGATGTCGGCCGAACTAGCGCTTGCACCAAAGAAAGCTAGGAAGGAAAAGCCCAAGATCTGGTCCTCGCACGAGGACCTAGGAGGGGTCTAGTTCCCCCACAATGACGGGCTCACCGTCACCTTGCGGCTAAACAATTACACCGTGAAACGCATCCTCATAGATCCAGGGAGCTCGTCCGAGATCCTCTACTTCAGCTTCTTTAAGCAACTTGAACTGACCGAGTCTGATCTACAGGAAGCCCGCGTCCCCTTAGTAGGCTTCAGCGCCAAGCCAGTGTACCCCAAAGGGAGGATCTCGCTTGAAGTCCGAATAGGGGGCGCCACGAAGATGGCCGACTTTATGGTAGTGGACGCACGACCCCCCTACAATGTAATAATGGGACGCAGTTTGCTGCATGCTATGGAGGCAGTACCCTCCACCCTTCACCAGACGCTCAAGTTTCCACTAGAGAGGGCCGGAGGGGTGATCGAAATAGTAACCGTGTGGGGAGACCAGCAGATGGCCCGACGGTGCCTCACGACCATAGTGCCCAGCGAAACGGAGCCGCAACAAGTGCATATGGCCGAACTCGAGGCCGAACTCGAGGATGTCGGTCGATCAGCAGAGCAGAAAAGCGTAAAGGAACTCATCGAAGTGAGGATCACTTCCGACGACCCCGAGCGGTATTTCCTGCTGGGAAGCCAGCTCCCCAACAACGAGAGATCCGAGCTGCTCAACTTCCTACTGCAGAATAAGGACGTCTTCGCCTGGATTCCATATGAGATGCCCGGGGTCGACCTCGAAGTCATGTGCCACAAGCTAAATGTGGACCCCGGACACAAGCCCGTAGTACAAAAGGCCCCCTGAACAGGAGTCCCGCAAACAGAAGCTGTCATTGAAGAAGTAGACAAGCTCCTCGAGGCCGGAGCGATTCGCGAAGTGCATTATCCAAAGTGGCTGGCCAACACTGTGGTGGTCAAGAAGAAGAGCGGCAAATGGAGGGTCTGTGTGGATTTCACCGATCTCAATAAAGCTTGCCCCAAGGACAGCTTCCCCCTCCTAAAAATCGACCAGTTGATCGACGCCACCTCGGGACACGATAGAATGAGCTTCTTCGACGCCTACCGAGGTTACCACCAGATCCCCATGCACGGGCCTGATGAGGAGAAAACCACATTCATAACACCCCGAGGCATCTACTGTTATAAAGTGATGCCCTTTGGGTTAAAGAACGCCAGGGCGACATACCAGAGGCTGGTCACAAAGATGTTTCACGCCTAGCTCGGGAAGACAGTAGAAGTCTATATTGATGACATGGTGGTCAAGTCCAAGAAGTCGCAGGACCATTTGGCAGACCTGCGCCAGACATTTGCCATCCTCAAAAAGTTCCAGCTCAAGCTAAATGCCTCCAAGTGTGCGTTCAGCGTCGGATCTGGCAAATTCTTAGGAAGCCTGGTAACAAGGAGGGGGATCGAAGCTAATCCAGAGCAGATTTCGGCTATTCGGGCGATTTGGAGCCCGACCTCGGCCAAGCAGGTCCAAAGTCTTACGGGGATGGCCGCTGCGCTCAATCGATTCATCAGCCGAGCTTCGGACAAATGTCACCCCTTCTTTCAACTTCTGAGAAAGAGCTCCAAGTTCCAGTGGACACCTGAGTGTGATCAAGCGCTGGAAAACTCAAGGAGTACCTTTCCTCACCACCACTATTGTCCACTCCGTCACAAGGTGACCTCCTTTATCTCTACCTAGCGGTCTCGGACCACGCGGTGAGCTTGGTGTTAGTCAGAGAAGACAACAGGTAGCAGCAACCCATTTACTACACGAGCAAAATCCTGCTCGATGCCGAGACCAGGTACCTTCCACTCGAGAAACTTGCACTGGCACTCGTCAGTGCCTCTCGTAAGCTCTCCCACTATTTCCAGGCATACAAAGTGGTGGTTGTCACAGAGCACCCGCTCAAGTCCCTTTTCTGAAAGGCTGACTTTTCCGGACGAATCTCCAAGTGGGCCGTCGAACTGGGGGAATTCGATATCCAATATCAACCAAGGACGGCGATCAAAGCACAAATTCTGGAAGACTTCATTGTAGAATTCACCTCTCCTAGTTCGGCACAGACCCCGCTCGATACCGAACTGGGGGCTCCGAGGGGAATGAGGCAGCCGAGACCGAAGAAGACCGATCTTGGGAACAATCCCTTAAGTCGGCCTGGAAGGTCTTCGTTGACGGATCCTCCACATCCAGAAGGGCTGGCGCTGGCATAGTCCTCCAATCTCCAGAGGGCCTCGTCATCGAGCAAGCCCTGACCCTTGATTTCAAAGCCTCCAACAATGAGGCAGAGTACGAAGCACTGATTGCGGGTCTCGGTAGCGCGAGAATACTGGGGGCACGTCGGTTAGTAGTCTTTAGCGACTCCCAGTTGGTGACGAACCAGCTGAGCGGAGACTATCAAGCCCATGACGAAAGGATGACAGCCTACTTAGCCCACACGAAGCAGCTCCTCTCCCAGTTCGAGAAAGCAGAAGTCAAGCAAATCGACAGAAAGTCCAACTGCCATGCAGATGCCTTCGCCAACTTAGCCTCTGCCATGGTAGCAGGAAAAAGAAGGACAGTCGACGTGGAGACGTTAGAAAAACCAAGCATAGAGCTCCTCCCACCTAGGCAAGTCCTGTGCATCGGTCTCGGTCCGAGCTGGATGGATCCGATCATAGCATTCCTAAAAGAAGATAAACTCCCTGAAGACAGGAATGAAGCCCACAAGGTCAGAATGAAAGCAACTCATTTTTGGCTATCCCCAGATGAAACGCTCTATAGAAAGTCCTTCACAGGGCCGTGCCTCCAATGCGTTCACCCAAGCAAGGTGGAAGACTTCCTTTTTGAAATTCACGAAGGGATCTGCGGAAGCCACATCGGGGGAAGATCTTTGGCATACAGAGCCATCAGTTAGGGTTACTGGTGGCCCTACATGCAAAAGGATGCCTAGCTCTACGCCAGGAAATGTGAAAAATGTCAGAACTTCTCCCACTCTCTGCACCAACCGGCGCAGGACTTGAGTCCTCTCTCCAGCCCATGGCCCTTCGCTCAGTGGGGGCTAGACATCGTGGGACCTCTTCACCGAACTCCAGGAAATAAGAGATGGCTGATAGTGGCCACTGATTACTTCACCAAATGGATAGAGGCAGAAGCCTTATCCTCCATCACCGAGCAGGATACGAAGAATTTTGTACGGAAAAACATTGTCACAAGGTTTGGGATCCCCCGAGCTCTGGTCTCGAACAACAGGACCCAATTCGACTCGAACTTCTTTAATAACTTCTGCCAGGAGCTCGGCATTAGGAACCTCTATGCAACCCCGGCCTACCCGCAAAGCAACGGACATGCAGAGATCTCAAACAAAGTGGTACTGGACAGATTCAAGAAGAGACTTGACAGAGCTAAGGGCAGATGGGTAGAAGAATTACCAAGTGTCCTTTGGGCATACAGGACCACCCCGAGACGGTCCACTTCGGCAACTCCTTTCTCCTTAGCCTACCAAATGGAAGTTGTAATCCCTCTCGAGGTCGGATTTCTTCGACCAAGGGCAGAATGAAGTAAATCTCGCCAAAGAGCTCGACTTGGCCGAGGAGCGAAGGGAAGCAGCATCCGTGCGCCTGACCTCTTACCAGCAACAGCTATCCAGAGGATACAATCAGAAGGTCAAAGAAAGGAAGTTCTCAATCGGGGAACTAGTCTTAAAAAGGGCGCTTCCGGCAGACAGAAATCCTAATGAAGGCAAGCTCGCACCAAACTGGCTTGGGCCTTTTAAGGTGGTCTCGGTATCAGGGAGATCGGCTTATAGACTTGAGAGCATGGATGGCAAAGAGTTGCCACGGCCGTGGAATGCCACACACCTCAAAAAATGCTACTTCTAGTTGTATTCAAAATGATAAAGTCAATAAAAGAGGGAGCTTGTGGAAGATGCGTGCCTTGTCTCTTTCAAGTTGTGAATCAAGGCTCCGGTCCTCGCACCAGCCTCCTCGAGTTCGGTCATAGGACCAGCTCCCAAGGCTCCGGTCCTTGCACCAGCCTCCTTGAGTTCGGTTGTAGGACCAGTTCCCAAGGCTCCGGTCCTCGCACCAGCCTCCTTGAGTTCGGTCGTAGGACCAGCTCCCAAGCCTCTAGTCCTCGCACCAGCCTCCTCGAGTTCGGTCATAGGACCAGCTCCCAAGGCTCCGATCCTCGCACCAGCCTCCTTGAGTTCGGTCGTAGGACCAGCTCCCAAGGCTCTAGTCCTCGCACCAGCCTCCTTGAGTTCGGTCGTAGGACCAGCTCCCAAGGCTCCGGTCCTCGCACCAGCCTCCTCGAGTTCGGTCATAGCACCAGCTCCCAAGGCTCCGGTCCTCGCACCAGCCTCCTTGAGTTCGGTCATTGGGCCATCTCCCAAGGCTCCGGCCTCCGGGCCAGCCTCCTCGAGATCGGACATCGGACCAACCCCCTTGGAACAGGAACGAAATCAGCTGTCTGAATTCCACTCTGAATTAGGGAGGTTCGGTCTGTCCTTGGGTCCAGCCAAACCCCCCCGGGCTATCAAAGTTGACGGCGTGTCCCTCCGATGCACGTTATTAAAGCCCTGACCTTAGGGCCAGAGTCCACCGATCTCAGCCACTTGGAGGGTTTGAAGAGCCAGGCAGAGAAAGGGAGCCTTGTTAAGCCCTAGTTTTATGGATCTTCCGATCTCGACCACTTGAAGGTTTGGAGGATCGATCGGTGACAGGGCATCAGTTTTGACCAATATCTATCTCAAAATTAGAAGGTTAGGTCTAATTCCTATGAGTCCACTGATCTCAACCACTTTCTATGAGTCCACAGAAGGTTAGGTCTAATTTCTATGAGTCCACCGGTCAGATCGCGGAACTTCAATTTTGTTCAGAATTAGAAAAGCATTCACACATTACGGCTAGAAGAAATAAATGAAAAGACAGCTGGAGGATTGAAAGAAAATTGTTGTTTTTCATTAATAAGAGAAGACAATTACAAAGTTCTGTACACTAGGGAAAAAGAAAAAGATACATCAAAGAAAAGAAAAAATACAGACATTGTTGCTCTACTTTTCGGGCGCCGCAGCTTTATTCTTTGGCTCTGGAGGAACGAGTGGAGCAAGGTCGGGAGCGCCTGAAGTCTGGGATGGAGGAGCCGCGGAGGAGGCCCGGGCCTGGTCGCCCTCGGCAGGAGTCAGGGGCGGAGGAGGGATGACCGGGGCTTCAAGAGGGGCTTCCGGAGGGTTGGAGTCGGGTTTTGACTCTGGGCTAGGTATGACAGATTGGAATTGGGGGAGGTTCGCGAATATGGGGTCATCCTCAGAGACCCCATACTCACGAAGCGCTTCCCTGCATCCCATCTCGTACAAAACCGGGCTCAGGTCCTTGATTTGAGCCACTTACTCCGCCGACGCCCAATCCACTCCTTCTTGATAAGCCTTTGCAGCCTGGGCTCGCAGAGTGGACTCGACATCGGCCCGCTCCTTCCTAGAGGACTCGAGCTCGGCCTTTTTCCCAGCCAGTTCGGTTTCCTTCTTGGCAAGCTCGGTCTCTAGTTGATGCGCCCTCTTCGCCTTGTCTTCGGCTGCGCCTTTCAGATACTTATTTTCGGCTCGCAACTTGATGATCTCGGCCTTCGCCATTTGTTGCTCCGTTGCGAGCTCGACAATCTTCACCTCCGCCTTCTTTATTTCTCCCGCACTGGCCTCCAGGGCATCCCCCATCTTCCTCTTCTCGGTGTCCATCTCGAGAACCCGTGCGGCCGTCTCCTCCGTCCTTGTTAGAATTACTTGGAGCCTCTGTACATTCTGCAAAGAGAAAAAGGGGTAGGGGGTCAGAGCGGGCGACTAAGGCATAAAGCTTAAAAGACAGAAGAACTAGGAATCACCTCGAGCGACGCCCTCCTCGTTGAGTAGATCAGGCTCATTTGCCGGCTTTATTGTGCTTCTCCATGTCCAAAGGGAGAGCGCATGCCCGGGCAACTGTCGTGATCGTCCTGCTAGAGGTCCCCATCCGGTCCTCCATGCTCAGGGGTTCGCCGGGGTTGAGGTCGAGGTTGGGCTTGAAGGGGGGCGGTCTGACAGGCTGGAGCTGCGAAGCCGCCCCAGAAGTCTGCTCCTCCTGCGGGTCCGCCCCCGGAGCCTGCTCCTTCTGCGGGGCCACCCCCAAAGCCTGTTCCTTCTGCGAAGCCGCCCTGGAGGTTTACTCCTTCTCATCCCCCACGTGAGGCCTTTTCTTGAGAGGGGCCTCTCACCCTCCTTTTCGGCCTCAGCGACCCGTGGCCGAGTGTCCTTTGGGGGCGCCTCCGACCTCCCGCTCTTCTCTTGCGGAGGACCTCGCGCGCCTTTGTCCTTCGCCGGGGAGGAGGTCCCTGCTGCGCCCGAGGAACCGGAGCTGAGCGGTACCAGGACCGCTAGGAGCACGCTTCGGGGCAAGAGGGACTCGGCCTTTAAGGACCATGGCTCTCAAGTTCTTCAGAGGAAGACGATGCCCGTCCATTTCCTCTTCTGCTTGGTCTCGGGAGGGGGGGATGTCTTCGACTAGGATCGGACCGAGGTGCTCCGAGGCTTGGCCGTTGGTTTCTGCAAGCGCAAGCACGATCTCCCCTATCGGCTCAAGGGGGATCTCGGCAGTCTTTCTGGTATAAGACTGGTACTGCGGCTTATACCGGAGCAGCGAGAAGGCGGCCCGATCGTTGTGGCAATGGTATTTGTAGATCTTCTCGAACCAGGCGTCGTTCCTCTTCCAACGATCAAGTCCGGCGTCTCTCCTCCTTCACTGAACACCTGCGCAGAAAACAGAGGACATCAGCTTGGCTAATCGATAGCAAAACAACACAAATAGCCAGGGAAAACGAGTATTTACTCGGAGGGTCCCAGGTCTCCGTGGAACCTGGATTCTCCGCTCCACCTCGGTCTCGGCCTCCCCGAACTCCCAATTCCCCGAGACTAACAGGCGGTCATCCCCGACGTATTTACTGGAATCCTCCAGAGCATTAATCAAGGGCCGGCGTTTCGCCTTCACCCGAAGATAGAAAGAGTCCTCGCCCCCCGCGGACTTACAGATGTCATAGACATCCTCTATGTCATGCACGCCGAGGTTGATGTCTAGGATCTGGTTCAACTCCGCCACGCCCATTATTATTTTGAACCCATTAGGCATCAGTTGGAAAGGGTAGATCCGCCACGTGCTAAGGCAGGATCGGAGAAGCGGGTGGACAGGAAACCTAACCCCACCTTCGATTACCGACACCAAGGGGAAAGGCATCCAATCCTTGAATATGGTGAAGCCATCGAAGAGGCCCTAGAAGTCGTCGGGCTTCACCAGAACGTCATCTGGTATTTTGAACGCCATCCTGAGTCCCTCCAGGGCTTGGGGGCCCTCCAACCAGTGGCTGTAAATCCCCATTTTTCCAAGACTAGAAAGGGGGCAGAGAGCAAAGAAGAAGGAGCAAGACCTAGAAAAATCCTAAGGGGCGGAGACCCTCTAGACGAAAGGCAGAAAAAGAAAGAGGAGGATGAGGAAGAGAAGAAGTCACAAGGGGAATGTGGAGGTTTTCAAAAGTGAAGGTCTCCGGGTTCGTTGAGGGTCTGGTTTCAGCAGAGCGTCTTCTTCAGCAAAATCTTCTTCCAAGCAAGAGCAAAGATAAAGGAAGAAAGGAAATAGGGCGTCCCCATTTTATAAAGGGATGCCCCTCTTAATGTCACGCTTGCGAAGCAACGCTTCGGACTCCCCACGCGTCGCTTCGATCCCAATAAACGACCAAACGAAGGGTCACGCGTGGCACCACTAGTTCATCTCCCACCATAACTCTGGTACGTTATTCATCACCTTGGGCATATCAAACGACGTCCGCGTGCCCACCTTGGTGAAGCAATTATGGTACCGTATTTATTGCCTAGGGCAAACGAAAAGACATCATGATGAGGATGGCGCGTCAGCATGATACGACAAGACAAGGGCCATCACATCTTTTCAATCTTAGCTCCCGACCTCGAAGAGAGCTCTAAGAGGTCGAGAGCTAGGGGGCAATTGTGTGGGGTCGTTCCCCAATTTCAAGATTGTCCCTAGTCTCGGTGATTGCCCAGCTCGGCAGAAGCGCCAGCTCAGGGAACTACGGAGCCCATCTCGGTGGCCACATCTGCAGGTGCCCACTTCGGTCTCGGCTTATGCCTGGTCTCGGACTCCTGTCATTCAGCCATAAATGCAACCATAAATGCGCTGCCATGACGGTGGACGGCAGACTGACGAGTAGAGTGGGCGCCGGCCCTAGATAAGTGGCACGCCTTATCTCAGGGTCACATCCACAGGCATAGGGGATGGCCTGATGGGACTTTCCCTTTTTACCTACCCCCACCCAGGAGATAGGGTACATGCTGATGGGACTTTCATCACTCTCTGAGGGGTCCACTCCAATGATGACTTTCACATCTATATAATGCATGAAGGGAAACTACAGGAGGGACGCAACAAGCCTATCCCCCATACTTCTTCTTCCTCTTTTTCCCTCAGTTATAAAACTAACTCAGGCATCGGAGCGCCTTCGGCTTCCTACAGCCAGGGGCCCTAACCTTTGTTCTTCCTTTCAGGTCACCGGAGGCTGATCCTTTCCCAGAATCACCAAATTAAAAGTTTAATCATCTCCAAACCAAGTCCGTAATTTTTAGGCACTTACAGTCCCCTTCACCAACAAACTTGGATCAAAATCCATTGGTCATTCCGCCAATGGTTGTTGCGAACAAAGGGGCTGAAGCTGTCAAGGAGTACATGGCAAAGAGGTGGCTGGACATTTTAGTGGCAGAAGAAGAAAGAAGTATGCTCGAAGCAGATGAGCAATCTCAAACTGGTTGGTGGACACGCAGCACCTCGTGGTTGAATAATTGGGTCTCGACGGTTTCTGAGAGTGTGTCAGGATACATGGGAACAGGGGCCAAAGCTCATAGAGACCCATTTCTAGATCAGCAGTTATGATTTCTTGATCCTGATTTTTCCATTATATGCTTTGGCTTTCTTTTCATGTATATAGTGCTGACTAGAAAACCACTTTTGGTGTAGGTGTGGTTCCTTTTTTTTTTGGTTGCAGGTGTGGGTATTTTGTTAATGCCATTACATTAAATCCAGGCAATAATTTTTCTAAACTGGCTTTCTTATCATGTTGGTTTTTGCTAAAACATTAAATGACAAATGTAACTCACCTGTTTCAAATTTTTTTGGGATTTTAGAAGAATTGCCTATATATGCTGCCTCTGTGGCCTGTTTGCTTGGACTGAACCTTATGAACGGAGTTGTAAATTTTTTGGCTGAAAAAAGTACTGAGCATTTATCATTAACCCACTTTTGATCAGCCAGGCTATTATTACCTATTATTAGTGAGAAAAAAAAAGAAAAAAAAGAAGCAGGATAAGAATTGGTCAGAGTTCAACATTAGCCATTATGGAGATGCATAAAAATTTCTGTTTTGAGTCTTAAGTCCCGAAGAGGGAGGAATCCTGAACATCATAAATAAATGTCTGTTTTTATTCTTTGGTAAATAAATGCCATTATCTGAACTGTTAGTGTTCATGACCATTTGCGCCAGTTGTAGTGGGAACTAAATTTTATCATCTTCCTGAATGTTCCTGATTATTTTTCCGGGTAAGCAGATTTTTCTGACTTGAAAAGCTTCTCAAGTTCAATCCTTTTGACACTTGACTCTACCTGACCGTCTGTATATAATAATTTGATTTCTGAATTTATCTTTCAATAAACAAATATAGAATAATTATTTGGGGATGACAGATGTGCAGAACATGATAGAAAATTCAGATGTATGTTCTTGACTCACAACTAGAACACAAGATTCAGATGACAGATGCTATGTACCTAACCGTCTGTATATTTTTTGACTCCCAACTAGAACATAAGTTTCAGATGACAAATGCACTCAACATGATGAGGATGTGAAATGTTTTCTGCTGAGAATAGAGCAGAGCAACCAAAATAAAATGTCAAGAATGAAAAAAGAAAAATTCTGCTGAGAAGAAACCAGAGTAAACAAAATGAAATTGTAGACTGGAGAGAGGAGAGGCTTTCTCCATTTATTCATCTATCTTTTTTTTTTCTTTTTAACTTTGTATTACTAGCTAGTATTACTATGATCAAGATTTTGAGTCCACTTCTAAATTCTAATGGAAGTAGCAGTCGGCCTGTCGTGCTTTGCGGGGGCAAAAGTTATAGCACGTATGACTGGTTAGTTTGATAATGGAGAGAGCTGTTCAAGGGCTGGAACGGGCAGCAGGGCTGAGGCATATTCAGGCCTGTCCCGAATTTAAATACAGGCCCATGCCTGGCCCAGGCCTGACACAGGCCTTAAATGTCAAACCCAATCTGCCCATTTAGTCAAGGGAAATGCTAGACGGCCTGAATTTGGGGACCGGGTGCTGGCCCGGTCCCCATGGGGACAGCCTGGGGATCCAACGGTCCCCATGGGGACCGGGCAGCACCCGGTCCCCAAATTCGGGCAGTGTAGACTTTTTGTTTTGTCAATTGGACTGGGCCTGGCCAAACGGGCTTTCTAGCAACAATTGCATATGTTACCAACAAAGAGTGTGTCATTGTCTTGACTTGGGGCCACACCGCACTGTTTCCCATTGATCTGCCATAAAAGTTGAAATTAATTAAATGGATGTCATATGTTACCAATAAATTCCCAGTTTTTTATTTTTCTGGGCCGTTTCCAGTTTCGGACCCGGCGGGACAAGAAAAGCCCACATAGGACAGTAAAACCTTTTCTCTTTTTTAATCCATTCTAAAACAGGATGGATAACTCTTTTATCTTGGAAAAAGAAGAGTTATCCAATTTACAATGTTCAAGTTTATGAAAATACAACATGGTACAGTGATACTAACCGATGGGTGATGCCCAAAATGACTCAGTCCACAATGACGGGTCAGGCCCAAGTAACCCGAGTCCGCGATGAGCCCAGGTCTGAACCCATTCGTTGAAAGCCGGGTCTGGATCCACGAAGCGACGAAGTCAGCACGTCGTTCCGTCTACCTGCTTTTACCAAGTCTTGCGGAGAAGATCCTACCCGCCTCTTCTGTTGGGAGCGGTTCGAAGACTCATTGAATCGTCCGTTGCTGAAGAGTCTCCCCATCTGTTAGGGGAAGACTATAAATCACCAAGCCCCACCAGCACTGGGAAAAAAAAGCAATCCTTCTCCATTCTCACACCGTCATTGTAATCTTCTACTTTGTAATCTCTTCCCCCGAGCAGTAAAGTCATCAATTGAAGTGGACGTAGGTCACACTGACCGAACCACTATAAACTCTCTCTCTCTCCATTAATTTTCACATTAATTGCTTATCACTTGACCGGTGGTGCCCGAAAACCACTTTTTGGCATCATCACTAACATTTTCCAATATATGTGTTCTCTTACTACCACTTGTCGTTTTGGAGAAATTATCTGGTTGATGCTTTTAAGTTTTTTATTATCATGTAATAAATAAATCCGGTTAATTGCACTGTCAACCAATAAGCTCCTTGTATATGACGAACTTGATTCAAATGTAGAAGAATCGGATCATTTCTTTATGAATAGCAGGCCAATGGCCTAGATCACAAAAAATGTATGGAATTAGGTGCCTCAGAAAACTGTGACCTTGTTGAGATTCATGACATCATAGTTGCTGATTTAATAAATCATTCCAATATGATAAGTGAATAACAAACTTCACAAAATTTTCTCAGAGAAAGAGGAAAAGAATTTTCTCTTACAGCCATATCTCCCAGTGATTTGCTACATATTGGACAAGTGTAGTGATTGCATGCAAGTGTAAGCCTGAATATTTAGGAAGGAAGAATGAGTTACTCATACCTAAACTTTTCACACAACCTCCACATCAATGAAGAAAAAGAAAAAAATGTGAATGACGGAATATGGAAAAATATTAATTTGAATGAAGGATAGAAATATGAACTGCTGAATATGTATTTACAATTACACCCATCAGCTCAAACCTGAAACAGGATACTGTTTTGAAGGGGAAAATGCAGATAAATAGCACTCATCTATCAAAAATGCAGAAAAGTAAATGCCAACAGAATATATTCCAATCTAATATGGCACCCTGACATGTTAAACAAATATTTTGTTCACACATGGATCACTGATAGACTGTCAGGTCTGTTGACATTTTCAAGAAAACAGGCTGGATTTTTGGGGGGTTTCCTGTACACTTAAAAGAACCCTAAAGCAAATGTAAGGATAGACTTGAAAGCAAGCTGAATGCATGAAGTGGCCGCAAGGAAGAGCTCTGACAAGTTTCTTAAAATCAAACTTGTTGCCATCCTTCATTAATTACAAACAGAAAAGAATTGAGTTTGAAGGCAAATAAGTACAAAAATAGGAGAATTATACTAAATGAGCACCAAGTTGCCAACTTGATAAATCATTTGCATGCCACGCCATTTTGTGAACATCAAATGTAGGAATTATTAGTGAAGGTATAGACTATAAATTATCAATTATCTTATACTTATGGTGCATTATAACATACCTTCTCATCTTTGAAGTCATACAATTCAGCATCTGCAGAACACACCAGATGGTCATGACTAAAAAAAGAGTAAAGTCAAAATCTTCATCTCAGTGTTCTAACAAGCCACAAACACACAAAAAGACCACCACATAGCTCCCAATAGAGATGCTTACTTTTTTGCTCAGCCAATTTGCCTTGTTGAAAAAGGATGAGTATCAAATTTACCGGTCTAAGAGGAAGTCCTTGTGAGCTGAGAGTGCTAGTAGCCAGTGGCACATGCCTCTCTTTTGGGTGGTGGCATTTGCAGGTTGATCCATATTTGCAACTGCCAGTGATCATGTAATAACGACACTTTGGCTAGTCTGATCTCTCAGGGAAATGCTGGACAAAAGTTAATAGCGACCCACTAGAAACATGGTCACCAAGATGCTTGGAGTTGTATACAAGATTAGTTGTAATTGTATCAGATGAGAAGTCAGGGCTTAAAGCACTCTGATCGGTGGTGAAACATGGATTGGATACATGTAACAAGTGAAATAATACAGCTTGTCGTGTGAATTGTAAATTTAAGATTGTACAGCAAAAGATTAACAATGTGATGCAAACCAAAGGGTCAGAACAAGCTCCAGTTGCTATCTTTTTCACACCCACAAAATAGTCCAAAAGCCATGAAACTGACATTGAATTGAATACCCAGCAGATAACAATATATTTCATAAGGTAAAACTTCTACAAAACGCACCCACAATCCTTCAGCACACATTGATTACTTTAGAAGGTTCATAAGAATTCTAGTTCTAGTAACTATGGGTGTAATCTTGATTCTTCATGTTCCCTCGCGCTTCAAGAAATTCAAACTCTGCGATTCCCCTCTCTTTGGTAATGTTCTTAAAACTTTTTGCAGGCATAGCTTAATTGGCCTATTATTTTAAGTTTTTGTTTGCCACATTGTTTCTTGGTCATCTTAACTGACAGGGGTGTGGACCTTATAGCATCTTTTTGCAACAAGTATCAAACGTCAGAAGATGAATTGAAGAAGACAATGGAGAAAGCTAACAATTTAATTGTTGACATTTTGAAGAAAAAACCATAATTGGCCTCTGATCGTAAATCAGAGAACCTAGATAATATCAATACATGTATATTTTAATGAATGATGGATGTAAAAAAAAAAGAAGAAAGATAATAAGTAATTTAAATAAAAAGATAACTTAGAAGTTTATGTACAAAAATGAGTGAATGAATTAATAGGCAGGGGAGGATCCAAGTGTTAGCATGCGAGTCGAGAATAGGTAAAGTATAAGAATTGATTTTTTTTTTCATTTAACCTTTTCACCACCCAAACGAAAATCCTGAATCTGTCATTGATAATAGGTAAAGTATAAGAATTAGTGTATGTAACATATGTACAGAGGATTCTCAAAAAGAAAGAGACACATATATTAATGGTTAAAATTAGATCAATATAGATGGTAGCAATGATTGTGAATGTGAGAAAATAAAATATAATATGCACATCTCATAAATTTCAACAAGTTATTATGTTAAAATTTCAAGAGAATAATCTACTGACCAAAGGGTCGCATCATGATCTCCAGTAGTTGTACCATCACCAGCAGAAGTGGTCCCTCTCATGATGTCGAAATAGCTGGTCGGATCTATCCCTGCCGCAGTTGTCAACTGTTGAACGAGGGCCTCAAGTGCATGCCGCTTCCTATCCTGCTCAGCCTGCCTCCTAGCCTGCTCAGCTAGCTGCTCCCGCAGGGCGATCACCCCAGGATCTGGTGCCCGAGACTGTGTGGAAGATGAAAAGGTCCTCGTGTATATCTCATACCCTTTTAAGTATCCCGACCTCGATCCAAGCACATCAACAACAATCTGTTCCTCCGTCATCAGAGCTGTGACAGAGGGCTATGACTGCTCAGTCCGCTGCACCAAGGCCACCTGCCATTTAAATAGAAAAAAGGAGTTAGAATGCTTTTATGGCATTATTGACCACAATTGATTTATTAGCAAACGTACATGTCTCTGCTGAGCCACCTCATTTACCCACTCATTACTCTTTTCTCTATAGTGGGTGTCGCGGAAGAACTGAGTAATAGGCGGCGCTTGACCGACATTCTGTGTCGTCTGTCATTTGAAATAGCTTTGTATTAGATATGAACCTAGATACATATTGATAAATTAATAATGTCACGTCCCCCGAACCCGATTAGAGAATAAACCGGATCCGGGGAGTGAAATTTTGGGCCAATTAAAATTTTTTGTCCTTTTTGGCCCAAGGATCGTAAGTCTGCTGTGAGGATAATGTATTTCAACCTCAAAACATAAAACAAATAGCGGAATTCATACATTGATATCAACAATGGATAATAATTTTCAATTAAATTTAAAGTTGCAAGAAACAATTAAAACTAAAAAGGAAATTAATTTAATTACAATGGTCATCCCAGAAACTAAGGCCATTAAACAACATAGAGTCAATGAAAGAAAAGTTCAACGAAGAATAACAATGAATTAAATAAAATCTAATGTTTGTCCCAAAGTGAGTCTCTCATGTGCCTGGTAATGATGACGCTACTCTACGTCATCGGCACTCCACTCCCGTGCCTCCTCTGCTGGTTGAGGATCTCCTCACCGGCCTGCTCCTCGTAGTAGTACTCACCTGAGGAGTCTGCACACCAAGGAACAGAGTCAACGACATGTTGAGCAATAGATAAGCAAGATATAATTAAAACATAACATGCATCAAATGTAAGAGTAATGACAAATACAATATCGTAGGATTACAAGGAACAATACTAGGCATGTAGCATGAGTAAATATCATCAGAATCAATAACAACAATCCTAGCAATACTAACAATCACCACTACCAATGTAATGCAATGCACAAGAGGGAGACTTCGTAGATGTCCAAGCCACCTCACGGGGTACCAGTAACAATCATATCTGTACTACTGATACCAAAGTCCGGCTCCAGGGGGATCCAAGCTCACAGTCCCAGGAATAGTAGCACGGTCCAAGCCCGCTCCCAACTATTCAACGCCATGGACGCCGTCCAAAGCCGACTGCCCGCCCCGATGTCCGAGTAACCGGCCCATCAATAAACCCCAAACTGCAGCTAGCCATGATATGCAAATAATAATAATAATAATAATAATAATAATAAAGTGGTGTTGACACGCGGGGAAAACCAAGTCAAGCAAGTCTGGCTAGCTCAGCAAACAAAGCATGTTCTTAGGGATTATCTCATTCGAACAATACAAGAGAGACCGTCCACACGATAATCCCTTACATTCTAGCCAGTCATGTTTATCAATACACGATACACGGTTCCTAAGGTACACTCTAAGTCAGGTCCTTGTCCTAATTCTACAAGAGTTTATGTTTCATAATTAATTAGATGTTTTATGCCAAGAGAGTGTACAAGGATACAGATTCGACGAATACGATTAACAAGTCAAGGAGCGATTACAATCCAATCTTAGGCAAGTGTTGTCATCCTTGTACATATTGGTTTAATGGAGTGCGTGGGGAATTCAAATCATCAATGCTTATAAAGAATTTCCTTGGTGCACAATCATGTTGAGCATCGATTGATTCAATTCCATACGCATTCGGTTAAACCATACACAATACACGAATACCTAAACAACCATCGGAGCACACCAAGCCACGTGCTACGATTTCAAAACCCCATTAATGGTCACGTGAGAGTAAGTTCATGGTTTCAGACATCTAAGGCCCAAACCTAGGTTACCGGTCTCGGTTTCAATAAAAATATGAGCTGAGGCAATAATCCAAGTATTTACATCACTTCCCGATCTTCGATCATAATGAAACTAAAACCATTGGATTGTACATCCCGAGGGCTTTCCAATGGTATATTACATGTCGAAATCCGACGGGCAGATCAAAAGTTATCGACATTCGAAATCTGCCAAAATTCATAAAATCTACCCCAATACAGCATGTTCGGCTAGCCGAAAAAGTGACCGAAGGTGACCGAAAATGCGTTGTAAAAACATGGTTATTGGAAAAGTAACCGAATGGTGACCGAATTTCATGTGGCTAGCCGAATTCTGAGCAAAACCACGAGTCTTTTGAGCCAAAAATTCAATCATTTGAATAGCTCCTTCTCCAACCTCTTCCCAAACCTTTCCAAAGGCTATAACCTGCACAAAACTAAGCCACCGTGCTCCCCCAATAATCCATTCCATCCATCATCATTTCCACTTACATCAATTAACAACTAAGATTAACAATTAAATTAAATAAACCCAAATTCCCCCAAAAGAACCTAATCTAGCATATTAACCCCAAATTTATAACAAAACATGCTTGGAATTAGGGAAATCTAACAAGAAAACACATCCAATCAATGGAAGACATACACACATGCTTAATTATAAAATGCAGATCTACTTGTCTCAACCAAGAAGAAGATTGGAATTTGGGAAATCTGAGGAGAATCCATACTACTGAAGAAACCTCAATCTACCCCAACCAAACGCAATCTATCACGCAAAGGAGAAGAAAAGAGAGGAAAAGATTAAGATTTAACCAAAATCTAAACCAAAGAGAATTGATTGAAAAAATGAAAGAGAGGGAAATCTTACCAAACTGATGTCAATGGAAAGAGAGATCGCGAGGAAGAAGATGAGCGGCTCAAATTGCGGAAGTGATCTTTCAAGGAAGGAGTTCTAGAGCCTTGGATAATGAGGAAGAAGAAGAATGGCTGCGGTAGTTCTCGTTCATTGCAGAGAAAGAAAAGAGATTAGGGTTAAATCTCTTGTTTAAGAAGAAAGGGAGGGGGAAAAGACTAAGTTACCCCTTAAGTGGATCCGGAGAAAGAATGAATTATTAGGAGGGTTTCTGGTCATCGGATTGCAACGAGCCAGAAGACAAAATTGGTCGGCGCAACGAGACCTTTCTAACGAACCCAAAATCACTACGATAGGAATTTTTTGGAAAAACACTCCATTTTTCCTAATTTGCAAACTACCCCCCTACTAGGGTCAAACGAACTCAGAATCACACGAAACTCCGCAGACACTATTCTAACACTAAAAGAAACTCGCTGACCATCTAAACCCACTTAAATATCTAATAAAATAATAATTATAATAATATCAAAATAAATGGGTCAACGGGTCGGTTATTGGGCCCAACTGACCTAGTAAGGTCGCAGACCTTACAAATAAACTTAATCAAGTTTCTTCATATGAATATAATTAGTACTGATGGGCCAGGCCCAAATAATTCAGTCCGCAATGACAGGTTAGGCCCAGGTGACTCGGTCCACGACGACGGGTCGGGTCAAACTGACCTTAGTCCATGATAACCTCAGGTCTTGATCTACCCATTGAGGCCGGATCCAAATCCACAGTATGACAAAGTCATCACGTCGTTTCACCTACCTGCTTTTACCAATTCCCGCGGAGGAAATCTTATCTGCTCATCTGTTGAGGAGAGTTCGGAAGACTCCACCAGACTGGAGCGTACATCATTGGAGATCCCTGGAGAATCTCCCCACCCGTTGGAGAAAGAGTATAAAAGGAGGAGTCCTATCAAAGGAAAGGGGGCACTCTGGAATTCTTCACATCATCATTGTAATCTCCTACTTTGTAATCTCCTCCCCAGAGCAGTAAATTCACCAGTTAAAATGGACGTAGGTCACACTGACCGAACCACTATAAATCTCCTCTCTCTATCTCTCTCTCTCCATCCATTTTTTCATTAATTATTTATTACTTGACCGGTGGTGCCCGAAAACCACTTTTTGGCATCATCAGTTTGGCGCCGTCTGTGGGAACGAAAAGAATTCCCTTTTTTCAAAAAGCCATGCCGATCACCAGGTCAACAAGGCGACAAGATGGTAACCCCTCGCGCGAGGGCGAGGGTAATCCTCCACCGACCAACCCTGCACAGAATGCTCCCGCTCCCTCTCCCCAGCAGATGCTGGAGACCATGCAGCAGTTGGTAACTCAAAACCAACAAATACTGCAGCTCATGCTGGCGAGTCAGGGAGGAGCGCTAGGTGCAGGACCGCAGGAAGCACCACTCTCGGAGCAACTGGTCGCTCCACGCAGAGGGGCACCTCACCCGGGCGCCCATCCTCACGGTGCCCAGGGCCGAGGCGCCAACCGAGGCCGCCCTCACCTGAGCGCCCAACCCCTGGGCGCCCAGGGTCGAGGACCACAGCTGGGCGCCCAACCCCTGGGCGCCCATCCTCCTCATGGCGCCCGGGGCGCCCGTCATCATGCCACCCATGCCCAGGGGACATCTGCTGGAGCTCCGCCGGTCTTCCCACACGGAAGACTCCTGGTTGATCCTGAAGGCCGCGCTCATCTCGACGTACCCCCTCCCCCGAGCGGGTCGAATCACGGTGGACTTCCACCCCCTCCCTCTGCTTCCAATCATGAGGATCCTGATTTCCAGGAGATGGGAAGTGGGAATTACAGCCTGGAAGACGAGAGCCAGTTCCAAGGTCAATCTAGAGAAGCTCCCAACCTTTGGGATGAGAAGTTCAAAGAGATGCAAGATCAGATAGGCAATGTCTTCAATGCCATGAAGGCACAGGTACCAGAATCCATTGACTATCTGGTACAGCGAACGGATACACCGTTCAAACCCTCCGTGGCAAACTATCCACTCCCCAGAAAATTCAAAATGCCAACCATGGAGACCTTTGATGGAACCAAGGACCCACTGGATCACTTGGAAACTTATAAAACTCTAATGCAACTACACAACATCTCTGACGAGATCATGTGTAGAGCATTTCCAACCACCCTAAAGGGCTCCGCACGGCAATGGTTCTCCAGTCTGACCCCAGCCTCCATCTCCACCTTTGCAGAGCTAAGCAAGTCCTTCGTGTCGCACTTCATTGGAGGACGCCGCCCCCAGAAGCCTGCCGCCCACCTGCTCAGCATAAAACAGGACCGAGATGAGAGTCTGAGGAGTTACCTCACTCGTTTTAACGAGGAGGCCCTCCAAGTCGAGGAGCCCAATGACAAAGTCGCCACGACCGCCTTTCTGGGAGGCCTCCGTTCATCCAGATTCCTCTTTTCAATAATAAAGCGACCACCAAAGAGCATGCCAGAACTATTGGCAAAAGCTCAAAAATATATGAACGCTGAGGAAATCAACAGGTCTAGGCGAGGTGAATCATCTCGTGGGTCGCCCAAAAAAGCGTGACCTGCCTCTGCACTGTTTTCAAACAGGCAGCCTATCTCCAGCTTAGCGGCTCTCTCGCGGGTCGTCAAAAAAGCTTGACCTGCCTCTGCACTGTTTTCAAACAGGCAGCATATCTCCAGCTTAGCGGCTCTCTCGCGGGTCGTCAAAAAAGCTTGGCCTACCTCTGCACTGTTCTCAAACAGGCAGCCTATCTCCAGCTTAGCGGCTCTCTCGCGGGTCGCCAAAAAAGCTTGGCCTACCTCTGCACTGTTCTCAAATAGGCAGCCTATCTCCAGCTTAGCGGCTCTCTCGTGGGTTGCCAAAAAAGCTTGGCCTACGTCTGCACTGTTCTCAAACAGGCAGCCTATCTCCAGCTTAGCAGCTCTCTCACGGGTCGCCGAAAAAGCTTAGCCTACCTCTACTCTGTTCTCAAACAGGTAGCCTTTCTCCAGCTTAGCAGCTCTCTCACGGGTCGCCAAAAAAGCTTAGCCTACCTCTACTCTGTTCTCAAACAGATAGCCTTTCTCCAGCTTAGCAGCTCTTTCCTGGGGCGCCAAAAGCACGGTCTCAAGCTCTCTCACGAGCAATCCCCACACTCTGTTTTTGCTCTCACGCAAGCAGTCTGCTTCATTCACCAGATCATCTGCAACTCGGGGACTACGTTGAATTAGCGTACCCAGTTGTCTGACCGCCCAGATGAGCCAAATGAGCCAAATGATCGCCTGGATCAGCATCCCTTGGTGCCTAATGGACTAGAGTAGCCCGCTCACCCATGTGCTCGCACACATTGGCACACAGCAGCTTGGCGCCCAGTCCCTCCTCTGCGTAGACCGCGGGCACCACCTGTCCAGGAGCATGAGCACCCCGGGCGCCCAGCACCTCGGGCGCCCAGTACCTTGGCCGCCCAGCACCTCGGGAGTCGCGCCCAGCAGCCCTTGGGCGCCCAGCACCCCTTGGGCGCCCAGCACCCCGGGCGCCCAGCAGCCCTTGGGCGACTAGCACCCCGGGCGCCCAGCACCTCAGGCGCCGCGCCCAACACCCCTTGGGCGCCCAGCACCTCGGGTGCCCACCAGCAGCCCTTGGGCGCCCAGCACCCCGGGCGCCCACCAGCAGCCCTTGGGCGCCCAGCACCCCGGGTGCCCAGCACCTCGGGCGCCCAGCATCCGCGCGCAGGCGTTCCTCGCCCTCGCCCGCGCCCGCCAACAGGATTTTTTGGTGGGACACCCCCGGACCTAGGTTAACAACAGGGGGACACCCCCGGACCCCCTCTGCGGAGGGCATATATTAAAAGGGGGTTCAATGTTCAAAAAAGCTATAAAGTGCTTGACATGAAGAAGCTTGGATTTTAATAATGTCTCCCTTTCAAAGCCTTCTTTGGCGCGAGACATTGAGGGGCAAATGATGGGCCAGGCCCAAATAATTCAGTCCGCAATGACAGGTTAGGCCCAGGTGACTCGGTCCACGACGACGGGTCGGGTCAAACTGACCTTAGTCCATGATAACCTCAGGTCTTGATCTACCCTTTGAGGCCGGATCCAAATCCACAGTATGACAAAGTCATCACGTCGTTTCACCTACCTGCTTTTACCAATTCCCGCGGAGGAAATCTTATCTGCTCATCTGTTGAGGAGAGTTCGGAAGACTCCACCAGACTGGAGCGTACATCATTGGAGATCCCTGGAGAATCTCCCCACCCGTTGGAGAAAGAGTATAAAAGGAGGAGTCCTATCAAAGGGAAGGGGGCTCTCTGGAATTCTTCACATCATCATTGTAATCTCCTACTTTGTAATCTCCTCCCCAGAGCAGTAAATTCACCAGTTAAAATGGACGTAGGTCACACTGACCGAACCACTATAAATCTCCTCTCTCTATCTCTCTCTCTCCATCCATTGTTTCATTAATTATTTATTACTTGACCGGTGGTGCCCGAAAACCACTTTTTGGCATCATCAAGTACCATCAGAGACATCCTCTATGCAAATGACCTGGAGCCACTAGTATGATTATATGGCAGCTTGGCTCGACTCTCTTGAGCCTTTTTCGACTTCGCCTACATTGAAAAACAATATTACAGTAGCAATCATTTATAAAATCATTACTAATAGAATTACATTGGAATATAATTAATTGTTGTAGATAACATCCCAAAATTACATTCCAGGCTGGTGGTTCCCAGCACTACGAGACCATCAACTGCCAGTCAGCTGGATCACAACCCTCTGTCGGGTGGTCCTGGGGTCGGGGAACCCCCTGCTCCAACAGCTCGAGATAGTGACTATGCAACTCGTACTTCCAACTCCTATACAAAACCCCGCATTGGCGGTCATTGTCTGCCTTGAGCTGCATATCACCCTCGTAGTCCCCAATATCAAAAATCTGTTGTAATTAGGGGAGAGCCATATAAAAATTAGTAATAACAAAATATAATCAGATTTTGTAATGCAGAGCACAACTATAATAAGTTTGTTTGATATTTCTAGTTTCAATTTACCTGAAATGCAGCAATAACGACAAGCTTGATCCCACTGTCAAGCTTCTTCCACCATGGGGCCTGACTGGGGCAACCTCTCTAACGGCTAACCCAAGAGGGTTAACCAGTGATGGGGCATGTTCCCCTTCTGGCCTATGACTGGAGATGGGGATCGGGGCTGGGATGTTTTGACCCAGCTGTCTCCTCAGCTTTGTCACATTCTTCCCCCGCGTAACACCCCTTACACGGCTCGAAACCTCCAAGACTGGGCCTGATGTTGTTAAGATGACAGTGCTAAATGAGTTAGTGAACACAAATCATTAAATTAAGGTGAACCATTGTGAATTTTAAAAGGTCATAATTTTCTCACCTACGCTGCTCTCGACTGTATGAAGACCGCCGGAGGCTGAGACGGCTGAGTCTGGGTCGGCGAGTGCTGTGTGGTCGGAGGCTGAATCGGCAGAGGCTGGGGGGCTGCCAAATCAAGGGTGCTCCCTGATCCTCCAGACCGTGTAACTAGAAGAGTAGCCGACAGAGGTTGTGTCGAGGCCTCAGGTGGGCTCTCTGATGAGTGTTAAATATTACATATTTTACCCCTCATTAGTCCGAATTTTATCGGCATCTCATATGCATATCATTTGCCTTACACAGAGATTTTATCATTCTATCACATTAACAGATTATCGGATTATCATGTATAAATCCAATTATTTGTAGCGCATTTTTATGTAATTTCTCTTGTGCAGGTGGACCCCGCGACTATCCCAACATTCCGGCTAGTGTCCCAAGCCATCAAGAAGAGATTCCAATAAAGAAATTACATGAAGAAATCTTAGGAAGTGTTGAAGAATTCCAAAATAAGAGGAGAAGACTATATGGATAAAAGAAGTCATTTTCTAACACAAAGGATTGGTTGGTGTATTGGTTGGAGCTTGGGCTGGTATGGAATAGGTTATGGGTTCAAATCCTAACAATTGCATATTATTATTATTATTATTTTCATCCAACTCACCTCTCTATGTGAAAGGATATGAGCCAATCAAAAGGCATTGCAACTAATCAAATGGAAGCAATCCTTGTGAAATGAAATGAGCCAATCAAATGTCTTCAATGTTTCTATAAATTAGAATATTTTTGTAGAGTGAGAGGAGATCTTTTGACAAGTTAGTCTTTTTGCAATTTTATTTTTTACTCTTAGATTGTAATTAGGAGCTTCTTTGTAACTAATCTAGAGAGAGTGTGTAATTGAAGATCATTAATGGAGATTTGGAGCTCTTTCTTGATGTTTAGTGGCTAAAGCTCTTGGATGAGGCTCTCCTTTTGAAGCTAAGTAATATGATTAGTTCAATTTCATGCATGTTTTAGTTTAAATTCCCCACTTGTGCCTTAATTGATTAGTAGATTTTAGATCTAATTGTGCTAACCTCTCTCATTTCTCATGCTCTATCTCTACACTTGATGCTTTGATAATCTCAATTGATGCTTTGTAGTTAGATTAAGTTCTCTCACATAGCATGCTCTAGAGCCCTTATCTTTGATCTTTTGTAACTTGATTTTGATGATTAATTGTTAGGGTAGTTAGGTTATAATTTAGAATCTTGGGTTTTTTATTTTCTTTACTTTGATCTTCATTGCTATATTATCCAATCTAATAAGGCAAGAGATTGCTAATTGGATTGTAGATTTGGGAATTGAATTAAAACATGCATTGTTTGAATTAATTACTTAGTGGATTTTGGATTGCCTAATCTCTTCTTTTTATTGTTGTTAATTTAAATCCTTGTTTTATTTGTTATTTTTACTTTTAAACTATTAGATCCACATTTCAAATCACTTGTTTTAAAACCTTACACATTTCACACCACATCTTCATATTAAATCCTCCATTTCCACCACCACTCATCCACTAGTTTAGTGTAATTTGTTAGATCTCATTAATTTCATTCTTTAGATTGTTAGTTAGAGTAGTTTAGTTGTTATTTTAGTTTTGTTTCACATTCAAATTAGTTTAATTCCATTTTTCACTCATAGTTTAGTAGTATTAAATTGCTCACTTTAATTTCTATATTAGCTATATCTTAGTTCAACTCTCACTTAAATTGGGTTCATTGCTTCTTCCATCCTCTCCTCGTGGGAACGATAATTCAGACTCTTTTTGTCCTTTACTACTTGACGACACCGTAGTCTTGCGATTAAGCGTTACACATCCTAGTGTTGATCAAGTTCTTGGCGCCGCTGCCGGGGAAAGGCATTGGAAAGCTTTGAATTTCATAGAGTTGAACTAATTTTTAGCTTAGTGTACTTTTTATCTTTTCTTTATTTTCCTTGCAGATTCTACACATTATTTGTGTTTGTTTTGTAGGAAATCTCTCAATTGGAGCGAAGGAAAGTGGAAAAGTGCATTGGAGAACTTGAAGATTTTATTTGCTTCCTAGTTTAGGATTAGTTTAGACATTTATTTACTTTCTTAGTTGGTTTTATTAGGTATTTATTATCAAAGTTGTAATAATTTTGGTTGCGGGTCTGCCCGTGACCCATTTACTTTACTTTACACACTTTACTTGCTTTAATTAATCAGTTGTTTAGTAGAATTGCAATAAATTACTTGTAGGGAAGGAGGACGGTTGGGCTACACCGTCGCGGCCCCTCACATTCGTACACGGAAATTGGTGTTCGTGGTGTGAGTCGACGACAACCGATTCGTCCCCCGAAATAAATCGGGAGGTTTGCATTTCCTAATCCCCGCGAATCCCTTGCAAGCTGGTTTACTTTGTTGGTTGTTCCTTGCTTTATAGTGTAATTTTTCAAAATACACTTGTAATTTGGTACGCTACTAGTAAAGAGCAAATTACCCCAACAAGATAAGGATTCGGATTTCAGCATCGTTTCCTTGCCCTTAGGATTTCATTTTAATTCTCACTTAGTTTAGAACCAATAAACCATAATAAAATTAGGTAGAAACGTGACCTTAGGTTTCGAGCTCACTAGGAAAGACCACCGTGGTTGTGCCAATTGTGTGCCTTGGTGAAATTTCTGGTGCCTAAGCAAACCTTGTCCCTTGGCCACCATCTTGCCAAATAGGGAGACAACTTTATTGTTCGAGGAGTTGGTTTTTAAGAGGAGCCTTCGCCTAACGCGTCGTGATCTCACCATCTACCTGGGGGTTAACTGGTCAGAATTTCCGTTTCATAGGTCCAAGTTGGAGGCCAGAGTGTCCTCTTCATAGTTAGGAGTTGTCTAGAACTCTTTTAGGTAAACTTAATTTAGATTAGCTTTTCATTTAGTTTTTAAAATTTTTGTTATGTTATATTCATTTCATTGAGCGGACCATTACATTGCTAGGTTAGTCGCAGTTGTATGCGAGTGTGGATACGTGATCAAGGTTGATTAGTGAGGATTGATTACCTTGCTTTACCCACCCCACCCATAGTACCCACAATGGCTACCCAAAACCCTCAGCAAAGGACCCTTAATGAACTATTTGCATCCTTTTCATCCACTTCACCTAATTGTATAGTTTTGCCAGAAAATAATGCGAACCAATTTGAGATTCGGCCCGCCACCATCAACATGTTACCAAAATTCCATGGATCAGACCTAGATGATGATGAGGAAGTGAACATGATTGACACATTAATTGATCAAACAGTTCAACTATCATGTTACACAAATCCGCTGGAGGAATGTTTTGCTCACTTCAATGCCAACATAGATATTGACAGGTCCATATGCGAAGTTAATGCATTATTGGATTCAGCCCAGCCGATGGATGTTGGCCAATGGAAGCAGAAAATTAAGCCTATCTTTAAATCCACCTCTGAATCTAAGGTCGAAAAAGAATCAGTTATTGTTGAGCCACCCAAGTTAGAATTGGAACTATTACCCAAGAATTTTAAGTATGCCTACTTGGGGCCCTCTGCTAGCAACCCAATAATTATTGCCTCAGACCTTGAGAAAGAGCAGGAAAAGAAATTACTGGATGTGCTAAAAGACCATCAGAGTGCCCAAGGTTGGACCATCTCGGACATTAAAGGAATCGGTCCATCTATAGTTATGCACCAGATTCATATGGAAGAAGGTGCAAAACCATCATGTGAACCTTCAGTCCGATCCCACGGTACAGTTGAACTTTTGAATCCCAGAGATGGTAGCACATTTCAAGTAAACAGGCACAGATTAAAAGATTATCTTGAGTTTGTGGATCTTGATAATGTTGCTGAGAATGTCCTTCTTTTGGACCCAGGATAGATTGGCCTCATACCATGTTAATTGCGTCTGGCTGAAGACGTTAAACTTAGCGCTTGTTGGGAGGCAACCCAATATACCCGTGTGTCAGCACCCCATGGTGAGAGATTTTAATTTATCTTCCTTGTCCTATTTTATTATTGTTCTACATAAACACTGGGGACAATGTTTAGAACAGGTTTGGGAGTGAGGCATTGCATTTTGCATGTACATAAGTCTTGTTTTCCATTTATACCAAAAACCCTAAAATTTTAAAAAATTCCAAAATCACTAAAAATCTGAAAAAATTTTAAAAATTGTCCATGGATTTTAGCTTGAAGAGTTTTCATAGATACAAGTCCTAGAAACTTTTTACACATTTAGCCACATGAGTGTAGTCCAAGAAAAGAGCAAATCACTTCTGAGATACCCGAACGAATCATTAGTGGAGACTAGAACCCATTGAGCGATTGAGCCTATCTATATCCGTTTGGGTGAGGACTCTTCTGTGCTATTCCTGAGTAGAATGAAGAGCTACTCCTAGAGCTTCTTAGTCCAGTATTTCCGATCTCATAAGTGCTATTCCTTGTTCTAACCATAGAGGTGACATCAAAATGCGAAGAAACCTTGACTTGTAGCTTATGATGCATTTTTCCAAACTTAGGGGAAGATGATAGGTTCTAAAAAAAAAAAAAAAAAACCATGGCCAAAATTTTGAATCCACATTTTATATCCTTAGTAGCCCTCTTGAGCCTATCTTACAAGAAACCTTCCTTCATTGACCCAAGCCTCATCACCCACATATATTGAAAGTCCACGAGGATCCTAACCCTAGAGGGGGGGTGAATAGGGTGAGCTACAATTGTGACCAATTTAAACCAATTTTAATTTCTTAGCATAAACTAGTCACATGTGATGATTAACAAACAAAATACGGAAGCTAATACAAATACAATCACCACATAGCATGCACCACAACACCAATGATTATAGTGGTTCGGCCAACGTGCCTACATCCACTACCGGCTTGTGATCCAATCACCCCACCGGATTTCCACTAAGTATGCTTTTTCAAAGGCTAAGCAATAACCCTAACAATGTTGTTTTTCTAAGGCTCAACAACAACCTTTACAAGATGCTTTTCAAGGCTAAGCAATAACCTATCAATGTGCTTTTAGAGGCTAAGCAATAACCTTTACAAAATGCTTTTCTTAGGCTAAGCAATAACCTTACACAATTCAAGATTTCTCAAAGAAAGTGTTTACTCAACACTCTAAGAGATTACAATTTTAGCTCAATGAAATTGCCTCTTAAATAGGCGTATATGAAAGTTTAATACAAACTCACACTAACACTCTATGTATGCAAAAGTGTATGATTATGATGTGTGTGTGTGATGACTTCAATCAAGTTTAAAAAGAAAGTTTAATCAATTATATGCTTGAAGCATTTCAAAGTTCAAAGCTCATGAAATATTGGATTGAAGTCTAATGCAAATCACATGTATGAGAAACAACTTGTTAATGACATGAATTTCAAAGAATCACAAGTTGTATGAAAAATAAAGTATAAGAAAGCATGTGATTTGATAAGAGTGATTGCAAACCAATCTAATATACCAATGATGAAAATGAGTTTGCAAAACAACTCTTTAAAAACTAGTAATCATGCATAAAAGGAAATACAAAGATTTGTCATGCATGGATTCTAATTTTAATGGAAATCAAAATGATAAGTAAGGTCTACCTTTTTAAATCTCAAGCATTTGATTTCCAAATGGCCCTCTAGCCTTTCCAACTTCTTCCCCTTTCTTTGGCTCCAAAATGCTCTCAAAAGTTCATAGTTCAAGCCTCGAAAAAGGTTGGAAATGAATGGACTTTATAGCCAAAAAGTAGCCAACGGCTAGTTCTCGGTCGACCGGCAAAGAGGTCTCGGTCGACCGAGAAAGCACAACGGATAGATTTCTGACCGTTGGGGCTACAGAACAGGAATCTGCAGAAATGACCTGCAGTTGTCTCGGTCGACCGAGACCTGTGTCTCGGTCGACAGGCGACACTGCCGGAAAACCCCCAAAAATTCCAACTTTTGCATTTTGAAGATTTTCTTTGTGGAATTTTGTGGGTCACTAAACCAAGCTAGAAAACAAGTTTTAAGATAATCTAAGATGTTAAAAACATGAGACACCCAAAGCCTAAGTTGATTCAAAAGTTTTAGACCTTAGGTTAGCTTGATTCTTAAAAACTCCTTTCAAAAGAAATTTGCATACAAAACTGATTCTTAAAGAGATGAAAGTATGCAAAGCTCAAACCTAAATACCTAACATGATTTTCCAAATGTAGTGCACAAGGAAATAGGTTTTCAAAAAGAGTTTGGGTTTCAAAACCAATGCATCCAACTTTAAAACCAAAACATGCATAAAGCAAAGACTTTTCCAAATCTTAAAAGCTATGCATGTATAAAACTAGATTTCAAGGTTTTCTAAAACAATGCTAGTGTGTGAATCCAAATGATGCTAAAGTGCAAATGCATCCATCAAATTGCAAAAACAAAAGACCTAACAATCTCCCCCTTTGCAATTTGATGGCAACTTACTCATCATAGAAATTACACACTAAGTCTTCAGCTCCCCCTAAGCTGGACAAGTCTTGAAATCTTCTTGGATGCTCCTTCTCTTAGCTTGGGCTCTTGGGCTCTTTTCTTCAATCTTCTTGATGCTTGGAGCTTGATCATTCTTCAAGCTTTCTTTTCATCTTCCTCTCTTTGGCCAAGCATCTTCTTTAGCTCCAAGCTTTCTTTCTTCTATTAGCTCTCCCCCTTTGACCATGCCTCTTTCTCCCTTTGGCAAGGTATGCATTGTCTCCCCTTTGGAAGCTTGGACAACTCTCCCCCTTTGATGGATAGGAGATCTTCGAGTACTTGAACTCTCGAACTCTCTCCCCCTTTGAAGAGTAGGAGATCTTTGAGTCACACTTGAACTCTCTCTCCCCCTTTGACATTAAATTGCAAAGGTACCTACACACATGAGACAAGGAAAATACCTTTAGTAGCACCTGTTAACAAATGAAATCGAAAATGAAAATCATAACAGGTTATCATGTATGGAAAAAGTCTCTAAGGGTTCAAAGGCAATCCTAGGGTCAATTTGATCAGAACTAATACTTCCTATGAAGGTTTACACTCCCCCTCAATCCATTCTCTCCTTTTGTCAAACTCTTGACAAAGATTTAACTATTAGGTGCAAGAAGAAGATGGTTTAACCAATTGAGGGTCAACTTCAAGGAAAGGATTAGATTCATTTAACTATTAAGCTCAATATGATCAAATTGCCAAAAGAGAGCTAGGTCTATGGGAAAAGCAATCATGGATATCAATTGGACAAACAAGGAATACCAATTGAGATTTAGGATATGACTTAATAAAACAATCACTCTAAAATGGATTTAGAAATATACCTATTAGGAAAAATCCAAATTAGAGCTATCCATGAAGCAATGGGGTTTAATAATCATAGCATCAAATAATCTAACTATGGAAAGTATATGCTATGAAGGTTTTGAAAAACATTTCATTCAAACAATAAATATGACTATTAATGTGCAAGAATGAGTGAAATGAAATTCAAACATGAAGCCAACCTCAACTAATAACCAACCAATATTATGAACACATAAACATGGTGGTCATGAGATATTCCTATATGAGCAAGAGAGGTGGCAACATGAACATTATGATGCTAATGGTGTGTGACATGGAACAATCATATTACTTATCAAGTTCAATCCAATGCACACAAGATTTATCACATTCACAAGAAATCAAATCAATCAAACATTATACCAATTGAAACCAATTGAATTTGATAACATGATAAAGAGCAAGAATGTGACAAAAATTCCATCAAGCATCATAAATGCATATTCATCACTTTAAAAGATATGACTATTGAGCATAGTGATGAACAAGGCAAATTGCAATGCAAAAGGATATTACTTTGTAATGCATGCAATTTTCAAAGTGTCTAGATCATATGAATTCAACACTAAGATATCCATCAAACAAGAGATATAACTATGAAATACAAGGAATGGATTTCAAAGAGGTTCATATGATCAAGAACACTACTATGAAGTTGAAACATGTATAAGGATGATACCAAGAGAATCTACATGAGTCAACATCATAACCATCCAAAAAGATATGACTATAAGGCATAGAGGATGGATTTGGGTTCTAGTATGGTTTCTACAAATGTAACTAAGATCACAACCATACATGGAACCAATTGTCATTTGCATATAAAAAGCATAACTAAATAAGCAAGGATGCAAACAACATACAACAATTGATCATGACTAAATTAGCTATGAAAGCCTTTAAAGTCACAAACAATTTAATCATGTAGAAATGCAATGCAAGACATATAACTCAAGGAGTGCAAAAAGCAAATCTAACATGAAGAGATTATAATCAAATGATTTTGAAAACCATGAAGTGTAACTAAGAATGGTGCATGAAGACAAAATCAAATGATCATAAATAAGCAATGCATTTTAATAAATGTAACTAAAAGAAACAAAATGCAAATGCAATCATGACCAACAAAAGGATTTGACTATAAAGAATAGGTTGGTCAATGAGGTTCAAGACCCTAAGGTTTGTCTAGGTAAATAACTTTAGGAATCCACCTAAGGTCTTGGGAGGGTTGAACTTTGAGGTCTATTTTGGACTTCTCACCAACTAAAGGAGATTTGACTTGATAAATTTTCAATTTAAACTTATCACCAAGATATTTAGATTTTACTAAATTTGGCTTAGAATGGTGATTAGTCTTTTGATGTTGGTGAGTTTGTTTCTTAGGGGATTGATTCATTTTTCTTTTCTTCTTATTTTCTCCCTTTCTTTGACTTTTGAAATTTAGATTTAACTTTGTAATTTTCTTCAAAAGTTCTTTCATGTTTTGACTTAAGGGAGGTAGATTGAGAAGCTTTTTGTTAATAGATTCTTTGATTTTTGGTTTACCTTGTTTAAGCCTTTTAGAATCTATCTTGGATGACTCTTTTTGACAAGATTTAACTTGTTTAGATTTCTTAGAGTCTTCCTTGGATTTTAGTGTCTTACCCTTCATAGATTTAGATTCTCCCTTCTTGAGTTCAAAGATGGGTTTAGACACATGGCTTCTTTTTCTTAGTTTGCACTCAAACATAAAATGCCCTTCAATACCACAAAAATTACATTTGGTTTTGGGCAAGGGAGGAAGAGTGCTAGAGAAAGAGGACTCACCTTTCACAAAAGTGTTGGTGAATTTAGGGTCATATGACTTATTCCTATTGAATCCAAGACCCGTCCTATCTCCATGAGGTTTACCCAATTTGAATAATTTTTCAAGTTTCTCTTCACTTTGGGTAAACTTGCACTCATACTTTTGTTTATAGCTTTCAAGTTGAGTGACTTTGGTTATAAGGATTGAATTTTCATGTTTGACTTTTGAAAGTTCATTTTCAATTTCCTTATATTTGCTTAGCTCTTCATTGGCAAGTTTTAATTCAAGCTTTAGTTCATTAACAACATTAGATCCAAGCTCTTGGGTTTTTAACTTACTTTTAATCAACTTGGCTTCTAAATTATTAAAGTCTTTGTCTTGCCTTTTTATTTGATCTCTTAGAATTAAATTTTCCTTATTGACATTATCATAATCCATCTTTAATTCTTTTAGTTCATCTTGAATGTTAGATAGATTATTTAAAGAGATCATGAACTTAGATTCTACACAATTTATAAATTCATCTTTTTCTCTAAGTTCATTTTTAGAAGAGTCTAATTCTTGGTTTAGCCTTATAGATTCTTCTTTTAATCTTTTATTCTTCTTGGAAACCTCTAAGGACCATGAGTACAATTCCTCATAGGCTTCAAGTTCATCATATTCTTCTTCTTTTAATTCAAGTTGAGATTCTTTCAATTCAATGTTTGAATCTCCATAAGATGGAAGAATGAGGGGTCTAGAAGAATCTACAAAGTCTAGCATAGTGGAGTCCATTTCAATGATTTTCAAATAAGCACTACTCTAGGGTTTTAACTCTAGGTTTTTACACCTAATCAAGAGTTCCAAACACTTGATCCTAAGGGATTAGAGCACTTGGCTCTGATACCAATTGAAAGTCCACGAGGATCCTAACCCTAGAGGGGGGGTGAATAGGGTGAGCTACAATTGTGACCAATTTAAACCAATTTTAATTTCTTAGCATAAACTAGTCACATGTGATGATTAACAAACAAAATGCGGAAGCTAATACAAATACAATCACCACATAGCATGCACCACAACACCAATGATTATAGTGGTTCGGCCAACGTGCCTACATCCACTACCGGCTTGTGATCCAATCACCCCACCGGATTTCCACTAAGTATGCTTTTTCAAAGGCTAAGCAATAACCCTAACAATGTTGTTTTTCTAAGGCTCAACAACAACCTTTACAAGATGCTTTTCAAGGCTAAGCAATAACCTATCAATGTGCTTTTAGAGGCTAAGCAATAACCTTTACAAAATGCTTTTCTTAGGCTAAGCAATAACCTTACACAATTCAAGATTTCTCAAAGAAAGTGTTTACTCAACACTCTAAGAGATTACAATTTTAGCTCAATGAAATTGCCTCTTAAATAGGCGTATATGAAAGTTTAATACAAACTCACACTAACACTCTATGTATGCAAAAGTGTATGATTATGATGTGTGTGTGTGATGACTTCAATCAAGTTTAAAAAGAAAGCTTAATCAATTATATGCTTGAAGCATTTCAAAGTTCAAAGCTCATGAAATATTGGATTGAAGTCTAATGCAAATCACATGCATGAGAAACAACTTGTTAATGACATGAATTTCAAAGAATCACAAGTTGTATGAAAAATAAAGTGTAAGAAAGCATGTGATTTGATAAGAGTGATTGCAAACCAATCTAATATACCAATGATGAAAATGAGTTTGCAAAACAACTCTTTAAAAACTAGTAATCATGCATAAAAGGAAATACAAAGATTTGTCATGCATGGATTCTAATTTTAATGGAAATCAAAATGATAAGTAAGGTCTACCTTTTTAAATCTCAAGCATTTGATTTCCAAATGGCCCTCTAGCCTTTCCAACTTCTTCCCCTTTCTTTGGCTCCAAAATGCTCTCAAAAGTTCATAGTTCAAGCCTCGAAAAAGGTTGGAAATGAATGGACTTTATAGCCAAAAAGTAGCCAACGGCTAGTTCTCGGTCGACCGGCAAAGAGGTCTCGGTCGACCGAGAAAGCACAACGGATAGATTTCTGACCGTTGGGGCTACAGAACAGGAATCTGCAGAAATGACCTGCAGTTGTCTCGGTCGACCGAGACCTGTGTCTCGGTCGACCGGCGACACTGCCGGAAAACCCCCAAAAATTCCAACTTTTGCATTTTGAAGATTTTCTTTGTGGAATTTTGTGGGTCACTAAACCAAGCTAGAAAACAAGTTTTAAGATAATCTAAGATGTTAAAAACATGAGACACCCAAAGCCTAAGTTGATTCAAAAGTTTTAGACCTTAGGTTAGTTTGATTCTTAAAAACTCCTTTCAAAAGAAATTTGCATACAAAACTGATTCTTAAAGAGATGAAAGTATGCAAAGCTCAAACCTAAATACCTAACATGATTTTCCAAATGTAGTGCACAAGGAAATAGGTTTTCAAAAAGAGTTTGGGTTTCAAAACCAATGCATCCAACTTTAAAACCAAAACATGCATAAAGCAAAGACTTTTCCAAATCTTAAAAGCTATGCATGTATAAAACTAGATTTCAAGGTTTTCTAAAACAATGCTAGTGTGTGAATCCAAATGATGCTAAAGTGCAAATGCATCCATCAAATTGCAAAAACAAAAGACCTAACATATATATCATCCTTTTTGACCTTTTTTTTAGTTTTTTTTTTATTTTTTTAGAAGGGTAAGGATACATGATGAAAGGAAGGATTTGAGCATTAGCGTTGAGGACTTCACATGGGCTATCAAAACATAGATGTTCAACAAAGGGATAACAAAGGAATTTGAAAGTTGAAACGAAAAAAAAGTAAAAAAAAAAAAAAAGAGAAAAAAGGAAAAAAAGAGAGAAAAAATAGAAATGAGAACCAAAGAAAAAGTTATGGGAACCAAAGAAAATCAAGCACCCAAAAGAGATAGAGTGGAATAAAGAACACAAAGCAAAAGGAAGAAGTGAAGACAGTTGAAGACCTTCCTATAAAGACTTGAAGACCCTTACCTTCTCCAAAAACTTTAGCCATATTTAACCATTATCCTACCTATTAAACCCTAACCCCATTACAACCTATGAAAGACCTATTGGATCCTAAGAAAGGTTAGGTGTTGAATGAGTGAGAAGTCGAGTGAGCATTTCCACCTTCTATTGGTTATATCTTGTTCTATGAGATCAATCCTTCTATACATAAACTTCGTTCTTCATCAATTATGTGAGTTCTTAGCCTTGTTCATACTCACATACTATGAGTTAGTCAGTAAAATTTGTGTGCTTTCATTGTTGAGAGTATGACCTGTAAAGTTGTAGTCAAGGCGAAATGTATTCCGAAGGGGATTAAGGTTGTGTGAGATTTGACTTGAAGATTGCATGATTATTGGCTAAATACACACACATACACAGTTGGACTTAGGTATTGACTGTCATATCTTCAAGAGTTAGCTAGTATTCTTGCTAAAGACTGTTGCACACCAAAAATATATTCTTTTCAAAATAAAAAGAATTTTGTGGGATTTATTCGCTGAAGATCAATTTTGTCTTCTGGCTCGTTGCGATCCGACGACCATAAACCCTTCTAATAATTCATTTTTTCTCCGGACCCACTTAGGGGCATCTTAGTCTTTTCCCCCTCCCTTTCTTCTTAAATAAGAGATTAACCCTAATCACTTTTCTTTCTCTGCAACGAACGATAACCTACCGCAGCCTCTTCTTCTTCCTCATTCTTCCAAGGCTCCAGAACTCCTTCATTGAGAGATCACTTCCGCGATCCGAGCCGCTCATCTTCTTCCTCGCGATCTCCTCTTTCCATTGACATCAGTTTGGTAAGATTTCCCTCTCTTTCATCTTTTCAATCAATTCTCTTTGGTTTAGATTTATGTTAGATCTTAATCTTTTCCTCTCTTTTCTTCTCCTTTGCGTGATAGATTGCGTTTGGTCGGGGTAGATTGAGATTTCCGCAGTAGTAGGGCTTCTCTTTAGATTTCCCCAATTCCAATCTTCTTCTTGGTTGAGGCAAGTAGATCTGCATTTTATAATTAAGCATGTGTTTATGTCTTCCATTGATTGGATGTATGTGTTTTCTTCTTAGGTTTCCCTAATTCCAAGCCTGTTATGTTATTAATTTGGGTTAATTTAATTTAATTGTTAATTTTAGCTTGTTAATTGATGTAAGTGGAAATGATGATGAATTGGACGGTTGGGAGAGCATGGTGGCTCAGTTTTGTGCAGGTTACAACCTTTGGAAATGTTTGAAATTCGTGGGGAATGGTTTGGAAGGAAAGAGGTCAGAAAACCAACAAACAGGGGATTCTCGGGAGGTTTCTGCCTCCGGGCGTCCAGACGCCAAAAGGCAGAGCCTTCGGGCACCCTTACACCGGGCGTCCAGACGCCAGGTTTCGGGCGTCCGGACGCTGGAACTCGCAGAGGCATATGAACGGACTATTTTGGAACGCCATAACTTTTAATACGCCCGTCGGAATTTTACATATAATATACCGTTGGAAAGATCTTGAAATGTAGAATCCAATGGTTTTAGTTTCATAAAGATCAGAGATCGGGAAGTGGGATGATTACTCAGATTAATGATCCAGTCCATGTTTTATTAGAAATGAGACTTGTTAACCTAGGTTTGGGCCTTAGATATTGGAAAACATGAACCTTGCCTCACGTGACCATTAATGGGGTTTTGAAATCGTAGCACGTGGCTTGGTGTGCTTCGATAGGTTGTCTAGGTATTCGTGTATTGTGCATGGTTTAACCGAATGCGTATGGGATTGAATCAATCGATGCTCAACATGATTGTACACCAAGGAAATTCTTTATAAGCATTGATGATTCGAATTCCCCACGCACTCCGTTAAAACACATATGGTACATGGATGACAACACTTGCCTAGGATTGGATTGTAATCTCTCCTTGATTTGTTAATCGTATCCGTCGATTTTGTATCCTTGTACACTCTCTTGGCATAAAACACCTAATTAATTATGAAACATAAACTCTTGTAGAATTAGAACAAGGACCTGACTTAGAGTGTACCTTAGGAACTATGTATCGTGTATTGATAAACATGACTGGCTAGAATGTAAGGGATTATCGTGTGGATGGTCTATTTTGTGTTGTTTTGAATGAGATAATCCCTAAGAACATGCTTTGTTTGCTGAGCTAGCCAGACTTGCATGTCTTGGTTTTTCCCGCGTGTCAACACCACTTTATTATTATTATTTGCATATCATGGGCAGCTGCAGTTTGGGGCTTATTGATGAGCCGATTACTCGAACATCAGGGTGGGCAGTGGGCTTTGGACGGCATCCATGGCGTTGAATAGTTGGGAGCGGGCTTGGACCGTGCTACTATTCCTGGGACCGGGAGCTTGGATCCCCCTGGAGTCGGACTTTGGTATCAGTAGTCCGGATAGGATTGTTACTGGTACCCCGTGAGGTGGCTTGGACATCCACGGAGTCTCCCTCTTCTGCATTGCATTACATTGGTAATGGTGATTGTTAGTATTGTTAGGATTCTTGTTATTGATTCTGATGATATTTACTCATGCTACATGCCTAGTATTGTTCCTTGTATTCCTATGATATTGTACTTGTCATTACTCTTACATTTTGTCGCGACCCCGGAACGGATCCCCGGGCCCGCGACACAATTGATATTGATTACTACTATTGAAGATTTTGTTTTCCCACAGGTTCCCGCGGTGAGGATTCCCAAAGACACGCGGAATCTGACTCATACGATCAAGTTTGCGGAAGCGTGTAGCAAAACACACCAAGATAAGCACCAATAAAATATTTAAGTGCTATCACAATAATATACAAGACATAGTATCAAAGAAGAAGTTAACATGGCATTCCCATTAATATTCAAGTCATGAGACTGATCAAAAGTAAGTTAAGTTTTGTTACAATTCCCTAAGAAGCCAACAGAGGCTAATACACTTCTCAAAACAATCAAAATGAAACCCCAACGAAAAGGTGACGAGACTCAAGAACCCGCCCGACGTCTAAATGACATCGTCGGGCTGCCACTCTCTCACAGGGGTTGGCTCACAAGCCTCCTCCTGACGCTCCTCCTCAAAGGTAACGTCTCCTGCACCTGGGCACCAACAAACAAGGGTCAAACACGACGGTTTGGCAGGTAATCAATGTAGGCATGAACATGAACAATAACATTTAGAGAAAACATGTAAGCGAATCTTTGGTATGAAGTACTATCAAAGCTGAGATACATTTTCAAGAATACGAACAAAGCTGAGATACAAAAACAAACTAGCATGAGTACATAATATATCATGAATAGTTACAATCCACAAGGAGCCCATCCTTTCTCTATCATTTATATAATGAAAAGAGCAAGCACGCACGACAAGCACGATATACATAATATAAGCACGACACGATTTCCCACAAAGACGGGAATTTCGGCCGCGGAACCGGACACGCACGATGTGTAATAAATACACGACCAGTCTGCAGACAGTCCACATGTTTAAAGACCCCCAGATAGTGGATCAAACTGAAAGGGCAGTCTAAGCTCAGTGGTGTTTACTTAATTCATGAATGCACAAAACACGCGAGATATTATCAAAACTTGTCGGGATAAAAAGGGGGAAGTCACTTATCAAAACACGACTAGCAAGGGGCATAATAAATATGCATAACATGCTTAGGAAGTGATCCCCTTTTTCTTGAAACAAACCTTCAAAGCAAGCTTATACTTCGAAATCCCAAAACTAGTACACGATGGTATTTATCGTACCAAAACGGAATTCAAACACGAAATCTGACAAGCATGTGTTAAGGCTGCTAATTGACCTTTGTGTAATTGAGACTCCAAATGTCGGAATATACAAGAATTGGTGTCCCCAAAGTTGGGTTGCATTTCGAAGTCCCATTTACACAATGTCAAGCTAAAACCCTTAACATAGTCTAGTTTTTAACCTCAAGGCAATACACAACGAAAATAGTTCTTCTCCCTGAATCTGGCGGTTTCGCTCGAGCGAACTTTATAAGGTGATGACACTTCGCTCGAGCGAGACACTTCGCTCGAGCGGACCTGATAAAGCGTTGACACTTCGCTCGAGCGAGACACTTCGCTCGAGCGGACCTGATAAAGCGTTGACACTTCGCTCGAGCGAGACGGTAGCTCGAGCGAATATAAGGTGCGCTCGAACGAACAGCTCTCTGCCTGAGCTCGGACCAAGCAGAGGCTTGGTCGCTCGAGCGGACCCAGGGGTCGCTCGAGCGAATAAGCTGCTGATTGTGCTCGCTGAGTGCGGGAATTTCCTTCCTCTTGCACAACTTTCACTACATTTCTCTCCTCCTTCTCATCCATCAATCACATACATTCCCCTGAGCCTTCATGCTCACCAAGGGTTCATTTACCACAATTTCACACATCCAAATCCAATAAAACATGATAATGAAGCTTTTAAATAAATCAAATGCACAATTTCTAAAATAACAATGAAATCAAATACACATGCATCATTCCTATAGAGATCACTTGCCTTGCCCAAATGCTAAAATACTTCTCCAAGCACTTTACTCAAGCTATCCAACACTACAAGAAAACCCAAGAGAAAACCACACAAAACTCATTCAAAAATGGAACCAAAGAACTCATTTGAACAAAAGGGTTTGTAACATGAAAAACATGATCTTTAAGGAACCAAATGACTTCCTGAAACACAAGGATTGAAGCTCTCACCTAACAATAGCCAAACAAGAAGAGATGAAGAAGATGAAGAGCTTGTCTCACAAGAACCCCAAGAGATTTGTATGGATGGAAAACTTGCAAGGAGAAGAGAAAGATGATGGTCTTGAAATCTTCTTTGGAGATCTATAGCTGGAGCATGCAAGAGAATGAAGTGGAAGAGAAAAAGGGTTTCCTTGCCCTAGCTTAAGAGATTGCAGAGATTTGGGGGAAATGAATGGAATGAGAGGGAGAAGAGACTTAAGTGAAGATAATGGGTCCCCACTAGTTGAACTTTGAAATGGCCAGAACATGATCTTGTGGACCTTGGATGACTTCGACGAAGAAGGATAAAACGATCACCGAAATATTTAGTTTCCAAAAACTATATTTTTGACATGGTTTTGAGATCTCGCAAATTGTGTCCAGATTTGTGCATAAAAGACAATTTTACCCTCTTTGGGCCAAAACATGGGTTTTTGGACTTCAAACAAGAATGGCCTTAAAACGAAAGTTGTAACACGTCGAAACATCATTCAAATGAAATCAAAATCACACTCACACGGAAATCAATACGATCTTCCCAAACTTACACGCGCACTCGGACCTTTCCGAGTGTGTCTAATTAATACTAAACGTTCTCAAAATTCCCAAAGCTATGTCCAAGACTAAAACTAGTTACTTCTAATCCCAACGATAACTAAACCCACTTAGAACTAAACGCATACTAATCGCACACTAATCGACTTGGTCTGGGTCGGGGTCTAACACATTTGATGCATGTTATGTTTTAATTATATCTTGCTTATCTATTGCTCAACATGTCGTTGACTCTGTTCCTTGGTGTGCAGACTCCTCAGGTGAGTACTACTACGAGGAGTAGGCCGGCGAGGAGATCCTAGAGGATCTCCAACCAGCAGAGGAGGCACGGGAGTGGAGTGCCGATGACGTAGAGTAGCGTCATCATTACCAGGCACATGAGAGACTCACTTTGGGACAAACATTAGATTTTATTTAATTCATTGTTATTCTTCGTTGAACTTTCTTTCATTGACTCTATGTTGTTTAATGGCCTTAGTTTCTGGGATGGCCATTGTAATTAAATTAACTTCCTTTTTAGCTTTAATTGTTTCTTGCAACTTTAAATTTAATTGAGATTTATTATCCATTGTTGATATCAATGTATGAATTCCAATATTTTTTTATGTTTTGCGGTTGAAATACATTATCCTCACAACGGACTTACGATCCTTGGGCCAAAAAGGGCAAATTTTTTTAATTGGCCCAAAATTTCACTCCCCGGATCCGGTTTATTCTCTAATCGGGTTCGGGGGACGTGACAATTATCCCCTCGTTGTCTCCCTCAAACCTTCAAAGCCTTTGGTAATCACCACCAAAGCAATAAAGAAAAAACAAAAGTCTGGGGGCAAGTTCGTTATCTCATTCGTGTCCATTATACAAGACACGGATTCGGATTTAGAGCCAGAAGATGATACACCGTCAAGTCAAGCTGATACTCAACAAGTTCAGCCTGCTCTCTCCCCATTGGAGACACCTGCCGACGTAGAAGACCCTATGTCTGCTTCCTTCATTGTTCCGACAACTTTGGCAGAAGAAAAGACAATCTTCTTCCACAAATCGGAAACCTCTTCACCAAAATCTTCGCCTGAACCTTTCCAAAATGAAGGTATGCCTCAACTATTCCTGTATAGTCCAATGGCACAAGCTATCATGAAGAAAATGGGCTATGATGCTCAAAATCCAATTGGTTTGGGAGGTGGCTGTGGTATTCTCACACCATTGGAAACCACCCTGACCAAAAGTCAACGAGAGGATTAGAAACTTCGTCGTCACATAAACAAGTCTTCATACGGGTTGGGGTATGATCCTGATGCTCCCATGAGACAGTTGACCCAAAGGCTACAAAGTTGTTTTGCCGACCAAGCCTTGACATCTCGTGTCCATGAAGACATTGATCTCCCTGAATATCTCTTTGAGGAGTCACCTGTCAAGGATTCAGGAAACTCTTCCAATTGGTACGATTTTTGTGATGATGAAGAGGAATTGTCCGATGACACAGACGCACGGTTTTCTAGCCTAGAAGAACCATCGTCTCCTAAAAAGTACCCTACTTCGACTCAGTTTCAACAGGTGATTGGGATCATCTCATTGCCAATGTTGAGAAGAATACCGATCAAGAAGACCCATGGACAAAAGAAAGCCTTGGTCTGTAAATGCCTTTGGAACTCCAAAAGGTCTTGCTGAGTTGGAAGCCTCCGAAAACATTATGGAGGAACCACTTTCAAACCTTCCAACAAAAGATCATGTTCAAAAGATAGACTTGGGGACACCTGATAACCCATGTCCTGTATTCATAAGTAAGAATATAAAGGATAATGAGTTACTCAAGTATATCGTTTTTCTTCGTGAGTTCATTGATTGTTTTACATGGTCTTACACCGAAATGCCTAGCTTAGACCCCAAAATAGCAGTCCACAAATTCAATCTGCAAAAAGACATCAAGCCTATCAAAAAAGGCCAAAGAAGATTCTGTCTTGATGTGATGGAAAAAATTGAACAAGAAGTTCAGAAACTCAAAAGCGTTGGCTTCATCCGCGAGGAACAGCATCCTGAATGGTTGGCCAACATCGTCCCCGTGACAAAGAAAAATGGGCAGATCAGGGTCTGTATTGACTATAGAGACCTGAATAATGCTTACCCTAAAGATGAATTTCCGCTCCCCATACCAGAGGTGATGATCGACAACACCTACGGATTCGAGCGAATGACATTCATGGATGGATTCTCTGGCTACAATCAGATAAAGATGCATCCTGAAGATGAAAGACAGACATCATTTCGGACTCCATTTGGTGTGTATTGCTACACTGTCATGTCATTCAGTCGGAAAAATGCAGATGCAACATATCAGAGGGCTATGATGAAGATATTCCAAGATATGCAGCACAAGACGGTCGAATGTTATGTTGATGACCTCGCCATAAAAAACAGAAGAAAAGAAGACCATCTCAAAGATCTTCGAGAAGTCTTCATCCGACTTCACAAACACAAACTGCGGATGAATCCACTAAAGTGCTTTTTCGGTGTCTCATCTGGTAAGTTTCTCAGATTCATAGTTCGGAAAGGCGGAATAGAACTTGACCCCACCAAAGTCAAGGCTATCCTGGAAATGTCATCTTCAAGAACCCTAAGAGAACTAAAAGGGCCTCAAGGAAGGTTGGCATACATCCGACGGTTCATCTCCAATCTGTCAGGGAAGTGCCGTCCATTCTCTCACCTAATGAAATAAAGGTGTGAACTTTGTTTGGGATGTTGAATGTGAAGCCGCATTTTAAGGCATCAAGACATACCTGACCAAACCTCCAATGTTGGCTGCCCCCACAATTGGAAAACCATTCATCTTTACACAAGAGCTCTCGATTACTCTTTGGGCGCTCTACTGGCACAAGAAAACGATGAGGGAAAAGAAGTTGCTCTATATTACCTCAGCCGCATGTTGGTAGGTACAGAGCATCGCTACTCTCCAGTCGAAAAAGAATGCCTTGTAGTGATGTTCGCCATACAAAAGCTGCGTCACTATCTGCTGTCCAACACGGTATACCTAATTTCGAGGATTAATCTTCTAAAGGTCCTTGTCACAAAAGCAAGTTCTCTAAATGCCCGATTGGCAAAATGGTCCATCCTTCTGTCGCAAATCGATATTAGGTATGTACCACAAAAAGTAATCAAAGGCCAAGCCCTAACATACTTTCTTGCAGAGCACCCGTTGCCTAAAGATTCTCTACTCAGGGACGAACTCCCAGACGAATCTATCTACAATGTGGAAACTTCCTTACCAAATGCTTCCTGGGACATGTACTTTGACGGCGCAACCAGGACGAATGAAAAAGGAAAGCAAATATCGGGAATTGGCATCCTCTTTGTCAGTCCCGACAAATACATGATTCCACACGCTTTCTCGCTATTGGAACCATTTTCAAACAATGCAGCTGAGTACCAAGCCCTGATCATAGGATTAGAACTCGCCCTCGAATCTGGCATCACCATGCTGGAAGCTTTTAGGGACTCTCAACTTATCGTCAACCAGATGAATAAGAAATTTGAAGTCAGGAAGCCTGATTTGTTGCCCTACTACAACAAGGCACAATCACTTCGACAAAAGTTTGACATCTGTCACATCACCCATGTAAGACCCCATTCCGAGTGACATCGATTAGTGTTAATTAAGTGGTGTTTTAGTTCTAAGTGTGTTTATGTGTTTTGCTTAAGTTGGAATTAGAATAACTTTTGGTATAGCTTTGGGGGATTTTGAGTGCCTATGTGACTAGTGGGGCCCTTTAGGGGTTCCTTTTATGACTTTGCACTTATTTGAGGGTTTATCTGAGATTCTTGTGTTTATTGTTATAATCCCGTTTTACTTGTCTTGTTAATCCCTACAACATTTATGTTGATCCCGTGCCCGTTCGAGACCCCAAAACCCGACTCTCCTAGCATTGAGGGCAAAACAGTCATTTTACACCAAATCTATACCTGAAAATTGATATTCCCGAAACCTGCGAAACATATACTTTTTGGAAACTAGATATTTCAACGATCACTTTTCTCTTCTTCGTCGAAATTCGTTCGAAGCCCCGATAAACATGATTTCAGCACATGAATAATTCTAGTGGTGGGACCCAACCCCATTTTTGTATATAAGGAGGACTCCTCTCCCTTTTTCCCTTTCCTAGCTCAACTCCAATCTTCATCTAGGGTTTTCCCTTTTCCCCCTCTTCTCTTACTTTTCTGTCGCGACCCCGGAACGGATCCCGGGCCCGCGATGTGTTGTTGATTGATGATTGTTATGTTTTCCCACAGGTTCCCGCAGTGAGGATTCCCGAAGCACGCGGAATCTGTCTCACACGATCAAGTTTGCGGAAGCGTGTAACAAAATTCACATCACGATGAGCACCAATAAATATTTAGGTGCTCTAACAAATAATAACAAAACATAGTATCAAAAGAAAGGAGTTAACACGGCATTCCCATTAGAATTCAAGTTAAGAGACGAACACGACAGAAGTTAAGTTTAGTTGCATCCCATAAGAGGCCAACAGAGGCCAATACAATTCTCAAAACAAAAAGGGAACCCCATGACAAAATTGGCGAAACTCAAGAACCTGCCCGACGTCTAGTTGACATCGTCGAGCTGCCACTCTCTAACAGGGGTTGGCTCACAAGCCTCCTTCTGACGCTCCTCCTCAAAGGCAACGTTTCTTGCACCTGGGCACCAACAAGCAAGGATCAAACACAACGGTTTGGCAGGTAATCAATTTAGGCATGAGCATACTAATAGAAATGTTTAAGAAAATATATAAAGACATGACTAAGGTACATTTCAAGATACGATCAAAGCTAGCATGAATACTTATTATATCATGAATAGTTACAATCCACAAAGAGCGCATCCTTTCTCTATCATATATATAATGAAAAGAGGAAGCACGCACGACAAGCACGATATACATAATTTAATCACGACACGATTCCCACATAAGGGGATTTCCGGCCGCGGAACCGGACACGCACGATGTGTAATAAATACACGACCAGTCTGCAGACAGTCCACATGTTTAAGGACCCCCAGACAGTGGATCAAACTGAAAGGGCAGTCCAAGCTCAGTGGTGTTCACTTAGATTCACGAATGCACAAAACACGCGGAACACGGTCTAAACATGTCGAGATAAAAAGGGGGAAATCACTTAACAAAACACGACAAGCACGACTAGCAAAAGGCATAATTAATATGCATAACACGTTTAAGAAGTGATCCCCTTTTTCTTGAAACAAATCTTCAAAACGAGCTTGTACTTAAAACTTTCAAGACGAGTACACGATGATATTCATCGGGTCAAAACCAAAACACGAATACAAAGCCTGACAAGCACAGGTAAGGACCTTTGGCTGATCTTTGTGTACTTGAACCCAAATGTTGGGAATAGAAATAGAATTGGTGCCCGGGAAGGTTCAGAGATATCTCGGGTTCGAGTACACAATATCAGGCTAAAGGTCACTTAACATGTTCTAGTTTTCATTCTTGCAAAACTTCTTCAAAACAAGCACATTGTCAATTTCGGTCAGCTTGCGGTCAGCTAGCGACTAGCCGAGATGGGACCTGGCGGCTAGCCGTAAGCTGACCGTAGGGCTGACCGCTGAAAACCCAGATCAGATACAGCTCTCTGGAAAAGGAACCGCAATAATTTCGGTTGGCTTACGGTTAGCCGAAGTGGAAACTGGTGGTTAGCCGTAAGCTGATTGCAGGGCTGACCGCTGAACCCTGATGCAAAAGTCAGCTACTGGAAAAGGAACCGCCGAACTCGGTCAGCTCACGGTTAGCCGAAGTGGGGATTTCGGCTAGCCGCCAGCCGACCGACGGCTGACCGAAACTGCACGGGCAGTGCAGTTCAGTTCAGATTTTCACATTTTCTTCTTCCCTTCTTCTTGTTTCTCATTCCACCTGCACTCCCTGAGCCTCCATGCTCTCCAAGGGATAAAATACACATTTCTCACAATTCCAAACATCCAATCCAAGGAAAACGAGATCATGAAGTTTATAAACAAATTCATATGCACAATTTCTAAAACAACAATGTAATCAAAATCACACATGCACATTGAGCCTGTAGAGATTACTTACCTTGTCCAAATGCTAAACAATCCTCAAGCACTTCACTCAAGCTATTCCACACTACAAGAATCCCAAGGGAAATCCACTCAAACTCAACCAAAAATGGAAACAAAGAACCCATTTTACAAAAGGGTTTGTAAACATGAAAAACAAGATCTTTAATAACCAAAAAGACTTCATGAAAAGTATGGGTTGAAGCTCTTACCTAGAGAAGGTCAAACAAGAGAGAATGAAGACAATGGAGAGCTTGCTCACTTCTAACTTTCAAGAAAATGACATCAATGAGAAGCTTGAGATGAGAGGAAGAAGATGATGGCCTTAGAATTCCATTTGGATGCTCCTAGCTTGATCATTCAAGAGAAATAGGATGGAGGGAAAAGCTTTCTCCTCTTGGTTGCTCTAGGGTTTGGGTTGAGAGAATGAAAAGAGTGAAAGGAGAAGATGGTTGACTGAAACCCTAGCAAATGGGCCCAATGAACTTGAATCTTGAGATGACAAAAACACGATCTTGCGGGCCTCGAATGACTTCGACGAAGAAGGATATAACGATCCTCGAAATATCTAGTTTCCAAAAAGTATAATTTTGACATGGTTTTGAGATCTCAGAAATTGTGTCCAGATTTGTGTAAAAAGACCACTTTACCCTTTTTGGGCCAGAACTTGGGTTTTTGGGCTGAAAACATGCATGGGCTGAAAACGAAAGTTGTAACACATAGTAAAATAATTCAAAAGAAATCGAAATCACAAACACACGGAAACCAATACGATCTTCCCAAGCTTACACATGCACTCAGGCCTTCCTGAGTGTGTCTAACTAATACCAAACGTTCTCGCAATTCCCAAAGCTATGTCCAAGACTAAAACTAATTATTTCTAACCCAACGATAACTAAACTCACTTAGGACTAAACACACACTAATCGCACACTAATCGAGTTGGTCTGGGTCGGGGTCAAACATTTTCCATGTCCAAATCTCTACCAAACCTTGCACAAATGGAGAAATGCTTGTTTCACTCTCTCCCTCTCTATAAGACCCCGACCCGAGTGAACCCGATTAGTACTGATTAAGTTACGTGTTAGTGCTAAGCTTGATTAGTGATTTTGGCTAAGTTGGGTTTGGAATAGCTTTGATTCTAGTTTTGAACTACTTTGAATGCTTTGGTAACTAGTAGGGCCCTTTGGGGGTTCCTTTTCATGACTTTGCATGCGCTCGAGGATTTATCGGAGATTTTTGTATTCATGGTTTTAATCCCGTTTTATTGGTATTGTTATTTCATTCAACTTTCGTGTTGATCCCGTGTCCATTTGAGATCCCGAAACCCGATTGCATGGCCTGGAGGGCAAAACAGTCATTGTACACTAAATCTGTACCCAAAACTTGATATTCCCGAAACCGTGAAACATGTACTTTTTGGAAACTAGATATTTCGACGATCATTTCTTCCTTCTTCTTCGAATTCATCCGAGGTCCCGAATGAGATGATTTCAGCCATCCAAGTTCCTTTAGTAGTGGGACCCAATTCATTGTTAACAAAAGGGAAACCATTATCCCATTCATCTCATTCTTCTTGTTCCAGCACCACTTTTGAACCTAGGGTTTTCTCTTGCTTTTCTTTTCTTCTCCTTGCTTCCCCATCTCTAATCCACGCCAATCTTGCACAACTTGAGAAATGGAACTCATTACCCTCTTCCTCATCTAGCAAGCTTCATCTTGATACCTTGTGTAGAGGAATCCATCAACCTTGAGACTCCCTTGGAGATAGCTCTTTTCATTTGAAGGTCATCCAAGTAAGTAACCCTCCCCATCTCCTAGATTAGTGTTCCTCTAGCTCTTGATAAGCTCCATTTGCATTATTGGAAGGTTTCCTTGTTATTTCATTGTTTGACCACTTTAGGGTTTGTTGTTTGGGGTTTTGCTCATAGTTGGATTCCTTGCTTGGAAGACTTGTTAGAGCTTGAGTTACTTGATTTGAAGACATAAGGCAAGTGAATGATTGGGTGTTTTATGTTTTAAATGGTTTGGTGAAGCATTTATGGATTTCCATGTTTTCATTAATATGCTTATAGTTGAAATAAATGTTCTTGATGGAGTATTAAAAGATGCATTTATGGTCTTAGAGAAGTGTTTGTTCATAGCAATTAATATTTTCATGTTTTGTCTTGAATGTGCTTATTGTGTGAAATGGTTTCCTCCCCTCTTTGCTTGTATGGAATGTGATATGGATGGAGGAGAATGGGATGGTTAGGGTTTGAAATTTGAGGCCATTTGAATGGAGATTTGTACTCCTTATTTGATGTATGAAAGTGGTTAAGAAGGGTTGTGAAAAGGAAGAGTTAATATGGAGCTGAACTGGTCCGAATTCAGGTTCTGGACAGTTCGCTCGAGCGACCATGATAGTTCGCTCGAGCGACCTGTCCAGGAAAGGGTTCGGAGCATTCCAGTAGCTTGATCGCTCGAGCGGACATCCCAGAACTCATTCCAGAGAGTTGTTCGTTCGAACACATTTAAATATTCGCTCGACCCAATGAGTTCGTTCGAGCGACTTATAATTCGCTCGAGCGGACCCACCCAGACACCCGTTCCAGCGAGCGATGCGGTTCGTCTAGCATAGGCTATGTTTGGGACAATGTTCAACTGTTTCAATGTTTGGATCTATTCTCTGGGAACCCCTCTATGTCAAGGAGATTTATTAAGCATTGTATGGGACCATTTGAGGAAGAAACCATATCACCAAGGTTTCATTCGAAGTTTTGAAACTTCAAGGTGCATAAGGAGCCCGGAATGTCTTCAAATTCGAAGAGTACCAAGTCTTTATTAAAATCGACATACGGGACCCCTATTCACTTAAATAGATCTTGAAACCAGTATTTTAACCGAGATTGTTATAATTCAGTGGTTCACTTCATTCCAAGATTATACTATATGATTTGTTTTCCCGAAAGCATGATAGTTACACTAGTAACAATTATTTGTCCCGAAATGTATTGCCCGACATGAATTGACAGTGTGCCCTTGAGCACCCCCGTCTTACTCGTTTATTTATTTTACTTGATTTACTTGCTTATGTCTCGATTTGCTATTTGTCCTATGAGTCGGCATCACTAAGCTTGGATACCTGGTCGGTTTGATCCACCGACTTGGAGATCCCTCTCCCGTCCCGCCAGCTGCAGTTTGGATCCCGATGCCCGGTCTATTACCGTGGTCCCGTCCCGATACCCGGTTTGCTACCGTGGTCCCGTCCCGTATATTTATATTGTATATATGATTTGCGTTGAATCTCCTCACCTTGAGTGACTGAGATCAACGTCCCGTTATACTGTTGTCACTTTAGTGACAGAGGATTTAGCTCTATGTGACTGTCATCTTGTTAGTTCCCGATTCCTTGGTTACCTGATATGTTTTATCTTATTTACTTGTTTTCTAACAAATGAATTATCTACTTTATGAGAGCTCTTGTTTAAACAGATTTCTATGCTTTTCAAGGTATTTCCTTTATTATTATACGTTGTTGTATCTTTTCATTCTCTTGCCAGACCGTCGTGTCTGACCCATTTGCTTTGGTACTCAGGTCCCGTTGCCGGTTTCCTTGAGGAGGACCAGGAGGAGGCGGTAGGTGAGCCGCAACCTCTAGTCTAGTGGCGTGCTGACGATGTCATGTAGACATCGGGTTGCTAAGAGAGGCGTAACATTTTGAGGGGAACTATTTAACCATTCATTGGGTTATTGTTTTGTTTATATTGGCCTTTGTTGGCCTCTATTTTTGGGAAATGTAATTAAATGTTAATTGTACAAACTTTAACTTACCTTTGGGAAACATGCTATAGAACGTTGCTCATTCTGATACAGTATTTTATATTTGATGTTAATGCTTTCATGACTGGAGATAGTCTAACTATTTGATTTGCTACATGCTTCCGCACTTAAAAGAAATATTCATTGACAGTTGTGATATCCTCACCGCGGACACCTGTGGGAAATTAAATAAATAAATATATGTATGTCATCATATAAACGGGTGTGTGTTTAATGTCCCGATCCCGGATTAGTCCTTCGGGCCCGGTCCGGGGTCGCGACACTCTCTTTGAGAACTATCCATTGATACTATTTGTAGAAGAAGATACCCATTCCAAGACCTCCTTTTGAGCTAACCTAGCAATTTAAAGAACTCTCATGTAAGTAATCATTCCCCTCTTTTAATATTGTGTTCTCCTAGCCTAAGGGAATCTCCATCTCTATTATTGAAGCTTCTTCCTCCCCATTCCATGTTTTGACTCTTTTAGGGTTTTGTTTTGGGGTTTTTTCTTGTAGCCTGGACCTTTGGCTTGGAAATCTTGATTAGAGCTTGGATTGCTTGATTAAGGCAAGTGGATGAAATGATAGTTTGAGCATTTTATGGTTTTATGAGAAATGTACGTGTTTTATCATTCTTATTCATGTTTATTAACTTGCATTGATTTAAAATAAATGCTCATTAAAGAGTTTTGCTAACTCATTTATTGCAATGGAAAGGTGATTTATAGTCCTTCATTTATATCTTGATTTTAGCAAATGAATCCTTCTGTATGGTGGTTTCCTTTTCTCTTTCTCTTATGATGGAATAAGGTGAAGAAGATGGAGATTTGATGAATGTTTATGGATGTCCCTATGGTGTTTTAGATGATGTTTGAAGGGATTTTTTAGCCTCCCATTTTGATGTAGAAATGAGGCTCAGAGGGTATTGTAAAAAGAGGAAAAATAGGAAGAGCAGATTGTCTCGGAACCAGTTTTTGGACAGTTCGCTCGAGCGAACTTGACAGGTCACTCGAGCGAAGTGTCCAGAAAAGGGTTCGAACCATTCCAGAGGACAGTTCGCTCAAGCGAACCCTCCCAGAACTCATTCTAGAAAATGGTTAGCTCGAGCGCACGAATTGTTCACTCGAGCCAACCCGAACTGGACGAGTTCGCTCGAGCGAACCCGATTTCGCTCGAGCGAACCCTCCCAGAAGACCATTCCAGAGACCACCTCGCTCGAGCGAACTCTACGGTTCGCTCGAGCGATTTGCTCTGTCGGTCAAGGGCTATGTTTGGGACAATGATGAATTATTTAAACATTTTGGGAATATTCATCAAGAACCCATCTATGTCAGGGAGATTTACTAGGCAATGTATGAGGCCATTTGATAAAGAAACCACATCACGAAGATTTCATTTGAAGTTTTGAGAATCCTAGGGTTTATAAGGAGCCCGGAATGTCCCCAAACTCAAAGAGTACCAAGTTGTTATTAAATCGACATACGGGACCCCTATTCACTTTAAACAAATCTTGAACCTTGATACTTGTCTTGAGATTTCGAAAGTTCATTTGTATTTAATTATTCCCGAATTTCTTATGCATTCCCGAAAATATTGAAATTGAAATTATAGCATTTTGCTAGTCCCGATAAGCATGCCCAGATTGATATGACAGTTGTGCCTTTGAGCACCCTTGTCTCGTTTATTTATGTACTTGCACTTGATGTATTTCATACATGTTTTGATCTTGTCATTTGACCTATGAGTCGGCACCACTAAGCTTGGATAACCCTGTTGGTCCGATCCACTGACTTGGAGATCCCCCTCTTGTCCCGCCAGCTGCAGTTTGGATCCCGCTACCCGATTATTACCGTGGTCTTGTCCCGATACCCCGGATTGCTACTGTGGTTCCTGATGCCTGACTCGCTACCGTGGTCATGTCCCGTATATTATATGTATATGTATATATTTCGTTGTTTCTCCTCACCTCGTGTGACTGAGATCAATGCCTTGATATTGCTCTGTCACTTCGGTGGTAGAGGACTTAGCTCCGTGTGGTTGCCATCTTCCTCGTTTCCCGTTTCCTTGGTTACCTTTACATGTTTTACAACGCATACTTGTATTTGAATAAATGATTCATCTCTTTCATGAAAATTATTATTTAAACAGGTTTTAAATGCTTTTGAAGGTAAATTCATTTATTGTTATATTGTTATGTCTCTTTGCCCATTTGCCAAACCGTCGTGTTTGACCCACTCTTTGGTACTCAGGTCCGGACATTGTCTACCCCGAGGCGGAGCTTGAGGACGCGGTTGGTGAACCACAACGCCTAGTTGAGTGGCATGTTGATGATGTCATTTAGACATTTGACTGCTTTGAGAGACATAACATTTCAATTTGATTTGCTACACGCTTCCGCACTTAACAGAAATATTTATGTTGCTGTGATATCCTCACCGTGGACACCTGTGGGAAATTAAATAAATAAATGTACACACCATAATTAGTCCCGATCCCGGACTAGGACCTCGATAATCCGGTCCGGAGTCGCGACAGAGCGGGACGTGTTTCAAGCAATTAAAAGAAACTAGAAATCCTAAGGACGTGGCGAGGATTCGTTAGACTCTTCGTTAGCTAGTATCATGTGAGCAATGTGTGACCCTTTATTTGATTATTATGTGCTAACAACTTGTTTTGCAGCATCATGTCACCTTGTAAGAGACCTATAAATGGCAACCCCTCCGCAAGTAATAATGATCACACAGGACCTGTTGAGGATGACAGGGTTGATAACAATATGCCAAATCAATTTCAACAGATGATGCAGGCAATGCTTGACCAACAACGTCAGGCCAATGAGAACCAGGCTAGATTGCAAGAGCAAATGTTGAAGAGAGAGAGGAAGATCATTTTAGGGAATTGGCAGAAATGCAGAGGCAATTGTTAGAAGTATTACAGAGAAGACCCGAACCGGTTCAAGCTCAACCCGCCATCGTCATCAATCAGAGGGAACATGACCCAAACGCTTTTTTTGAGTGCTTTCGGAAGAAAGCTCCAAAGGAATTCCTGGGCATAGAGGATCCATTAACTGCAGACGACTGGCTAGAGCATACTGAGAACATCTTTGAGATCTTCCAATGCACTGAAGGAGACAAAGTGAAACTTGCATCATCTCTCTTTAACGGTACAACAGACATTTGGTGGAAAACGGTTAGAGATGAATACAAGACAATACAGGACTATGGCAGATGCAGTGGCTCGGGCAAATTCCAAGAGGCAGTTTCATGATAAATATGTACCCACCCACATCAAAAGGCAGAAGGCAATGGAATTCCAGCAGCTTGTGCAAAGGAATATGACAGTCCTTGAATACCTCACAAAGTTTGAGAGATTGTCTACATATGCTCTGGAATTGGTGGACACGGTGAAGAAGAAAATTGCAAAGTTCCTAGAGGGACTTAACCCCATCATTAAGAGAGACGCCACGGGCGTAATGCCACCTATTACCTTCGAGGAAGCTGTCAAAAGAGCCTACAAGTTTGAGATTTTTCATAACAAGATCCTTAGCGTTCAAGGGAAAGGACAAGCTCATCAACAGAACTACCAGCACAAGAATATCAGAACAAGAAGCAGAGGACAAAACAGAGTGCTCAGAGTCCATTGGTTTGTACCCACTGTGGGAAGAACCATGAAAGTACATAGTGCCATACACTGACAGGAGCGTGCTTCAGATGTGGTTCCATGAACCATCAGATGAGAGACTGTCCAAGGCAGAATAGACAGAATCAGCAGCATTAAGGGGCACAATGTCCAGCACCACCACAGAATGCAATCGTTGTTCAGAATCAGGCAAGGCCACTTCAGCAACAGGCACCACAACAACAACATAGACCACAACAACAGCAACATGCCCGTCAACAGGGACAGAACCAGAATCAGCATGCACCACAACAGAATAGAAACGTCCAGCAAGGCAGGCCACATCATGCTCAGAATAAGCCACAACAGCGAGGACAAATTTATGCGGTTAATAGAGCTGATGCAGAAGCAGCAGGCAATGACGCGGAAGGCACACTCCTTGTTTGTGGGATTAAAGCTAGGATTTTATTTGACCCTGACTCTACACACTCATTTGTATCCCATGAATTTTATGAGCTGATTGATATGCATGCTAGAGAACTTGAGTTCATTTTGACTGTGGCAACCCCAGTAGGTAAACAAGTTATTTGTAGAACCTTTTACCCTAGTTGTGCAGTTCAGATAGAAGTGGTTTTAACCACAGAACTCATTTTATTGGAGATGCATGATTATGATGTCATCCTAGGGATGGATTGGCTGGCAGGGTACCATACCACAATGGATTGTTTCCATAAGACCCTTACCTTCAAGCTAGTAAAGACACCATCAGGAGTGTTGTTTCAGGGAGAGGAGAAATCCTCGTACGGGGTTTGTCTAGTATTGAAGGCTGATAGACTATTGAAAAGTGGATGTGAAGCATATTTGGCGTTTATCACGGAGGATAAACGGTCCCAAGGGGTGGAGGAGATCCCAATTGTTTGGAAATTCCCGGATGTTTTTCCAAACGAGATTCCAGGATTACCACCCATCAGAGAGATTGATTTCACTATTGAGTTGTTACTAGGGACCGCTCTGATATCTATTGCACCATATGATATGGCTCCAACAGAATTGGGATAATTAAAGATTCAGTTGCAAGAATTGTTAGACAAAGGTTTTGTGAGACCGAGCATTTCACCATGGGGAGCTCCAGTCTTATTTGTCAAGAAGAAGGATGGTTCGATGAGGATGTGTATAGATTACAAGAGATTGAATCAAGTGACCATCAAGAACAAATATCCATTGCCAAGGATAGATGAGTTGTTTGATTAGTTACAAGGTGCTTCATACTTTTCAAAGATCGACTTGAGATCCGGTTATCATCAACTGAGAGTCAGAGAATCTAATGTGTTGAAAACAGCTTTCTGGACAGGATATGACCACTATGAGTTCCTAGTGATGCCATTTGGGTTAACCAATGTACCGGCAGTGTTCACTGCATTGATGAACAAGATATTCACACAGTATTTGGATCAGTTTGTGGTAGTATTCATAGATGACATTTTGGTGTACTCTAAGACCAAAGAAGAGCAGGAAGAGCACTTGAGGATAGCACTGCAACTCTTGAAAGAGAACTGTATGCGAAGCTCAACAAGTGTGAATTTTGGTTCGAGCAAGTAGCATTTTTGGGGCACATCATCTCCAAGGAAGGATTATCAGTAGATCCATCTAAGATTGAAGCAGTAGTGAAGTGGGAAAGACCGAAGAATGTGACAGAAATTAGAAGTTTTCTGGGATTGGCAGGATATTACCGGAGGTTTGTACATGTATTTTCGTTGATTGCGTCACCTTTGACGAAGTTGATAAGGAAGAATGTACCATATGTGTGGATAGATCAATGTGAAAATAGTTTCCAAGAGCTGAAGAAGAGATTGAATACAGCACCAGTCCTTACTTTACCATCTGGAAGCGGCGGTTTCACCATTTTTACCGATGCTTCGAATGTTGGGCTTGGTTGCATGTTGATGCAAGAGGGAAAAGTTGTTGCATATGGATCCCGGCAGTTGAAAGATCATGAGAAGAACTATGCCACCCACGATCTTGAATTAGTAGCGGTCGTCTTTGCATTGAAAATGAGGAGACATTACCTCTATGTGTTAGATTGTGTGGTCTCAATCCATCAGTTGATGTAATAAATTGATTAATTTCTTTATTTATCAATAAAATCATGCTTTCCTTTCATGGGATGAATGGTGTTTATTACTTAATGCACATGACCAATACATATGATATAATGGTTCATGAGATGAACCGGGTCCCATTATTATATTAGATGTGATATATGTATATGGATGAGATCCACATACGGGAGACATGTGTCACAAATCTTATACTTAAAATATCTTCACAACCAGTGATGAGACTGAGCATCTCATCTGATAAGGTTGCAGCACTTTGATCACTATGAGATAGTGTGATTTGTCTCGATCATCAGAATGTAGATTTTGGATTATAGTGCTGGTACATTGGATGTATTGAAGGACCATGAGAAGCACCTTATGAAATACTGTCTCGATTTAAGGATTGCTCTCATAATTTCCTAGCAATAGGCTCTCAATCCTAAGACATTGATGAACTCAAGTTTTTGTCTATTCATTTGCTTTGAGTCACCAATGAGTGAGGCCAACTGTAGGTCAACACCTCGGTGTCTTGCGTACGTGGTAGTAGGACTGTGAGAACATACAATGATCGAGATGGAATCTATCTACATTATCCCCTTGTGCCAATTAATGGATTTATCATTAGTAAGTGCGCACCCATCTTGATTAAGAGTTAATTGGATGGTACTGATGATTACTGTGATTAATTGGGGGCTCAAGGATAATAAGATGTGGATCTAGGAATGGATGAGACAGATTTATTCCAATTGATCGATGGATATTGATAGAGGGGCCTACTTGTTTCCCTAGTGGTCCCCACGCTAGCCCAAGATATTAGAAAGTTACTGATCTTACTTGAACTCTAAAAGGAAGGAATTAGAAAGTTACTATTTCTATTTGAAGTAGGACATCTAATAGTGGTAATAGTAAGCTACTAATTTGTGTGGAAGTATGACTTTTAATGCAATTAGTAAGAGAGTCTTAAGAGGAGATTTGAGGGCTATAAATAAGGGAAGAAAACCCCTTGGACGTCCCACTCTATGATACACATCCAAAACTCCTCAAGTGCAAGAGTTGCACATCTCTTCTCTTCTTCTCTCTCTTCTAGTTTCCTTAGAGTTTCTAGTAGGGTTTTCTCTTGGAGATCCCACCCATCTTCTTGAGAAAAGAGATCTGATAGAGGGTCATAGCATGGAAGACAACAAGGTCTTGGAGATATCTAATTTCTTCAAGAAGAGTTCTTGATCAAATTGATTGTCTTCTCCTCCATTAGAGCACTACCGGGATCCAAAGGTATAATATGTTTCTCCTCTTGTGTTAGTTTATTTTGTTGCATGTAGTTGCTGATTTCTATCTTCTAGATAGGTTATATTACTGTACATGATTGATGAGAAGGAGGGATTGCATCCTGCATTGGGTTATAGCCTTTTGGATAGTTGATCCCTGAGTCAAGTGGGTCAAAAAGTTTTGAAAACATATCCACGAGGCCCACCTACTTCCAACACTATGGAGAGAAGTTCGAAGTCCACTCTGATCACCGCAGCTTGCAGTACTTGTTTTCATAGAAGGAATTGAACATGAGGCAGAGAAGATGGATGGAATATATCAAAGATTACGATTTTCCAATCGAGTACCACCCGGGGAAAGCTAATGTAGTTGCCGATGCCTTGAGCAAAAAATCAATAGGCTTGGCAAGTCTAAGTGGCACTTGTATTTTTGAGCAATTTGAAGAATTGAGTATAGATCTATAGCCACTAAGGAAGGGTGTTTTGTCAGCTAAAATGTCAGTGTCAGAGCCTTCCTTCATTCAGAAGATCAAGGATAGTCAGTTGCAAGATCCAAAGTTGGCCAAGATTTTAAAGCACATAGCGGAACGTCCTGACTTCCGTATTGTTGATGGAGTTTTGTACTACCGTGACCGTCTATGTGTACCCAATATTGAAGATTTGAGGAATGACATTATGACCGAGGCTCATAGTGCGAAGTATTCAATGCATCCAGGCAGTACGAATTTGTATTAGAATTTGAAGGGCAGATTTTGGTGGAACAATATGAAGAGAGCGATTGCAGCGTTTGTCTCCCGTTGCATGACTTGTCAGTTGATTAAGGCAGAACATCAGAAGCCTCCAGGATTGTTACAGCCGTTAGAGATCTCGGAATGGAAATGGGAGCACATTGCTATGGATTTTATTTCGGGACTACCGAGGACCAGCAGAGGCAACGATGCGATATGGGTCATTATGGACCGTCTTTCCAAGTCAGCTCACTTCATTCCTATGAGGACAGGGAAAAAGATGCATATGCTACCCTTGGCAGAGTTGTTTGTCAATGAGATTGTCAGTCAACATGGATAGCCAGTTTCTATCACAACGGACAGAGACAGCAGATTCGTCTCGAGGTTCTGGAAGACATTACATGAGTGTATGGGTACTGTTAGGGATTTTTTGTTTTGCAATTTGATGGATGCATTAACATTTTAATCATCATTTGATTTTCACACATGCATTGATTTAGAATATCTTGAAATCTTGATTTTCACATGCATTGGTTTTAAGACTTTTAGAAATCATGTTTCATGCATATTTGGTTTTAGATCTTGGATGCATTTAAATTTGAAAAGAAATTTTTTTTAATCAAGCAAGCCATTGGTTTTAAAGTTTCGAATAATTTTTGGCTTTTTATGTTTCATGTTTTAACACTTAGAATGATTTAAAACATGTTTCTAAGCTTGATTTAATGGCCCAAAAATTCCCAACCAAAATTACTTTAAAAAACACATTTTTGGGAAAACAGGACTTATACTGGCGGCCAAAACCACTTTTACCGCGCGGTCTCTGGCCCCCGCTAAAAGCGGTTTTTCAAACGGCTATATTTATAACCATTGAGTACCCGGTCGACCGGGCAAGGGTCCAGGTCGACCGGGGACTAGCCGTTGGGCACTTTTTGGGTATAAAATGAAGCTCATTCCTTTGCCAAAGTTTGCAACATCTAAGCCATCCTTGAGGTGTTTGGAGACAAGGAAAAGAGGAATGAACTAAGAGAGATCAAGGGGTCATTTGGAAGGCTAAAGCTTGGATTAATGAAGTTAAATCTCTAAGTATGCTTTACCTTTCTTAATCATATGTTAGATGCTTTGTTTAAATCTTTGGTAAATGATTTTTAACATGTTAACTATGATGTGTTGAATCCATTCTTCATTTAATCTTTGATCTAAGTTGGATTGGATTCTTCACCTTGATTTCAAACCAAGTTGTTTTAAAATCTTCTTTAATCATGCTTAGCCAAAATCTTTGATTTCTTTTATAGCATGATTCATTTACTTGGTTGAATCTTTATTTGTTATTTTCATTCATTTAAACCTTAGTTAAATTTGTTTAGTTTTGAAAACAACATTGCACATGCATCACATGTTTAGAGCTAATTAATTTCATACAACTTGTGAGCCTTTGATTTTCATATCATTAACAAGTTTGTATCCATACATGTGATTTGCATTTCACTTCAATCAAAATCTTTTATGTGCCTTAAACTTTTAAATGCTTTGAGCATATATTGATAGATCTTTCTTTTTAAACTTGATTGAAGTTATCACACACACACATCATGAGCATACATCTTTGCATTCATTTAGTGTTTGTGTGAGTTAGTGTTTCACTTTCATATCCGCCTATTTTAGAGGCAAATATATTGAGCTTTAATTGTATCTCTTAAAGTGTTTGTGTAGACACTACATTGAGAGAAAATCTTTTTATTGTAAAGGTTATTGCTTAGCCTAAGAAAAGCATTAGTGTAGAGGTTATTGCTTAGCCTTGGAAAAGCATCTTGTAAAGGTTATTACTTAGCCTAGAAAAGCACATTGAGAGGTTGTTGTTTAGCCCAGAAAAACAACATTGTAAAGGTTATTGCTTAGCCTATTGAAAAGCATAGATAGTGGAAATCCGGTGGGGTGATTGGATTACAAGCCGGTAGTGGATGTAGGCATTGAGGCCGAACCACTATAAATCATTGTGTGATGGTGAATGCGTTGTGGTGATTCTTTTTAGCTTCCGCATTTTGTTTGATAATCATCACTTATGACTAGTTTAATTTAAAGAAATTAAAATTGGTCTAAATTGGTCACATAATAGTAGCTCACCCTATTCAACCCCCCTGTGAGAACCCGACCCCTAATCTCTTGGATTAGTGTTATTTTATTTGTGGATTAGTTTCTTTTAGTGGGATTAGTATTTGTTGGGCTGAGTTTGTGAGCTAGAATGGTTTTTCTCTAGTTTTGGGGAATTTTGAGAGCCTTTGTGATTAGTGGGACCCTTTGGGGGTTCTTGTAGTGACTTTGCGCGTGATTGGGAGGTTATTCGAAATTCCCGATAATTCTTGTTTTAGCCTCATTTGACTTATTTTGCTAACCTCTACAACTTTCGTGTTCACTCCGTACCCATTCGAAGCTCCGAAAATCAGTTTTTCCAGCCCGGAGGGCAAAACAGTCTTTTCACACCAAATCTGTACCCAAAACTTAATATTCCCGAAACCCGCGAAACATACACTTTTTGGAAACTAGATATCTCGACGATCATTTCTTCCTTCTTCGTCGAATCCATCCGAGGTCCCGAATTAGATGATTTCAGCCAAACTAGTCCCTTAAGTTGTGGGACCCAAACCTCACTTGTTAACAAAAGAGAACCCACCTCCTTCATTCATTTCATTCTCCATTTTTCCAGCACAGCCAGCTGAACCTAGGGTTCCTTGTGCTTCTCTTCTTCTTCTTGCTTCTTCATCTCCAAGCCACACCAAGAGTTCATCAATCAAGAAATGAAGATCATCAACCTCTTCCTCATCTTGCAAGCTTCACCTTGATACCATTCTTGGAGAAATCTTCCCATATTGAGACCTTCCTTGAGCTTGTTCTTCTCATTTGAAGGTCATCCAAGTAAGTGTTCTTCTTCATCTTCTAGATTGTGGATCTTGAGCTTGAGAGGTGATTAGGAGCTTGATTTGCTTGATTAGAGTCAAAGGCAAGTGGATGATTGGATCGTTTTGATTATTAACATGTTTTGTGAGAAAAATCTTGTTTCATTAAGGGTTTTGGTGATTTTAGTAGTTGTCTTTACTATGATTAATATTGATTTCGAAATGTGCTTATTGATGAGTTTATTTCCCTCTTGTTCATGCTTGGAAAATGTATGCATCATATTGTCAAGGTTTCAAATGGTTTCACATGAATGAGTTTTCTCCACCTTGAGATTTGTTGTGAATGGAAAGAATGGAAAGGGAGAAACTTGAAATGAGGAGCTCTTTAGCTCATATTATTGCCTTGGAAACATGTATTTTAGTCCTCTTGTTTATAGTTCTATGTGATTGTTTAAGGGTTGGAAAAGAAAGGAAAAAGGAAAGAAGAAAAATCAAGTGTTCCCCGGACCTGCACGCCCAGGTCCGATCGATCGGATTGTCTTTAACTGGGAGGCTTTGATATTGTTTTTTTTTTGGAAACCTTTGGGCTTTCTATGAGTCCTAGGGGTATATACCTTAGTGTTGAGACTAATTGTGCCTTAATCTAAAGTCTCCAAGACTAGGGAACTAAAAGAAAGAATGGTGATGATCTAGGCACTAATTCTTGGTTTTAGGTGGGACCCTGGCTACCCTTTTTGGACTGTTTGGACCATGGGTGAGAATGTCTTGAGCCGACACGCCTCACGGTTGGTTCGGTGGCATCGAAGTTCAATCCATTTCAATCTTGAACGGGATGGAACGACGCGATATCTTCTTTATATCTAAACACAAGTCTTTCCCTTGGTTATCGCAAATTCTATTCCTTTCGGTGACTGAATAGGTTGCTTGATGTTTCCGGATTAATGTCATGCCTAGGATGGACCGTTTATAATCTTGATTTTTGCTATTGTAACATCTAGTACTACCCATAAGCTCATTTTAAGTTTTGAAAATAGTAAAAGTGCATAAGGAGCCCGGAATGTCTTCAAACTCAAGGAGTACCAAGTAAATTATTATAATCGACATACGGGACCCCTATTCACTTAAATAGATCTTGAAATCAATATTCTTCCCGAAATGGTATAGTGCATTATATTTCTTCATTTCCAAGATTTGCATTACATGACTTGTTCTCCCGAAAGCATTGAAGTTACTCTAGTAACAGTTATTTGTCCCGAAGTGCATTGCACCACATGATATGTCAGTGTGCCCTTGAGCACCCCCGTCTTGCCCGTTTGATTATGTATTGGTACTTGGTTTACTGCATATGTCTCGATTGTATTTGACCTATGAGTCGGCACCACTAAGCTTGGATAACCTTATTGGTCTGATCCACCGACTTGGAGATCCCCCTCTTGTCCCGCCAGCTGCAGTTTGGATCCCGCTACCCGGTTATTACCTTGGTCTTGTCCTGATACCGCAGATTGCTACGGTGGTCCCCGATGCCCGGCTCGCTACCGTGGTCATGTATAGTATATGTATATGCATTCGTGAGATCCACTGTTTCTCCTCACCTCGAGTGACTGAGATCAGTGCCTAGTATATGTATATGTATTTATATGAGATCCCCTGTTTCTCCTCACCTCGAGTGACTAAGATCAGGGCCTAGTTATTGCTCTATCGCTTTAGTGATAGAGGACTTAGCTTCGTGTGGTTGCCATCTTGCCAGTTCCCGATTCCTTGGATACCCGACATGTTTTATATTGCTTACTTGCTTTCCGATAAATGATTCGTTTCCTTTATGAAAGTTGTTATTTAAACAAGTGTTAATATTCTCCAATGTAAATTCAGTTATTATTATATTGTCTTCTGTTCTTTGTACCTGCGCATGTTTTAAATGAATGCCGGTTGGGCGAATACCCATGCTTTTACATATGTTTCAAACGATCGATGGTTTTACTAGATTTATGTGATTACACATGTTTTAAATGAATACCCGAATTGTTAAATATCCGTGCTTTGTTTTAAATGACATTTGGCTTGTGAGATTCCTATGTTTATACCTGTTTTAAATGATTACCCGATTGTTAAATATCCATGCTTTGAAATATGTTTCAAATGACACTTGTTTGCCAGATCCCTACGTTTATACCTGTTTTAAACGATACCCGGTTTGTTAAATATCCATGCGTTGAAATATGTTTAAACACTAGTTTTGTCAGATTTCTTTGGTTACACCTGTTTAAATGAACACTAGTTTTGTCAGATTTCTTTGGTTACACCTGTTTAAATGAACACCCGGTTTGTTAAATATCCGTATTTTTACATATGTTTCAAATGGACATTGGTTTTGCCAGACTGCTATGAATACCTGGTTTGTTGTATACTTATGTTTTTACCTAAGTCTCAAATGAACGTTTGTCTTGTCAAACCACTATATTTATACATGTATTAGACGAACACCCGATTGTCAAATATCTATGATTATAGATGATGTAAATGAACACATGTTTTATTAGATCTTCATGTTTTACCCATGCTTGAAACGAATACATGTTTTGCCCGAGATCCACGATTTTGCACCCGTTTAATTATATGCAGCATTTGATTGAATAGCATGATTTATCATATGTTTTATTCTTCAGTATATTATTATCTTTTCATCCACCTGCCAGACCGTCGTGTCTGACCCACTACTTTTGGTACTCAGGTTCAGATTTCTTCGTCCCGAGTTGAGTGCTTTTGTTGGCTGTGAAGCCATGTTTTGCAGGTTGTTTTGTCGGCTATGTCATGTAGACATTGAGCTTGACATCGGAGCTACGTCATATTTGGGGTAGTGTTTATAGCTTATTGTTGCATGGCTTTTATTAGCCTTTTTCTTGGGATTCTTAATTAATGTACATTGATAATTGTAACTTGAACATATTTGGGAATGTAATATCCTGTTACTGTCAGCTCTGTATTTTGTTGTGATGGTTTACTCCAGTCTGATATGATTCTTGATATGATAGCTATATGCTAAAGGTTGAGTGCGATGCGGAATCTGATGGCCACGGACTCCGGGTCGCAACACCACGAAAGCTTCCTCAAAATATTCAGAATGTGTTGTCTTCACACACGCGGATCCTGGGAGAAAAATATATTTATGCTTAATCCCATTCCCGCCCCCGAGGTTCTGGTTCGGGGCCGTGACACCCCCTCTAGGGTTAGGATCCCAGGACTTTCAGGTACGAGATTACAGTTCAACACGGATTATCACCCGCAGACAGATGGCCAGTCAGAGAGGACTATTCAGACTCTTGAGGATATGCTTCGTGCTTGTGTATTGGATTTCAAGACTCAATGGGATGAGACTCTACCGTTGTGTGAGTTTGCTTACAACAATAGTTACCACTTGAGCATTGGGATAGCGCCTTTTGAGGCTTTGTATGGCAGAAGGTGTAGGACACCCGTGTGTTGGGAAGAGGTTGGAATTCGCAGTTTCCATGGACCGACCATAGTAAGTGAGACCAGTGACAAAGTCAAGCTAATCCAAGAACGTCTGAAAGTAGCCCGGAGTAGACAGAAAAGCTATGCAGATTCTCACCGAAGGGATTTACAATTCAAAGAAGGAGGTAAGGTTTTCTTGAAAGTGTCACCTATGAGAGGAACATTGAAGTTTGGACAGAAGGGCAAGCTATCACAAAGATACATTGGACCGTACGACATTGTGAGCAAGATCGGTGATGTGGCTTATAGATTAGCCTTACCACCTGAGTTATCCGGTGTACACAACGTCTTTCACGTGTCTATGTTGAAGAAGTACGTCCCCGACCCTTTGCATGTACTCCGACATGAGCCTTTGGAAATTCGAGAGGATGCTACATATGTTCAAAAACCCGTTCAGATCATTGATACAAAGGAACAAGAGTTGAGGACTCAGACTATTCAATGGGAGGAAATACTTTGGCAGAACCATGGACCGGAAGAAGCAACGTGGGAACTACGAGATCAAGTGCAGAAGAAGTATCCACATCTACTGCCTGAGGTGAGTTATATTTCATTTGGTGGACCAAATGCCCTAAGGGGTGGAGGATGTCAAACCCCGTCCCGAGTGACATCGATTAGTGTTAATTAAGTGGTGTTTTAGTTCTAAGCGTGTTTTGGGTAAGTTGGGATTAGAATAGCTTTTGATATAGCTTTGGGGAATTTTGAGTGCCTTTGTCACTAGTGGGGCCCTTTGGAGGTTCCTTTTATGACTTTGCGCTTATTTGGGGGTTTATCTAAGATTCTTGTGTTTATTGATATAATCCCGTTTTACTTGTCTTGTTAATCCCTACAACATTTATGTTGATCCCGTGCCCATTCGAGACCCCAAAACCCGACTCTCCTAGCATTGAGGGAAAACAGTCATTTTACACCAAATATGTACCTGAAAATTGATATTTTCGAAACCCGTGAAACATATACTTTTTAGAAACTAGATATTTCGACGATCATTTTTCTCTTCTTCGTTGAATTCGTTCGAAGCCCCGATAAACATGATTTCAGCCCATGAATAATTCTAGTGGTCCCAACCCCATTTTTGTATATAAGGAGGACTCCTCTCCCTTTTTCCCTTTCCTAGCTCAACTCCAATCTTCATCTAGGGTTTTCCCTTTCCCCCCTCTTCTCTTACTTTTCCATGTCCAAATCTCTACCAAACCTTGCACAAATGGAGAAATGCTTGTTTCACTCTCTCCCTCTCTTTGAGAACTATCCATTGATACTATTTGTAGAAGAAGATACCCATTCCAAGACCTCCTTTTGAGCTAACCTAGCAATTTGAAGAACTCTCATGTAAGTAATCATTCCCCTCTTTTAATATTGTGTTCTCCTAGCCTAAGGGAATCTCCATCTCTATTATTGAAGCTTCTTCCTCCCCATTCCATGTTCTGACTCTTTTAGGGTTTTGTTTTGGGGTTTTTTTTCTTGTAGCCTGGACCTTTGGCTTGGAAATCTTGATTAGAGCTTGGATTGCTTGATTAAGGCAAGTTGATGAAATGATAGTTTGAGCATTTTATGGTTTTATGAGAAATGTACGTGTTTTATCATTCTTATTCATGTTTATTAACTTGCATTGATTTAAAATAAATGCTCATTAAAGAGTTTTGTTAACTCATTTATTGCAATGGAAAGGTGATTTATAGTCCTTCATTTATATCTTGATTTTAGCAAATGAATCCTTGTGTATGGTGGTTTCCTTTTCTCTTTCTCTTATGATGGAATAAGCACTACACCAAAACAGGGTTTTTACGGCGCGCATTTTGCGCCGTAAACCAAGTTTCACGGCGCAAAGCATCGTGCAGTAAAAGCTCCAGCCGTAAAAGGGTATGTGTATTAACGACGCGAATTTGCGGGCCGTAACAAACTCAAATGTACGCCGTAAGTGAGGTTTGCTATGACTTTCAGAACATATTCACGACGCTAAACGAATGTCGTTAATGAAGGTCTTTTACAACGCGTTGGGAGGGTCGTTAAAGAGTTGGTTACTTTTAGCTTCCGATGCACATGACACGCCGTAAAAACGTATTAGAATATGTAATATTGACGTGCACGCGCACGCCGTAAATTAATTTTGTAAATCGTTGTTACGGCGTGTAGGCGTAGGCCGTAAATGGGTTTCTAGAACGAATTTACGGCGTCCAAAGAGGGCCGCAAAAGGATTGGAAAGATCTAATATATGGCGTGCATCGTGCGCCGTGATTGTATTTTTTTTTTTAAAACAAAAAAATTGAATGTAAACCATTAATATCCTGTTAAATTGAAACTAAATTCAACCAATACAAAACAGCTGTGCCCATACATGAATGAAATCTATTAAACTTTGTAGTTCTCTTTCAACCTAAAGTGAAGAAACGAAATCAATATTTCAACATATCAATGTTACCAATACAATTTTAGAAACAAAAGCCTTAGTATTTGTTCTTAATACAACAAAAGTGAACCACAAAAAAAAAACTCCTGAGAAAGATACCCATGAAGCTGGAACTAAAATTGTGTCCTTCCAATACTTATCAGCAAAATCTGCACAAACAAACAAAATTTGACAGAATCGTTACTCCAATATTAAGTAGAACATAACTTCGCCACCCCAAATAATTTTTAAATGTTAAAAGAGATATAGAGATGTAGTAGTAGTGTAGATTTCTATCAGAATTGTTTTATTTGTAGACAAGAATGATGGGGCTCACAGAGACATTACTAGGCCCCAAAAATCAATTCAGAGTTGATTGAAATGAAATCTCTACATATAACATACCTGAAAAGTGTGAACCACTTTCATATATTATATATGTATGTGATTGCCCATCAACGACTCAAACCAGTTTACATTCCAGAAAGAAAAAGTGAAAGCAAGGTTTAAAAATCCAAGTAACATGTAAATCAACTCATCAAGTCATCGGTATTGCATAAACAAGTACATCATTGTCAAACTACTTATCAGCTGGAGGTAACTGCCACAAAATCAAATGGAAATATATCTTAGGTGCATTGACAATAGAAAGCAGCATAAATTGGTCACAAGTAAAACAGAAATAAAACCAACAACTAAAATTGAGATTAAACTAAAAGCCAATATCATCTCAGCTAAAATTGTGATTACACTAGAAGCCTATATCATCTTAGCCAATTTTTTCTAACATCATACACAAAGAATTACAGTTCTGAGTACGATGCACCCATTCCATACAAGTTGCTTGTAGCACACAAGGTTCATTGATCCAGACCATCAAATTCATTAGCCACATCATGGATGTACAATCCTAAAAAATCATATTTTTCAATAAGCAACTGAAATGTATTCCAAACAAGACAGAACAAAGTAAGGTGATGCAGTCAAGAATAATCCTAAACCAATCCAGTCGGGTGCTGACCCCTCACAAATCTGACCCTTTCATGAGTCATCACCAAAACAGGAAGTTTCCAAACCATTGCACTCAGATGAAAATTTAGCCTCAAGTACCCCAAAGTTGTAGAACAACTGAATTGGTGGCAACTTCTGTTGTTCTTTGGTTAAGAACTGTGTCAAAAATGAATAGGCAGTTCACGCAAACTATGAATTATAATGTCAAAAGCTACATATTGAACCTCTTCTTGAAAGACATAACAAAAGGCATGCAACTAATTGAACTCAGATACACATACCCACAAACTCCACCAGTGCTCATATCAGACCCACCATCAAAAAGCTCTCCATTATCCGCATAAGCCGGAGCCGCCATTCTGGCAAGTTGTTGGTAGGCGATTAAATAGGCAATTGATGTCACACACAGGCCAACCCAGTTCTTCCAAGTAAAAGTAGAATGAAAAACAAGCATCCTCACCACAACATATATAGCCTGCAAATCAACATGTCAGACTACTATAACTACAATGCCTCATTAAGAAAGGCAAAAAAAAAAAAGATTTTTCCTTGTTTGCGTAGTCTCAGAGAGATAGAGAGAGAGAGGAGGGCGTTTGGAGTTGTGATTAACAAGTACAGAGGAGATGGATATATGAGATGCTTAGATATATATATATATATATGGGGGGGAGGAAAGAGAAACGGTTGTGTGACGTGGTGGGTTTTGGGAGGGGAAGATGACGTGAAAGGGTGGTAGGGATTTATCCTTATCCAAGGTGGGGGAGATCTTTACCATTGATAATTGGGGTGTAGAATGCAGATTACCATGTAGGTTGGGAACTGTTTGTCAGTTTTGCCAAGGCTGGCTTGGTTGGCTCTGCCAGCTCAGGTTCACTTTCATATCTCGTGGTTCAAAGCACTCGATGATGAGAATTACATACGGAAAATGGCCAAAGGGAAAGTTATGAGGAGTTGAGGACTACGGAAAGGGTCAGTGTCGAGAATGTCATGATCCTAAAAAGTGCATGCAGTGTGGAAAGGTGGATCAAAGGAATATGTTCAATTCATGTCCAAATTTGTGTGATTTTTTTTCTCTCGCAATGTTTTAAGAAAAAGAGGAATTATTAGGTGAGACATTTGAAACATCCAAGTGTGTGATAGGTGTGGGACTCTTTGATGATCAAATCCACCCGCATCATGTCCTATTGTGTAGGTGTAAGGTCAATTTTCACCTTACAATGATGAAAATCTTTTTTCACCCGCATCATTATGTTTACATTGTTTACAGTTCTTGCCTAATCTTTGTACTATTGTGTACTGATGTCAAGTTTTTTTAGTGATTATTGAATTTGTTGAATATGACCAAAATCTATTAAGTAGAAGTACATCTGCACGATAGAGAGTAGTGTTTTATGGACAAAATTTGGCCCCTTCTTTTTGAGATTTTTATCAATCTACCATTTCATTTATGTATTTTTCTTTTTTTCGGGTTTTTTTTTTCGCAGGATCTAAATGAATCGAGGTTTGAGCTACTAACTCAGATACAAGGATTGAAACCAATAAGTCTTGGAATTTCTCCTCTTATTTTTCCCCTACTTGTATTGTTGCAAATTAGGCAATAGACAAGTTCATGAAAACTCATTATTCAAACTTTAAACTAAGTTGCAGGTAACATGAGAGAGGTTTAAAAGTCCAATCCTAATTCCCACAAGCAGGTTCAAGATAATATAGACTTAAAGATTTGAAACCCAAAAACTCAATCGAAGATTTTTTACCTCTCATCTTCTAACAAGGTACGATGTACTTGATCGGCCATGCAATTGTGCTTCCCAGTACTTCATTCAGAAGAAAAGCTTCCCGAGTTGGTCGATAGAGAATCAAACTCTCATTACCCTCTACTACATGTTGCACAGAAACTTTCCAACATTCAGCACCAAGAGGAACATGATGAACAAGTGATGTAGAATCCCTTGATAGAATTTCATCGGTTGCAACAACTTTAGTTGCGTCGAGCCAACTTAGCAATTTGCATCTTGAGCTCCCCTGATTGGAATTGCAAACACCTGTCTGTTCTTTTTGCTTACTTTGTGTTGTCCCATGAACAGAATTCTGCATTGCACTTGGAGGTTCAATTCTGTTGCTTTGTGACATGTAGTCGTCGGCAGAATGTTGAACACTTCCATTATCTTTTTGCTGTAATCAACTTATATTCAGCTCAACGAATAAATAGAAAAGTCTCATAATAATTAAAAGCAATATATTTGAGTACTTACTGTAGTATTTCCACCTTTCCCGACCATTGCAATGAAACTGTTCATTTGGTTTTTCAAGGTTAAAAGTTCATTTTCTAATTTATTAACTTTGTCCCTCATTTGTGTTTGACCCGCCACCTTTGAAGGTGTTGCTCCATATCCAAGCCCTCTTACTCGTCCACGTGGATCAGGACCAAGTACATTCGCAACAACATCATCTCTAAAAGAAGAACCATTTTCTTCTGCTTTGTATTTCTTGACTTGTTGCTGTATTTGTAAAACCATAAGTGTACATCAAATTAAGAGAAAGAAACACAAACATAATGAGGGCAAAAGTAGTAGAATACCAAAGGCAACATAATGAAGCCACTGGCATCTCCTTTATGGCAAATAATTTGAGGGAGAAAGAGGACTTAAAGCCATCACCATGAAACACAAACATGGAATTTATTGAACTAAATTTATGAGGCAACCAAAAATATACCAGGGAACATGACATTTAAATCATGCCATAGAAAAGGAGGATGCATGTTATGAGTTGGAGCTTCCCTTGCCCAAACGAAGTGATGTGTATGGTCCAAACAAGAAGGAAAAAGAGGACAGATGGGTGCATACCCAACAATTGTGACTTTTGCTATGAGTGAACCTCATGTCATGTGGTTGTTTATTACACTTTATTTACAAGAAGCCATGGATGTGGAGACAAGGTAGGCATGTCAAGATGGCCCTTCAGGGACCAAATAACAGCTTGATCCATTGGGAAGCCTTCATCTCTAAAAGATCCATCACATGACAACACTACTGCCCATATGCATCAAACACCAACAGAACTGCTCACAACTCTTTTTGGTGAGCATTTTCTTGATGTATTTAGTCTAGGAAGTGGGACATGGCACATGGACAGAGCCTGAACTGAGGTCCTCCCTAATAATTTCTCCATGTAGTTACTTGTAATGTTTTTACTTTTCCAAACAGGTAGTACAAGAGAAGGTGGCACTGGGGCATGTCAAGGTGGTACCTGATTGGCTTAAGAGAAATTTTGGGTCCTCAAATTTTTCTAATCTTTCACCCTCTATTGTCTGTTTCTCATCTATCAAACATCAGGATGTTTCACAAGTCTGCTTTTGTCAGTCATATAATGGAGAAATATCACAAAAACAAAAGAATTTCAGAATAGACAAAGGAATTTTTTTTAGATCTCTTCAAAATATAGACTTCAGGTTAAATTATGTACTGCCTTGGTAAAAATAAGAGAAATTTCGAGATGCCCATTTTAAACAATGTTCTCGCTGTTCCCACTTCCTATGATTCATTGATTGAAACCAGACTGATATGGCAGATGACCAAAACGAACAGAAACCCAGACCACTTTACATGATTAAGAGAAGGAAAAATAGTTAAAACCAACTAGCTTAGTTAGTCTTGAGCTGCAGCAAAACAAAAGATGGCAATTCCATAGCAACAGATCAGGATTATTGTGTTCATTTTTCTCATATAAGAAACTGTATGTCTGTGATATCATGAAACACAAACATGGAATTTATTGAACTAAATTTATGAGGCAACCGAAAATATACCAGGGAACATGACATTTAAATCATGCCATATGAGTTTGGGCTCAGGCTTTGATGGCTTGGGTTTTGAAGGCAAGTGGGAATTGGGCTGGGAACAAGAACATGATCTGAAAAATTACTATGCTATCTTAATTTGCATCTGCCCCAACTTGTAACTAATGTAAGTGATCTCCACTATTGCCTATGAAACAAAAAAAAGGGAAAAAGAATGCTTGCTCTGTTTTGGATTTTAGGGGCATAGTATATCCTTTTACAAGAATTCAAAAAAAAAAAATTTGTATGAAGAATTCCAAATTCTCAAAATGTTGTCCCCCACATGGGACTCTAAATCCTCGTGGATCAGGCAGTATTTGAAATGCTAGAATTATGAAAATTATAAAGATTATTTGTGACATTTTAGGTGAATTTGAATGGATTGACGATGGCTCAAACTGATTTACTCCAAGTTTGCACTGATTTTTAACCAATCGGCTGTATGATTTAATCAAATTGGGACTTTTTTAACTAGTGCTTCTACTTTCAATCTAACTAGACTCACAAAGGTTAATATCTGGATTTGGTTTGATGTTTTCACTCTCATCCTTTCTCCATTCATACAAGAAACAAGATATGTAGTCCTATTTAAAATAGTCAATGATTTGTATTGCAAATATTGAATAAGGTGCCTCTAGGTCACATTCTTTCTCATCTTTCACCATCTTTATGTTAAATCTAATGGAAAAAAGAAAACAATAGAAACAAGAAATTCATGTGTTATATGATATCTTTAAATCACATTTTAAAATCTTTACTAAAAAATATCACATTTTAAACTACTTACCACTATCTCGGGATCCTCTACCTCTTCATCCTCATTATTCTTCTTCTTTCTTGCTTCATAGCCACGAATCCATACATCAGACCTTGATATTGAATCTGGTGTTTCACTTTCTTGTCTCTAGAAAAGAAAAAATATATTTGTCATGTCCACAAATTCACTTATAGTACAGATTCAATTATTTACTTACCATTTCATCCTCTAGCCGTGCAAATCCTTTGCGACTCGTTCGATGAAGTAGAGTTTGTTGTGCTCGCATCTCTTTGAACTTCTTATTTATCGCCTAGAGCACAATGACAATTTAGGGACATTGTGAGATGATCACCAATGTGCGACAAAATATAATAATATAGAGTGCTTACCAATTGGGTTGGACTGGTCCGTGTTTTGATTAAAGATAGCCAATCTTCCATGGATTCTACACTATCAGGTTTCAAGAGGGTAGCAGCGCGTTTGATGCCCACCAACTTCGCTTGGTCCAACACTTCCTTTATCAGCAAACTTCGATGATCTCTCCAATGCCTTCGTAGCTTCGCAAATGTATACTTTTTATAACATTCAACAAAACTGAACTTTTGCTACAAAAGAAAATTAAAAATTGCATTAGAAATAGATTTAAACCATACTTAAATTTGATACTTGTAGAAATATACCATTATGTGCTCCCATATTTGTGCGATAAACTCATCTGTAAGGTCGCTCCATTTCTCAAGTGTCACTGGTATTAACTCTCTTGCTGTGATTCCAAGGAAAGAAGAAAAAATTGCTGCATTCTTTCTAATCGGCTGGCCCATTTCATTGAACTCAACTTCAAGACGAGCTCCCTTTCCTTTTCCTTTGGTAAAACACAAAACTTGTGCCTTTCCTCTGGGTTTTCTATTTGTAGCATTAGGATTATTCTCACCTTGAACATCTGGGACATTAGGAACTTCAGCAGTTAGAGAATTAGAATCTCCATCCGACATCCGAAAAGGTTGATTCTCATCTTGAATGGCTACAGCTGCTGCATGTTTGTTTTGCTTGTTTCCACGCTTTGCTCTCTTCTTCGAACACTTCACATTAAGGAATTAACTTTAGAAACAAACTAATCAACAAACCAAGTCATATATCTCTAACAATGCAGACCTTATCATCCCATTGACTGTTCAAAAATTATGTTACAGTACAATCAACTATGTTGCTGTACTAGAGATGCTGAAATTGCAAAAAGAGAGAAATGTAATCAGCTGCTTAATATCCTTTTGTGGGTAATGGTGTCACATGTTATAGCATATTTATACAGAATTAACTAGGGATTTCTTGGAGAGAAAGCTGGTATTAGTCAAGGTTTGTGCGTATGAAATGTGGGGAAGATGCAGAGGAAATGGGGTTCTTCTTCCTTTTGACAAATGGTCAAACCTGACTACCTTTGCCCACGGTTTCTTGGAAGTTAAATTAATGTAATAGGAAAGCTCTTGTGTGCCACTGCACTTGGTGGTGATGGGGACAAGATGTTGTAGGGCATGCCAGTCTCTCTGTTTTTTGTTTCTTTTTTTTTTTCATTAAGTTGATGGGTTTTGTTTCTTCCCCACGTGGGTTGCAATTGCTTTCTCTTGTCAAGTCGGAATGCTTCTCTCTATTATGTGTTTTTTTTTGTATTTGTGGGCTTCCTTTGCTAGCCTGGGTTGTGGGCTCACTGTGCTTTGTACAAAAATTATGTTACAGTACAATCAGCCTTGTTGAACTTGTAACAAACAGATGAAGAGAAGGATTGGAATTAGCTTATACGACCAAGATCGGTCTGAAATGATTTAAATTAAAAGTGTGTTGCTTTCTTCAAAAATCGTAGTTCTAATTTTATTTTTTTTAAATTTGTCTAAAATTTTCCACTCTTAATGAAACACAACACAAACCTAGAAAAAAGAAAACAACCCATGACCCACTTGAAGAAATTGAGGAAGATAGAGCTTAAAACTCTTTATAATCATCAACACGAGACTATTAATCTCTTTACATCAAAAGGCCATGCAAAGCAAACAAAAGAGATTAGCAAAAACACCACATTATTGATCAATTTCACTCACACATTTCAATTAATTCCTTGAGAGAGAGAAATAAAGGCTTTTAAGATGCTGATTCAGTTTTCCTTGTCTTTCCCCGGATGTTGATTATGGGACCATAAGTCTAAAATATTATCTAGTCCAACCGATATGACCCAAAGTTTTCCTCTCCTTTTTCCTCCAAATCAGCATTCGTTGCTCGGATGTTGATCTGGGGTGGGAAGATGCAAATATGCTCACCCTCTTCATACTGCCAGTCCAGTATTCCCTGTCTTCCACTCTTCAAGTCAGCATCCCATGTTTGCGGGATTAGATGCTGGTTTGGGGTGGGAAAGGCAGTGAAAATTGCAAGCAATGCAGCGTGCAATCTGAAACTGATAATATTTGACATTATTGACTGTTCAGTGAATGGTGTTAGCTTGTTGTGGAATGCAATTTATGTTGGTTCTTCATTTGTGCTATGTGCAGTTAACTAATTCAGAGTGGGTGGTCTAAGTTTCAGTTTTAGTACTGTATGAAGTTTCTGAAATTTCCTTTGTTGTCCAAGTGTTGATCATTCAATGTTTTCCATGATGCAGATGAATCCGGCTCATCTAGATCAAGTCCTAAAAACCCCCGGACACAGATAGCAAGTCCACAAATGCTTGCATTGGGAGAATTTAAATTTAGAAAGTTATTTCTAATATTAAGCTACCTTGGGAAGTGAGTTATGTTGGTTCTGTTCAAGTGTTATTTGTACAAAGAAGCACATGATAGGGATAGAGTTTGCTAAATTTTCTTCTTCCCCTTGCTCTCTCTCCAGGAAGAGGCTTGAAGATGTACTATCGATGGAGATGATACGAAAACTAAAATGCTTGCCAATTGCAGAATTTGAGCGGGATGTTTGGAAAGCTGTTGGCTCACATTGCATTTCAAAAGAACATAGAATAAAGGTGAAATTGATATTGGACTATGCATCGGTATGGGTCCATGTGTCACAGTTTGGCACTCTTATTTTGTCTCATCTTGCACAAAACCCAGTAGATGAGATTTGTGGATTTTGCATAATGTTTATAAAAAATAAGAAAAATATTTTTAATAAAAAATAAATTGAGAAATAACAAGAAGGAAAATTTTATTCAAATCTTACTGTAAAAAGTCAAGTAAAAATATCGATATCCTCCATAGGTTTCAGAAGAATGTATAAAATATTATATCAATAAATTAAAAATAACACCAAGGAAAATTACATGCAAATTGCACTCTAAATTGTCAAAGTAAAATAAACATATATGTCAATATCTTATATATATTTTGAAAGAAAAAGCCTTAAAATTTTGTCTCTCTCACACTCCTCACACACTCCTCCATAGGCTGTATAATTAAATTCAAATAAATCCAAATCTACAAACGATGCTTACCTCACCAACAACACCCATGATTTAAGATGGTTGAACCTGCATAGCCAATTTAGTGTTTAATATCAGTATCTAACTCAAGACATAACAAAAGTATCAAATTAATGTTAATAACAGTACCAACTCATCCATGACCTCATAGTCATGTCTTTCATAATCTTTGTCCTCAAGAGTAAGGTTGGAGACATCTAATGGAGCAAATGGTATACAATCATTCCCATTAGTGTCAGACTCAGAAACTCCTCTTCGTGGTGCTTTTAGCACCACATACCAATTTGAAGTATCATCATGTCTAGAATAAAAGACTTGGTTTGCTTGTGAGGCAAATATAAACGGATCGTTCTCAAATTGATGTTGGCCTTGATGAAGGTTAACTAATGTGAAACACTCTTCAACTTTGACACCACTTCCTATATTTGCCCAATCACAATGAAAGATCGGGAGTTTAAACTTGTGATAGTCTAACAAAATTATATCTCTTATAACACCATAGAACACAATATTTCCGCTAACATGTGAGGCATCTCTTGCGCTTGATCGACACATTGTCTCTGCTTCAAGAGAAACACCAGAATTCTGTGTGCAATTCTTAACATATCTTGTGTGGAATCGATTACCATTGATGATATAACCTGAATAAGATTCCACATTTGGTTTGGGTCGACACCCTATCCACCTCACAAGGTCTGACATGTTACTAGCATCTCCAACCTTGACTTTATTTGCTAACCAAGCACTAAATGTCTCCCTATGCCTCTTTCTTAAGAGGCTTTCATTCCCATGAAGACGTCTATCAGAATGTCGAAGTTCCTATAAGTGTAATCTGAAAAAGACAAAGGTATATTTAGAAATTAAAAGTGCATCAATAGAAACAAACTAAAAATACCAAATATGTATATCTTTCATGAGAAACTTACTCTCTATACGGTTCTACTTCAGCAGTATTCTCTAGGACATATAAATGGGCAACTTCGAACATGTTAGGAGACAATTCCTTCAATTTAGCCTTACCAATTGGTCTCCCTTCTAATATATTACTATCTTCATATTCTTCATATCGGCTCTGTTGAACACCTAATTGAGCTGCTTCCTTTATGTAAGGAGCACAAAAACTTGTGCACTCTTCTGCGTTATACTTTTCAACCATACAACCTTCGGGATTGGAACGGTTTTTCACAAAACCTTTCAGTACTTTCATAAACCTAACTCAAAGTGTAAGACAAATTATTAATAGCTAACTCAAGTAGTAACTAAACCAAAGAATTGACTATATAAGACATTGGAGTCACCTTTCAAATGGGTACATCCAACGAAACTGCACTGGTCCACCTATCAGTGCTTCTTGAGCCAAGTGAATAGTAAGGTGCACCATAATGTCAAAAAATGAAGGGGGAAAAAACCTCTCAAGCATACACAAAGTCTCAGCAATTTGGTCTTCAAGTAATTCCAACTTATTTTTGTCAATCTCTCTTTGACATAAGCAGTTGAAAAAAGCACATAATCTAAAAATTGCAACCCTAGGCCCCTTGTCTAATAGTCCCCTTAATGCAACTGCCAAAACTTGTTGCATTAGCACATGACAATCATGGGACTTGAGCCCATAAATTTTACAGTCTTTTAGTGACACATGACTTGCAATATTGGAGCTATAACCATCTAGCAACCTCAACTCAGAAAGTCTTTTACAAAATACTTTTTTCTCTTTGTTTGACAACACATAAGGTGCTCTTTTGCAGCTAGAGCCGACACCATTTTCCTTCAAATGCAATGACTTTCTGATTCCCATATCTTTCAGATCTTCACGAGACTTTAAACCATCCTTTGTTTTGCCTTTAATATTCAATAGAGTGCCTATTAGACTCTTGCAAATATTTTTTTCAACATGCATGACATCCAAATTGTGCCGCAACAATAATGACTACAAAATAACCAAACAAAAAGATGTTAAATTCAATAAATAAATTTAAGAGTGAACAAGCATATTGTTCCTATACAGAAAAATAAAAAAACAAACAACATTGACTTACCTCCCAATATGGTAGTTCGAAAAAGATTGATTTCTTTTTCCATACTGATTGAGGTTCCACGACAATTTGCTCTTCGTCTTCATCCCCTCTCTTCCTGATTGATTTCTTTTTTTTATTAGCCTTCCCCCAGTCATTTTCAATAGTACTGATCACTTCAAATACTTCTGAACTAGTCAAAATACGAGGTTTTCGTCCACGTTCTTCTGTCCCATCAAACCAAGATTTCTTTACCCGAAATGGATGATTGTAAGCCAGAAATCTCCGGTGACCCATGAATACGTGCTTGTGACTGTTTGTCAACCATTTTGAGCATGTCTCAAGTCCACATATCGGACATCCTTTACTGGATTTAACAGAATACCCAGACAGATTTCCATATGCTGGAAAATCGTTTATTGTCCACATCAAAATGGCTCTCAAATTGAATGTGGATTGAGTAAACGCATCGTAAACACTTACTCCATTCACCCACAACTCTCTCAAATCATCTATAAGAGGTGCTAAGTACACATCAATGTCATTTCCTGGTTGCTTAGGCCCGGGAATGAGTAATGTCAAGATTAAATTTTCTTTTGACATGCATAACAAGGGAGAAAGATTGTATGTGACCAGAATTACAGGCCAACAACTATGTCTAGAGCTAAGATCACCAAAAGGATTGAATCCATCTGAAGAAAGGCTAAGTCTAAGATTACGAGGATCAGATGCAAATGAGGGCCACTTATCATCTATTCTATTCCATGCCAATGAGTCCACTGGATGTCGCATAATGCCATCTTGACTTTTGTTTGTGTAGTGCCAAGTCAATTGTTCACTCTTTTCTGCTGACTTAAACAATCTCCTAAATCTTGGAATAATTGGAAAATACCTCAAAACCTTTGCTGGAACTCCCTTCCTTATCAATTTGGTTCGTTCATTGATTTTCCACCGTGAAGAACCACACTTTGGACATGTCTCAAGATGCTCTAGATCTTTTCGAAACAACCAACAATCATTCTCACATGCATGTATCTTCTCATACCCTAGATCAAAAGCATTAAATAGCTTTTTGGCTGAGTATAAACTATCCGGAAGTATGTTATCGAGTGGTAGCAATTCATGAACAATCTTGAGAACATCATCAAATGCTTTGTCAGACAAACTGTGCCGAGCCTTTGCCTTGAATAACATAAGTGTTGCTGACATCTTAGTGTGTGTCGATTCTGAATATAAAGGAAGCTTTGCCTCCTCGACAAGCTTTTGAAAATCTTGGTAGCCTCTTTCATCTATATGATCCACATCATCATCTTCGAAACATGCATCTATAAACATTTTATATGATGCTGGAATTTCAGCATTTTCAGTTTCCCCTACTGTGGTTGGTTTTTCTCCATGAAAAATCCATGTGGTGTAAGTAGGATCAATTCCATAATATACTAGATGGTCGTAGACTACATTGTAATGATGGTATTTCAAGTTTAAACACCTGATGCAAGGACATTGAATCTTCTCTGGATACCCTTTCTTTTCTTGAACCTTATCTACAAACTTTCGTGCTCCCTCTCGATATGCTTCTGATGGTCTAAAATAAAGAAAACCCAAGTTTTTTACTAATTAGATCCTAAATAGGTATGGGACATCAAATATTTTATAGTGCAGGGCTTTGGAATTCACCTTGGTAGATGAATCCATTCTTTATCCATAATGGATGATTGTCTTACATTGACAATGCTGTGAAACTATGCAGGTGCAATCTATCAATTTCAGAAACATGGAATTAGACTCAAAGGGTATTGTAAAGCATGCATTTGAGAGTGTTGTTGCAAAGAGAGCTTGCCTTAGGAGTAGAAGAGGATGCTCTGCTTGGGTTCAAAGCTTCCAATCGCCTTTTTAGTTCCTCAAGTCGTGTAAACTGACTGCTACTGCTTTCTTGAACCTATTTACAATAATAGAGTATCATAAAACCATATGCCGAATAACATCACTAAAATTTCCATATGGGAAGTCTTTTTCTCTCCCTCATGTTATCAGTTATCACTATTTCCATACAGACATCACATATATGGAGTTCATACAGGCAAGACATAGTTTGGACTTTATATATGTGCAACATGTACACTGAAAAGCTGCTCATAACTTAAAGAAAAAAAAAAGAAAAAAAAGAAACAGAACACCTAGTTTGGTCCTTCTATTTTTATGTTGGAGTTTGTATGCTTTCGTGTTGCTCCGTGATCAGATGCCATACATAATTTTGTGCCTTGCATTAGGTAGTGTTGGCATTGATATATTCTATTTTCTATTGTTTCCATGCAGGGCAAACTGCAGAGCCATCAAGATCTTTCTTCTCCTTGCAGGAGCAGATATCTGAACTCCTAGCAATGGCTAAGGTAACATACAGGAGCAAGCCAATCTCATACTGGATCTTGCTGGTTCTAAGCAGTAGTGCAATGCTCATTACATTTCCTGCTTCTTCCCTCCTATCCCGTCTCTACTTTGCTAATGGGGGAAAGAGCAAGTGGATTATTTCATGGGTAGCTATGGCTGGGTGGCCTCTAACTGCCCTTTTTTAATTCCTTTATATATCATGGGTAAAAGGACACCCACTCCCATCACTCGCAGTCTCGCTATTTGTTATGCAGCATTGGGTTTCCTAAGTGCTGTTGATAACCTGATGTATGCCTGGGCATATGCGTATCTTCCTGCATCAACCGCTTCATTACTTGCATCATCATCACTTGTTTTTTCTGCGCTTTTTGGATACATTATCATGAAAAACAAATTGATGGCTTCTACTATAAATGCCATTGTTGTCATTACTGCTTCAGTAGTTATTATTGCATTAGATTCAAATTCGGACCGATTCAGCAACATCAGTAATGGGTAGTATATCATGGGTTTTGTCTGGGACATTCTAGGATTTGCTTTACATGGTCTCATCTTTGCACTGTCTGAGCTAGTTTTTCTTAAGATACTAGGAAAAAGATCTTTTCATGTGGTATTGGAACAACAGCTCATGGTCTCGTTGTTTGCCTTTCTTTTTACCACAATCGGGGTTCTTGTGAATAAGGACTTTCAAGCGATGAAGTCGGAAGCTAGCAGTTTCAAGCATGGAGAAGTAGCATACTACATGGTTTTATTGTGGGGTGCAATTACTTTTCAGCTGGGAGTTTTAGGAGGCACTGCTACACTTTTTCTGGCTTCAACTGTGCTGGCTGGTGTTCTTAATGCAGTCAGAGTACCTCTCACCAGTATTGTTGCAGTTATCCTATTTCATGATACCATCAGTGGTTTCAAGATCCTTTCACTAATCCTTACTGTTTGGGGATTTGGATCTTACATTATTAGCCATTCGTCCGTGAGTAAAGCCTCCTAATGCTCGGCTTTTGAGTTCCCTTTTGGTTCCATGCTATGTTTTCTAATACGCAGTGCTCATGCATTCATTCATACAATGCTCATATGGACAACGAAAGGATTAGTGAATAAAACAGTGGCAGTAAATATACAATGCTCATATTTATTGTCTACATGTAAATAAAACAATGGCAGTAATATATAGATTAAACCTCACATCTCCCTATCTTTCTCTTTTCAGATTCAAAGTGAACAAAAGAAAGAAAAAGTAAAAAAAAAAAAAGGCGATGAGGGGGTCGGTGGTCCACTGGGCAAAGAGGGGGAGGAAAGAAATCAGAAAGAATGAGAGAAAGAAACAGAGAGAGAGTGAAATGGATGGGTGCCCAGTCACGTTGCTAGGAAGAGTGAATGAGGAGGAAATAAAGAAAGGAAGAAAGAGAGAATAGAAAATCAGATGGGAGATGAGATGAATGAGTGGAGAAAGGAGAGGGAAATGAAAGAGAGGGCTGCTGAGAGCGTGGAATGAGAAAGGGGAAAGGGAGATAAGGGAGAAAGATAAGGAAGAAAGAAAGAAGAGGAGGAGGAAAAGGCGGCTGCGCAGGGCAGAGGAGAGGAGAGGAACAGGGGAGGAAGAAGAGAAGAGAGGAAGAGAGAGAGAACCGAGGGAGAGAGGGAGTGGTGCGCAGGTGGGCGCAGGGCGGAACAGAGGAGGAACGGGGGAGGAAGAAGAGAAGAGAGGGAGAGAGAGAGAGAGAGAGAACCGAGGGAGCGAGGCAGTGGTGTGCAGGTGGGCGCTGCAGCAAGCGCAGGCGAGGGGAGACAGGGGAGGAAGATGAGAGGAAGGGAGGGAGAAGAGCAGACAGAGAGGAAATAGAGTGATGGGGAACGAGGGAGAGAGAGAACAGAGAAGAAAGAGAGAGGAGAGGGGGAATGGTGTGTGAGTGCAGGAAGAGGGAGGGGTCTACCTGGTGCAGGGGAGGGGTCCGCGGCGCGAGGAGGAAGATAAGGCGTCCGGGGGCTGTTGCGAGCTCTTGGCGATGCTGCTGTGGTCGTCGTGCAGTGGAGAGGGAGGGAGAGATAGAGGAGATGGGCTCTGGAGAGGGCGATGGAGGCGGGAGAGAGAAATGGGTGAGGAGAGAGAACGAAATGAGTGAGCAGAGGGAGAGGGCGATGGAGGCCGGAGAGAAAGAAATGAGAGAGGAGAGAGAACGAAACGAGGGAAACAGGAATTTCGAGAGGAGAGAACGAACGCGGGAAATAAGAATTTCGCTGGCGGGAGAGAAGTAAAAACCTTGACCTTTTGCATGTGAAAAAAAAACGCCGAGAATACATTCGACGTCCTTTGCCAGCGAGAGCGAAAATATCGGTTAGCATATATATATATATATATATTACGGTGTGCAATGGAGGCCGTAAAAAGGTATTCATTTATGACCCGCATAGATCCTGCCGTAATTGACACTCATTTACGACGCGAGACACGCACGCCGTTAAAAAGAGTAAAAAAAGAATTTTTACGACCCGCATTTCAGGCACGCCGTAATTTTATATCATTTAAGGCGTGCACCTGATGCAAGCCGTAATTTGCACGCCGTGAAAACCCTGTTTTGGTGTAGTGAAGGTGAAGAAGATGGAGATTTGATGAATGTTTATGGATGTCCCTATGGTGTTTTAGATGATGTTTGAAGGGAGTTTTGAGCCTCCCATTTTGATGTAGAAATGAGGCTCAAAGGGTATTGTAAGAAGAGGAAAAAGAGGAAGAGCAGAATGTCCCGGAACCAGTTTCTAGATAGTTCGCTTGAGCGAAATGACACGTCGCTCGAGCGAAGTGTCCAGAAAAGGGTTCGAAGCATTCTAGAGGACAGTTTGCTTGAGCGAACCTGATTTCGCTCGAGTGAACCCTCCCAGAACTCATTCCAGAAAGTGGTTAGCTCGAGCACATGGATTATTCGCTCGAGCCAACCCGAACTGTACGAGTTCGCTCGAGCGAACCCTCCCAGAAGACCATTCTAGAGACCACCTCGCTCGAGCGAACTCTACGGTTCGCTCGAGCGATGTGCTCTGTCGATCAAGTGATATGTTTGGGACAATGATGAATTGTTTAAACGTTTTGGGAATATTCATTGAGAACCCCTCTATGTCTGGGAGATTTACAAGGCAATGTATGAGGCCATTTGAGAAAGAAACCACATCACGAAGATTTCATTTGAAGTTTTGAGAATCCTAAGGTTTACAAGGAGCCCGGAATGTCCCCAAACTCAAAGAGTACCAAGTTGTTATTAAATCGACATACGGGACCCCTATTCACCTTAAACAAATTTTGAACCTTGATACTTGTCTTGAGATTTTGAAAGTTCATTTGTATTTAATTATTCCCGAATTTCTTATGCATTCCCGAAAATATTGAAATTGAAATTGTAGCATTTTGCTAGTCCCGATAAGCATGCTTGGATTGATATGACAATTGTGCCTTTGAGCACCCCCGTCCCGTTTATTTATGTACTTGCACTTGATGTATTTCATACATGTTTTGATCTTGTCACTTGACTTATGAGTCAGCACCACTAAGCTTGGATAACCCTGTTGGTCTGATCCACTGACTTGGAGATCCGCTAGCGACCATTGGGATTTTTCCCTTTCCGGTCGCCGTTTCTCAGGCCATTTTTTTATCTTTTTTTTCTGTATTTTTCTTGACATTTTTCCTCATTTATTTGCTTGATTCTCGTAAATAAAATATGACAGGAAGTCATGCAAATCGGAGCACAAAGTTTCCTATTTTCTGGTAGAGTCGAAGACTTTGTAGCCGATTTTCTGTCAAGAGTCAAAACTAGGTGAAACAATGTCAGAATGACCCGAAATTTGAGGTGAATCCTCCTGAGTAGTTGATAGCACCAACCATGGGCTTTTATTTAAGTTTTGAAGCAGTGTGGGGATCCGTCGCCAGTAGACTTGATTTTACCGCGAGGAAGATGCCGCACTTTAATGTTCGGTCAATCGATGTCCGATTGTCCTGAAATTTGATAGGGAGCCTATTGGAGTCATTTTGAGACGATCCATTAACTCCGATTTGGATGTCATGGTCCCAGGAAGCTCCACCACCGAGAGGCTTGATTTTGTTTCGGAGCGTCAAAGTCGGGTCAAATGTTGTTGGAATGACCTGAAATTTGACGTGCAGCCCTTTGGAAGCATGTTGAAGCCACCAATATGTTCTGTTTGATGAGTGATCGCCTCGGTGATTCTCGCCGCCGAGAGGCTTGATTTTACTGCTCAAGGGTTGATGGGGGGTCAAACGTTGTCGGTTTGACTTGAAATTTGACATGGAACCTTTTGGGGGTATTTTGGAACCATCCGTAGACTCCGATCGAAGTTTTGATGTCCTCGACAATGTTGCTACCAGGGGCGCCTGTTCAGTTGCTAAAGGAGTGAAGTTAAGTCAAATGATGCCGAAATGGTCTGAAACTTCAGGTGGACCCCTCTTTTGGCTGTCTTGAAAAATCTTGCAGTTTTTATCTAATTCTGACAATATTTGACGCTTAAAGTGGCATTACCTGTTTGTGGTAGGATACGGCTTCATGTGGCTTCTTGATGTTGAGGAGCCAGGGTGACTTTTTTTAGTGTGTCAACAAATGCCCCCTCGAGGTACAGTGACGAGTTGCATTAATGTCGAAGTAGATGTGCCTCGAAGAGAAATTTGAATGAGAGCTTTTGACTTGACCAAGAGCCTTTGATTAGTTTTTTTTTTTTTTTTGGTAAAGTAGCCTTTTGAGTTTCCAAGGGGATTTTATGGTAGTGAGAGGGATCATGTACCATCTAAAGGCAATGTTTTGAAAATGACATGAGGAATTTGGATTTGGGTTTTGGATTTTGGGTTTTTGGGATTTCCTTTTGACCTTGTGAACTAAGGGCTGTATGTGGCGCATTAAGCAGTCAAGAGGGTTTTATGGTTTTTTTTTTACCTTGTGACCTAAGGAGCTATACGTGACAAGTTAGGGGGTCGGGTTTGATTTTTTATTTTGACCTTGTGGCCCAACAAGCTATATGTGTCAAATTGGGGGGTCAGATTTGGTTTTGACCTTGTTACCTAACAAGCTGTATGTGGCGAGCTAGGGGGTCAGGATTCGGTTTTTGGTTTCGGCCTTGTGACCTAACAAGCTATATGTGGCAAGTTAGGGGACCAGAGTTTGGCTTTTTGTGGAATGTCAATTTCAAGATTTTGGCTTAATTTGGTTCATGAGGTTGGATGGTTTGGATTTTTGGAAACTCATGAGGCTTATTCTTCTTGTTTTTTTTTTTTAATGGTTCAATCAACTCAAAAGAGGCATGGTACCATTTTGTCTGCTCTTGGTAAAGGAGATTTTTTATAGGAAGCCCTTTTTAGTGCCTAGGTGGTCACTAGCTCATATGGGCTAACCCATGGGATCTTAAGCTTTTAAAGATGGCTTAGATCTCATATGGTGTCATTTTGTAGAGAATATCTAAAAATATCTCTTGTTAGTAGAGAATATCTAAAAAATTTCTTATTTGGAGAGAATTTCTTAAGCTTCCTTATTTTTGGAAGAGATTTTCTTAAAGTATCTTTCTTTGGGAGAGAATCTTTCAAGTTTCCTCTCTTTTGGGAGAGAATTTCTCAAAGAATCTTCTTTTAGGAGAGAATATCTCAAATCTCCTTTCTTTTGGGAAAGTTACTAATTTTTAGCACTTACCTTCTAGTTTTTCTCCTTGTTTCCTCTTTTGGTTTGCTCTCCTTTATAAAAGCAAGGTGAAGTTGGATCTTTGCTTCATTACTTTCTTTTTTGCAAGAATCTTCAAGAGTGCTCCAAGGTCAAGAACTTCTCTCCTTCTTCAAGAATCTTCAAGTTCTCCTTCTTCTCCATCCATGGCTTCAAGTAAGTTTTCTTCCTTCATAAGAAACTCCATGTAGAAGTAGAAAAAGTCTCTTTCTTTTCTTTTCTTTTCTTTTTTTTTCTTTTTTTTTTTTTGAAGAAATTTCTCTCTTTTCTCTCTGTTTTTTTTTTTGTTTTTGTTTTCCCTCTTTTTGCTCACCATGATAATGAGGTTTATGCAATTCAAGATGTTCATGCATTTTTTTTAATGCATCAAGATAGCAAGCTAGAGTCTCTAGGTCAAGCCAACATGATTTTTGACTTGGACAAAGTTTGATCGGTTTTGACCAAATTGGGTTGGAGTTGGTCAAACTTTGGTTAAGGTTTTCCTAGCATCTAATGCATGATGATTTTCTTTGATGCATGATTTTTAGTAAATTAATTTGGGAAGCATGATGATGCATTCCTGGAAATCGTTTGCAAGTTTTGAGATTTGGAGCTCGCAGCAATGTTGAGCCCTTCTTCAAGCTTGTGGAGATTTGAGAAGACTGACTTGATCTCGCAGCAATGTCTGAGTTCAAGTCTTCTTTGAGAATGCTCCTTTGACTATGAGCTCGCAATGATGTTGAGCTCATCTTCAAGCTTCCTATCTTTTTTGGGGTGTTTCCCTTCTCTTCGAAATTGCCTTGGAACCATGCCAAAATTTCGCCAGAATTTTTTTAGCAAAATTCTGTCACTTTGGTTATGATTGATTCTTTTCTTTTCCATCCTTTGCAGGTAGTTCCTCCAGAATGAACAAGGGCAAAGAGCTTGTTACTGATGCACCTCGCCGGTCTACCAGGTCTCCTAATGTGGCCGTACAACAGGCCTAGGAGAAGGTCCAGTTTGTGGAGAGAAACTTGGAAGAGTGCGACTCCCTCAACCGTGATGAGATGAGACATCGATTAATCGCTCTCAAGGATGAGGAATTTTACAAGATTATGGTAAGCAATCGTCCTTGGGTCATGGACGATCAGAGCATTGTGCCTAAGCCTACCTTCTTCTTTGGCGATGCAGTCTCTGACGACCTGACGTACCAAAGAAGGTGCTTTCAGTTCTCTTACACGACAGATGGTGAGGAGAGAACTATTTCTACCTAGTCGACCCTTGATCGCACTATCTCGATCATGAGCCTTTCTCCCACATGCCCTAAGAGGGAAGATCCTCTGAGTTGGGTGAAGAGGACTAATGTGATCAAGACCGGGGTTTTTGTTGGTGGCCCTTCCAAATATGCAAAGAAGTTGCCTGTCCGCATGGACATGCTGATGCCAACCAGCGCTACCAAGGTTCTGATCATCCATCGGTCGATTTGAGACCAGTGGGCCTTGGCATTTTTCAGGGTGACGACAGCAATTGGGTGAAACCCTCCGGGCTTCATGGCAGTTTCAGCGCTGACTCAAGCTGGGAGTCATGGACTGATCACATCCTGTAGGTTGGAGGGGCCATTCTGAAGGAGGCCGAGATCTTCGACGCAGTTCGCACTTTTCAGCAAACCGTGGTTTTCTCTGATGAAGCCTTCATGGCCATGTTGGAGTCATTCCTTCCATCATTTTGATGAGATTTGTAAATCGCCTTTTACGGCAAATAAAATCGTCTTTCACGACAAACAAAAAAAAACCTTGTCTCTTTTCTTAAATATATGTGTAATGGAAAGTTTGAAAAAAGATTGATTTCCTTTCTACTTGAGAAGGTGGATCTCCAGATCACCATTTCTAAATTCCAAGTTGAATAGAAAATCTGGCATACCCGTACAAAAATGTTAATACTCGCCTTTCTCCCCTTCTTCCCTCCATTCGGCCTTTTCAGCGACCCCGGGGACGGATGGGGGAGGAATGGAAGAATCGGGTCCATCAAGTTGGCGCACCCGGTGGGACTCATTCATTTGAGAACGTCATGCTTGGATTCTTTGGCCCCTCTTTAGTCGGTCGCCTATGTTTAATCTTGCATCTAAAAAAAAAAAAAAACATGTGATGGGATTTTTTGGAAATGTTTATCCTGAATTTATTTCCACTCTTTCTCATTTCAAAAAAAAATCTGATTTTTTTCTTTCTTGAATTCATTTTTGAAAAACTTTAATCATTTCCTTTCCGAACTTGATAGCTCACAAAAATGTTTGTAGCTATTGTTCATTAGGGGGATGGGTCATTGTTGTTCTTTGATGAGTCCGATAAGGATTTTCAAAAGAAAAGAGTCTAATCTCAAACTCTAAAAAAAAAAATTTAGTTTTCTCTCTTTTGGATTCAATTTAGAGAAACTTTGGTTTCTTCCCTTTCGGACAATGGCTCGCGGAAATCGTTTATAGCCAGCGTTTGGATTGGGAGAGGCCATTCGCTCTCTTTGATAGGTCCATTAGAGATCCTTCAAGAAAAGTTTTCAAAAAAAAAAAAAAAACAACACTAAAGTTACACCAGTTGCGTTCTTTGACCAAAGTGGATCTAAGAAAAGCCTTGTCCAGAGTGTGGAGACAGCTAGACTGTTCGAGGCAAGGGTCCTCCAAACGGGTTCATTAAGTAATCCTACCCTTACCTAGGGGCTGATCTATCTACTAAGGTTTCATAAGACCGAATTGGAAACCTATGTGTTCCTTTCAGAAAAAAAAAACAAAAAATTTCAAAAAAAAGAAAAGCTTTTCAAAAAAAAAAATCGTCATTTTTGGGTTTACATCTGAGAAATCTTGGTTTCTTCCTTTTCGGACAAAAGCTCGCGGAAATCGCTTGCAGCTTACGTTCGGATTGCGTTCGGATCGCGGAAATCTTCTCTCTTTTGCGAATCCAATTTTGACCTTTCAAAAAATCTCATCTTGTGTCCATTCCAAAGATGCGATTTGCAACATTTGTGCCTAGCGGTGCTAATACGCTCTTCCGGGTCTACTGTATTCGCGACCGACACATTTGTATCTCCAACCTTATATCATCTTACCTTGAGTGAGCCTCGTTTCTCGGTAATTTGAATTAAGGTTTACAATTGCTTCTAGCAGTCACTGGAACGCTCGCTTTGAGCCTCCTGTACTTGCGTTCAGAACAATTTTATCCTCTATGGCTTTTTGCCTTCTTCACCTCGGTTGGACTGGGCCATGTTCCCTTGAGCGATTTGAAAAGACAAAACTATAGTTCTTTCCCATTTATGATCACTATATTCTTGTGATTACTAATGGATGTGGTCTTGTTTCAGAAGTTTTCCAAAACTAACAATGGCAGCTTCATTAACCATCACTTTCGATGAGATTAAGTACCATCTCATGCTCCAAGAGAAGCAGAACGAGCGCACTCATAAGCGCCATACTAGATGCCGAAGCGTCACCTCCCTTGGCAAATCTCAGAACACCGGGTCGACCTCTACTCCCCGGACTATCATCTTCAGGTCGCTGGGACCGTTCCCACTTCCCGTAGAGGAAACCGCACCTGCTAAGAAGCAAAAGATCGCCCCGTAACGTGTCACTGCCATGAAACCAAGGGCGAACACAAAGAAGCCCGAAGCCCGTGGCAACCCCGCGAAGCCTCAACCTGCAAAGAACCAGGTCTACCCTAAGACTTGGTCCCCAAGACCTTCACCAAAACAAAGGAGGTCCCGAACATCTGCAAAGCCAATATACTTGACCCTTCTCAAGGAGAACCAGTTCTATCCTCTTGCCTACATGAAAGAGAAGAGACTTGTCTCTCAACTGACAAAGAAAACAGCCCACCATGAAACGGCTTACTCATACAAGTCAAAAATCAAATCATACATCATAAGGCCTCTACAAGAACCTGCCAAGGCCTGCACTCCTGCAGTTCGACCTTTATCTCAACAGGGGCCGAACTCGCAAGATTCAAAGCTTCACTACGACAGTCGAAGGACCGAGTCCAAATCCTATCTATGCCCAGCTTCAAAGAAGACAGGCTCAGCCAGAGCTGACAGAAGCTCAAATTGCCCGTCGCATACGTCGCCGCATGTCGTATCGACAAAAGAGACTAGAGAAGCAAAGGACCCAGTATCCTATCCTCCAAGTCTCCCAAAAATGGGTCGAAAAAGAAAGACCGAATCAAGTCGCTGTTGTCCATATGGTTGGCAAAACTAGAAGGCGCCAGAAGTCAGCAACTAAACTTCATATCAGACGACCGGTGACTCGCAGCGTCTCCCGAACACGAAGACATCTGGAAGAATCTTCTACTCCTTCAAGCCAAGGACAATGGAGTAATCCTTCCTCAAGCTCTTCAAAAATGAGCCCCAGCTCAGTCACCACAACGATCTCTTCGTTCGAATCGCGGAGGATGAACGTGTTGGCTACAAATTCTGAGCCACCGCGCAATCCACCTCCTGATGAAATGACCGCACGCATCCAGCAATTGGAGCAAGGTCAGCAGAGGATTGAGGCTCTGATGGAAAATCTTCTTCTTGCTTTTCAGCGTCAAGAAAATAATCAACCTCCTCCAGATAACGAGGAAAATGCAGGAGATAATGAGTCGTGCGCCCTTACCAAAAAGGACGTTGATGACATCCTTGCCAAAGCAAGAGAAGAGGATACACTAAAGGAGCATGGGATCAAGCCACCATATCCCTTATGGATGGACTCGGTCCCATTTCCTATAAAATTCAAGCATCCTACTCTCCAAACATATACGGGGAAGGGATCAGCTAGACAGCACGTCATCCACTTCAAAATACTAATAGGTGCTATCGCCAATCAAGATGCCCTCAAAATCCGTCTCTTTGCAAGTACTCTAAAAGGTACGGCCTTCGATTAATACTCCACTCTGCCAGAGGACTCCATCCAAAATTGGGTCATGCTAGAAACACACTTCCTGGCCCACTTCAAAGGTGAGGATCATCCTGTTACTATGGCACAGCTCTACAGCCTAAAATAGGGAGAGAATGAGTCAACGTATGACTTCATTCACAAGTGGAAGGTGATGGCATACAAATGTTCAGATGTACTGCCACAAGCGTCGCTAGTCGACATATGCCATAACAACATGAGAGCAAGGTTCCGCTCAAAGATTATCGGCAACAAATCAAAGAACCTGGGAGAACTCCTAAAAGCTTCTATGGAAGCTAAAACGGTGATCAAAGACCTCAACAGTCAACAGTCATCAAAGAAAGAGTCGACTACCATTACGACCTCAAAGCCAAAGAAAAAGGAGGTTCTTAATGTGCAAACCAAGTCAGCTCCTCAACAGTCAAAGAAAGCTGAAGATAAAGCTGCAAGTAAGAAACCTGAACTCTCTGATGCCTTTAGAGAACGAGTAGAGAAATAATACCCGTTCGATGAAGATGTTGAAGAAATCTTCGAGGCTCTCGTAGCAAATGGTAAACTCACCTTACCTGAGCTCAAAAGACCGGGAGATGTTGACAAAGCCAACGATCCTCGATATTGTCCCTACCACCAGATGATCTCACATCCTCTCAATCAATGCTTTGTTGTGAAGGAGAAGATCAACGAGATGTGGAAAAACGGAGTCATCACCTTTGACAAAAACTATGGTTCTGCCTCCGTCAACATGGTGTCATGTTAACAAACTTCGGAGTCACCAAAGGAGAAGATCACTACTTCCTTCAAGGTGATAAAAATGACTCAGACGTCCCAAGAGTTGGTTCCTTATCCAACATTAGACGGACAACCCATATGGGTACATCCCGATCTCCTAGAAGATGAAAATTGGGAGATCGTCAAAACAAAGCCTACCGCTCAACAGCGAAGGCAAGCCAAGAGACAACTCCGCAAGCTCAAACAACAGGAGAAAGCTCAACCAAAGCAAGAAGTCCCTGAAAAAGCAGAGACCTCTTCTACTACTTCACTGGGGGCAACAAAAGAATCCATTCTCAAAACTTCAAGGGCAGCAAGAAAATTCACCCTCGGTGATTTCATGCCACCACAGCTCAGAAATGAAACTACGCAGGGGGCATCATACTCTTACAACTCGGTAATTGGATTCTCCATGGATGGGTACCAGTCCAGTGACACCACCAGTGAGGCAGTGACACCAACGAGTGGGAGGAATCCCTTGAAACAGGAGAATACCTCTCTGACGAAGAATGGGTTCCTGAATCTCACCTTATGCCAGTAATCTGGTATAATCCCTTACAGCCCCAAGGATCCTGGTCCAATGATGAAGAAGACGAAGAGGCGGTTCAAGAAATGTTGTTGACTTAGCACTCGTTAACATTCCAGTGGAACCCAATCGTGTTGAACCACAAGGAGCAGACGAAAAAGAAGATTTGGCTCTCATGCCTGATCTTGAAGAGTATGCGAGGATCTTGCAACACCTTGCCTTAGAACAAGAGTAAGATCTTCGCGATCAAAATCCGGAGCCAAAAGTCCCTGAAAATCAACAGGTACCTCCTCCCTCAACGCCTGAAAATAGAGAAAATTGCTGGATAAATGATCCTCTCACATCCGATGATGAGCCTGACTCCCAACAGTCTATTCTGGGGGGATCTCCTATTTGGGTAACCTGCAATGCGATAACTCAAGATGATAATGCCTCTGAAGCATCATCTACCGAAGACACATACTCTCCGGCTACACCTGATAGTATATCTTCCGAAGCTACATTTTATTAGGTAACTTCCACTGAGATAACACCTTCTCAGCCTTCGTCCCCTGAAACTGTGACATCACAACTCACAGCTCTTCCGACTGATGATCCTGAAGAAACTTCAGTCGATAAAGACCTGGTCAATTGGTCCCAGATACCTGACCTCATAGGAGACGTCTGGACTGACAAATTACTCAATGAAGGAGAAAAGTTGCTGGATGTTGATCAGGACTTGTTCCCGAAAAATGCTCAATGTAACACATTCATTGAGGATGGTGACTTTGCTGCAGACGCATCTTCAGCAAATGAGAAGGATCAACCCTTAGATCCCAAGGATGATCTTCCAAATGAAGACCCTTCTCAAGAAGCTCTTGAAGTTGGTTGAGGTACCCGTTCCGGACGGGATTACAACAAAAATTACAACCAATCTTCTTCTTCTTATGTAAATCCTTCGGGAAAAGATGTTATAAATGCCCCAAGTCGCAACAATAATGAACATGCAGGCCTGAAGGAGGCTTTCAAGTACGACTTGATTGACCACTTCAAACACATACCTGCATGACTGCACATCCTGGATTTATTACGAATGTCTCCACACACTCGTGATAATCTCATTTCAGAGCTGCAAAGACTGAACGCTGATGTCGGCAAACATGCCCTACAAGTCCTACAAATAGAAATGGACTATAGGGTTAAAAAATCAAATACTTCCTCAAAGGGAGAAAATAAGAAATCCGAGGGATCAAGCATTGAATGCCTCTTGGTTCAGAAAGCAGCAAATGCAACCATCGCCTTCGATAAGGATGACCTCCTACTAGGCGAGACAAAGCACAACCGACCCTTGTACTTCACAGGGTATGTCAAAGAGATGCCAATACACAGAGTCCAGATCGACCCAGGTTCTGCACTCAACCTCATCTCTACTTCTGCACTCGAAGAGCTGGGCATTCCACCTAGCAAACTGAGTCGCACATCTATATCCATCTTTGAATATGATGGGAGCGCTCAAAGGCCTATCGGCAAAATCAGGTTCAACTTGCAGATCGGTGATCTTATCTTTGAAGCCATTGTGTATGCAAAAAGAACCCCTTCATGCTACAACATCCTTCTTGGACGCCCCTGGATACATGATAATGGTGTCGTCCCTTTAACTCTACATCAATGCATCAAGTTCATCGGCAACGACGGCTCAATGCATCGAGTGTTTACAGACAAAAAGCCCTTCAAAGGCAAAGAGTCCATTTTGCAGATGCTCAGATGTACAAAAAAGAAAAATAAGAAAAGGAGGAAGAAACAACACCCTTTGCCAAAAATCCCCAGAAAGATAACAGCAAAACTCCTCAGCAATCATTGGAAGAAAACAAACCTTCCTGCAAATATGAAGAGAGAGATCCATCTCCCTTCATTGTCTCCCTCAAATCTTCAAAGCCTTTGGTCATCACAACCAAAACAAAGAAGTCAAAACAAAGGTCTGGGGGCAAGTTTGATGTCTCCTTCGTGTCTATCATGCAAGACCCAGATTCAGAGTCAGAGCCAGAAGACAAACATCGTCAAGCCAAGCTAACACTCAACAAGTTCAGCATGCTCTACCTCCAATGGAGACACCTGCTGACGTAGAAGATCCTACGTCTTCTTCCTTCATTGTTCCGGCAACTTCAGCAGAAGAGAAGCCAATCTTCTTCCACAGATCCGAAGTGTCACGCACCCAAATCGGAACCTCGGGGGCGCGGATGTGATTAAGGATAAATATATTTTCTCCCAATATCCGCGTGTGTGAAGACAACACATTCCAACACACTCTGAATATTTTGCGAAAGCTTTCGTGGCGTTACGACCCGGAGTCTGTGGCCCTCGGATTCCACGTCGCACTCAACCACTAGCATAAAGCTATCATATCAAGAACCATATCATACTGGAATACATCGCCATAACAAAGTACGGAGCTGACAGTAACAGGATATTGTATTCCCATATATATTCAAGTTACAAATTACCAATGTGCATTAATTAAGAATCCCAAGAAAAGGCTAATAGAAGCCATATAATAACAAGCTAATAACCACTACCCAAATGTGACGCAACTCCGATGTCAAGCTCAATGTCTACATGACATAGCCAACAAAACAACCTGCAACTCATGACTCCACAGCCAACAAAAGCACTCATCTCGGAACGAAGAAGTCTGAAACTGAGTACCAAAATAGTGCGTCAGACACGACGGTCTAGCAGGCGGGTGAAAGATAATAAATGTGCTTAAAAATAAAGCATGTGATAATTCACATTATTTGATCAAAGGCTGCATATAATTAAAACGGGTGGAAAATCATGGATCTCTGACAAAACATGTATTCATTTAAAGCATGAGTAAAACAAGGAACGGAAAACGATATAACAGTAACTGAATTTACCTTGGAAAACATTAATACATGTTTAAACAATAACTTTCATAAAAGAAATGAATCATTTACTGGAAAAAAAATAAGCAATATAAACCATGTAAGGTATCCAAGGAATCGGGACCTAGCATGATGGCAACCACACGAAGCTAAGTCCTCTATCACCGAAGTGACAAGAGCACATCGGGGCGTTGAACTCAGTCATCGAAGTGAGGAGAATCAACGAAATATACATATACATATAATAATAATAATAATACGGGACGGGGCCACGGTGGAAAGCAGGGCATCGGGAACCACGGTAGCGAGCCGGGTATCGGGAACCATGGGAGAGAGCCGGGTATCAGGATCCAAACTGCAGCTGGCAGGACGGGAGGGGGATCTCCAAGTCGGTGGATCAGAACAAAAAGGTTATCCAAGCTTAGTGGTGCCGACTCATCGGTCAAATAACAGAAATCAAGACATGTATAAAATACATCAAGTGCAAGTATATAAACGGGCGGGACGGGGGTGCTCAAAAGTACAAATATCCTTTCATGTCGGGCAATACATTTCGGAGCTAGGAACTGTTACAAGTACAATTATCATTACATTTCGAGAGTGCACAACGGGCTAGCAAAATGCTACAATTGTAATTTCAATATTTTCGAGAGTGCATATAAAATCTGGGAACAATGAAATACTATTGAACTTTCGAAATCTCAAGACAAGTATCGGGATTCAAGACTAGTTCAAGGTGAATAGGGATCCCATATGTCAATTGTCATTTAGACTTGGTACTCTTGTGTTTTGGGACATTCCGGGGTCCTTATACATCTTAGGATTTTTCCAAAACTTCAAATGGATCTATGTGATATGGTTTCTTTCTCAAACGGGTTTCATACAATGTTTTTAAGTCTTCCCATCACAATAGGGCTCCCAACAAACCTCTCCCAATCATTTAAACATTTCATTTTTTGCTCCTAAGATAGCCCCAGATGAACAGTGTCCATCGCTCGAGCGGACCTGAAGTTTGCTCGAGCGATGAGCTCTCTGGAATGATTTTCTGGGTGGGTTCGCTCGAGCGAAGTTGAGTTCGCTTGAGCGAACTCATCCAGTTCGGGTTGGCTCGAGCGAAATAACAGTTCGCTCAAGCTAACCATTTTCATGTCGTGCAATACATTTCAAATCGATAAAGGGAACTCCTCTGAACAATTACAAACGGACAATATTGAGCAATTCAAATGAGTAGCCTTACCGAATTTTTAAATGTGGCGAACCACTCAAATCTATTTCAAATCAATTTATAGAGAAAACATATGAAATTCTCTAACTTATAAATCAAAACAGGTGCAAAACGATATTCTTCGTGTCAAATCGAGATTTCAAAACGAGCTCATCAAATATATGCTAAGAACTTTTATTTGATTCTTGTGTACTTGAAACCCAAATGTTGAAATTAAAAGCAGATTGGTGCCCCTGAAGGTAAACAACATTTCGGATTTTCAAATGCACAATATCAAGCTAAAAACCCTTAATCACATACTGGTTTTCATTGATTCAAATATGCACTTCATTTTTCAATCTTTGGTCACTAAGATAAGTATACCATTAGATTCCATGCTTCAAGAGCTTTCCAACGGTATATGGAACTTCCAAATCCGACATGGGGATCAAAAGTTATTGGCTTTTCAAAGTGACCCATTTTTATCCCCCCTTAGGTTCCCGGCGTCTAGACGCCCGGAAGCAGAATGGGCACCCGAGGTCTCTGTCTCTTGGCGCCCGGACGCCAGATACCCAGTGTCTGGACGCCAAGAGGCAAAAACCTCCTAGGCATCCAAAATTTAATTTCTTGTTTTTTGCTGGATTTTTTTTATATCTTTTCCCTCCTTTCTCTTCCACCTGCACTCTTATACAAACTGAGCTTCTCCTTGCTTCAACAAACATCCATTCAAACATCAACATACTTAAAAAAAAAACTCCCATCAAAACTTCAATGAGCATTAAATCCAAACACCTTCTTCTTCACATTCAAACATCAAAGAAAAGAAAACCACTATCCATAAGATTTATCTACACTTTAACAACATAATTGATACATTTATGAAGATGTATAATAGAGAAATCAACTCATCAATATGCATTTCAAAAGTAATAGAAATCAAGGCAAGGAAAACTATGAAAACACATGTAAAAATCACAAGAGATTTCCATGAAACATGTAAATATTCAAAAACTTATCCATTCATCCACTTGCCTTTGGTCTCTAATCAAGCAAACCCAAGTCTCTAATCACCTCTCAATCTCAAAATCCAAGCTACAAGCAAAAACCCCCAAAACAAACCCTAAAATGGGTCAAACCAAGAATGAAGAAGATAGAACTCACAATAATGAAAATGGGGCTTCTCAAGGACTAGAAGAGTACAAATCTAGAAGATGGAGATGATCACTTACTTGTAAGGTCTCCAAATGGCAAGAGTTATCTCAATGAAGATCTCAAAGTTGGTGGATTTCTCAACAAATGGTATCAAAAGGAAGCTTGCAAGGCGGGGAAGAGAATGATAACCTCCATTTCTTTATTGATGCAAGTTTGGTGTGGATTGGAGATGGAGAGAGCAAGAAGAATAAGAGAAAGTTGCAAGAGAAAACCCTAGGCTGCCTTTTGTACTGGAAAATGGAGACGGAAGAGAAGGGAGATGGGTTCCTCTTATATAAGCAAGTGAGAATGGGTCCCACCACTAGAAAATCTCTTTGCGCTGAAATCATGGTTTTCGGGACTTCAAATGAATTCGACGAAGAAGGAAGAAATGATCACCGAAATATCTAATTTCCAAAAAGGTATATGTTTCGTGGGTTTTGGGGATATCAAGTTTTGGGTACAGATTTGGTGTAGAATGACTGTTTTGCCCTCAAGGCTAGGAAAGTCAAGTTTCAGGGTCTCGAACGGGGACGGGATCAACATGGAAGCTGTCGGGATTAACGAGACAAATGAAACGGGATAAAAACACAAATAGAAATAATTCCGAAAAATCCCACAAGTAAACGCAAAGTCATATAATGGAACCCCCAAAGGGCCCCACTAGTCACCAAGGCACTCAAAATTCCCCAAAACTATATCAAAAGTTATTCCAAACCCAACTTAGTCAAAGACTACTAATCATGCTTAAGTCAACACAAGACTCAATTAACACTAATTGAGTTCACTCGGGTCGAGGTCTCACATCCTCCCCCCCTTAGAACATTTGGTCCTCCAAATGAACTAAACAAACCCAAAAACAAGTGGGGACATTAATCACACACTTCGATAGCAAAACCTCAAACGACTGCTCCAATTCGGTCCTCTTGGAAGCACCTGAACTCGTTTTCATCCTCATTGTAGAACTCTTCTGTCAACTATCAACGGTTTCAGACATTTTCCCACTAGCTCGAATCTGTTACTGCCCTGCCAATCTGACTACTCAAGAATTTTTCCAACTCTGACTCCTTCTGAGTTCCACCAAGTCTTTCGCTTCTAGCCTCCATGATATAGAAAATCCTTGGAACAATTCTGTCGACTTCATCACAACTGTCGAAGTTAGGTCTCATATCAAACGCACAATCTCGGGAGTTGGCATCCTCTTTGTTAGCCCCGATAAATTCATGATTCCACATGCTTTCTCGCTACTGGAACCATGCTCAAACAATGCAGCTAAATACCAAGCTCTAATCATAGGACTGGAACTAGCCCTCGAATCCGGCATCACCATGCTGGAAGTCTTTGGAGACTCTCAACTGATCGTCAACCAGATGAATCAGAAATTTGAAGTGAGGAAGCCTGATTTGTTGCCTTACTACAACAAGGCACAATCGTTTCGCCAAAGGTTTGACATCTGTCACATCGCCCACATCCTCAGAGGTGAAAACATCCGTGCAGATGCCCTATCTGAACTTGCCGCATCCATGGCAATCCAGGAAGGGGAAAACATGCAAATTACAGTGTATGAAAGAAGGATACTCCCCCCTCTTAACATGCATCAAGTAGTTGTTGAATGCCACCAATTGGTCGGAAGTCGAATCTTCATCTTCAAACCTCCAATCGACAACTAGAGAGATCCGTTCATTGATTACACAATGTTCAGAATCCTCCCTGAATATCCAAAAGAATGGGTAAGCATTCAAAGACGAGCCCCAAACTTTCATATGGATATACCTTCAAAAATCCTTTATAGAAAATCCTTCGACGGAGTACTTTTGCGCTGCCTGTCACAACAAGAGGTCGAGGAAACGCTCAAAGAAGTTCATGCTGGTCTTTGTGGAGCCCATCAAGCCGGTCCTAAGCTCTACGATCAAATAAAAAGGTTAGGTTATTTTTGGCCTACCATGGTAGCTGACGCCATGCAATTTGTAAACGCTGTCGTCAATGCCAAGTTCATGAAGACTATGTCCATATGCCTCCAGAATGGCTACACCCCACAGCATTCTCATGGCTGTTCGAAGCTTGGGGTATGGACATCATAGGTCCTATCTCTCCCCCGTCAAGCAAAGGTCATCGCTTCATCTTCGCCGCTACGGATTATTTCTCCAAGTGATCAGAAACATTTGCGTTCAACGATATGAAGACCTCATCCGTCCTTCAATTCTTGCGCACCAACATTATTTGTCGCTTCGGCATACCTAAAAGATTCGTCCATGATAAAGGACCACAATTCCGGGATCACCGATTCTAGAGGTTTTGCGACAAATACAAAATCCAAAGTTGTCCTTCGACTCCATATAATCTGGCAGCAAACGGAATGGCAGAAGCCTTCAACTAGACACCCTGCAAGATCCTCAAGAAAATGATCTCTAGTCACAAAAGAGACTGGAGCGACAAACTTTCTGAAACTTTGTGGGCCTACCGAACCACCGTTCGAGGACCAACTCATAGCACACCATTCTCCTTGGTCTATGGATGCGAAGCTGTCGTGCCCTTGGAGGTACAAATTTCTTCCCTAAGGGTATCTTTGCAAAATGACATGACTGAAGAAAGTAATGTCAAGTTGAGACTCCAAGAGCTGGACAATCTCGACGAGAGACGGCTCAAAGCTCGACAAAGCATTAAGCTTTACCAAGCACGCATGGCAGGATCTTTCGACAAAAGGGTCCGGCAACGCGCCTACAAAAAGGGAGACTTGGTTCTCGTAGTAAAAAGGCCAATAGTTTTCGCCCACAAATCCAAAGGCAAATTCGAACCAAAATGGGAGGGACCCTACGTCATCGACAAGGTTTTCTCCAATGGCGCATACGCTCTCCTAAATATGGAAGGTGACATATGTATGTTGCCCATCAACGGCAAGTTCTTGAAGCGGTACTACCCTTGAAGACTTACGCCACTAGGTCAGAGCAATGCCTGCACGGCAAAAGCCTATTCTCAGGTACTCGCTCGCCAGACCCGTTTCTATTAGATTTTTCATCCTTATGTTGAGATTTCTAAAAAAAAAAAAGTTCAAAACAATGCTTACTTTCATCGTTTCATTGTTCAAAAATAAAAAATCCAAGTTTTGAAACCTTTTCCTAACTTGACCAAGTTTTCGACCCTTTAACCCAAAATTCATTGTTTGAAACAAAAATCAAGACTCAGGGATTTCCACCCTGACTTTACCACCAAAATGGTTTTAGGTCAAAATTTATGACCCTCGTATCTTTAAACAAAAATGATTTTTCAAAAAAAAAACCCGCGGGGGAAGCGACACTTAGTCGATACTCGCAAAACCAAAAAATCGAAAGGATGCGAACCCCATTCGATACTTCCAAAACCTCAAAATCGTGGAGATGCTACGTTTTAGTTGATATCCACAACCCAAATTTCAAAGGTTCGAGAAAACCACAAATTTCAAAAAGAAAATCGTAGGGAAACGACATCAAGTCGGTACCCGCAAAACAATTTTTTTGAAAAGCAAGGAAGTGATGCTTAATCGATACTTGCACCCAAATTCGCGAGGAGGAGACATTCCATCGATACTCGCAACCGAATGAACAAGGAGACAACATTCCATCGATACTTGCAATACCATTCAGTAGGGAGGCGACTTTTAGTCGATACTTGCAATACCAAAACCCGGCTCTCAGGCCAAAAATCGGTTATCAACGCCACAAAATCAGTTATAAATGCCAAAAACCCAGCTCTCATGCCAAAAATCGGCTATCAACGCCACAGAAATCGGCTATAAATGCCAAAAACCCGGCTCTCATGCCAAAAAATCGGCTATCAACGCCACAAAATCGGCTATAAATGCCACAAAACCTGGCTTTCACGCCAACAAATCAAAACTTGGCTTAAAAAAAATCGGCTATAAAACCCACAAAAATCGGCTATCAATGCCACAAACCCGGCTATCGATGCCACAAACAAAATTCCAGCTTCCATGCCAAAAACAAATTTCGGCTTCCATTCCAAAAAAAAATCCCGGCTATTAATGCCACAAACAAAAATTTTGGCTCCCATGCCACAAACAAAACCGGCTTCAATGCCATCCCAAATTTTGGCTTTTACACCACAAAATTCTGGCTCCCATACCGACCCAAATTTTGGCTTTCATGCCATCTCAAAATTTTGGCTTTCATGCCATCTTAAAATTCGGCTTCCATGCCATCTCAAAATTCGGCTTTCATGCCATCTCAAAATTCGACTTTCACGCCAAAAAAACCATTTGACAAAAGGTTTTTCACAAAATGACAAACTTTTGATCAAATTTCCAAACAAACATTCCCATTTAACTATTGCTTTAATTTATCACAAAAGAATTAGAGTGAAAAGAGGGAATACAAAAAAAAAAAAAAAAAGTGCTAAAAAAATGTCCACAAGCACTACAAAAGAAAGAGTACCAAAAAATATGCGTATACATGGGTACCAAAAAAAGAAGAAAAATGTTTATTACAAGAATCAGGAGCTCAATTTAACATGGTCTTCAACCAAAGAATCAACTCCTCAAGCAGACCCTTGGCCTTAGCCGCCAAAGCTTCTAGGCCACGCTTCTTCAAAAATTTTCCATAAAATGCGGCAGAATGCCACGACCCATCTTCAGCACGAGGAAGTTCATTCCAGAGAGTTTGCCACTGCTCAAGTTCCTGAGTCTTCCTCCAGAGATTCCTGTCAGGCCCCTTACCCTTGTTCGTCCTAGAAGAAACCACCTGCAAAGAATGAAGAAGAAAAAATCAATCATCAATCATGACAGAATTTTGCTAAAAAATTCTAGCGAAATTTTGACATGGTTCCGGGGCAATTCCAGAGAAAAGGGAGTCACCCCAAAAAAGATAGGAAGCTTGAAGATGAGCTCAACATCACTGCGAGCTCATAGTCAATGGTGGATTCTCAAAGAAGACTTGAACTCAAACATCACTGCGCGATCAAGCTAGTCTTCTTAAAATCCCCACCAGATCGGAAAAGGGCTCAGCATCGCTGCGAGCTCCAAACTCCGAAACTTGCAAAACTCCTCAAAGACCTCACAAGAAAGGAAAAGGGCTCAATATTGCTGCAACCTCCAATTCCAAAACTTGCAAAAGACCTTCAGGTATGCATCATCATATTTCCAATTCAATTTATAAAAAAACATGCATAGAAGGAAAGTTGTCATGCATTAGATGCTAGAAAAACACTCGACCAAAGTTTGAACAATTCCAACCTAACTTGGTCAAAACCAATCAAATTTGTCTAAGTCAAAACTCATAATGGCTTGATCTAGAAACTCTAGCCTTTTATTTGATGCATCAAAAAAAAATGCATGAACACCTTGATTTGCATAAACTTCATTATCATGGTGAGCAAAAAAAGAGAGAAGCAAAAAAAAAAAAAAAGGTGGGGGGGGGGGGGGGGGGGGGGGGGGGAGGGTTTGGGTAGCAGGCCGTGGCCCACTGCCACATGGCAGTACGACCAGGTAAGTACGGACCTGTCCGAATGGCCAAAGAAAAAAAAACGTGCAAAAAAAAAAACGCTACAAAAAAAAAAAAAACAGCAGCACGTGAAAAAAAAAGGAAAAGAAAACACGTGGAAAAAAAAGAAAGAAAGAAGAAAGAAGAAGAAAAGAAAAAGAAAAGAAATTTCTACTTCTACATGGAGTTTCTTGTGAATGAAGAAAACTTACTTGAAGCCATGGATGGAGAAAAAGAAGAAAGAACTTGAAGATTCTTGAAGAAGAAGAGGAGTTCTTGATCTTGGAGCACTCTTGGAGACTTTTTGTAAAAAGAAAGCAATAAGGACAAGAGATCCAAACCTCCTTTGCTTTTATAAAGGAGAGCAAACCAAAAGAAGAAACAAGGAGAAAACCAAGGAGGTAAGTGCTAAAAACTAGCAACTTTCCCAAAACAAAGGAGATTTGAGATATTCTCTCCTAAATAGAAGATTCTTTGAGAAATTCTCTCCAAAAAAGAAAGGGAATGAGAAATATTCTCTCCAAAAAAAGATACTTTGAGGAAATCTCTCCCAAAAACAAGGAAGCATGAGAGATTCTCTCCAAGTTAGGATAATTTTAGATATTCTCTACCCACAAGAGATATTTTTAGATATCCTTTACAAAATGACATCATATGAGATCTAAGCCAGATCCAAAGCTTAAGATCCCATTGGTTAGCCTACATGAGTCAAGTTTGACCACCTAGGCACTAAAAGGGGCTTCCTATCAAAAACCTCATTTGAGAGTATATAAAATGGTTCCATACCTCTCTTAAGTCGATTGAACCATCCAAAAAAAAAAAGAAAAGAAAACGCCTCATGAGTTTCCAAAAAACCAAACCATCCAACCTCATGAACCAAATTGAGCCAAAATCTTGAAATTGACAACCCACAAAAAACCAAACTCTATCCCCTAACTCGCCACATAAAACTTGTTAGGTCACAAGGCCAAAACAAAAAAAAAATCAAATCTTGACCCCCTAGCTCGCCACATACAGCTTGTTAGGTCATAAGGTCAAAACCAAATCTGACTCCCCCAATTTGCCACATACAACTTGTTGGGTCACAAGATCAAAATCAAAAATCAAACCCCGACCCCCTAACCTGTCACATACAGCTTGTTAGGTCACAAGGCCAAAAACCAAAAACCCTCTTGACCGCCTAATGCACCACATACAGCCCTTATGTTCACAAGGTCAAAAGGAAAACCCAAAATCCAACTCCCTCATGTCATTTTCAAAAATTTGCCTTAAGATGGTACGTGATCGCTTTCACTACCATAAAATCCCCTTGGAAACTCAAAAGGCTATTCAAAAAAAAAAATGCTCAAAAGACTCTTGGTCAAGTCAGAAGCTCTCCTTCAAGTTTCTCTTCGAGGCACATCGACTCCAAAAGCTACTCGTCGCTTTACCTCGAGGGGGCATTTGTTGACACCAAAAATGTCACTTTGCCTCTTCAACATCAAGAAGCCACATGAAGCCGCATCCTACTACAAATGGGCAATGCCACTTCAAGCATCAGATCTTGTCAGAATCAAACAAAAACTGCAAGATCCTCCAAGACAGCCAAAAGAAGGGTTCACATGAAATTCCGGGCCATTCCAACATCACTTGGCCTAACTTCACTCCTCCGGCAGCTGAATAGGCGCTCTTGGCGGCGACGACATCGAAGATATCAAAACTTCGATCAGAGCCTACGGATGGTCTCAAAATGCCTCCAAAGGGTTCCATGTCAAATTTCAAGTCAAGCCGACAACGTTTGACCCTCCATCAACCCTCGAGCAGTAAAATCAAGCCTCACGGCGGTGAGAACCACCGAGACCATTACTCATCAAACAGAGCACATGGGCGGCTTTAACATGCTTCAAAACGGTTGCACGTCAAATCTCAGGTCATTTCGACAACATTTGACCCGACTTTGACGCTCTGAAACAAAATCAAGGCTACCGGCGGCGGAGCACCTCGGGACCATGACATCCAAATCAGAGCCAATGGATCATCTCAAAATGACTCCAATAGGTTCCCTGTCAAATTTTAGGTCAATCAGACATCGGTTGACCGCACATCAAAACGTGATATCTTCCCCGCGGCGAAATCAAGCCTAGCAGCGACGGGACCCTAAACGGCTTCAAAACTCAAACAAAAGCCCATAGTTAGTCCTATCTACTGCTCAGGAGGATTCACCTCAAATTTTGGGTCATTCCGACATCGTTTGACCTAGTTTTGACTCTTGACCGAAAATCGACAACTCTACGCGGCAAGGTCTTCGGCTTTTCCGAAAAATAGGAAACTTTGTGCTCCGGTTTTACACGACTTCTCGTCGGGTTTTCTTCAGGAGAATCAAGCCAAAAAATGAGGAAAAATGTCAAGAAAAATACAGGAGAAAAAAAGGACTGAAAAAGCTCGAAAAAAACGGCCGAAGAAAAGGCGACTAAAGGGGACCAAACCCATCGCCGGATTTCCGCCGGAAGGCCCGTTTTCCGATCCTTTTCTCGTTTCGGGAATTCCAGTCCCTATAGTTTTCCAAAAATTTGATTTTTGATGCTCGAAATCGACCGATCTTCGCCAACATCTCGGATCCGCCGTCAAGAGCATGAAATCGTCATTGATCGCTCCAAGATCGCTAACCGGCTGACCAAGAAAGTACACTTTCTGTCCGACCGATCAATAAATCGGCAAGATAGATGGTATCGGCCCATTGTCAGCAATCTATGTTTGAAGTTGCATGATCATCCGACATCAATCAACATGAAGATCCATCGTCGATCATCGCAAGAAGAATTCCAAAAGACACGGCACGGCCCGCGACTCTTCAAATCCCTGGCGACCACTTAATGCTGTTAATTGACCCGAATAATGCGGTCATTAACTCTTTATTTTGAATGGCCCAATCAGATTCAGGAGAATGGGAGTTACAAGTCAAAGAAATCATGGCATTAAAGCCATGAAACTCCTCCCATCATGGATATTAAAGGCGATTAAATGCCCATCATTCTCCATTGGCCAATCAGATTCAAGGAAAAAGGAGTTACAAAATCAAGAAATAGAAACTTGTAACTCCTCCCATCATGGAGCTTTGAAACCATCAATGCTCATAAACCCTCCTAAATCGCTACCAAATGCCTATAAATAGGAGAGCATTCCAAGAAGAACGGATCAGAAAAATCAGTCAAAAAGATCCCCGAATCCATGCCCCGGAAATCAAGAAAAATCATCTAGAATTCCCAGAAGCTCTGCTACTTTGAAGAAATTATGTTACAACAAACACCACAAGGAGATTGAAGTCCCTTGGGGGGCACTCCCCCCAAGGCAAACCCCTCTCCTCTCCTATTCAACATGGGCTAGACGTGGCTTTTCAACTCGTCTCTTCATTTTTATATTGGATATAGGACCTTCCCTTGGTCTTTATCCTCTAAAAAAAATTGAAGTCCAAGCCAAGCCAAAAGAATCAAAGCATTGCATGTTCTCATCTGAAGGAAGATGGCGAAGTCCATACATGACTTGCAACCGTCGATCTGAACGAGTCCCCCCAATCTCCTGAGAAGTCATATTCCTTTTCTCACTTTTCTGTTGTATTTTGTATTTTCTTTAAGAGAAAAAAAAATCACAATTCTTGTCTTTCATTTTGATGAGATTTGTAAATCGCCTTTCACAGCAAAATCGCCATTCACGGCAAACAAAAAAAATCTTGTCTTTTTTCTTAAATATGTGTGCAATGGAAAGTTAGAAAAAAGATTGATTTCCTTTCTACTTGCGAAGGTGTATCTCTGGATCACCATTTCTAAATTCCAAGTAGAATAGAAAATCTGGCATACCCGTACAAAAATGTTGATACTCGCCTTTCTCCCCTTCTTCCCTCCATTCGGCCTTTTCGGCGACCTCGGGGACGGATGGGGGAGGAATGGAAGAATCGGGTCAATCAGACAGGTTCTCGTTCTTGGGAAATTCTTACGAGGCAGTCCCGGAAGAACCAGAACAAGATCCCTGTAAGTATGATGAAGCAATCAATGACATGGATTCGGGACGTTGGAAAGATGCTATGAAAGCTGAAATGAAGTCTATGTACTCCAATCAGGTTTGGACACTTGTGGACTTGCCTGCCAATATTAAACCTATTGGGTGCAAGTGGGTCTACAAGAGAAAAAGAGGACCAGATGGTAGAGTGAAGACTTTTAAGGCCAGGCTTGTTGTGAAAGGGTTTACTCCAAAAGAGGGTGTCGCGACCCAGATCGTTGCTTGTTGGTTCCCAGATGCAGGCTTGTTGTGAAAGGGTTTACCTGCCAAACCGTTGTGGTTGATCCTTGCTTGTTGGTAATCAATTTAGGCATAAGCATGTAACAATATCGTTTTAAAAAACATATAAAAAAATCCCTGATTTGAAATAATGTAATGACTGAGATACATTTTCGAGAATACATAACAAAGCTGAGATACTAAAACAAACTAGCAAGAGTACATATAATATCATGAATAGTTACAATCCACAAAGAGCCCATCCTTTCTCTATCATATATAATGAAAAGAGCAAGCACGCACGACAAGCACGATATACATAATATAATCACGATACAATTCCCACATATACGGGGATTTCCGGCCGCGGAACCGGACACGCACGATGTGTAATAAATACACGACCAGTCTGCAGACAGTCCACATGTTTAAGGACCCCCAGACAGTGGATCAAACTGAAAGGGCAGTCCAAGCTCAATGGTATTCACTTAATTCATGAATGCACAAAACACGCGAAACACGGTCTAAACATGTCGAGATAAAAAGGGGGAAATCACTTAACAAAACACGACAAGCACGACTAGCAAAAGGCATAATTAATATACATAACACGCTTAAGAAGTGATCCCCTTTTTCTTGAAACAAAACTTCAAAATGAGCTTGTACTTAAAACTTTCAAGACGAGTACACGATGATATTCATCGGATCAAAACCAAAGCACGAATACAAAGCCTGACAAGCACAGGTAAGGACCTTTGGTTGATCTTTGTGTACTTGAACCCAAATGTTGGAATTAGAAATAGAATTGGTGCCCGGGAAGGTTAAGAGACATCTCGGGTTCGAGTGCACAATATCAGGCTAGAGGTCACTTAACATGTTCTAGTTTTCATTCTTGCAAAACTTCTTCAAAACAAGCACATTGTCAATTTCAGTCAGCTTGCGGTCAACTGGCGACTAGCCGAGATGGGACCTGGCGGCTAGCCGTAAGCTAACCGTAGGGCTGACCGTTGAAAACCCAGGTCAGATACAGCTCTCTGGAAAAGGAACCGTAATAATTTCGGTTGGCTTACGGTTAGCCAAAGTGGAAACTAGCGGCTAGCCGTAAGCTGACCGCTGAACCCTGATGCAAAAGTCAGCTACTGGAAAAGGAACCGCCGAACTCGGTCAGCTCGCGGTTAGCCGAAGTGGGAATTCCGGCTAGCCGCCAGCCGACCGACGGCTGACCGAACTGCACGGGCAGTGCAGTGCAGTTCCGTTCAGATTTTCACATTTTCTTCTTCCCTTCTTCTTGTTTCTCATTCAACCTGCACTACCCTGAGCCTACATGCTCTCCAAGGGATAAAACACACATTTTTCACAATTTCAACATACAATCCAAAGAAAACATGATCATGAAGCTTATAAACATGGTCATATGCAAAATTTCTAGAACAACAATGTAATCAAAAATACACATGCAACAATGATCATATAGAGATTACTTGCCTTGCCCAAATGCTAAACAATCCTCCTCAAGCACTTCACTCAAGCTATTCCAATACTACAAGAAACCCAGGGGAAATCCACTCAACTCAACAAAAAGGAAAACAAGGAACCCATTTTTACAAAAGGGTTTGTAAACATGAAAAACAAGATCTTTAATAACCAAAAAGACTTCATGAAAAGTATGGGTTGAAGCTCTTACCTAGAAATGGCCAAACAAGAAAAGATGAAGAAAATGAAGAGCTTGTCCCACAAGAAACTCCAAGAAATTTGTACCAATAGAAAGCTTGCAAGGAGAGGAAGAAGATGATGGTCTTGGAATTTTTATTTGGGGAACTCTAGCTTGGCATGCAAGGTGAATAAGGTGGAAAGGAAAGAGGGGTTCTTCAACCCTAAGTTCAGAAAGTTGCTGGATTTTGGAAAAGTGAATGGAAAGAGATGAAGATGAGGTTTAAGTGATGTTAATGGGGCCCAATGAACCTGAACCTTGAGATGCCAAAAACACGATCTTGCAGGCCTCGAATGACTTCGACGAAGAAGGATAAAACGATCCTCGAAATATCTAGTTTCCAAAAGGTATATTTTTGACATGGTTTTGAGATCTCGAAAATTGTATCCAGATTTGTGTATAAAAGGCTACTTTACCCTTTTTGGGCTAGAACTTAGGTTTTTGGGCTTCAAACATGAATGGGCTTAAGACGAAAGTTGTAACACATAGAAAAATCATCCAAATGAAATCAAAATCATAAATACACGGAAACCGATACGATCCTCCCAAGCTTACATGTGCACTCAAGCCTTCCTGAGCGTGTCTGACTAACACTAAACGTTCTCAAAATTTCCAAAGCTATGTCCAAGACTAAAACTAATTATTTCTAACCCAACCACAACTAAACTCACTTAGGACTAAACACACACTAATCGAATTAGTCTGGGTCGGGGTCTAACAGAGGGTATCGATTATGAGGAAACATTCTCGCCGGTAGCCATGCTCAAGTCCATCCGGATACTCTTATCCATTGCGGCTCATCTCTATTACGAGATTTGGCAAATGGATGTCAAGACAGTGTTTCTTAACGGCCATCTTGGGGAAGACATCTATATGGTGCATCCAGACGGTTTCGTACCTAAAAACCAAGAGCAAAAAGTTTGCAAGCTGCAGAAGTCTATTTATGGCTGAAGCAGGCATCCCGAAGCTGGAACATCTGTTTTGACCAAGCAATCAAGTCATTTAGTTTTTGTCAAAATCCGGATGAGTCATGTGTGTACATGAAAAGTGAAGGTTATAGGGTAGTCTTTCTAGTTTTATATGTCAATGACATCCTACTCCTTGGGAAAGATGTGGGAATGTTATCAACAGTAAAAGTTTGGTTCGCCAAGACTTTTGATATGAAAGACTTGGGAGAAGCTAGCTACATTCTAGGGATTAAACTCCATTAAGACCGGAAAAATAGGATGATTGGCTTATCCCAAACTGCATAAATAGATAAAGTACTGACTCCAAGAAGGGTATTACACCTTTCAGGCATGGAGTGCACCTTTCTAAGGATCAATGTCCTAAGACACCTGAGGAAAAGGAGCAGATGAGGTTGTACCATACGCTTCGGCTGTTGGTAGCCTCATGTATGCTATGCTATGTATTAGACTGGATATCTGTCATGCAGTAAGCCTAGTCAGCAGATATTAGTCTAACCCAGGTCCTAACCATTGAACTGCTATAAAATGTATTCTCAAATACTTGAGAAGGACAAGAGATTACATGTTAATTTATAGCAGTGATGAACTGATTCCAGTCGATACACAGATTCTGATTCATGTCAGATAAGGATTCTAAGAAATCAAGTTCTAGGTATGTGTTTATGCTGTAGCTGCTTGAGAAGCAGGTAAAGAAGCATATTGGCTCAAAAGATTCCTTATGGAGCTTGGAGTGGTAACTTTGGCATGATAGCCGCTCATAGTTTACTGTGATAACAACAGGGCAGTCGATAAGTCCAAAAAGCCCAGGAACCAAAAACATGTACAGAGGTAGTAACTCATGGTCAGAGAGATTGTGCAGAGAGGTGATACTGCTATCACCTAGATAGACTTTGAAGACAATCTGGGAGATCCCTTTACTAAGCCTTTGACTACCAAAGTCTTTGAGCAGCATGCAGACGGGATGGGAATGAGATGGAACCCTGATTGGCATTGAGCCCAAGTGGGAGATTGTTAGTTTGTATGGTCTCAATCTATCAGTTGATGTAATTAATTGATCAATTTCGTTATTTATCAATAAAATCATGCTTTCCTTTCATTAGATGAATGGTGTTTTATTACTTAATACACATGACCAATACATATGACATAATGGTTCATGAGATGAACCGGGTCCCATTAGTATATTAGATGTGATATATGTATATGGATGAGATCCACATACGGGAGACATGTGTCATAAATCTTATGCTTAAATATCTTCACAACCAGTGATGAGACTCGGCATCTCATTTGATAAGGTTGCGCACTTTGATCACTATGAGATAGTGTGATTTGTCTCGATCATCAAAATGTAGATTTTGGATTATAGTGCTGGTATATTGGATGTATTGAAGGACCATGAGAAGCACCTTATGAAAAACTGTCTCGATTTAAGGATTGCTCTCATAATTTCCTAGCAATAGGCTCTCAATCCTGAGACATTGATGAACTCAAGTTTTTGTCTATTCATTTACTTTGATTCACCAATGCGTGAGGCCAACTGTATGTCAACACCTCGGTGTCTTGGGTACGTAGGATTGTGGAAACATCCAATGATCAAGATGAAATCTATCTATATTATCCATTTGTGCCAATTAATGGATTTGTCATTAGTAAGTGCGCACTCATCTCGATTAAGAGTTAATTGGATGGTACTAATGATCACTGTGATTAATTAGGGCTCAATGATTATAAGATGTGGATCTAGGATTGGATGAGATATATTTATTCCAATTGATCCATGGATATTGATAGAGGGGCCTACTTGTGATAATTGGGAAGTTTAGGGTCTTCATTGTAATTTATTCTTAAGACTAGAGTGCAATTGCATTTATATAGTGGTGTTATTTGCAATTAATTGTGGGCCCGGATTGCACATAAGATGTGGGGCCGCGGTGTCCCAGTTGGAGCCAACTTTCTAAGGAATCCCTAGTGGTCCCCACGCTAGCCCAATATATTAGAAAGAAACTAATCTTACTTGAACTCCAAAAGGAAGGAATTAGAAAGTTACTATTTCTATTTGAAGTGAGACTTCTAATAGTGGTAATTGTAAGTTACTAATTAGTATGGAAGTGAGACTTCTAATACATTTAGTAAGAGAGAAAGAAAAGGAGGCTTGAGGATTATAAATAGGGGACAATTCCCCTCTTGGACGTCCACCATAGGGATCCCACGCCTAGCCCTCCTTTGTGCAAGTGTTGCACAACTTTTCTTCTTCCCTTCTCTCTTCTAGCTCTCTTCTAGTTCCTTGGAGTTTCTAGTAGGTTTTTCTCTTGAGGTTTCCACCAATCTTCTTGAGAAAAGAGATTTGATAGAGGGTCATAGCGTGGAAGACAACAAGGTCTTGGAGATCTCAAATTGCTTCAAGAAGAGTTATTGATCTAGTTAATTGTGTTCTTCTCCATTATAGCATTACCGGGCTCCAAAGGTATAATCTACTTCTCTACTTGTTGTGGATTATTTTGTTGCATGTAGTTGCTGATTTCTATCTTTAGATAGAGTTTTATTGCTGTACTTGATTCATGAGATAGATGGATTGCATACTGGATATGGTTTATAGCCTTATGGGTACTTGATCCCTAAATCAAGTGGGTCAAAAGTTTTGAAAATCTATCCACGAGGCCCACCTACTTCCAACAGAATAAACCTAGAAATCAATTTTGGGCTAAAATGAAATCCATACTCAATCATTCATTTAGGAAAACTAAAAAGACAACTTGGCATACTAAATCCAACCTTTTTTCAAGGATCTACTCAAGAGTGAAGCCAAGATCTACGAAAACCCCAAAAAGAAACTCAAAAACCCATACATTTGAAAACAAAGGAACCCATTTCGAAAAAGGGTTTGTAAACATGAAAAACAAAATCTTTAGGAGTCAAAAGAACTCCATTGAAGACGTGGGTTGAAGCTCTTACCTAGAGATGAGCAAACAAGAAGGAAGGAAGAAGAAGAACTTGTTCAGCTGAAAACACCTAACAAATGGGTTTAATGAGAAGCTTGGAAGGAGAGGAAAAAGATGGTGAAAAACAAACTTCAATCTAAGCTCAAATGGCTGAGTTGCAAGGAGAAGAAGATGGAGAGAAAAAGAGGAAGAAGAAGCCCTCCTTGCTGTGCACATTGAAGACCCACAAATGAAATGGACTGAATGAGAGTGAGGGAGGAAAAATGAGTTATTTGGCTTGAGTGAGAGTGTGGGTCCCATCATGTCTGGAACTTCAAACGGCTAAAACATGTACTTGCGCGCCCCGGATAAGGTCGATGAAGAAGAATAAAATGATCCTTGAAAAATCTAGTTTTCAAAAACTATATTTTTGACATGGCTTCAAGATTTTGAAAATCGTGTCTAGATTTGGGTGTGAAAAGACAATCCTACCCTTTTGGCCAAAAACACAAATTTTTGGGCTTCGAACACTGACGAACTAAAAATGAAAGTTGTAGAGGATAATAAAATTATTCAAGATCAATCAAAATTACAATCAAAACGGAAATCTAAGATTATCCTCTCATGCTTACACGTGCACTCTAGGCGTCCCTAAGCGTGTCTGACTCAACCAACACTCTCAAAATTCCCAAAACTAATACCAAGACTAAAACAACCATTCTAATCCGATAAACACAAAAATCTCTTAAAACTAAACACTCACTTAATTAACACTAATCGAGTTAATCTGGCTTGAGGTCTAACAGTAACCTAATCCTAATCCCACAGATCTGGCTTAAAATAACTCATTAGACTAATCCTATTTTTGAAAATTTATTATCAGAATTGCAAACAAATCCAAGTTACTCAAAATTACAAATAAACCCAACTGTTTCTTAAATCTAGACAGATATTGGCTCTTCTAATCTGGAGTCTGATGTTCTATTACAGAGTGTCTATGTTTTATTTTTATTTTAACCTTAAAGTATAGACAGTGTTTCATAAGGTGCTTCTCATGGTCCTTCAATGCATCCAATGTACCAGCACCATGATCCAGAATCTTACATTCTGATGATCGAGACAAATCACACTATCTCATAGTAATCAAAGTGCTGCAACCTTGTCAGATGAGATGCCCAATCTCATCACTGGTTGTGAAGATATTTAAATATAAGATTTGCGACACATGTCTCTCGTATGTGGATCTCATCCATACACATGTATTACATCTAATATACTTGTGGACTCTAATTCATCTCATGAACCATCATGTCATTCGTATTGGTTATGTGTAAGTATTAAAACATCATTCATTTCATGAAAGGAAAACATGAATATATTGATAAACAAACAAGTATCTCAATTTATTACATCATCTAATGGATTAACTTCATATAAACTAACATTAACATGATTGGAAGATCTGGTGATTGACCTTACTAAAATAAACTGTAGTCAATTGCACAATAGGTCATTGATCAAAGCTTACAAATAACCATTGACAATAATATTGATGGTGGAACACCAAACACGTGCCCCGAATGAACAAACGCAAGGCTTGAAGATACTGAGCAAATCCTTTGTTGGAAAAACTGTTTGCAGCAGTTTCCTTTCTTTTAAGAACTTCACAAGAACGAAGTTGAACTTTTTCCAAGCAATACATGTGAATATATCCACGAAAGTTAAGAACCAGAGGCAAATTCAGCTATAATAGGACACTTAGATGATAATATTGTTTTAGACTGATTTGTCTAAACTTGACCCCAGTTTCCAACAACCCCAAGTTTGAGTGCTGAAGAAGACTGAAGATGCAGTAGACACCTGGAACATGAGTTGGATGAGCTGACCTCTTTGCTCCAGGGGATGGGTAACAGCCAATCTTTTCAATGAAAAAGAACCAACCTTAAACTGATACGGATCAATAGCACCAGAGATGGGGCGTGCTTACATAATATAACTAGATGTGTATCAAAGGAACAGTGTAAGCGATCCCTTCACCCCAGATATATCTTAAAAAGTTGTCTTATGTTGGACCAGGTGTCCAAAGAAGTTTCTATAAGGAAGACATGTAGGTTATGAGAAATTGGGGTTCCGAGTAAGATAGGTCAAATGTTGAGGTAAAATGGATAATTCTTTGGATAAGGAAAAGATGTGTGTGCATGTGTAAAGGAGCAGAGAGAGGAGACGGGTAATACGATCTTTTCACAGGACCATTAGTATATTGGGACTTGGCCACTTGGGTATATCTCCCCTCCCCCTAACAACAATTTCCCAACCAAAACCACGAAAAAAAAGGAAAAAGTTCTATGACAATTAAAAAAACCTAAGGAATATTCTCTGGTGAGCTTTAGGCAGGTGTTTTCACACAAACATCGCTTCTAAATTTAAAGGCCATTTCCAGGATGGGAACTGAAATTGGATGGGTCGATGTGCAACTTTGTTAGGCCACCAACATACTTCTATTTTTGGTTGGCATGCCACTTGCCAGTGACTGACAAGCTTTCTCTTTCAACATCAGGGCTGCCCCATGACAGGGCTGGTGGTACCAAACATTTGGTTCCTTGCCATTCTACAAGCATATAAACATCTTTCTTTTTCAACGAGTCCAGTAATAACAGTGGAAATTCCAAGAATCGAGAACAAATTCTGCATAATAAAGGCCCCATGATTTAGTAGTCTGGATATTGGGCTCCAATCCAGTAATGCGCAAAAAGATTCTAACCCTAAAGTGGCTACGAGGCAAACACAACCAAAATATCTAAAGCAGAATTTACTGAGTAAAAACAAAAGATAATGAAATCAGCTACTCGTTGAAGCTAAAATGCACAAAGAAGTCCACTTCAGGAGAAATTTATCTATACCAAGTATTTCAGGAATTTTTTTTCAGAAACATAACTTATCCATGCCGTAAATCTCCATGGAAGATGATTGAACATAGAAATAATTAGTTAAAATGTTCCTTCTATTCATTTGTTTATGGAACACTTACCAGAGTCTGAATTCTGAAAGACTAGTACTTCCACAGAATCAGTTCCGATCAGAAGGTTGGTGATTCAACTGTCGTAACTGTAAACACCCCCTCGGATTGTTAAAAAGATGAAGCAAAGTTTGGCTTGAATTCTCTGTGACATCAAAACTATGCCAATGCACCAAGTTAGTGCAAAATATGGTTTCTAATTCAACTGCTTTTATGTCAAGACTCTTCCAGTTTTCATGAAAGATTGATGCCGATCATCTTACATGAAAGCTATTGCCTTTTAGAGATATTCTTATCTCATTGTTATGTAAGAACTGATACGCTAGGATTGTTTCAACTGACGGTTAATCTGGCTTCAGATGTTTGGCAATCCCCTCTAGAACTGAGTAGATTTCTTTGCGAACATGGTGCGTCTTGTCCTCAACAAAAAATTCATGAACAACACCATTCACCTCAATCCAACTAGAACCAGGTTTCTTCTTAATTCTCCGGTCTTTCATCATTGTCCTCATCTCCAATGCTTCTTTCCACTTCTTTGCAGCAGCATACAAGTTCCAAAGAAGTATATAAACCCCATCATCAGCTGGTTCAAGTTCAATGATCTTCTTACCCACGATTTCAGCTAATTCTAAATTCCCATGAACCAAACAAGCACTGAGTAGAGATCTCCAAATCACAGCATCTGGTTGTATCTGCATTCCACATATCAATTTTTCTGCTTCTTTCAGGAGCCCTGCTCGTCCAAGAAGATCAACCATACACCCATAGTGCTGAATATTGGCTTTGAAACCATAGAATTCTCTCATTCTATGGAACCATTTCTGACCCTCTTCAATCATTCCTGAATGGCTACAAGCAGATAAAACAGCCACAAATGTGACCTCATTTGGACATAGCCCCAATCTCAATATCTCCAAGAAGACTTGAATTGCCTGGATTCCATTCCCATGCACTGCATAAGCAGATATCATTGTTGTCCATGAATAGCTATCCTTCTCTGACATCATTCCAAAGACCTTCTCAGCTGTTTCGATGCTCCCACTCTTCGAGTACATATCCATCAGAGCATTGTAAACAGTCATATCCGAATTCATATCAGTTTTATTCACGTATCCATGGATCAATTGGCCAAGATCAAGAGCCCCCACATCAGCACAAGCCGAAAGAACGCCTACAACCGTGACCACTGTTGGCTCCTCCCCAACCGATTTCATCTGACGGAAGAGCTCCAGAGCTCTAAGTGGACTCTGACCTTGCACGCAACCCGTGATCATCGCCGTCCAAGAGATGGCATTTCTCTCCGGCATTTCTTCGAAAACCCGGAATGCAGATTCTAAATCCATGCACTTAATGTGCCCATGAAGCATGCTAGTCCAAGACACAACATCCCGCACAGCCATCTTTCTAAAAATCACACAGGCCGTTTCAATCTTCCCATTTCTACAGTACATATCTATCAATGCATTGTTGACAGTGGTATCAGAGCACACTTCATGCCTGAAAATCATCCCATGCAGTAGCCTTCCCTGACCCAGATCTTCATTTCGGCCAGCGGCTGCTAGCACGCCCACAATTGCAAAACCGTCTGGTTTCAGACCCCTAGAAATGATTTCGGAGAAGATTGAGATGACCACATGTGGGTGATTGGCCTGCAAGTAGAGAGACATGAGGCTGGTCCAAGAAACTATATCTGGGTTTTGAATTTGGGTGAAAACCAAATGGGCAAATGTGGATCGGTTGAATTTGGCATAGGTGTTGAGGATCTTGCATGAGAGGGGTTGGAGAATTTGAAGCCCTTGGGTTATGACATGGGCATGTATTTGCTTGAGTTCTTCCAGGCTTCTACAGTTTTGAAGTAGAGATTTGCAGTTTGTACGGATCATCCTTTTTCAAAAAGTCGTTAGGCAGATGAGTAGCCTTGTTGTGATAAAGAATTGGTGCCTTGGTCTTTGTAGGTTGATATGATTGCTTTTTTGGGTATGTAATTTTTTTTCCCCTTGGTCTCATTCCTTTGGGCCGGACAATTCCCTATGGGCTCATGGGAGCCCGGTAAATCCTGTAGTCCCAGTGTGCTGGGTAGTTTCGAACCCTGGGAGACTCTTTTGTAATTGGTTTAACATTGGAGCTTTAAATTATGATTTTTCTAAATGCTGTCATTCTCAAGTATACTTCAGCATTAAGGAAGCAAAGGGTGTGTTTGGCATCATGTCATTCGAATGTTTCCATGTTTCCACCAGATAAGGAGGTAGAAAACATGTTTTGTTGTGTAAATAAGTGTTCCGAAATTTGATCTCACTGAAAGGAATCTCAAAATCTACCCGTTGCCATAGGAAAGTTAGAACGAAATAACTTTATTTAAAAAAAAAAAAAAAACAACCTACTGGCACAATTATTTCATTCTTATCTCTTGCCTTTTAAAGAATGTCATTTAAAGATTTTAAAATCCTCTCACTTATCTCAAATAAAGTGGCCCTACTCGGTAATTCCTAAAGGTGAGTCATATGGTCACAATCACAAAAGGTGGGGCCCATATTATAATTCATATAATGGTGAGATCACATTATAAATTCTATGGATGTGGACCGCATGTTTCAATTTCTAAAGGTGGGCATTACATTGTAATTTCTAAAAGTGGGTGACATGGTCACAATCACAAAAGGTGAGCCCATATTATAAAATGATAATGGTGGGACCACATTATAAATCCCATGAATGTGGGCTTGTCTTCTAATTTATAAAGGTGGGAATGACATTGTAATTTCTAAAGGTGGGTTCCATGTCCACAATCACAGGAAAGGTGGCTCCACTTTATAATTCTTAAAAGTGGTTCATATGGTCATACTCACAAAAGGTGGAGCCACATTGTAAATCCTATGAATGTGGGCCCACATTGTGAATCCTATGAATATGACCCATGTTTGAATTTCTAAAGGTGGGTACCACATTGCTATTTTTTAAAGGTAGGTCTCGTGTTCACAATTAACAAAAAAAGATGGCCCACATTATAATTCCTGACCCACATTGTAAATCCTATGAATGCGCTACACTCATGTTCTAATTTTTAAAGGTAGGGCACCACAGTGTAGTTTTTAAAGGTGAGCCCTATGTCCACAATAAAAAAAATGTGGTTCTACTTTTGTTATTCATAAATGTGGGTCATAATGTCACCATCACAAAGGATGGACCCACATCGTAAATCTTATGAATATGAGCCTCATATTCTAATTTCTATAGGTGGGTACCATATTGTGATTTGTAAAGGTGGCCTCATATTTACATTTACAAAAAGGTAGCCCCACATTATAATTTTTATAAAGGTTGACACACATTATAAATTCTATGAATATGGGTTCCATGTTCTAATGTTTAAAGATGAGTAACACATTGTAATTTCTACAAGTGGGCCCCATGTACAATAATAATTGAGTGCTGCAAACAATAAAAGGTGGGTCCCACATTGTAAATCTTATGTCCACTCGTTAGAGGAAAACTTCTATAATGTTACCAAATAAGTTCCGTACAACATATTCTCTTTAGAGTAATTTAATATAATGTTTCCAAACAAGCGCCGGAGAGTATAGTCTCAGCACAACCTGATCCTAGCACAAACTTGGGAACAACACGAGTTTTAGAATTTCGAGGGTTTGAAATTGCTCACAAGACATGAAATTCCCAACACTTGCAATTCTCTTCCGAAATACCTCCACACAAATAGGCCATTATTTCACAGGAGTTCAAATGATGTACCAGTTCGGAAAAAATTGAGAGCAGTCTGGATTGTAGGGCCTTGGAATTCTTCAGATCTTGGTTGTTGAGGTCCCAAAACTTGTATTACCAATTGAATTGGTTGCAGCTGTAGGCCTAGATCTAGCCCATTAAGGATTTCCGATCTAAACATGGATCAATGTGGCCCATCACACCCAAGTTGCCCATTCATGCTCACTGAAACGAATCCAATTGGAGCTGAGTCGAACTTAGGCCAATTGAAAGCCATATAGAAGACATTGCAAGTTCTCGGATTGTTTTAGGGCCAGTTTATTTCAATAAACAACATGAGAATTCATGGACAAATAAGCTCTCCAAATGATTATTAAAGAAGTGAGGTGTGAAGGATGAGACATTGACTTTTCGAGTATTTGAATTACTAGGATAATGGCTGGATATCCAATTTCATATCTCCCCTTGATTCAAACTCCACTAAACAGAAAGGTCATCTGATGGTCGTTTTTAGATTTTCACCTTTGATTTGTCATTTTTAAGTGTGCATATAAATACGAAGTTCTAGAGTTCCAGTAGTTTAGTTACATAATACAAATGGGCACTTAATGTATACATTAAAATAAATGAGATTAACGAGCTCAAAACTAAACCATTAGTAATTCTAGAAATCTTTTTATAGTTCTTTAATATGGCCGTCCAATATTTTTATGTTTTTACATTGTGGCCTCTCCAAAGTTAAATTTCTGGTCCACCCCTGATCATGATCAAGCCCAACTAAATCACAGCTTACATATGAGAAAATGAACTATTGGCGCATTGCAACTTCTTTAATTTCGTTGCAACATTTCAAATTAAATCTTTTCATCACTCCATTTCTTCCTTTCTCATAAATTCCTCGACATTTACTGACAAAAAGGAGAATGAAGTTAATTATGAAACATTTTTACATAATTTTGTCCCCTCAAACGTGTAATTGTCTATACCCACAACCACAAGTCCATGATTGTTGTAAGGTGAATAAAGTTAATTATGAAATATTTGTTTATGAACTTGATTTTAATTGATATATTAAAATCTTGAGCATCATTAAAACGGTTAATTACTATAAAATCCAGTCTTTATATCTAGTTGGAGTAAACAAACCAAGATACCTGGAAGACATTCAGGCTCAAATTCAAGCTCAAGATAGGCCTAACTCGGCTTATACATATAATACCTATTCTCTATTAGTCATATTGAAACTCACTAAATCCTTATGACGTTTTAATGGGTCATCTAACAAAATAAATTTAATTCATAAAAAACAAATCTTCTTTAAAATTTAAAAGAAAAAAAACTCAATACGGTTCATTAACTGGTTAAATTTAAGTTTTTCAGTCACTTCTAACCACTTCATTTGACATGTGGCCCCATCCTTTTGGAGTCCAAAGATTCATACCACGACTCATCTTTGTATAGGCACTCGTAGTTCATTGTATATACATTTCAATTTACACATGGTGTCCAAACTCCAAAGTGGTATGTATATACACACAATTTTCTTTTGAAGCACCACTGATGTAACCATCATTTGATGGAAATATGTGTTGTTTAGGAATGGACAAAACTTGCCTCGGTCTAAATATTTCAGCCCTTGGATTCCTTTTTAATAAAAAAAAAATCCATTGGTTATATTAGTTTGATGAATATCAAATTAGAATAAATGCCAATACAAGAACAGCTGTAAGTGATCGATCCATCACAGATGGACCCCACAAGTTTTATTTTATTTATATTTTTAAAGGAACCAATACACTTATTTTACCTGGTAAAACACACTACTCACTGTTCAGTAAAAAAAAATCAACATGATGATCTTCCATTAATATTATCACTAACATCAAGTACTGTTGTCAATAGAACAGATTTGACATTTTGTACTAGAGAGACATGAATGCCAAATATTTAGGGTTGTCATCAAAATTCAGAAAACAAGAGAACATCTGAACTACTTGTGGGATAATCCCATCTCTATTCTCTGGAATGGGGACATGTTTAAGAAAAGCATGAAAAAATCAATTCATGTGTTCGAAGCATATTCATTACACATTATTTGTATAATTTTACAAGAGTTAGGACCATCTCTTGTGGCATAGTTTAGATATTGTGAGGTCTGCTCCTCCAAACCCATCCATGACAGCATTAGCCAAAGGAAACTCTGCGTTAGATGTGAAGCTGTGAAAAAAATACATGACAAAAAAATTAGCTCCACAAAGTCAATACACACAAACATGTAACTAATTTTCCTGGAGAGATTAAAAATGAGACATCAGAACCAGTGAATGACACAGGAAATAGAAAACCCATCTTTCAACTGATCTTTCTGGGACACAGTGTATAACCTTATCATGCACAGTGCACACCCTATTAGGTACATCAAAGTGCAAACAAATATATACAAGCAACAATGCTGTAAGATAACCTTACCGTGCACGAATTTTTTTGAAGCAATGTATCATAGCGCATATCCACCATGTTTTTTTTTTTTTGTGTAAAATCTGTCCTTGCAGTATCAACGCCATATCTGGGCATCATAGATTGCAAGGCCCACTTCTTGTAAGATCCCGGCCCCTTAATTGTGAGATTAGTGGCTAATTAATCTTTTGTTTAGTGGGTAATTATGTTAGTTTTCTGCATTAGATTAGTGGTTAGATGGGTTCAGAGGGTTTTGGACCTAGATAGAGACATAAAAGGACCTGTTCGTAATTTTTGGCGAGTGTGAGGGGTTGTTTGTAATTTTAGGAATTTCGGCAATTTCGGGCTTGTTAGTAGGGGGTGTCGTTATGAGAAAACTTTCATTTGTGGAGAACACCCTTTTGTTGTCCAAAATTCCTCGCAAAACCCAATTTCCTCATGTTCTATAGTCAAAGACCTTTGAAATACCAAAAACTTACTAAAGTATATAAACCCCAGCTCATTTCCCTTCATTTCATTCCATCTTATTTCCTTCTCCTCCATCGACTCCTCTCTTTTTTTCTCATCCTTCCTTGCATGCAAGAGACTAAATGACTTCATCAAATTTCAACTAAAAGATAGCCAATTCAAGCTCCATTCACCATTGATTACCTTCTTCGCCATCAAGCTTCCTTCCCCTCTCTAATTCTACTTGTTTGTTCTCATTTGGAAAGAAATTCCCTTTCCATATCCCTTTTCTTGCTTAGAAATGAGTTTTAATTGTTAGGATCTTTGCATGCAGGCCTTCATAGATCAATTCCCTTTGTTGTGTAGGAGCCCTTTCTAGGATTAGAATTTAGGGATTTTGGTGGATAGCTAGAGAACTAATGTGGATCTATGGATCTTGAGGAGTTACAACTTAGATCCGACCTAAGGCAAGTAATCATCTAAAATTACATGACATGCATGCTGGATTTTCATTGAATTTCATGATTGATCTATTCTGGAATACCAAAGCTCAACTTGTGGTTTTAGCCTAATATCATTCTAATTGGATTGATTAATTGTTAATATGTTAGAGGTAGGGTTTGCATGTTATGGATAGGACCCGGACCTTTGATACCCTAGGAATGGTGGATTTCTGCTGGGTTTCATGTATGGGAAGAAACTCACCTGAATCAGACCAAATTCAGTTCGGTATGTAAATCTGGGACTTACGGCTAACCATGAGTCTCCTACGGCTAGCCGTAAGGCTACAGTCAGCTAACCGTAAATCTTCTATGGTTACAATGTCTGAAAACTGAATTTTGGGGTTTTAATACATTGGCTAATCATAAGGCACCCTGCTGCTGACTGTAGGCCCCTGGTTCGTTTAAATTTCAGGGACCTCCAACCTAGGATTTTGGAGACAGTTTTGGAACCCATTGACCATGCCTCATCTAAATTAATTGTAGGAATGGGTGGTGTTTACGCTGACATTCACCTATGGATTGCCCTGGGTTTCATATAGAGCAATGCCAAGTCAATGTGTGTTGGTTTAGAACCTTTGATGTCAATTAACTCCAGAAATGCCTAGCTCATTACTTATTACAGACATCAGGGATCCTAGGGCTACACAGTGTTGAATGGCATTGCCCATGGGCAATCTAAACCCCAGGTTTGGTACTTGTGATCTCTCCTTCACGAGCTACTAATCTTATGAGATGTACCTCAGTACCTTTATAATATTTCGTTCAATCGCATGCCTTGTACATGAATCTCTAATTGTTTATTCTTGTTTATTGTGTAATGTTGGGGACTCGTACCTCACACCTAGGATGTGTCGATCAAGCCCAATGAACGTATTTTAGTTAGCTATAATTAGTCTAGTCATAACACATGTACACTTTCTATATTAGGCAGCTATAATTTAGGATCTGGATTGTATGAAGATACTGTAAATAGGGTAATCAACCCTTATATAGTGAGAGGGCAATCGACCCTAAGGGGAACACACAACATTCATCATCAGTTTTCTCCTTTGTTATCACTTTTCTCCTTACTGCATTTTATCCATTGAATGTCAATGACATGGAATCAGAGCTAGACTCAAGATCTTCATCGACTGGTTCAATCTCTTCATTGTTTGGACAAAGGAAGGAAGATAGCTAGATACAGATTCCGATCTGTATCTCTGAAGTTTTTATTTCATCCACTGGGACTAAGATGTAGAAGATAACAAGGCTGTATGCTAACAGGCCCTAGGCCCAGCCCAACAGAGGCCCATTTCAGCCTCTCTCACGTAGGATTTAGTCAATCCCTGTAAAGCCAATTTCTCTCATTGTTTAGCTGATTTCTCTCTTTATGTTTACCTTGTATAGACTAGGATTGATTAGGATTGATTCTTTCCATTCTTTCATTTATTCTAATTTGTAATCTTAACATACTCAGTACCTTGATTAAGGTCACAATTCATTATAAAACAGAACAGTCGATGATCCATTGATCATCAAGTTTCTCTCCAAAACTCTCGTCTCTTTCTTCCTTCCCTTATTACATATTCTAACATGGTATCAGGGCTTTGGTTATGATCAACCCTCTTCTATCATTGATCAATCCTCTCCTCTCATTGATCCACTAAGTCTCCCTGGCGTGGAAATCTCCTTTGTTAGTGTCACTGATCAACAGTGGCCCACCACGGATCATCTTCGTATCTCCAAGAGACCTCCACAATTGTGATCGACCATCCTTGAGGGTCTTTCTAAGGATTTTTTTTTGGAATTTTTCCATCACCTTTGAGGTAAGTTTCATCCACTTCTTCCTCTGTCGGTTTTAATAAAATTCTGTCAGATTGTTTTCATCAAGACTGTCCAGATTTGTGGATCTGTATCCAAATCACATCGGATTTGGACTGAAGGAAGTAACTTTGATCCTCGTTACGGAGTTCAAACCTGATCTGTGATTAGACCACCCCGTGGGGCCCATGCACAAATCCAGGTCCAAATTTCAAGTTCGTCTGGCTCTGTTTGGAAGAAAATTGCATTGAGTGTGCTGTTTATTGCTGTCTTCTACTATCTTCTTCTTCTATTGATAGTATTGATCGCCGTTGTAAGCTGTTGATGCTGCTTGTTCCTAATTAAGGCTGATTAATGACTGATCAGTGCTGGTTACTGCACTGTTTGTGCACTGTTGGTATTATTACTACTGTCTTTGCCTTTTATAGCAGATCAGACCACCTTTTTGGTTGGTTTGCATGCTGCTCTCCTTCTTCTACTGATTTGCTCTGCTGTCTCTTATCTACTACATTCTGCAAATGAACAAAGTACGGTGTCATCCCAATTAAATTCAATGGGCAAAACTATATGTCCTGGTCCTTCCACTTAAGGAACTTTGTAGAAGGACAGGGCCTTTTTGGTTATCTTGATGGATCAATACCTAGGCCTCTGATTACAAGTACCACTGACTCCAAACGCCTAGCCACCTGGTCCAAAGAAAATGCTAAGGTAGTAACTTGGATCCTTAACTCTATTGATCCATCTCTTGTCGTGGCTGTTCAGGCCTACACTACTGCAGCTGATATGTGGGCTCATCCGAAGAAAATCTACCATCAAACCAATAAAGCTCGAAAATTTCACTTGGATGGTGAAATTGCCAAATATACTCAAGGGGATAAATCTGTGCAGGAATAATGATTTCCTCAGCTTGTGGACTGAAAGGGATTCCATGTTGATCCAAACAGTCTTTTCTGGCTTTCTATCTAAGGCTCTCCAGTTACAAGAAGAAACTCACATTAGCCAGTTTCTTACGAATCTTCGCCCCGAATTTGAATCTGTCCGGTCAACTCTCATGAACAGAGAAAATTCTGCTAGAACTTCGTCTCACCTCATAGCGTACTATTCTAGAAGAACCAAAAGCATTCCTTGCGCCTCTTCCTGCTGACTCGGCTCTTCTGGCAACCCCAAATCCGAAGTTGACTCAATGCTATGAATGCAAAGGCTTCGATCATATTGCCAAACATTGCCGGAAGAAATTGGTTTGTAGATACTGCAAACGGACAGGACATGTTATTGATGACCGTCGCAACTTACAGTGAAGGAACTTGACACAACCTAAGAAGCCTCCCTCCAATATGCCAAGATAGAATATTCCAGCTACATTTCAGGCTCAAGCACCCTTACTTGATATAGGCTCAAGCACTTCCTCCGGAGCTATCTCAATGACTCATGCTCAGATTCAAGAACTAATCCAAAGCACAGTCACCTCTGCCTATGTGTCTATGGGCTTTTTTGGTGGTCGGTATCAAACTCATTCCTCCACAGCTTTTCCTACCTTCCATTCTTTTGCATCTCTTTCATCTCCTATCACCCCATCCACATGGTTTTTAGATTTAGGAGCCTCAAACCACATGACCTTTGTAGAACAAAGCTTTACAGATTCACAACCTTACCTTGGAAAAGAGAAAATAACCACTGCTAATGGTGATCAACTACTCATTTCTGGAGTTGGTACCATTACTTTTTCTAGTGTCACTGGCCAGTCCATCATCTTTCCCAATGTTTACTTTGTTCCTAAATTATCAGCCAATTTACTTTCTGTAGGACAACTTATTGATGATGGCCATCTTGTTCACTTTTCTTCCTCTGGTTGTGTTATACTAGGGCAACAAACTGGGAAGGTGATCGCAACGGAGAGTAAACATGGGCGCCTGTTCTTACTGGACATAAGACATCATTCCTTCTTTGCTTCTTCTTTTAATAATTTCAATAAATTGTGGACTCTTTGGCATAAACATCTTGGTCACGTGAACAATGCCCATTTGATTTCCATATTTAACATTGGTTGTTTGGATTCTACTTTTGATAATAAAATGATGTCTTCTTTATCTCAATCAAAGTGTCAAATTTGTTGCTTAAGAGTCACATTTTGCCTTTTTCTGTTCATAATTCTCGTGTATTGGCATCCTTTGACATTATCCATTTCTGATGTTTGGGGAATTGCTCCTACCTTGAGTAGGACGAGATTTAAGTACTACGTGACCTTTATCGATGACCATTCTCGTTATACTTGGATTTACTTTATGTGCTTGAAATCTTAAGTCTACTCCATTTTTCAAAAACTTTATAACATCGTCAAAACCAAATTCCAGAAAGCTATCAAGATTCTTAGATCAGATTCCGGCAGAGAATACATGTCTCATGAATTCTCCGCCTTCCTTTCTGATAAAGGAATTCTTCACCAAAAATCTTGTCCGCATGCTCCTCAGCAAAATGGGATTGCAGAAAGAAAGAACAGACATATTCTTGAAACTGCTCATACCCTGTTAATTGCTTCTTTAGTCCCTCCCCAATTTTAGTGTGATGCTGCACAGACTACTGTGTATCTTATCAACCGTCTTCCTAGCATTGTTCTAGGAAAGACTACTCCTTACGGAGTTCTCTTTAGTCATATTCCTTCATACTCTCACTTAAGTGTTCTTGGTTGCTTGTGTTTCGTTCATCTTCCTCCTACTGAGCGCACTAAGTTATCACCACAGACTGCTAAATGCATCTTTCTGGGTTACACTAATGAACACAAAGGGTTTTTGTGTTATGATCATTTCGAAAAACGCATGCGAATCTCTCGTAATGTGATTTTCTTGAGACAGACTCCCTTCTTTTCTTTATGTTTGGATAGTCATTTTATTGATGTGTCCTATCTGCCATAATTCTCGAAGTCTGCTTCTCCATTAACTCTTACCAAAGTCTATGTCCGGCAGAACACGGTCCCTCCTCTGGTGACTCCCTCTCCTGATCCTCTCCCAACATCGCCTCCTGCATCTTCCGGTAATACTAATTCTTCTGATAGCATCATCTCTCTACTATGGATTTACTGCTCTTCTTACTTCCTTGGATAGTACTCCTATACCGACCTCCTATTCACAGGCCTCAAAGATTGCTTACTGGCAGGATGCTATGACTAAGGATTGGTTGCTCTTGAAGCAAACCAAACATGGGAATTGGTATCGGCCCCTGATGGAGCCTCTGTGATTGGCAACAAATGGATATACTCCGTCAAAGTACACTCTGATGGGAGTCTTGATTGCTATAAAACCAGATTGGTCGCACAAAGCTATAAACAGGAATATGGAATTGACTATGAGGAAAAATTTTGCACCAGTCGCTAAAATGACCACTGTTCGTACTCTTCTTTGTGTTGCGGCAGCCCACAACTGACCTCTATGGCAAATGGACGTAAAAAATGCTTTTCTCCATGGGGACTTGCAAGAGGCTGTTTATTTAAAACCTCCTCCAGGTTATGCTTGTCCTCCAAAGCATGTTTGTAAATTGCGTAAAGCTCTTTATGGACTTAAACAGGCTCCCAGGGCTTGGTTCGATAAATTTCAGGCAACTATCCTTCAAGCCAGATTTTATCAAAGTTACTTTGATAGTTCCCTCTTCTTGTGCTGGATACCGAAGGCTACACATTCCTCTTAGTCTATGTTGATAATATGATTATCAATGGTAATGATATTGCCTGCATTACGGATCTCAAACGCCATCTCACTCGCCACTTCAGAATGAAGGATCTTGGTCCTCTCACCTACATTCTGGGGCTTGAGTTTTTGCGCAACAAATCAGGCATTCAAGTCCATCAGCGTAAATATGCTACTGATTTGATCACTGGAGAGATATTAGAGACACTGGAGAGATATTAGAGACAAACAGTGACCAGCAATCCCTAATCCACCCTAACTTCGTCCCCATCTTCATATCTCCTTCATCTCTACAAGATTCTCCTACGTTGGATCTAGAGATTTGGAGCAAATCTTCTCATTCTAATCCAGTGTGTGGGGACCATAGTTGTTATAAGAGCTTATTTCCAATTAGCGAGGTTAAATGGTAGGGACCCAGACTTATTGGTTAAATAAGGTTTTAAGAGAACTAGTAGGACCCATGAGTATTAAGTTATACGTGAGGCCTTTTAAAAATTGGTAGGGTCCATGACTAATAAGTTATTAAGAGTAGCCTTATAGAAATCCTGGGACCCATGTACTGGGGAGGAAGGTGTCAACTTTGAGTGAATGAGTTGTGTGCATGTCCCAAATTTAGATGGGGACTTACGAATCCTATTTCACCTCCACTTGGAGTGCTCGACTATTTAGAACATGAGAGACTCCCAAACCTCTTCACACAACATCTCTCTCTCTCTCTCTCTCTCTCTCTCTCTTCTTCCATCCTAAAACCCCAAGCCTAGCATGGAATAGAACAAGAAATTAGAAGACATACGAGAAGTGAAGTTTTGTCATGGTTGACTGGTATATGATGTTTTGACACGGCCAGCTGGTGTATGGTTTGAATCGGAGGAAGCTGAATGAAAGTATGATTGGATGTTTAGGTACAAATCCGTGGTGTCACCCTTTGATGATACAACTCATACAAATCTGAAACAGGTAGTTAGTAATGTTTCATGGGCCCTGGTAATCTCGTCTATTATGATTTGATGTGTTCTTTTTGGGTTTTTCCAACATGTAGTCTTCCAAGGTCCACTGTTTTGTTGAATTCAGTTTGATACAGTGTTCACTACTCATCATAAATTGAGGAACACTTGCTTCCCTTTAAGTGTTAGATGAAATTCTTGTTAGTAGGAATTACAGGTTTAGTTATTTCTCAACATCTTACATCATTGCAACTAATCCAATGCCTAAAAAGGGGGTCGCAAGGACATCTTTGTATCAAACAGAAAGATTTACTACTTACTGATTGGACCCAACTTGGGGACAGATATAGATTAATTAATTTGAAAGGGGGGCTGCTTGAAATAAATCGTATCTTTAGACACCAATTTACTCAGTTCGGTTGAGTGAATTAAGGACAAGACTCATTTGAGATATATGATGGTGGACTGTTAAATATAAAAAGGACCTTAACAGTTGACATACATAAGGACAGTATGCACTATGCAGGTCCCAACTAATTACACCCGTTGAATAGTGTATAGATATCTAATATGAGAGCAGTTGGTTTGGACCAAACCATAGATTCATAAGCCTTCTTGTAGAAATTGGGAATTGGGTTATTGAGTACCAAGAATTATGTAACAGGTGGTATATCCCACTATTTATAAGAAAAAAGGAGACTGAATCAAACATGAATAATTAGGTTGGCTGAACAACAATTGGATTATGTGGTATTTTTTATTAATTGGAATCTGATAAGATAAGAACCATAGGGTCATTTCATAGTTATGCTATGATCCTTTATTATATTGATGATTTTGGTTTCTTTGACATTCAATTCTGGGAGTTTGGCAGGTGGATAAGATCCAGAACTTGTCTGAGTCCTCATGGACCCTCATTATGATTGTTTTGTAATATTAACACCATATTCTGGAGATTCAGTTGGATTATATTCATTGGTGAATATGAAGTATGGGTTCATGGTTATTGACTAAAGTATATTTGTTGGTGTTGCTATGAGTTATGTTACACCATGATTCTGATTGCTATAAGTTCATATGTGAAGATTATTGTGAATTAGTATACAGGCTACATCCCAATGCTATTTGGAGATTCACACACTGAACAATGTGTCTGTGTATTCAACGGATAAGTTAAGTGATCTGTTGTGCGTTTGTTATGCCACGTTAGAGAGAATTGTTAGCAACTCAAGTTTTTAGGGGTCTGGTCGAACCTAGCTTTTGCGGTATTCTTTGGATTTGATTAATTGGCATGATGATTTGTGGCTTTCATGATGAGAGTGCTTGACTTAGGTTCAAAGGTGACTCTAGGTTCCTCAGAAATCTATATGGATGGTGTCACTATATATTCAGAATCTATTCATGTCTTTATTCTAAATAGTAGATTCCTTTATGCTACGTGTGTGGATGTCTCTTATCACATGGTTCATGGTTGTTTATTGGTTGAGAAATTATGTTTGATTTCACATTCATTTATTACATGTGATGGATATGTTATGCCTTTTGTTGATTGTACAAGCATCTCAAACCATAAGGGGTTAGTATGTAAATTCCTTCATACATCGAGATACCAATAGTGAGTCAAAGCGGGGCATGATAAATCCTGGTTTCATATAAAGGGCTGATTTCCAACTAACTCATCATAAGCATTAAAAATGACAAGAAATTTGTAATTGAATTAGTTTGGACCCACCTACTGAACACCCCTAGATCACTAGCATGTGAGACTAAGAGATGAGTTTCTAACATGACTTGTAGGCCATTTGCGTAATTTCTCTGACTTCTAGGTCTTCTAGGTCAGTTGCGTTGTTCCATTGGCAATGGGTCAACCATTCGACCGACTATAGTTCACCCCTTGGGTTTCGGAGGCACCCTTGAGGCGTATGATTTTGAAAGCCTATGCCTAGGGTGGTTAGGTGGTGGTCCCAAGGTTAGAATTAGAAACCTTAATTAGACTTAACAAATAAACCTCATCGTTGTTACATGCTATAATGAATATTTCTTTTATTATATGATTGCTTACGTACATACATGTAGTCTTAGAAATCTATCCACTCAGCATTACTGATTTGTATTTTCACCCCAATCCAGGTAACCAAAACGTAGAGAATGAGCTTTTGATGATCAGGAGGATGTAGGCTTTTTGGCATGCGCATTGAGAGGGTGAAAGACAGCAGGACAAATAGAAAACTAGCCATCTAATGTTTTCATTTTTATTAGTTTTGATCAATAAAAGTATTATCCTTTTTTTCATAATTTCAGAATTATTAATTTATGCCCTTGAATTTTTATTATGAGCCCTGCTACACGGCCCGACTGGGGGACCGACTCCCGGCCCGGTCCCCCAGGGGGGCCGTTGGATCCCAGGGAGTTCTGGGATCCAACGGCCCCCTGGGGGACCGGGCCGGGAGTCGGGCCACCCCAGTCGGGCCGTTTAGATTTTTTCTTGTATTATTTATTTGACTTATGCATATGGAAAATTTATATATCATAATTGCGACACGGGATTCGAAGGGCCAAAGATCCCAGGTTGTGACACAGTAATCCTGCCACCTAAGGAGACCCAATTGGTAAAGGGCACTAAGCCAATAGGGCAAAAGAGTAATTAAGTCAAAGTGGACAGACAATTGCCCAAAAACTTGAAAAGGTTGTACTTAGATATACTTAGAAATCATCTAGAGTCCCAACTCAAATAAGACTTAAAAGAGGAAAGAGGAAGCTTTCTAAAAGAAATAGAACTCACACTGTTGTAAGCAACCACATAAGACGCGGCATGGGGCCTTTTTTTTTTTTAAAGAGAATATATACAGCTATTATGAATCTTGATCCAATCAGACCACGTGAGATATATCATGATGGACTGGATCCTTTCATGGGCCGTGGGCCTGTTTAACAGATTGAACATAGATGCCTAACTAGTTTGCTTAGAGATTTCGTTGAGGTAACTTGTAATTGGTGAACTTTGTAGTATCAATTAAACATGATACATGTGGATAATTGTTATTTTCCTTGGAGTAGTTCACTATTTGTTTTGAGGATTTCTTGCTGGATACCTTGATTCACAACGAGTCGGACAACAAACCTATTATAACTTAGCACGGAGGGTATGCCGTCCATATAGGAGTGTTGCATTATTATTTACAAGCTGCAGTCTAGCCTTGAAAAGTAATTATGATCACTTGGTACCATCTTAGTTTGATATATTTGATGGCCATATATTCCCACAAGGAATTCTTGGGTACCACCTTTTGACCATCCGCCATGTGGGGCTAACCTGGCACTTTGACCGCCGAGTAATGGGGTTACATGGGGCTAAACATATCTTTTAGCTCATGTGGAAAGCCATTTTTCATGGTAGTTTGTAATTTGTTCTATCTTTTTTATATTTGTTTTTATGATTATGTAACTCTACTCTTGCACTAATATTGCATTGTTATATTCGGATTGACCTCATACAATCATTACTTGTATCTACTCTTATTTGCATGATTGTATGAGATGTTTTGCATGCTTTCTTACTTGCTAAGTTTCCCTAAATCCAATCCATGGGAACTTTTCAGGATAAGAGGTAGTACCGGAATCTGAGGGTAATACTTATGAAGGCAAACCTCAAGGGGGTTCAAGAGTAGAGTGCGGATGATGTTGTTTAGAGACTTCTCAGAGATGCTTAGCTGTAGTTTTCCTAAATTGAATTATTGTAATAAGACCCTCGAATTGGTCAAGGATTTATATTTGGGTTGATTTAGTTTCATATTTGGTCAGAAAATTTGATTTAATCAATAAATCAGGATTTATTAATATTTTGTGTTCTGTTATGCAATACTTGATGTTTTAAATAAAAATAAATATATTTTGCTGTGATTGGATTTGGCCTATTCTCACAATTGCGGAAATTACATTCGCATCACAAAATACGGACTTCTAAGAAATACGGATTTCGGATCATGCACCCTCGATCCAACCATCCAGTCCATTTGGATGGGTGCAAACCCAATGAGTAAGTTGTGTTTGAGACAGAGACAGAGAGTTTAATGGTCCATCCAAATTGGTTCCCGGGTGGGCACTACGTTATGCTTCTCACGGAGCACGTGAAAAATGGCCTATGTATATGTATATCATCATCAGCCTCAGCATCTAAACCTTACCCCCATCTAATTTGGGGTTAGCTACATATACATAAAAGTCAAATTATAACACAAACACATCAAATGATCAAGTGATTTTGGCAGTTCACGATGTTATTATGAGCAACAGCTAGACTCAATTTAACACCCATCTAGAATAATATCCACCATTAGATTTTACATTTAAAATTTTTCATCACTTTTACACCATTGATCTTGTGGCCTTAATATATATGCCATGTGATGGTCAATTAGGCTATCGGTCCAACCATTTATCCAAGTATAGATCTGTGCATCCCCCAATCATGGATGATTGGCGCACAACCCACAGAGGTGTCACTCACATTAAGGGTGAGCTACATTCCTAGGTCGCTAAATAAATTTTGTGTATCTTACAAAGGTGTAAAGGTTGTGCAAATAACTCATCTCAGATTTTTTCTCTATCAATCTACCTATTTTTTGCATTCTTCGTGTGGGAGATGCTCCTATGAGAGATATCTCTTACCTTATATGAGAGATAGGGGCGGGGACCCTCACATTTAAGTTGTTGGCATTGGATATGGATGTGAGGGCCCCCACCCAATCTCTCATTTAAGGTGAGAGATATCTCTCATAGGAGCATCTCTCTATATACATATACACATACATGTATGTGTATATGTACATATGTACATAACACATATGTATGTGTGTGTATCTTCAATCAGAACTTTTATTTAATCTTACCAACTACAAGCCACCTTTAAATGTTGGGCAATGACAAAACTAAGCACTGGAAAATGCATATTATGCGCATGACATGAATGTATAAAGAAAAAGGGTAATGTTACCTACTACGAAGAACCACACAAGGCATTCCTATGTTGTCAGCTCCAAGCACTCCAGATTGGCTTCCTGCAATAAGCACACATTGGTGCACAGGCAAACCACCATATTCGGCACCAGCGCGCAGTGTAGCCACGATCTTTTCCATGCTGATGGTGTACAAAGCAGCAAGTGAGCATTTCTGAGATTACATGGCCACAAACTCATCGCCTTGCCCAAACTGTGGTCACCTATGATACCCGGACACCCGTACATGCCTCATGTATCCATGTCAAAGTGATACAATATTCATGTTGGTACTTGATACTGAACCAATACTTCTGGGACACAAGTTCATTATATCCTACTTACTAAGTCAATTATTACATAGTTACCCGGTTTTCTTAGTTTTCAAAATTTTCTAAACAAAAAAGTTAGGAGAGCTGTATCCGTATGTGTCCTAGATTTCCAAAAGTGCAGTCATATCCCCATTCCACATATCGATGCGGGCTGCCCACACCCATATCTGCATCTGGGCATTGTAGGTGGTCACCAAATTAGTGACGACAATGATATGCATAATATCCATTGAACTTAAGTAATTGGGCCCATGGTTTGATAATTCACACCATGCTATGATGGCCTCATTGAGGATGGTCACGACCTAAAAATCAGCTTTGAGGTATCATTACTCATCATCAATCTTCAATCAATGGCTTGCAAATAGAAAGTTTGAAAAGAGGGGGAATTTTTTTGAATACACAGTATCCACTTTGAAAAGAAAAAAGGCCAATGTTGGCTGGCCTTTTCTTCCAAACTTGATTACTTTATAACATACAGGCTCCACATGCAACTAACAGCCAAGGATACTACACGTATCCTGTAACGCCCCACCCTTCACGCATGCATGATATTGTCCGCTTTGGCCCCACGGGCCTCACGGTTTTGCTTCTGATGGGCCTCAACCCATCAAAAGGCCTCATGCAAGGTAAGGGTGTAAGCTCTACATATAACCCCATTCACTTTCCTCTCTATAGTCGATGTGGGACTCTGAGGCGTCACATTCCACCCCCCTTAAGGCTGCACGTCCCTGTGCAGTAGCCTGCCAGTCTCTGTAGTGTAGCCTGCCAGCCCTCTTGGCCCGCCCACATGGAGACCCGCCCACTTGCATCAGACCACGGCAGGGGACCCACACTCGAACTAGTCGAGAGTCGGCTCTGATACCATTTGTCACGCCCCACCATTCACGCATGCATGATATTGTCCGCTTTGGCCGTATCCTTGGGTCGAGAACCATTTAACTCCATTTAAGATAAATATCCAAATAACATCGAATTGTAATTCAGCATTTATCACAAACTTAACTGACCTTTCACTTGGGCTGGTATTGATATCAACACTTAGTTTCAGCATAGATGCAACCTCCTTGGCTACCCTTTGTTTCTCAACAGACGCTGGTTCAGAATAGCAAGCACAGAACCTTGATTACTGTTGAAAAGAATGACTACTGTCAAAACAGAGGTGGGAAATCAGCAAACCATAGATTTAGAATTCACCTGCTCTTTTCACCTCTTTCGCTAGTTGCTCATCCAAACTAGAAGAAACTCCTTTACCAAGTACAAGTTGACCATAAAAACTTCCTTCTACTTCCTTCTTTCCAACTATATTTATTTTTGAAGTTCTCTCATGGCCAAGTTTTTCTATTATAGACCTGACAATTTTGAACAAATAAAATAAGAAATTAGTCCTTCCCTCTCCATGTTTGGAAGGTATACTACGTTTTATGTAATATCCACTGAGATTTAGAGAGACTTGGATATAGCACACCAGCAATTGGTTTAGTTTAGCGACTAATTCAACTATGTTTGAGGCTGCATGAAAATCAGAGTCATATTGGATAAAAAACATGCTTTTCTGAAAATTCTCAACCTGTAGTCTCTATATTCAATTGGCACAGATGATGGTTAGGGACTATATCCAAGCTAGTGCGGTCCCTGATTTCCACAGCGAATCATTTCCAATGAATAAACATTTGTTCTGCCAAAATATAAGAACTACTTGCAATTTGAAGGACATCCAAACAAACCCTAATTTATGCATGATACTTAAATTAGGACACGAATTTCTTCACTTCAGTATTCAGTGGTAAATGGATAATATTTAAAAATCACTGATAAATCATGGTGAAGTAGTCACTAGTGGGGTCCACACATGATCCAGTTGGGACTGGAGATGAGCAGAATCCCATTGTTTCAAGATTGATTGGAAATGTTCCATTATTCAGATGAGATTAAATTAGTTTTCAAGATTAGATATTAGTAGGGGTGTTCATGGACCGGGTCGGGCTGGGGGAGGTCCAGGGTAAGGCATATCCATGCCCAGCCTGAAATTAAAAATGCAGGCCCATATCCAGCCCTTGCCCAACACTGGTAAGTGCCTCGAAAAATTTCAGGCACGAGCCCTCCCATTTAGTCAATTGGACCATGCCAGGCCACGCTATAGTAAAAACTACAAGCACCAAATTTTGGACCAATCTCATTCTAGCCGGGCCGCACTTCAGGCATTCTAACTTAATCCAAGCCTGGTCCAAATATTACACAGGCCTAACAATTAGAGCGTGGTGCAAAGCTGGCCGGACTGGGGTTTCCCATGAGCTGGCCCTGCCCATGAGCACCACTAAATCTTAGAAAGGAATGTTCATAGTGAGGTCTTTGAGGCCAGTAGAAAAGTACAAGGGGAGTTTAGCAATGTATGGGATGTTTTCATGAGCAAAAGTCCAATCTCCAGAGACATATTTGAATAACTTTATTCCATGTGAAATAAAATTTTAATTGTTTCTTTTGCAGGATATTGATTATCCAGCTAAAATGTCGAACATGGTAAGCTGATTCCAGGCCATCACAGCTATAGCTAGTTTCTGATCTGAATCACTCCGGGTTTAGTCACTGTTTAGATCATTTGGACTGTGCCAACCATCATTATTACCATATTTGACTTTGTTATTACCAATTGCATATGCATCACATGTCATATGTACACATGTAGTCCTGCAGACCATTATACATTTCATTTATATATGGGTGATTAGATCACAGTAGTAACACAATTATTCAACCAAAGCTTTCTCCTCTCCATTTTTGTAGTTGGACCAACCTAAATAATTGAAGCCATCAAACCTGAGGTTTTAAAATGGATTCAGAGGGCGACACAATCAACTTGACTGAGTCGCACCCGCGAGCACAAAAGGCCTTCAAAATATTAAAAAAATATGATTAAAAAATCTATAAAAAAATTGAAAAATAATGTCTTATAAATATAGAGTTTTAAGACTCATTATATTTAGTTATAAAAAAAAGACTCATTATATTTAGTTAGCACGGATGAATTTAAGTATAAATAAGTGTTGTCATTTGTTTTTCACTCAATCAGATAACATCCGATCCATGAATGCTTTTGTCTTCCACAAAATCTGGTTTTAAACTTTGAAAATTTAAGGCCTTCTTCAAAAGACCTGGTTAGAGTGGAGAAGAGAAGAGTTGACCAAGCCTCACCAGTACAGTTTGAGCACTAGGGTATATCCAACAACACCATTAGGGGTTACAGCATTCCTTATATTTGTGACAGTAGTAGATAACTAATTTCCAATAGTTGCACTGCCCTCTATAATTGTAGTTCTATTTCAATACGATGACGATCAAATCAGATCCTAACAAACAGCTCAGAAACAGAAACATTGGTGTTTAAACAAAAGCAATGTCACACGACAAAAACAAATACACTGCTGTTCATGTCACCAACACAGTATCAGTATCACTACCATTCTATGATGCACGGATAATTCAAAATAGGCAACATATCGTGTTATATCGTATCCGATACTTCACTTTTTATGCATAAAATCAGTATCCCTACCGTGTCTATGGCGTGTCCTTATTACATCCATTCCATATCTGGGCATCATAGCTACGATTTCAAGAACCCAAGGCACCACCAAGGAACGTGTCTATGACGTCTCTGTTGTATCCATACCATATATGGGCATCATAGCTACGGTTTCAAGAACCCAAGGAACAAAGGAACACAATCAGTTGATCCACTGCATAAGCTTACAACTGGATCAGCATGTATCACAGCCGAAGAATTTCTGAAAGCTTTTCATACATACTCATAGTACATATGGTCAGGTCATCCCTATGAAACAGGCCACACAGCTATTTTCTATCGTAGATTCCAATCAGACCTTCAAATACCCTCAATAACTCCCAAATTACATATACTTGAAAGAAAAATGTGGACTGATGCTATGAGAGACAATAAAACTAATATACGAGCCTCCAACTTTGTGATCAGCGTTTTCCCAGGATTTTCCATGAAATCTCTTTAAAAAAACCACCACAAATGGCCTCTAGACTTCATTATGATAACAAAAAAAAAATCCTAAATCTAGACGACTATAGTGAGGTGATCTCTTTCACCTCCCCATGTACAGGTGCTGCTAATCAAGTAATAGAGAAACTTTGGAAAAACTACGATCTTTGCTTTGATACAAAGTTGAAGATAAAGTACTCGTATTTAGATAAGAAATGATGGAGAAAAGGAGATGAGGAAAAAGATTTGGTCAAATAATTGTGGTTGTTAAACCCAATAGTTACAACAATTGATGTCAAGTAATCAAGGATTTTTTTTCCTGAAGTGTCTGAAAAAAAAAATCCCAGAATAGAAGAAAGAAATAGTGAGAAAGGCAAAATTAGGAGGGAAGGAGAGGGTCGTAAATAGTGAACCCTAGGGTGGGGCGACCATCTCTATTTTTTAAAGCTCAATTTTGAAGAATTAAAAAAAATAAATTTCCTACTAATTATATAAAGACCCTTAGAGCTAATTGCATTACAAACAAGTCCTACTCTCTAATTAACACTTCCCCTCAAGCTGGTGCATATATATTTGTTTTGTCCATCTTGGACAAAACAACATTTATTTATGGTTCAACTAGGATTAGGAACCTCCAAAAAATTAAAATTCTTCAAATCTGCAGCATCAAATTCCTTCATATGGAAGTCTTCCTCCATATTGTGGGCTCTGATGCCAATTTAGAATAATTGATGGTAAGTAATCTAGGGTGTTTTTCTAAAGTATCAGGAAAAAAACTTAGACTAGAAAAGAGAATAAATAGAAAGAAAGAAGAGAAATTAGTGTTAAGTAGTTGTTTGAGTAGTTTCCAATCACCAATTGGTTTTGGAATTACTCGCTAGCAACTTTGTCATGGTATCAAAGCCAACACATCCCAGGTTCGAAACAACGCAGGGCAAAAATGCCCCAATGTATTTGTGCGGGCGTAAGTGCGCAGGGCAAGAAGGCTCCATGCCGCGTTGTAGTCTTGTGCGGGCGTGTGCTTCAGGTCCGAGCAGTGTCCCGCCCGAGGGGGTTTGTTAAGTAGTTGTTTGTGTAGTTTCCTATCACCAATTGGTTTTGGGATTACTCGCTCGCAACTCTGTCAATTAGGAGGGAGGAAGGAGATGGCTGTGACACCTAGGGTGGGGTGACCATCTCTATTTATTAAAAATCTAAAAAAAAAAAACCTCGTGTTTCCTACTGATTACACAAGACCCACAAAACTGATTGAATAACAAAAAGTCCTCTTAATACTCTGTAACACTTGACAGTAATCACCCATATAATGGCATGTATTCTCTGCTACTTATTAATTTCATAAAAAGCTGTTCACCTTAAATGAACATAAGTTACATAACAACTTAATTCAATATTTATTTCTCCTGCAGTCAAGTTCCTGACAGCCATCAACAAGCACAACCTTATTAGATCAATTGAATTTGAATGGAAGTTAAACAAGTGAAAATTCTTTTGAAGCAATAAATCAGTGATAATGAAATGTCCAAAACAAACCTGGCCATTTTGTCCCCAATTTTACTATAAGCAATGAGTATGACCACAGGTATATTTTCACGAAGTGCGTCATCAATAAAACTGCAAACACATGTGACACAAAGTTGGAGGTTGAAAAAAAAGGATAATGAGAAAAGAAAATGAGGGCTGAAAATAGAAATTAGAAAAGGGGTTCAAAATGATGATCCAAGTTCCAACAGCAGTTCATTTTTGAAAGAAAGATGGTCTGGCAAGTTAAAAGAATGCTCACTTTTCAACTCCGGGTCGTAATGGTAAGCTTTTAGTTGTCACAAACTCTTCCAAAGCATTTTTCTGCCAACAAACTAATCAATAATTCGATTGCTTGACCTTACATCTTTCGTTATCTATGCATCATCAGATGTAAAGATTTCATATACTTGGTGAAATATAAGTTCAATGTTAAATGGTTGACAAAGTAAAAAAGAAAAAAAAATTATATACCAAGGCAAGTACAAATTTAACATTAGATGGTAAACAAAGTAAATAAAATAAAATAAAATAGGACAAGAGAAGGCACTGAAAATCTTCAAAAAGAACACGAAAGGAATGCGTTCATTAAATTTGAGAGGTAAGAATAACATGGATAAAGAGAGAGGGAAAAAAAAGAACCAAGCTGAGACCTTGTCACACAGAATTGCCCAGACAGATCCAGCTGGGTGAGAAGTGGTACTTGGGACATACAGAAGGACGAGAAGTGGAAGAGATTGGGACAGTTAAAACTTCAACTGTCAAAGAAAATCACACGTCAACAAGTAACTTCTCCAAATTGAAAACCAGTTGCTGGAGAATCACTTGATAGCATGTAACGGCCCAAATATCAAGTCTGAATGAACTAGTAATGTATATCGGCACATCAAACTTAATAAAAAACACACTCAGCAGTCATCAGTCGTCAAGAAACCACTCTACAAATATCACAAAAATTAGCATTACTTTGAAATCACCTACCAGCAGCCAGTTCTGTTGATTATACACATTCAAAAGTCAGTCAGCACGTAGAATCTAACATAGATCATCTGGATTTGATGAGTAACAGACACAATATATAACATGGTGAACTTGCAATGACACGGTCCATCACAAAATCGTTTGGCAGGTGTAGATTACCCAATTTCTAGAGGCATTTTGAAATTCTATTGAGTTTGAAAGGAAACAACTGTTCTCATCCAACGATCAAATGCCGCCTGCTACTATTGTATCGGTTGATAAATCAGCTGTATAAGCCCACTCCACTCCAATAACTTGAAGTTATCGCCATTCAATAAGCTATTTGAGTATCGGCCAATACAACCAATAGGGCCAATATTTCAGCTGATACAGATGATACACCCTGTTAACAATCTAAAAACCCATATTTTTGGGTTGTAATGCACAGAGAAAGTTAGGGAAATGTTTTTGGCATTTCTAGTACAAGAAATTCAAAGAAAAACACCAAATAGAATATCCAACTGTAGAATCAAAGACAATTCACAACTGATTAGCCGGGGGATTATTTTTTGTGCAAGAAAATAGAAATGTGAGAATAAGTGAAATGTATAGGTGTTTTTGGTTTGTTAGGGATGAGCTCTAAATCATAACTGGTGCGTTTTAGAAGGTTAGATATGCTCCTAAATGCATTATTTGGGACATTTTGGAGGTCACTTAGGATATTTTTGGATTACTAACTAACTAGTAAGTAATCCATGTTGCACACCAACAACTAACGAGTAAATACTAAATAGTTATGGAAATATTATTTCAACTATTTATTAATTAACATCTTCATCAAGGTTTTAAAACTCAGAATTGGGAAGTGACTCGGTCATCCTTGAGTCAAGTTGACTCAATCGATTAGCATGAGACTCGTCCGACTCAATCCGAGTCTGCCCTAAGGCCAATAAGCTTTTTAAACAATAATAAATAGCAAAGAAAATTTAAAAAAATAGACAATTACGCTCTATGAACCTAAAATTATAATACTCGTTTGTTTTACCTCATAGTAGCAATAGGCACACAAATTTCCGTTCCACTTAGTCGGATGAACAGTACTCCCAATCTTTGAATACTTGGATGCTCTAAAAAAATGTGATTTGGATCTTCTAGAATCAATTAAAAATGCCCCCACAAAGACACCTAGAGATTCTCCTGATAGAAAATTTTGGAGATAAATTAGTGTTGGGAAATAAAGTGAGCTGGGGCCAAAAACATCATAGGACTTGGAATCAAGGTGCCTGACCGAGCCAGCTCGAATTGGGCCAATCTTTCAAACCATGATGTTAATGCATCTTAAATAAATACTTTGCCAATTTTCTCTAACTTCGCCAGTTTTTATTGTCAGACCAACATGGATAAAGGAGGGTCACATTAGCTAAGTTGATAACCAGTGCAAGATTTTGTCACAAACCAAACATGAATTCTAAGATAACAAAGAAATCTAAAAATGAATTAGATTTCATGCAAGAAAGGTCAACTATGGAGGCTATATTCTCACTTATGCAGCAACTAATGGAAGAACACCAAGTTAAAAGGAAAAATCTACAAATGGTCTTAATCAATCTAGAGAAAGCTAGCGATAAGATACCAAGAGATTTAATTTGGTGGGTTTAAGAAAAAGGAGTGGTCCAAGAGAATTAGGAGGGAGCGGTAAAGAGTGTGAAAACTACCTGTGGAGGGACGAGTTTCCAGTGACCAAAGGTTTGCATCAGGGTATCTAGAAATTTAATCAAGGGTCGCCTCAATCTTCACACTGTTATGGATGAGTAAACTGCTCATGTTCAAAAGAAGGTACCTTGGTTTATATTAATTGCACATAATATAGTATTGGTGGATGAATTGAGAGATGGTGCGAACGCAAAACTTAAGAGATGGCAGGATAATAACGCAGCCAAGATCCGCGATCGGGTTGATAAATCAATCTCCCGAAGGATTGATCGAATCCAAGAGGGTTCCAGCCACTAGGGCAACCCCACAAAAGGAGAAAACACCATAATTGAAGAAAAAACTCTCACAACTCATGATGGACCCAACCATCCAACCCAGCCCTTTGGGTGTAGCCCACATGCCCAAATTGGCTGAAAAGCTACTGTGGATACTATTTTTATCCTAGGATCATTTGATTAGGAATTGTTTCTAATTTTATTGTTAATTAGGATTAGTAGCTTTCCTTAATAGCAAGAATATTGCTCTTATATATAGAAGAGCCTTTCATTGTATTTAGACATGCTTATTAACAATTAATCTTTTGAGTTATGAGAGTTTTCTCTTCAATTATGGTGTTTTCTTCTCTTGTGAGGTTGCCCTAGTGGTTGGAATCCTCTTGGATTCGATCAATCCTTTGGGAGAAGAGAATTGATGCAGTACGAATGATTAAAAGAGCCCTGGGCCTACATGATGGACCCAACCATCCAACCCAGCCCTTTGGGTGCAGCCCACTGGCCCAAATTGGCTGAGAAGCTACTGTGGATACTATTTTTATCCAAGGATTAATTGACTAGGAATTATTTCTAATTTTATTGTTAATTATGATTAGTAGCCTTCCTTAATAGCAAGAATATTGCTCTTATATATATAGAAAAGCCTTTCATTGTATTTAGACATGCTTATTATCAATTTATATTTTTTTTTTTTTCTAGGTTTAGGGTATGATAGGTTGCTGGGAGTGGGAGTGGGATTTGGGTTCTAGGGTTTTTCTATTGGGGGGATTGGGTTTTGCAGAAATGGGAGTTGACGAAGTTGGGTTTGGATTAGGAACCAGGATCTGGGGTTAATGGGTGTTTGGAAATTTGGGGCTGTGAGTTGGATTTTGGAATCGGGTGAGGCAACAGTGAATTTTTGGGATTGGAGGAGGGGGCACGGATGGGTTCAAAGGCAGGGGCTTTGGTTTTTTTTTCTTTTTTTTTTTTTGGCAGGGGGTTGGATGGCTGGTCAAGGTTGCAAGAAAGGCAAAGGGATGGTGGTGGGTGGAAGGAAGATGACGTGGAATATGTAGGGGATAGAATCCGGAAGGGTCAGTTGTCCTCCCGGCGATCGCTCTTCGGCTCTGATACCAATTGACGCAGCCAAGATCTGCGATCGGGTTGATAGATCAATCTCCCGAAGGATTGATCGAATCCAAGAGGATTCCGGCCACTAGGGCAACCTCACAAGAGGAGAAAACACCATAATTGAAGAAAAAACTCTCATAACCCAAAAGATTAATTGATAATAAGCATGTCTAAATACAATGAAAGGCTCTTCCATATATAAGAGCAATATTCTTGCTATTAAGGAAAGCTACTAATCCTAATTAACAATAAAATTAGAAACAATTCCTAATCAAATAATCCTAGGATAAAAATAGTATCCACAGTAGCTTCTCAGCCAATTTGGGCCTGTGGGCTGCACCCAAAGGGCTGGGATGGATGGTTGGGTCCATCATGTGGGCTCAGGGCTCTTTTAATCATCTGTACTGAATCAGACAATAACTGTTATCTTTATCCTATTTTTTTTCTCTCCTTTTTATTATACTATGATGATTTATTTGATTGTGTAACTATGTGGGGACCACTATTTGGTTTGATAAAAGTTTTTTCTTTTAATGTGAGCCTTTTAGTTGTTAGAATTATGGGACCCGTGAATGACATTAGATGACTTTTAATCCACTGGATGGGACCTAACCTGTGTCGACCCCTAAAGCCATAAGGAGACCTATGCACGTCTCCTAGAAGAATTTTCTCCCGATTTGGGAAATAGAGATTTACTTAAAATAAGAAGTCGATGGAGAAAGGGGGAGAAACAAGGCTATATATAGACGATGTTGGAAGTAGGTGGCCTTCAAGACGGGATTTCAAAAAATGACCCTTTTAATGCAGGGTTCAGACACCCAAAAGGCCAAGAACCCAATCCCAATATCCAAAACCCTTATCTCGTTGTATCAAGATCAAAGATCTATCAAAAGAAAAGACAGATCTAAAGCAAGCACAAGCAATCATCTAGATTTACAAAACTAACTAGTGCAGATCTATACCTGAGGAGCTCTATTGTGCTCAAATCAAGACTCTTAATCCTCAATTCTTGATTTTGCAAAATCCCTTTTGCAGACACGATCTTCTAGGCCTTGCGATCTCCCATGCTATGACCCAATCGCAGAGAACTTCTCAAAGAGAATGGTGGGATCTTAATTGAGAAGAAAACCCTAAATGCACTCAAACTAGAGAAGCCAGAGGAGAAAAGAGAGATAGCACTCTGGACGTCCAATGAATGTATGGGACGTCCAGCCCTAGTATATTTATAATATTTAGAACTTCTTCTCTGAGTTCTCTTAGAAGTGTCGCTTCTATTTCTCTAATGAGTTATACTCATTTCTCTCTTATGTAACCTACTCCTCTTTCTATTATGAGTATTGTTTGATTATAACTCTGTTTCTTAGGGCTAGCATAGGGACCACTAGGGTTTCCTGAGATCTGGCTCCAGCTGAAGCATCTAGACCCCACATCTCATGTGAATTCCGGTCCCATGATTAATTGCAAATAACTCCACTATATAAATGCAATTGCACTTCAATCCTAGGAATTTTACAAGAAGACCCTAATCTTTCCAATTACTCCAAGCAAGCTCCTCCATCAATTATATCCATGGATCCATTGGAATTAAATTTTCTAAGCAAATTGGGTCCACCTCTTATTATCCTTGTGATCCAATTAATCACACTGATCATCGATACCATCTAATTAACTCTTAATCAGAACGGGTGTGCACTTACCAACAATAAATTTCATTAATCAACACAAGGGGATATTTCTCTTTTAGACGACAGATTTCATCTTGAGAATATATGTTCCCACAGTCCCACCACCATCTACCCAAGATACCGAGGTGTTGACTTACAGTTGGCCTCAGTCATTGGTATGTTCAAAGTAAGTGCATAGCAGAAACTTGAGTCTATTACTCTTTTAGGATTGAGAGGCTATTGCTTGGAAATGCATTCCTTAATTAGAAACGGTGTTTTGCATAAGATGTTACTCATGGTCCTTCAATACATCCAATGCACTAGCACAACAATCCAGAGTCTTCCAGTCTGATTGGTCGAGACAAACCATACTATCTCATAGTAATTGTAGTGCTACAACCTTTTCAGATGAGATGCCTAGTCTCATCACTGGTTGTGTTAGACCCCGACCCAGACCAGTTCGATTAGTGTGCGATTAGTATGTGTTTAGTCTTAAGTGAGTTTAGTTGTGGTTGGGTTAGAAGTGATTAGCTTTAGTCCTGGACATAGCTTTGGGAATTTTGAGAACGTTTAGTATTGGTTAGACACACTCAAGAAGGCTTGAGTGCACGTGTAAGCTTGGAAAGTCGTGTCGTGTTCCGTGTGAGTGTGGTTTTGATTTCATTTGAATGATCTTTTTATGTGTTACAACTTTCGTTTTAAGCCCATTCATGTTTGAAGCCCAAAAAACCCATGTTTTGGCCCAAAGAGGGTAAAATTGTCTTTCTTGCATAAATCTGGACACAATTTTCGAGATCTCAAAACCATGGCAAAAATATACTTTTTGGAAAGTAGATATTTCGACGATCGTTTTATCCTTCTTCGTCGAAGTCATCCGAGGCCCACAAGATCATGTTCTGGCCATTTCAAAGTCAAGTCAGTTGGGCCCCACTTGCTAATGCCTTAAGTAACTCATCTCTTTCCCCTCTTTGCTCTTTTCATTCTAAAACCCAAATCTCTGCAATTTCTTGACCTAGGGCAAGGAAGAGCTTCTTTTCTCTCCATCTTCCCCATCTTGTTTGATCTAGCTAGAGAGCTCCAAAGAAGATTCTAAGACTACCATTTTCTTCATCTCCTTGCAAGCTTCCTATTGATACAAGTTTCTTGAGTTTTCAAGTTGGTCAAGAGCTCCATTTCTTTCCCTCCCTCTTGCTTGGCCATTTCTAGGTAAGGTTTTCCACTCCTACTCTCCATTGAGTCATTTTGGTTCCTTGAGAGTATGTTTTTCATGTTTTCAAACCCTATTTGGAAAATGGGTTCCTTGTTTCCATTTTGAGTGAGTTTTGTGTGTTTTCTTGGTTTTTCTTATAGTGTGGGATTAGCTTGAGGAAGTGCTTGAAGAAGAGTATTGTTAGCTTTGGTCAAGGCAAGTAATCTCTATAGGACCATCGTGCATGTGTATTTTAAGCTACATTGTTGTTTTGGAAATTTTGCATATGAAAATGTTTATAAGCTTCATGATCATGTTTTCCTTGGATTGGATGTTTGGGATTGTGAGAAATGTGTATTTTATCCCTTGGAGAGCATGGAGGCTCAGGGAGTGCAGGTGGAATGAAAAACAAGAAGAAGAGAAGAAGGAAATATGGAAAATCTGCACTGAACTGTACTTCCCGTGCAGTTTCGGTCAGCTGGCGGCTAGCCGTAATTCCCATTTCGGCTAACCGCGAGCCAACCGAAATCAGCGGTTCCTTTTCCAGTAGCTGATTTTTGCTTCAGGGTCCTGCGGTCAGCCCTGCGGTTAGCTCACGGCTAGCCGCCAGTTCCCTTGCGGCTAACCGTAAGCCAACCGAAATTATTACGGTTCCTTTTCCAGAGAGCAACATCAGACCTGGGTTTTCAGCGGTCAGCCCTACGGTCAGCTTACGGCTAGCCGCCAGTTTCTATTTCGGCTAGCCGCCAGCTGACCGCAAGCTGACCGAAATTGACCAATTCCTAGTTTTGAAGAAGTTTTGCAAGAGTGAAAACTAGAACATGTTAAGTGACCTTTAGCTTGATATTGTGTACTCGAAACTCGAGATGTCTTGAACTTCCGGGACACCAACTCTATTCCAAATTCCAACATTTGGGCTTCGAATACACAAAGATCAATCAAGGGTCCTCACATGTGCTTGATAGGCTTTGTGTTCGTACCTTAGTTTGATATAATGAATATCATCGTGTACTCGTTTTGAAGTTTAGTACAAGCTAGTTTTGAAAATGTGTTCCAAGAAGAAGGGGATCACTTCCTAAGCGTGTTATGCATATTAATTATGCCCGTGCTAGTCGTGTTCATCGTGTTTCGATAAGTGATTTCCCCCTTTTTCTTATCTCGACGTGTTTAGACCGTGTTTCGCGTGTTTTGTGCATTCATGAATTAAGTAAACACCACTGAGCTTAGACTGCCCTTTCAGTCTGATCCACTGCCTGGGGGTCTTTAAACATGTGGACTGTCTGCAGACTGGTCGTGTATTTATTACACATCGTGCGTGTCCGGTTCCGCGGCCGGAATTCCCGTCTTTGTGGGAAATCGTGTCGTGCTTATATTATGTATATCGTGCTTGTCGTGCGTGCTTGCTCTTTTCATTATATAAATGATAGAGAAAGGATGGGCTCTTTGTGGATTGTAACTATTCATGATATATTATGTACTCATGCTAGTTTGTTTTGTATCTCAGCTTTGATCGTATTCTTAAAAATGTATCTCAGCTTTGATAGTACTTCATACCAAAGATTTGCTTACATGTTTTCTCTAAGTGCTATTGTTCATGTTCGTGCCTACATTGATTACCTGCCAAACCGTCGTGTTTGACCCTTGTTTATTGGTGCCCAGGTGCAGGAGACGTTGCCTTTGAGGAGGAGCGTCAGGAGGAGGCTTGTGAGCCAACTCCCGTGAGAGAGTGGCAGCCCGACGATGTCATTTAGATGTCGGTCTGGTTCTCGAGTTTCGTCACCTTTAGTCTTGGGGTTTCTTTTAGCTATTTTGAGATTGTATTGACCTTTATTGGTCTCTTATGGGTTGTACTAAACTTAACTTACTTTTGTGTTAAACTTATAACTTGAACCATGTTTGGGAATGCCATGTTAACTTCTTTCCTTGATACTAATTGTTGGAGCACTTAAATATTTATTGGTGCTCATCTTGATGTGTTTTGCTACACGCTTCCGCAAAGCTTGTACGTGTGAGCCAGATTCCGCGTGTCTTTGGGAATCCTCACCGCGGGAACCTGTGGGAAAGCAATTAACAACATCGAATGCAATGTAACAACACGTCGCGGGCCCGGGGTCCGTTCCGGGGTCGCGACAGGTTGTGAAATGCTTCAAGTCCTAAGAGTTGCAATCTTTGTCTCCTATATGTGAATCTCATCCGCACACATGGATCACATTTAATATACTTAAGGGCTCATGAGATGTCATTTTGTATTAATTATGGATAAATTAATTCCCATTCATCTCATGAATTATAAATCAATTAAGATAATAAATGAATTTATTTACATCATACACTGTATTGAGGACATAATCTAACAGAAGACGCATGGAGAGAACCCATATCACATCTCTCTTGCTCATATCACTCTCCAAAAGTCCAACTCTAAGAGGAACTTAGAGAAGAACCAAATCAGCAACTAGAGCCTAGCAAGGTGAGTAGATTTTCAAAATCTATTTGCATGTATCCTTCTTGTTGATGTTTTTCTACTTGTGCATGATATAGTCCCTCTTTGTTGATAGTTAGTTAAATGTTATTCGGTGAATCAGTGTTTAAATCTTGATTTTAAGTTTAGATCTTGTGCTTTTCAATTTTCCAATCCTGATTATAGGCAGAAGATGTTGGATTGATGGACATCTTACACAAATTATTGACTGCTACAGTGTCAGATCCTAATTGTCAACATTTAGTTGGGGGAAAGAAAGTTTGGAATCTGTACTAATGGCCCTAGAATTCATACCAATGTATTCTTCACTGTTGCTAGTACTACTAGGATGCTATCACTACTCAAATCCACCAAAAATTGGTGAAGAATCAAATCTGTAACAGGAAATCTCAGAATACAGGTCTTCTAGAACTGGTTTGATGTTTTGGACTATGGGGCCCAGGCGGGCCACCTGAAGACAAATCTGCACCATGGGTCTAGTAGTAGACCCATGGGTGACCATAGAGGTACTGGACCCATATGGAGAGGGCCCCATTTGGCCCACCATCCAGTGACCTTAAATCTAGCATGCGTGAGACCTATTCAGGGGAGTGTCACGACTGTTGAATACATGCATATGAGGGTTGATATCTATGTACTTCTTAAAGACCTGATTTTTTTTCTATTTTCAACTTCAGTCCCTATCTTTATTTCTAGAATTTTATTAGTACCTGAGAAAAAGTGCAATTTAGCCCCTGATAATTACTATTTTTCACAATTGAAACATTCTGCACCATTCACTAGAGTTTCAGAATTTCGTAAAATTGCAAATAAAGACTTGTTTTTCCTTATTATTAGATCTGAAACCATTTTAAGTATTTTTTTAGTTCCTGACATTTCTGAAATTACAAGGGCTGTTCAATCATTGTTGCTATATTTATTGTTGGAGTTGTTTTCTTTATTTCGTAACTTCGGGATATTGTATTTAGGACCCTCTCACTTGAGTAATTATGATTTGAAACATATTGTGGATTATGATACATGTTAAGTACCATTGTTATTTGGGGATTTCACCTATGTAATTGTTACAATTAATTTGGTAATTGAATATTTCCCTCAAACCTATAAGAGGTTAGTTATGTGATTGCCCTTACACAATTGGGTACCAATAGTGAAACAGTCCAGGGCATAACAAAATCCAGGATTTGTCTAAGCGGCTGATCTCAAACAACCTTGACATAGGTGTCGGAGAATGGTAAAGAAGTTTGTTCAAGTATAAATCATGTTAATATGATTTTCAGGAATAAAATGCTTGTTAACCAGGACCAACCCATTAGACTTCTCCTAGACTAGTACCTACCAAGGCCATGGCATAGATGTTATTCCCTGACTCACAGGTCAAATATACCCGATTCCCAAACTCCTACGTCAGTTATGTTATTCCCTGACTCATAAGTCATGTATTTCCGGACTCCCAAGTCAGTTTATGTTAATCACCTGACTACAGGTCAGCTATTTTTATTGACTGCAGGTCAGCCCCTTGTACATGATATGAGTGATCCATGAGGTATTTGTGGGGTGTTGTTGTCAAGTGGTTAGGGGATTGTCTGGAGGTTAGTTTTGGGAAACCTTAACTGGACATCAATAAATGCATTCTTGTTACTATTGCAACATTATTATTCCTTTTTAACCTGAAATTGCACAACCATGTAGAGTTCTCTTCACTAAGTTTCACTGATTGTTGTTTTGCTGCCCCAATCCAAGTAACCAGGACTTTGAAGGTAAGGGTTATCACAATGATCAAGAATTAGGCCGCGTCATGCGTTCCTGAGCTATAAGGACCCGACCTCTTAACCCTAGGGTTAGCACTAGTAATTCTGTGGTTAGGTTTCTAAGTGGGTATTAGAGACCAATCGTGGTGTTTCCAGTGTTAGATTAGTCCTTGATAAGCTTTGATATGTTTAAGGTCCTCTTTGTCTAGTTGGACCCCCTTTGGGAACCCGTCGGTGTCTTCGATTGAGACCGAGAGATTACTCTTGAATTCTGACCAAAATATTATCTTAATCTCATTTGGTTGAGATCATCATCCCAACCAACCTTTGTATTCAACTCAAATCAATTTGAGACCTTGAAACAATTCCATCGACCAATTCCATCATAAATTGATAGGCTTTAACCGGATAGTTGACTTTTTCCTTGGAACCTTGAATAGAGTGACTTTTGAGCTCAAAATTTATATCTCGACCTGCCTAGCAACTTTCATGTTCAGCCCGAATTCATCCGAGGCCTAGAAAGCCCAATTTGACCCCCGGCACTCTTTTCGAGGCAAATACCGCAGTTTGGAAAATATCAGATTCTGTCCCCGATCTCAGAAAATTATGATTCTTGGCTTGTTGGAAAGCCCTTCTCTAGACCTACAATTTTTCTTCTTTGACTTGATCCATCCGAGGTCCCGAAGGCCTTCATTAACTCGCTCCAAGTTCGGCTAAGTGGTAGCAAACTCGCACCATAGGTCCTTGTGCAAATATCTCACCTACCACCATCAACTACATTGAATGCCACCTACCACCACTACTTATCTCTACAACTCTCATTCCCAACTCATTTTCAACCGGCTAGCAACTCAAGATTTTCTCTCTTTTTCTCTTTTTCTTCTCCTTTTCTCCTTCCATGGCTTGTTGAACTTCTCCATGGACGCTTTTCTTGCCCGATCCAGCCCGGCCAATCAACTTCCCGTCATCTCCTTCACAACAAACTCTGTTTTGGTGTGAATCCGACGATCGCAGCCCCCTCATGCATTCATTTCTTCTTCCTTGATCTTCTAAGAGGTAGGCCCTCTTTCTCCTTGGCTAGGACCCATCTTCTTCTTCCTCTGTGTTTTCTATTTTGGGTGTGGTTTTGACTCTGTGAGTGGGTTTTTCTTGATAGGTTGGATTTTTGGGTTTTGTTTGGAGAGAAAGCTTCCGGTTTGAGCTTGGCTTGACCGAGGTTTGAGGTTGGTTTAGCTTTCTATTAGAGGCAAGTATTTAATTTAAATTGCATACTTTGGATGGTTGATCTTGTTTTGGTTTGATCTGTCTTGTTAATCTTGTTTAAGGAAATGAAATCTGTTTTGTTAGTCCTAGCATGATTGGATTTGTTTGGGAAAAATCTGATTTCTAATGGTTTAGATTAAATCTGTTTTATGGGTTCTTTAATGGAAAAATGGATCTTTCCTTAGCCTTGAAGCCATCCCTTACCCAGTTTTACTGTGAGACCTCATTGGAAGAGGTTACCCTCACCATGGGGCCCCCCTGCCTCTTTGACTTCAGAAGTAGGCCCCACCTTAGTCCAGTGGCCATCAGGTCCATTGGCCTTTCTCCTTCTCTTTCACTTGTCTCCGCTGTTTGCCCCTGCTGCTGCCGGCCACAAATTACACACAGCCCAGCGGCCATTAGCCTGCAGCAATCCTCCATTTCCAGCGGCTACTGCTGCTGCTCTTCCTAAGCCAATGGACCATTAGGCCCAACGGTCGCTCCCCTTTCTCTCTTCTTCTGTACTTGCCAGCCATCCTTGTCCAGCAGCTAGTCATCCTCCACTACTACCCAGCGGCCACCTGAATCTTCCTTCCAACGACCTGCACCTGCACCTGCACTTGCACGACGTGCACTTCTTCTTCTTTCCCCCTCTGCTGCACTGAAGCCTTCCAAGCTGCCACTGCAGCATCATCTCCCTATTGCCATTGCAGTGTTTTCTCTCAGCTGTCACTGCGCTGGCCTAGGCGGCCAGCACTCCATCATGCCCAGCCGCCCTGCTGCTCTCCTCCCTCACGCACCTTGCACCAGCTGTCCGGGCAGCCTACACCCATGTATCAGCTGCTAGGCAGCAACCCCAGCGGCCAGAACCCAGACCTACAACAGATCCGCTTCCATCGGCCACCTGCAACTTCCCAAACTCAGCGGCCAGTTGCCCAACTTCCCTGGCCAGCGGCCACTTCTTCCCCTTGCCCAGCGGCCAGCCCATATGCAAACTGCCCAGCGGCCATTCTCCCTACAACCTGCACAACCTACGGACCTCATGGCCAGCCCACCTGAACCCATGTTCAGCGGCCATTGTTGCCCTCTTTCCCAGCGGCCACTGCTGCCACCAGCCATCCCATCTGCACTTGTCCCAGCCACTGCACCACCTGCACCGCCCTGCACTGCCCCAGCCACTGCACTGCCCTGTACAGCCCTTCCACAGCCTGTAACTGACCTCCTTGTTTCTAGCTGCAGCTACACCTCCCTCCACTTGCACTGGCCCACCTGCACTGCTTCCACCTGTACTCCTCCCACTTGCAACATGTCCAGCCCACTTGTCACTTGTCCAGCCCACTTGTCACTTGCCCAGCCCACCTGCACATTCCCAGCAGGCCCATGAGCAACAGCCATCAGCTGAATGCCAGCTGTGGTTGCCATTAGATAGGTCCCAGCTACTGTGTACAACTTGGACCGATGGGTCCCACCTTGGGACCCGCAGAACCCTATTCCTTAGGCCCTGTTTCATGACTTTGAAAACTGAATTTAAATTGGATATTAGCCTGATTTGAACCTGTTTTTGGACCCGATTAACTTCATGATGATTTCTGAAATTTGAACCAAAATTTGGATGTTTTAACCAATGTTTAAAAAGGAATTTATAATTGCTTGTTTTTATAAATAGAGGCTTTTTAACTCGGACAATGAAGGGAGATTGTCTTTGATATACCCAGTCTCCCAACTTGCCCAATGTTAATTCTAAACTCCGTATTTAGACCCGATCATTTATGGGTACATGTGGAGCACGGTGATTCGTAGTTTTATCCAAACTTAGGGGTTGGATATTCCCACCATCAGAATGCACCAAGCGTATAAAAATAGACCAATATCCATCCCTTTGAGCGTATAACTTTGAGAACCACCGTACTTACATGCTTATGTTTGTTTAACTAGACTTTCTTTATTTTCATCTTGCATCTCGTAAAACCTGATTTGTTGTATTTTATCTTGCATCATGTAATTATGATTTTTAGCATCTTGTCACACGGGACACCGAAGGTCTTAGCGCGCGGATCTCGCCCAGTTTGACCATTGGTTGTACCCGGATCCATAAAAAAGGTTTCTCGGTTTGTGTGTGCGCATTTATTGCCTTGCCCTTTCCTAGATTACCTGGATCACCTTTATTTTTCCGCCACCCGTTTTTGGGTCCCTTATTTCTACCCGAAATGCTACCCGATTTTCTGTAAAATTCCCGGACTTAGAAAAATACTATTTTGAAGCCCGTTTTTACCCATTTATTGTTTTTAGCCTGAATGGAAGAAATATTGTCTTGAAACCAGCTTTGACCGTTTTACTGTTTTCAGCCTGAATTGAAAAGAATACTGTTTTGAAGTCTGCTTTGACCCATTTTCTATTTTTAACATGTTTTGTCATTTTAAACCTTAACCTGAAAATACTATCTCGAAAACCTGCTTTGACCTGTTTTACTATTTTAAACTTGAACCTGAAAATACTGTATCGAAAACCTGCTTTGACCTGTTTTACTATTTTAAACCTGAACTTGAAAAATACTGTCTTGAAAACCTGCTTTGACCTATTTTACTATTTTAAACCTGAAACGGAAAATAATGTTTTCAAACCTGCCTTGTTAAATGGGTCAGTAGATCACAGCCCATGGCAAATAATGCCCAACTTGTGGGACAAATCATCTCACGTGTGTACAGCTATGTAACTTTAATCTTTGCCTTATTAGGAGATATGATTACATTATAATTAGATTAGAATGGCTGTAATCTAGATGATTGCTACAATCACTGTAACATGTATAGCAACTATATTTCTATATAAAGGAGCACCGTGACCCTCAAAGGGATCATCGAATTCACAACATTGTTTCTCTCCTTCTTGCTGCTTTGACATGGTATCAAAGCTTTGAGCAAACATTTTCCGAGTGATTCTTCTTCATCTTCCAAGCATTGGAAGTCGTCAGTTTCTTCTCTGATCAAGATTCCTTCATAAGTTAGTTTGATCAAGGTGTGATCAAACGCGGCCCACCCCAAATCAACGTCACTGAACCTGGAGTCTGCTGTGAGACGATTCAGAACACAAAACAGAAGCATGCAAGAAGGAGAGAGTTTGCAAGAGAATATTGTGTATTCCTTGTATTGACGATGGGTATTTGTAATACAGTGTTGCCTAGTTTAATAGATCTAATTACATGATTACAGTATTGCTTAAGGAAACTAATATCTACTCTTAGTTGTACAATCATAAGACAACTCATACAATCTTTTGAATTGTGGGCTGGCCCAATTCATGGGTTATGGGCTGAACCATTAGGTCGAGCTGACCTATATCTTTACACCCCCTCTCAAGCTTTGGATAGGAGAATGTGACCATCGATAGCTTGGAAACTAGCTCCGAAAACCGAGATGTTGAATGGCTTTTGGTGAAAAAATCGGCTATCTGAGCAGCGGATGAAATCTGGAAGAGCTTTATGGTACCACTCCGGACATGTTGACGAATGAAATGACAGTCAACTTCAAGGTGTTTGGATCGTTCATGGAAGACATCATTCGTCGCCAATTTCCGTGCACTTTCACTGTCCGTAAAGAGAGGTGTAGATTTAGGAACTGGAACTCCTAAATCCCGAAGTAACCAGCAAAGCCAAATAATTTCAGTAGTGGTGTGAGATACAACACGATATTAAGCTTCAGTGGAAGATCGTGAGACGACTTCCTGTTTCTTGCTCTTCCAAGAGATGAGAGAGGAGCCAAGAAAAATGGAGTAGCCGGTTGTAGATCTCCGATCATTGACATCGCCTGCCCAGTCTGAATCAGAATAGCCATGTAGAGTAAGATTTTGACTGGAGGAAAGGAGGGCACGGTTGGAACTTCCTTGTAAGTATCTCAGGATGCGTAGTACAGCAGCCCAGTGAAGATGAGATGGTTGCGCAACAAATTGGCTTACCACATGTACTGCAAAGGCAATATCGGGTCTAGTGATCGTAAGATAAACCAAGCTGCCAACCACCTCACGATAACGAGTTGGATCAGAAAGTAGATCTCCATCACTAGCACGAAGCTTCAGATTATGTTCAATTGGAGTAGAGACAGGCTTAAGATCTGTGAGTCCAGCTCGTTGGAGAACTTCATTGCAGTATTTCGTTTGAGATAAAAGATATCCTTTGGGAGAGTAGGCAACTTCAATGCCCAGAAAGTATCGCAGATTGCCCAAGTCTTTCATCTCAAACTGTCGATGAAGAAAACGCTTCAAGGATAGAATACCAAAAGCATCATTGCCAGTAATAATCATATCATCAACATAGAGTAACAAGAAGACACATCCAGATTCGCGAATAGCGAGTGAAGAGAGCAGAGTCATGAGCATTCTGAGAAAAACCAATGCTGATAATGCTGGTGCTAAACCGTCGAAACCAAGCACGGGGGGCTTGTTTGAGTCCATATAAGGCACGTTTGAGACAACACACAGAATGAGGAGGTCTCACAACGCATGGAGGAGGATGCATGTAGAAGAAATCCATTCAAAAATGCATTCTTGACATCAAGCTGATAGAGTGGCCAATGTCTAACAACGGCAACAGAAATAAAGGTACGGACTGTAGTCATCTTAGCAACCGGAGCAAAAGTCTCCTCATAATCTACCCCATATTCTTGAGTGTAGCCCTTTGCAACCAAGCGAGCCTTGTAACGATCAACAGAACCATCAGATTTGGTCTTGATCTTAAAAATCCATTTGCAACCGAAAGCCCGTTTCCTGGAGGGAAGAGGAACTAGGTCCCATGTGTGAGTTTTCTGCAGAGCGGCAAGTTCTTCGGCAATGGCAAATCTCCAGTGTGGATGAGTAATGGCCTCCTTATAGGATTTAGGTTCTGCCAAAGTATGAATTGCTGCAAGGAAGGACTTATACGATGGAGAAAAATGATCAGTACAAACAAAGCCAAAACGGGATGGAGGAATTTTGGTGCGCAAGGGGTACCTTCGAGTTGGAGGAGGATCCTGCACATCTGGAGCAGAGGAGATAGGCCCATGGTCAGAAGTGGGAACTGGGGCTGTGGAGTCCAAAGGAGCAGATGGAGGTTTGGGTCGACGATGATATACCTGCAGGGGTGGTAGAGAAGGGGTATCGAAGGGAAACAGGTCTGGAAAGGGATTAAGAGGATAGACCGTAGACTGCTCAGAAGAAGGGGATTGAGTAGGTAATGTATAGAAAGGTATATGTTCCAAGAAGGTGACATTACGAGAGACCTGTAGCCGATTGGTTTTAGGATCATAACATCGATAGCCTTTTTGTTCGATGCCATACCCTAAAAAGGCACAGACTGTGGATTTTGGGGAAAGTTTGGTTCTCTCATTATCATGCAATAAAACAAAACAAGTGCAGCCAAAAACTTTGAGATAGGACAAGTCAGGTTGACAGGAAAACAATTTTTCATAGGGAGATGTGCCAGATAATACAGAGGATGGTGTTCTATTAATAAGATAGATTGCAGTCAGGACTGCTTCCCCCCAGAATTGTAGAGGAACATGTCAGGAATAAATCAAGGATCTAGTAGTCTCTAGGATATGTCTGTGTTTCCGTTCTGCGACACCATTCTGCTGTGGTGTGGCAGGACAGGATAATTGAGCTAGAGTCCCTTGACTAGTCAGGTAAGAACGAAATTTGTGGGACATATATTCTCCGCCGGAGTCGGACCTGAATATTTTGATTCTCCTGTCAAATTGAGTGAAAACCATGGTGGAGAAAGCAGTGTAGATAGTGTATAACTCAGAACGGTTTTTCATCAAATACAACCATGTATACCTAGTGAAATCATCAATAAACAACACATAATAAACGGAACCACCATTCGTTGGATGAGAGGCAGGTCCCCAGACATCAGAATGTACCAAAGAAAAAGGAGCATTAGTAGAAGAAGCACTTTTATTATATGGGAAAGCATGTTGTTTACCAAATTGGCAACCAAAACAAGTAACATTCGCCGCATAAGGTCGCTGTGGATAAGATTGCATGGGACCACGATGGGGCTGTTGACCAGAGTGGTTGGTCTTATTGTTTGGCCTTTGAGGTCTGGTTGGGCAGTCGCGTTTCCAGTGTCCTTTCTTCTTACAATAATTGCAAAAGTCATTGGTACCAGATGGAAAAGAGCGAGCATTCTGTGGGGTACTAACATTTGATGACAAGACATGTGTGGGTTCCACATGTTTCTTCCTTGTAAGAGAAAGCTGAGTTTGTTCTTCAGCCAGAAGTTCCGAGAGCGCTACATCAACGAAAGGCAGTGGTGACCGATGTAATAACTGACCACGAACATGTTCAAAATCAGGGCGGAGGGCCATAAGAAACTGAACCAGGCGAGTATGCTGCCTATAGACTTCAAAGGCGTGAGCATCATCAGTTGTTTTAAAAGTTGGTTCCATTAGAGCCAATTGATCCCATTAGGCAGTCATTTTGACGAAGAAATCATGAATGGAATCAGTTCCTTGGTCTGCAGTTTTGATTTCCCATTCTATCTGATATCGTCGAGCAGCATTAGACTGAGTATATAATCGTGCTAAATAATCCCAAGCAGCCTTAGAATAATTGAATTTAGCCAATTGATTCCTAATAGATGGAGTGACTGAATTGGCAATCCAAGAATTTATTTTCCTGACGGAAGCTTCACATTCTTCAAATGTAGCATCCTTACTATCTGGTGCAGGGATCTGCTGAGCAACATATTTCCACAGTTTGACCTTTGAGGAGATTTTGCATGAGATGGGACCAGTAGGGATAATTTGTCCCATCAAGTTGGACAGTAATACCCGAGACAGCCCGATCAGAAGACATTTGGAACAAACAAAATGATCACAGACTGTTTAGAATTAAGTTAACTCTGAAATCCAACCACAGAAATAGTACCCAGATCTGAAATCCCAGTAATTGAGGTCCGGCTGACCTTGGATTGAAGCAAAGAGCACAAAACTTAATTGGAGATGAGCAGTAGTGAGAAATGCTTCAAGAAGAATGGCTGTTTTCAATGCAGAAGGAAAACAGAAAAAAAAAAAAAAAAAAACAAGGCCTGGACGTCCAGAATTTGTGCTAGAATGACCAGAGCTTCTCACAGAGTGATCGATGCACTAATCAGTCTTCTAGGTTATCATCCAGATGGATTTTCGACCCTATTGGAAGAAGAACTAGTCTGATCCAACGGATGGATGAGATTCTGATGAGAAAAGGGAAAAATTGTCTTGAAAATTTGTCGATCCAGAAGAATGGGTAAATCACTAACCTGATGAAGCTGATAAATCTTGAAAAAATGCTTAGAAATCCCAGGATAAATGGGCGACCCTAGTGGTGTTGTCTGCTGGTGTGGTCGCTTATCTGAGATGGGGCACACTGTTGATGAGAGTGACAGAACAGTCACAGACGAACAGTCACCCCTGAGCTCATTCAACAAATGATAATGAATGCCTTCTATGCGCTTGGCATTTCAGGTAATCACCAATCCTCTTCCTCAGTATGGTTTCTTGACTCTGGAGCGTCAAATCACATGACCTCTTCCACCACTCATCTCTCTAATCTGCAACCATACAATGGAAACTTGCAAGTTCATACTGCGGATGGTCAAAAGCTTCCCATTACAGCTCTTGGTGATGTTATTCATTCATTACCTCTGAAAAATGTTTTTTTATCTCCTCATCTAACTACAAATCTTCTGTCTATCGAACAACTGATTGATGATAATTGTAATGTTTCTTTTTCTCGGTCTGGTTGTGTTATGCAGGATCAAGTGTCGGGATGGTGATCGCAAAGGGGCCTAAGTGTGGACGCCTATTTCCTCTTTTTATGCCTCTCTCAGAATAAACAGCTCTTTGTGGTTTCTTGTTTTTCTACTCAAGATGTTTGGAGGCTCTGGCATAATAGATTATCTTTGATGTTGAACACCGGTAGCATTAACGAAAATAGAACTTCTTTTAGTCACATTTTTTATGAGTGTTCTGTTTGCAAACTCGGAAAAAGCAAAGTTCTTCCTTTTCCTTCCAAATCTACTATGGCTTCAAACTACTGACATTATTCATAGTGACGTCTGGGGGATTACTCCTGTAGTTTCTCACACAAATTTCAAATATTGTCACATTTATTAATGATCATAGAGGATTCACATGGGTATATTTCTTGCATTCTAAATCTGAAGTCTTTGATGCTTTCCAAAAATTTATGGCTTCTGTTGAAAATCAGTTTTCCACTCGCTTAAAGTTCTTAGATCTGATTCCGGAGGGGAATATATGTCCCATCAATTTCAAAATTTTCTGCACACACGGGATTTTATCACAAAGATCGTGCCCTTATACTCCTTAACAGAATGGAGTAGCTAAACGGAAGAACAGACATCTCTTAGATATTGTTCGTTCTTTTCTCTTAAAATCATGAGTTCCAGCTAAATTTTGGCCCCAAGCTTTAGCCACAGCGATTCACTTAATCAATCACTTACCATCCCCTTGTCTCACCAATCAAACACCATACTATTGTCTTTTTCATACAGATCCTACTTATACCCACTTGCGTATTTTTGATGTGTGTGTTTTGTTCATCTTCCTCCTTCTGAACGTACCAAATTAACTGCTCAATCAGCTAAATGTGCATTCCTTGGCTATGCTTCTCACCAAAAAGGGTATCTCTGCTATGATCCCGTGCTCAACTGCATTCGCATCTCTCGAAATGTCATATTTTTCGAAAACCAACGTTTTTTTCCTAGTCATCCCAAGCCTTTACCTTCTTCTCCCTTCATTGTTTATGAACGACATCGTCATAAGGATGTTCCACCACTGCCTCCCCCTCCAAATCCCTCGCCGGCACCTGATCTTGCCCCTACTTCATCACATGCTACTCCTATTGCTTCAGTTCATCTTCGACTTCTACTCATCTCTCTAAGCCTCCATATAAATATGGGTTCACCCAAACATCTTTGCTTGCTACTCTCTCTTCCATTGCTATTACTAAGTCTTACTCACAGGCGGTGACGCATGATTGTTGGCAAAAGCTATGCAAGAATAATTAGCTGCACTGCAGGATAATCATACTTGGGATCTCGTTCCATGTCCATCCTCTGCAGAGCCTGTCGGCTGCAAATGGATTTTTTCAGTGAAACTTAAGGCAGATGACTCGTTGGATCGCTATAAGGCACGGTTAGTCGCACTGGGCAACCGCCAGGAATATGGTATCGACTATGACGAAACATTTGCCCCAGTTACTAAAATGACAACATTCCATACAGTTCTTGCCATTGCTGCCTCTCATTCCTGACCACTTTACCAATTTGATATCAAGAATGCGTTTCTTCATGGTGATCTAAAAGAAGAAGTCTATGCGACTTCCCCAAGGAATTACTGGTGCCTCGGCAGGAGATATTGCTCGCTTAAGGCGCTCTCAATATGGTCTTAAGCAAGCCCCGCGCGCTTGGTTTGAAAAATTTAGGGATGCTCTCCTTCATCTTAAATTTACTCAAAGTGCCTCTGATCCTTCTATGTTCCTGCATCGCTCCTCGAACGGCATTACTATCCTCTTGGTTTACGTGGATGACATCATTATATCTGGGACAGATTCAGACATGATCAACCATCTACAAGCATCCCTACATGAGTCCTTTCATGTGAAAGACTTAGGGCCACTCACATATTTCTTAGGCCTTGAGGTTCATCAGTCAGAGAAATGTCTCATCCTTGATCAACACAAATATGCTCTAGATCTCATTGAGATGGCCGGTCTTCAACACTCCACTCCTATAGATACACCTGTTGAGGTTAATATTCAGCTCACACACGATACTGGTGAACTTCTTCCTGATGCCACATTGTATCGACATTTAGTCGGCAGCTTAATCTACTTGGCCATCACTCGGCCTGATATCTCATATGCGGTGAATCCGGTTAGTCAGTTCATGACACAACCATGCCATCTCCACCTCGTTGCTGTTCGGCGCATTCTTCGATGTCCTTAGTACACCATCTCGTGGCCTTTTCTTTCCTTCGGGGAATTCGACTTCTCTCATTGCTTACTCAGATTTTGACTGGGCTGGTTGTCCTGATAGTCGACAGTTTACCGCGGTTTATGCATGTTCTTAGGGGACTCGTTGATTTCCTGGAAGTGTAAGAAACAAGATAAAGTTTCCAAATCATCCACAGAAGCAGAATATCCTACTACGTCTGCTGCCACCTCTAAAATTGTCTGGCTTCGGGGTTTCCTTTCTGATCTTAGATTTCCACAATCTGACTCTACACCTCTATATGTCGATAATACTAGTGCCATATGGGTTACTGAAAATCCTGTCTTCCATGAACGCACAAAGCATATTGAAGTGGCATGTCATTACATTCGTGATGAATTTGTGTAAAGCTATTACTCTTCCCCAGGTTCCTACCGGACTTCAAATTGCAAATATATTTACCAAGGGACTTCCTCAGCCACGACACCAATTTTTAGTTGGCAAATTGATGCTGGTTGATTCACCCGCATCAATTTGAGGGAGGGTGTTAAATGGGTCAGTGGGTCACAGCCCATGGCAAATAAAGCCCAACTTGTGGGACAAATCATCTCACGTTACAGCTATGGAATTTTATCTTTGCCTTATTAGGAGATATAATTAGATTATAATTAGATTAGAATGGCTGTAATCCAGATGATTGCTACAATCATTGTAACATGTATAGCAACTATATTTCTATATAAAGGAGCATCGTGACCCTCAAAGGGATCATCGAATTCACAACATTGTTTCTCTCCTTGCTGGCTTTGACATGCCTTATCTTGTTTTACTGTTTTGAGCCTGAATTACTCAGTTTCATGTTTTAAAAGCCAAATCCTCTTTGTTATGTTTTTTAAGCATTTTGATTGTCTGATAAAACCTTGTACTTGCACATGTATTTTCGAGTAACCGATTTATTCATTAATTCTTGATTTATGCACTGAACCTTCCATTCTGCATTGATTTTCAAGTCGGCACCACCAAGCAGATATCCTGTATTTATTATATATGGTTATATATATATATATATATTGCTCGCTGCAGTTTGAGTTCCGATGTGATGGGTGTCACTATAGTACCTTCTCTGACCGGGTTAGGCCATTAGGTCCCCCGTAGCAAGGCTTCAGTTTCTAAACGGTCGTGACTCAAGGGTGAGTTTTTTGGTACTGTCAGTTCTACTTAGTTGGGGCTAGTGGTTGCTTCCTCCTTGAGTATATGCCAAGTGGTTGCCAATATTTAATTTTTTTAAAAAAATTAACTCATGTTCATGATTGGTAAATCATATTTTCTTGCATCAGTCTGTTCAATCTGTCTGCACTGATTTTCTGAAAATAATCACTGTATTTATGTTTATGATTTGGTAAATCATATTTTCTTGCATCAGTTTGCTCAGTCTGTCTGCATTGATTTTCTGAAATAATCATTGTATTTGTGTTTATGATTTAGTAAATCATATTTTCTTGTGTTTATGAATTAGTAAATCATATTTTCTTGCATCAGTCTGCTCAGTCTGTCTGCACTGATTTCCTGAAAATAATCATTGTATTTATGTTTATGATTTGGTAAATCATATTTTCTTGCATCAGTTTGCTCAGTCTGTCTGCATTGATTTTCTGAAATAATCATTGTATTTGTGTTTATGATTTAGTAAATCATATTTTCTTGCATCTGTCTGTCTAGCTTTTGTTACTGTTTTCCTAACCTATCGCCTATATTTATGTTCTGCATTGTACCTGCAAACTATGCTCTTTATCTTAAATATTTTCCAGGCTTTTATCTAATCTACGCATGATGATGTAGGTTTGTTTTCCCCAATCTGTACCCTAGTACGGTTTCCGAGGCAGTGGTTGCTGAGCAGTCTGTCTGCATTGATTTTCTGAAATAATCATTGTATTTGTGTTTATGATTTGGTAAATCATATTTTCTTGCATCTATCTGTCTAGCTTTTGTTATTGTTTTCCAAATTTATCGCCTATATTTATGTTCTGCATTGTACCTGCAAACTATGCTCTTTATTTTAAATATCTGCCAGGCTTTTATCTGATCTACACTTGATGTTGTAGGTTTGTTTTCCCTAATCTGTACCCTGGTACGGTTTCCGAGGCAGCGAGAGACGTGTGATTATTGTGCAGAGGTTGTCATGTAGACTCCATTCCTTGCACCTGAGACACGAAATACCTGGGAGAATTACTTTAGGGTTTTCTATTCTGTTTTACTGACCTTTGTTGGTCTTTTATTTTGGGAATGTAATTAATACAACTTTTGTAAGTATAACTTGAATATGGGAATGAATTCTCCTGTCTCTTGTCTAGCTCTATTCATATTCTATTTAGTACCCTGTCTGAAGATGTTTTATCCATGTGATTCTGCTAATAAGACATTAGTGATGCAATACGGAATCCGTTGTACACCGGACTTCGGGTTGTACCACAATGCAAGCTTCCGCTAAACGTTCCATGATGGTGATTGGACCCTGCAACTCTCACCAATGCAGATCCTAAGGATAAATGAAATATTATGCTACAGTAATGCCCCAGTCATGGCTCCTTAATCCTACCCTAATTTTGGGGTCGTGACATGAGCAACAGATTCACATAAGAGAAAAGATGGACTAGTTTTCATTATTTTAATTAGTTGATTCATTCAAACTACAAAGACTATTTTTGGAAATTATGTAGTTTATTTCTTTTATTTGGACATTACTATTGGATTGGATAATCTTTTAATTAAAGGTTAAGATTTTAGGCAAAAGCCTGGTTAATAATGCTTGAATGATTTGATTTATGTTGTGGTTATGGAGCGGAGTCCGACAGGGCCTGGATTCCAGGTCATTACATGACATTAGGCTTATGGCCAAGAGCACTGGTGGGCCCCACAAGAGTAGGAAAGGAAGAATTGGAGGAAGACATTGAAGAAACATGAGGAAGAACATAACAGGATTGAAAAAGACACTGAAAAAAACCCTAGATAGCACTATGACACCATGAAAATATGGACAAAAGAAAAGGAAATAAAGAGAAAGGAAAAAGAGATTAGAGTTGTGGAACTTCGTGTGATTCCCTCATGTAGGTGAAAAGCCCATCATGTATGCAGAATGACAAACAAGCCCCTCTTTCAATATGAAGACGATTCAATTAAAGGGATATTTTTGTAAGATAGCAATTAGACCCTCATTCTTGTATAGGGCTGAATGTTGGGACAATGAAGAAGTGACAAGAAGCTAAAGTTCGCATGGCTAAGATGCATTCTATGATGGATATGTGAAAATTAGAAGAGGATACAATTACAAATGTCTACATGAAGAATCCTAAAGATAACTTCAATAGAATAAAAGGTCAGGGAATATCATTTTGAAGTGTCCTAAGCACTGTACAAAGAATTAAAAGAAGGGGGAGACCGACAATGACTTGGAAAAAGTAATGAGAGAGATGTCACAACCCAAAATTCCAGGACCCTGTCAGATATCCGGATCGTGATAACTTGACAATGTTTACCATATATTTATCAAATAGTTCACATAAGAGATTTAGCATTTAAATCAAACTATAATTCTAATTAATTTATAAAAGTCAACAATATCAATAATCTCTGAGTGATCCAAATTCCTATGTTCTGATTCAAATTAATGATGTGCTAAAACATTATATAAATTACTAAACAAAAGCTAATCCTTCTATCAATTGCTTAAATATTTCTCGTTCTCTCCCTTCAGCCACGCATGCCAAAATCTATGTGCTGAACGCCATCCTGATCTGTCACACCCACAGTAAGATTACTCGAATGGGGCAACACAACATCAGTATTACTGGTGAATGAATTTTCCTAATTACACAAGCACGATAAAACATAATATCACATGATCAACATATTTGAATCAATATTTTAAATGCCATCAAAAGTACATCCATATACATATTCATGCCCATGCACATTACCACGCCTCAAAGGCCCATCATATACATGTATACCGGTCACCATGACCCTGTCTCATCAGACACGTCCACTAAGGACCAGCCAACTCAATGGCCACTAACGTCCACTAAGGACCAGCCACTACAACGGCCCGGACACTAAGTCCAACATCCCACGTCTGGGACCAAGTGCATAATTTTATAATCTCATAGCAACCAGATTTAATTATTAATAATTGGCACAACATCCGTAGTGTGGAACCAGTCCCATTCAAGTCCTGATCAGATTAGTGCCCCACTTCTGATCATCACAGTTTAAGGAATCATATGGGAATGGCCCACCTTCATAGCATAATATACATAAACAACCGAAACATGCCAACATGCCCAAACAGTCCTAACAATACCTCATAAATTACACAAAACTTTCAATTACTACAGATAGAAGGGTCATATAGTAATTATGTACTCATCCTAGGGTTATTCTTTAATTATCTAATTCATTTGTACAATCCGGGACCATCACAGGGACCATCACAGTACACAGTCCATGCCTGCAACACTCTTATTATAGAATCTAGTGGGTCCCACTAGTCTGATCTAGGATCAGACCTAATGTCTAGGTCGCCCAAGGATAGGCTTTACTCTTAATGGATTGGATTCACATCAAATATTTTTACTAGGCCCCACAGGCTTAACAAATACAATTAAAATTCATAAATAAGCCTTATTGTTAACAAAATTCAAGTTCCTAGATAACTGGGCAAATGGAGACCAAGCCACATGGGACCACCACCATTCAGATCGTCTCTGAGCCTACTTCAAGACGTGGGGTCCTAATCTAGGGTTAACTTAGGTAGTGGGTCCCACCATGGATGTCGACCTTCAGCCCTATCTTTATCAAATTCACGCCTGGGATTCATTACACCTCTTGAAAAGTGGGACCCAATGGTTTACAACCCAGATGACCAACTACACAAAGGTCGCCCAAGGGTCCCACACTTGATGGTCGGAGTTGATTTTCAATCGTGTATAGGTGGGTCCTGGAAGGCTTGACGACAAGGAGTTATAGAATCCTGCAACAGCCGCCTCTATTCCATCATACCAATTGGATGAGGGCCCAGATGCGGCCCACTCTTCATGGGTCCAGGTACTTATGGTTCGACTAAGGATCACCTATAGGATGTGGGGTCCTGATCTCAAATCAGGTCAAACAGTGGACCCCACAGTCATTGTCGACCTTCACTCTGTTTCCATCCAGTTCTCGTCAGGGCATTGCAATCAATTGGATGATGGCCTAAACAACATTCGATCCTTGTGGGTTCAGTACCTCGATGGTCGCCCATGGGTCCTCTTCAGGATCCATGGTTCATCTCTCATGTGATGGGCCAGGGGTCCCACTACTCATCCAATATCAATTACCGCATTGCCACCCAGTTTCTGATTCAACAGAATTCAAACATATTCAACAAATCTACCTTCATTATACCAATCTCATCCCTACAATCATTAATATATGATTTCTTGACCAAAAACAAACCTTTTCATACCTGTCCGATGGATACAAAAATCACTGTATAATTAACAGTACATAATATTTGAATCACATCCAAATATCAACCATCTTAATTGATCAACTAAGTAATTGGGAAGATCCACTCACCTTCGATAAGCAATCGTTGCCTTTGCGATGTGTGGACGCGAATAGAACATCCGATGATCGTCTTCCCACTAATTTGTTTCCTTCTCTTCTCCTGGATTTTCAATGACCAAATTCTCTCTCAGATTTCTCTCTCTCAAGAGTTAGAAGATAATACCATGCTAAGGAATGGTCGATGGTTGCCTATATATACAAAATAGATTCCTACTCCTATTCTCATACTTCCTCTTCCTCTTTCTAATTAGAGTTGTCACACAACTCATTCTCTTTCTAAAACTCTTTCACGTGCAACACTTCTAATTCCAAAATAAATAATCAACTAAGATTACTACCTAGGCCAGACTAATCATGGGGCCCAGATAACTTAAGATATTACAAGAGACATGTTAGAATACAGAATTACATGAAGCATTTCTTCAAATGCAACCTGAAATAGTCTACAAATTGAGTATGAAGCTGACGCAGTGCAGTGAACTTTATGATACCTTAGAAGTAGAGACTAGTCTATAAGTAGACTTACCAGTACTCAACATACATTCCTTAGATCAGATACCTCAAATTGCGATATGTCATTTAGGAGTTGCATGCGGTAGGGTATGAGAATTTCCTCTTGGAGTGCTTCCTTCTGTCTTCCTTCTGGGCGATCCTTTCTTATACCCACTATGAGCCTCTCACTCAACCTTATGAAAACAAACACAAACCACCAGAGACTGGGAAAGCATAAACAAGAAACTCACTCGCACATGCCTTGGAGAGTAAGGTTACTTGGTCAAACATTATTATACAATTATGAGTAGATTTCCTAAACCAACCCCAAATCAATGCTAGGCTAAGAAAGAACAAGAAGAAAAGGAACACGACAATGGAGTGAGGGGAGCAAATGATAGAGAGAAAATTCACTCCCTGTGCCTTGGAAAGTAAGGTAATTTGGTCTTATAGTTTATGAGTGGGAAAGTGGATGAAAGAAATCTCACTGCCAAACATATGCACTTCGGAAAGTAAGGTAATTTGCTCATAAATATTATTTTATAGTTTATGAATAAAACTATGAAGCCAACCAAAGAAGATGATGGTGATGTATACATTAATGGATGGAGCAAATTGGAATTTGAGAAAAGGTGGTTGGAGAAAAATTATTTGTTAACCCATTATAAGTCAAACTTATATGTACAAGTTCACGATGATAAAAGAAAACTTGTGGTGCTTGATATACTAGAATGGATATGAAAAAACAAAAGTTTGGATATTATGGGATATGTTTTAACCATCTATCAAATTGTGATTCTTATATTCAAACTCCTGACAATTTCCACATATTCTTGCCATACAGGATTCAGGAAACACCATAGAAAGGTCACACTAAAAATCTTTGTAAATACAAATACATCTACTATATCTGTCATGCTAGGAATACAAATGAATAATCCTTCTTTCAAGAAAAAGGGGTCTTAAGGTTAAAGACCCTCAGGTACAGGGTTTACATCAAATTAACTTAGCATCATCACGTACTTCTGAAATAGATCATTAACTCGCGAACACATCAAAGTATGAAAAGAATTAATAATCCCCATATGCTATTACTCAATACCAGGGAGGATCATATATTAGTATTACACACTATTAACTGTCTTTTTCCTTTTTTAGGTCAAACAAGTAATCACCTTAGGTGAATTTCTATGACCTCTAGGGGAGGATTTCACCCCAGGAGAAAGCTACTTATCAACTTAGCCCCTTTAACATCATAGCCCCTTGCACATTGTGTACTTAAGTAAATAAGTACCTTTTCACGTAGAACACTTTTCATGAACTTTTCCTTCTCACTAGTGGGCAACAACGTAGGCCAACCGATCTGCACATAAATTAATCAAAAACAATTATGTAATTCAAATATCATTGATACAAATACCAATGCAGTTTTCTTGTTGAAATCATTGCTGGAAAAAGTAGATCAGGGATAACAGAGACATCACATGCATTAGTATTTGAGACATGGTGTCACTTGACAGGCATTGTGTGGAGTATGGATACATGGTACCCAACTGAGGGTCAAACCATAGAAGGTTTTTAATGGAGAGGGGTGTCTAGCAAAATTCTAATGTTGGGTCACTTACCTAGTAAACATTTTTCAAGTAGGTATATTTAGTGCAAAGATAAACCTTTCTCGTAATGGTAACAAATAACTTCATTGGGAATCACACCCCTGCCAGGGATCGATCACTGGAAGGGTGCTTTACCCCCTCCTCTCCTGGCACTGGGCCAACTCATAAAAAAAATAATAATAATAATAATAACTTCATTAAAAAAACGGTACATCAAAAATAAGAAAGAAAGAAAATAGAACCACACCAAAAATCAGGAGCGAAAAGGCTACAAGTAAATATAATTAAACGCAGAACATCTTCTTTATGAGCCTTAATTGCTATCTCCTCTTAGAACTTTGATTCTGGAAATTTCTTTAATTCTTTCCAGCCGAATGAGCATAGAGCTGCAAGAAGAACATCCCCATAATAAGCAGCTGCGCTTAGTTGGGAACCTGAAACTCCATTGATCCAACAAATTCTTGGTAGAAATTGGCAAAATCATTGAACCCCAAAAAGACAAGAAATACTCCCAAAACCTTCTTTGAAAAGGACAATAAATAAAAAGGTGAGACATCTTGATCCTTTCCCTGTTGAAGGCATAAAATTAAACCTTCTCTAGAAACACCCTACTCTTTCTTGTATGAAGACTGTCAATCATAAGAATCTTATATAAAGCAACCATCTAGCATGAAGCTAAAACTCTAAAGGGATCCTTTATTACCAACAAATAAATTTCAACAATTGAAGCATTCACCTGGCCAACCAGCTTACTACAAAAGATTTGACAGAACATACAATTAGTAGCCACCCAAATATAACAGCCATAACCCTCAGACGGTACAAAAACATCCTGAATCATAGTCAAGAGCCAAATAGACTGAGAACCTGCCACACAATCAGAACAACTGAGTCAACACCCACCATTCCCATAGCTTTATTCATATACTCGGCCACCTTAGCCAATGGATCGCTTGCCACTCGGAGAAGAGATGGAACCAAATGTGCAAGTGGTACATCGCGGCAGCACGTCAATCAAGAATCTGATACAGCTCCCATTCTGAACCTTGTAACTGATCGAGACATAAATGTTAACCTAAATGAAGAAACTGCCCTTCAAGCCAAAAAGTTCTACTAATAGCCTCCTAAATTTCTCAAATAATACCACCAATCCACCATGAAGAGCAAAGATATATCTCCGTAAACCATACTGATCCAAGCCCAACCACCAATGCCATTTTCCTAGCATGGTGATGCTAACATCCGAATTTGAGTGTGCCTATTGTCCAGTGCTCCAAACAAACTAGTTCCACATCATCCATGGAAAATCCCTCTGAATCTCATTAAAAGTGTTTGCTTCTTCATAGTAGGACACTTAAAAGGATACAAATAGTAAAATGGGAACTCGCTAAAGCAGATTTTACTAATTCCACCAAAAGAAAGAAAACTCTTCCATGATAGTTTCTTCTCAAACTACTCAAGCACTGGATCCCCAAGTGATGCATCGCAGGGGAGGGAGAATAGCCAATGGTAATCTCAAAGTCTAGAGATCCATGGGATCCAAAACATCTTAGTCTCACACCACATACACAACTTAGAGAAAAACTCAAAAGAGATTTTATTAAATCAATGCATAACTGAATGAGAGGAATTACATCTCTCTATAAAGACTCTAACTCTAATCTATTATTGGAAACAATTCTAATTAAAATAAACACTAAATCAAATAAGATAAACTTTCTAATTAATCTCACAACTATCCCTAAAATTTAGCTACTCATTATTTAAATAAATGGAAAAACAGGAAAGAATCCTAAGCTCACACGATCTTGAGATTTTAATCTCTTTAATGGACTTCAATGGGCTTGGGCCCAATGGGTTGGCTGATCATGGATTTGTCCTGCATCAATTCTCATCCTCTTGGAGAGAACTCGTCCTCGAGTTTGATAAATGTCCGCTTGGGCCGAAGATCAAACGCACAAACTTTCGATTCTCTTGTGGATCTTCATACTCTTAATATGGTTTGTAAGCTTCACTTAATCTTTTACTCCACAAAAATTTCAGATATTGCCTCTTTTGATGGTCAGATTTTGCATGGATGCATGCTCGAACAAATTGATGCTTCAATTTCTGAATTTTTGCCATTTGCACACAATCTTCGAGTACATATTGTCGATTTCCAAAGATAAAGTCAGTGTGTGGGACATCAATGACCTGTTCTTCTTTTGAAATCACTTCAACAGTGTGATTATCTTCTAATAAGTTGCATGGCTCTGTTGGAACAACCGTAACATCTAATCGATGACTAGACTTTGTGTTCATTAGATCCATGTCTACAATCTCTACTAATCCTTTGTCTTCCTCTGCATTTTACTTCTTTATATCAGCATCGTCCAAGAAGTTTTGCAATCTATTTCACTCAAATTTGTTGTGAGATCATCCTTTTGCTGATCTTGCTTCTCACCGTTAGCCTTGATTTCTGTTTCTTCCTTTTTTTTGCCCTTTGGTTCCACAAATGAAGGTGATGGTGTAGATGGAGATAGAAGGTGTGACCCATCGTCCTTTCCACATGAAGGTTTATGTGTTCTTCTCTTTGTCATTGTGCACATACCGATCAACAATCCATGGTCGTCCCAAAATAATGAGTGATATTCATAGGGATCACATCACACCAAACATTGTCTCCATAACCACCAATCTCAAAAGGTACCAGACATCTTTGAGTCACAAGAATCATAGAACCATTAGACCATGTGACTTTATATGGTTTAGATAGCTTCTTAGTTGGCCAATGGAGCTTGTCAATAACCTCTTGCACAATAAAATTTATTGCACTACCATTGTAAACAACAAAATTAGCCCGTCTTCACACTTTACTAGCATCCGGAATATCATAGTCCGTTTCCATTCTTCTTCTTCCTTTTTGATGGTTGTAAGAAGCCGACGAATGACAAGTGTAAGTTTATTCTCTCTGAAAGAATGTGATTCAACAATATGAGCTCTTTGCTTGAAATCTCCTCTTTGAAAATTTAATGATCTCCCAATGGGCTTCAAATTGGCTTTGTCCGACAGGGAGAATGGATCTTTACCATGTAAATATTTATCCTTCATTAACAATTTCATTTCAATCCATGCTAGCGGATGTTGATACAACTGATACTCTACTTCTTTATACCATATTTGTGCATCTCCTTGAAGTTTTCCTTTTGCGCAATCCTTACATGAATAACCTATTTATTTTTCACCACTGAAAGTCCTCTTCGAGCACTTTAATCCAATTCAAGAAGACATTTGGATTTCTGTTTCCATAAAAATATGGAAATTTTGGAGCTTCTCGATGAAACACTTTTTGAGATTGTAGCTTGATGATCAGTGATCAGTGATAGAGCTTTTGATGCTTGATAATGTTGAAGTGGAAGAGCACGTGCAACTCCCAGATGGGTCTAGTATGGCCCACAGATCTGGCCTGCAAACAAGACGGGGCAGAGCGTTTCTTTTTCTTCTTTTTCTTACTTTAATTTTTTCTTCTTTTTTTTTCTTTTTTTTTTTTTTTTTGCTTTGCTTGGGTCGGATCTAACTCAAAGTGAAGCCCAAAAGGTGGGCCTACCTTGTGTCACATGGAGTGGGACACCTGGGGTTGGCTCCTTGGGCCCGAAGCAATGAAGGAAGCTCAGGCGATCATCAGGCGACGAGGCTGGGCGATGGTGCCAAGTGACGGGCTGGGCGGTAGTGCATTGCAGTCGAGGATGAAAATAGCGGTAGTGCTACGCCCACCAGGGATGAAAATAACTACGTAGCGGCCGCTATATCGGTCGTGGCGGCCGCCACCGCCACGCTACGGCCGATTTATCGGTCATCGCACCCGTAGCGGCCGCTACGTCCGCTACGGGGTGAGAAAAATTCCTACTTTCCAAATTTTTTTAAAATGCATAATAAGACTTATTTCTTTTCTTCTTCTCTCCAAATAACATTTCTACACAACTCTTCTACCCTTTTATGTTTAAAAGAACACCAAAAGGCACATGATCTCGCCGAATTACAATCGATATAGAGAGTTCTTCCCAATGATTCTTCTCTAAGTACATCCTATTAGACACCCCCTTTGGTAGATGTACTTTTTTCTCTACTTCTACAAGTTATTTAACGATAGCAGTAGTAGTGACATACAATTGGGGCAACTTACCATTTCTCAGGAAGAATCGAATCATATGTTATATAGGAGAATCAGTAGGGAAGTTAAAGAAGTATTGAAAAGGATGAAGAATGGGAAAGCGGTTGGACCAGATGGTATCCCTATTGAGGTTTGGAGGTGCTTGGGGGAGGATGGCATAAGTTGGTTGTCAAAGCTTTTTAATGTAGTGCTAAAGAGCAAGATGATGCCTGATGCATGGAGGAAAATTATTCTTATACACATATACGAGAACAAAGGAGATATTCAGAACTGTGCGAACTACCGCGGGATTAAATTGATGAGCCATACGATGAAATTATGGGAGAGTTATTGAGAGAAGATTAAGAAGAACAACAAGCATTTCAGAGAATCAATTTGGTTTCATGCCTGGGAGATCAACCATGGAGGCTATCTTTCTCCTAAGAAGGTTAATGGAACAGTATAAAAAAGGTCAGAGAGATTTACATATGGTGTTCATTGACTTGGAGAAGGCCAATGCTGGGTTCCTAGGGAGATTCTATGGAGAGTACTAGAAAAGAAAAGAGTGTGTCGCATATATTGAGGGGATAAATGATATGTATGATAGAGTCGTGACATTTATAAGAACGACTGGCGGAGAGACTAAAGAGTTTCCTATCACGATTAGTCTACACCAAGGCTCAGCGTTAAGCCCGTACTTGTTTGCCCTAGTTATGGATGAGATTACAAGACATATTCAGGATGAGGTGCCGTGGTGTATGCTATTTGCAGATGACATTGTTTTAGTGGATGAGACGAGAGAAGGAGTGAATGCTAAGCTAGAATTGTGGAGGAAAACGTTAGAGACAAAAGGGTTTAGGCTAAGTCGATGCAAGACGGAATATATGGAATGCAAGTTTAGTCAAAGTATGGCACCTGGTAACAAAGAAGTAAGTTTGGGCACACAAAAGATTGTAGAGAAAGAAAACTTTAGGTACCTTGGATCTATGGTGCAACAGGATGGAGAGATTGATACTGATGTAAGTCACAGGATTCAGGCCGGGTGGACCAAATGAAGGAGTGTTTCGGGGGTCCTGTGTGTCGGAAAGTCCCCCTCAAGGTTAAAGAAAAGTATTATAAGGTGGCGGTACGTCCAGCGTTGTTATATGGATCAGAATGTTGGGCAGTAAAGCATAATCATGTTAAGAAGATGGAAGTTACAGAGATGAGAATGCTAAGATGGATGTGCGGGATCACAAGGAGAGATAGGATTAGGAATGAGGAGATTAGGGGCAAAGTAGGAATAGCACCGATTGAAGATAAAATGAGAGAAAATCGACTGAGATGGTTCGGCCATGCTAGAAGGCGCCCAACGGAGGCACCTGTTAAAAGGTGTGAAAGCATAGAGATTACCCGGAGTATGAGAGGGAGAGGGAGACCCAAGAGAAGTTGGAAAGAAACCATTAAACATGACCTTGCCTACATTGATCTAACGGAGGACCAAACAGATTTGATTGGCATCGTCAAATCCATATAGCCGACCCCACCTAGTGGGAAAAGGCTTGGTTTGGTTTGGTTTGGTTAGGTACTCTTAAGTCTTGACTTCATGACATAGTTTTTTCTTTGATAAGCCTTTCATTAGTTTCTAAGTTAGCATAACTAAACAACATGAACACATGAGAAAAAAATGATCATTACTATTATTTTCTATTTATACAGCGATACAGGACCTCATACAGTGAAGGGACCGCTACACCCCCTTACCTTAGTTACTTTTGCAAAAAAAAAAAAAAAATACATTTTCTCTCATTTTCCAATATTCTAGATTTTCTAAAAAATTTTCATATTTTTTTGACGATTTTTCCAAATCGCACCGCTACGCCGCTATGTAGCATTTTGGCGGCAGGCCGCTACCGCTATTTTCATCCAAAATGCTACGAAGTGGTCGCTACGTAGTGTAGCGGCGACGATTTTGTCAAAAAAATATGAAAAATTCTAGAAAATCTAGAATATTGAAAAATGATAGAAAATGTGTTCTTTTTGCAAAAGTAACTAAGGGGGCGTAGAGATCCATTCATTATGAGGTCCTGTATCGCTGACGCTGAATAAATTGAGTGAACAATAAAAGTTAGGTCGTAGGAATTCAATAGTAAACAATAAGAATGAACTTTGGTGGTAAATGACCCATTTTGTTATTTGGTTAGGGCCCTATTTCCTATTAATTAGAGTGAACTTTGGTTGGGCCCTATGTCCTATTACAGTAGCCTATGTTTAGTTAGTGTGAAATTTGGCTGCGCTTTATTTTAAATAGGTTTGAAAGTTGGCTATAACACTAGTCCCAATTAGAGTGAAATTTGACTAAGGTGTCAATTTCAATTAAGTAATATTTAGCTACAATATCATCTTAAATAGAAAGAGGGAAACGAAAGAGAAAGGAGGGAAAGAGGAGGAGGAGAAGGCGAAAAAGCCGTCGTCGATGCTGCCTGCGACGCTACTGCTGCCGCTGTGACGCTGGTGCCTCCACGCATCAGGTATGTCCTCTGCAACTCATCTCTCTTTCTTTCTTTTTTCCTTTCTTCCTCTATCTCCTTTTTTTTCTGTTGTTTGTTCATTCAGTGATTCAGTGGAGCAAACAAGATGGGGGGGTGCGGGAGGGTTATTTAAAACCCCAAACCGCCACGTAGCGGGCGTGGGTTTGTGGCAGCCCGTATCGGCCACTATGCTACGGGCGCTACAGGTGCGCTACCCGATAAATGATATGTACCGTGGCGGCCACTACCGCCACGGCCGATATATCGGCCGCTACATATATTTCCATCCATGATTGCAGTCGTGCGGCTAGTGGACCCTGAGAAAGGGCAGCGAAAATAGGTACGCTTGTTCCCTCTCTTCTCTGTTGCTCCTCTCTCTCTGTTCTCTCTTTTTTTATCTGAATTTAGGTAATGGATGGAGTGAGGATGGGGTTTTGGTTGGGTTAAGGATTCGGGTTAGGGTTTGGATTGGCATTAGGGTTTGCAATAAGAGTTAAGAGATTCGACGGGCATATGGATTAAGGTTTTGGTTTATGATTGGGATTGGGATTTGGTTTGGAAGGACGAAGAGGGTCAAAGTTCAACTAAGATGGGGTGCATGGTGTGCGGTTGGGATGAGGGTGATTTCCTATTGGGGCTGGGTTTCCTTAGTTTGAACAGGGTTTCAATAATGGGTTTAGGGGAAGATGAGGAGGTTCAGGGGACTGGGTGGGTGGCCAGGGTGGGGTCAGGAAGATATGGGGTTTAGGGGTACAGATCTAGTTGGAAGGGGGGTTGTATGGGTTTCCAATTGGGGTCGTGTGGGGTGGGAAAGGGGATGGAATTAGGTGATGTGGCTAGCTAGTTGGAGTTGGGATAGGGATTAGGTTTCGGGCGACATGGATTGGCGTGGGTTGGTTGTGATTGGGTTTCAGTGATGGTTTAGGTTGTCAGATGTGGCTGGGTGGTGGGTAGATGAAGATGGTGGGAGGTGCTGATGGTCTGTGATGATGACTAATGGATCAACATAAAATAAATAGAGGGATAAGATACCAGGTTACCTCAGATCGGCGATCAGAATAGCAATCTTGGATATTCGCTCTGATACCAATTGATACAGCGTGGGAAATGGAGAATAGCCAATGGGCTAATCTCTAAGCCAAAGGCTTAGGGATAGGTATCCATAGGATCAAAATTGTATTGGTCTCACACCACAAACACAGAACTCTGAGAAAACTCTAAGAGAAAATTTTATTAATCAATGCATAACTGAATGAGAGGAATTACATCTCTTTAAAAAGACTCCAACTCTAATATATTCTTGGAAACAATTCTACTTGAAATAAACACTAAATCAAATAAGACAAACTTTTTAATTAATCTCATAACTATCCCTAAAATTTAGCAACTTATTATTTAAATAAATGGAAAAACAGGAAAGAATCCTAGGCTTGCACGATCTTGAGATTTTAATCTCTTTAATGAGCTTCAGTGGGCTTCGGCCCAACGGGCTGGCCAATGATGGATTCGGCATGCATCACCAAGAGACAAACTAGAAGTCTCAAATAAGTAAAGGGCAATCCATTAGGGCAACTTAAGATCTCACTTTAATGAAATTTAAATTTAGACCAATTGCACCTTTCTAAAAACCTACACTTCACCCTGACTCAGTTGCACCTTAAGATCTCATTTTCCTAAAACTAAACTTTAGAACAGACACCACTTTACACCTGAGGATCCACTTTAAATATTCCACTTGCTCTGGATCAGCCTTATAATAGATCAAAATATTACCTACAAACTAGAGCTGAGAAATCTTGAGGTTCTAAATTTTCAATTAGGAACCTAATGATGTTAGGAATACATGGGGCTTACTGCATAAGTGGCCTATCTAGTGAGCCCACTTGATCAGGCCTATTACTTTAGAGGCGACCCACAATCCAAAAAATCATACGTATCTTCTCACATTGGCCTGAATCAACATATATACAATTACTATACTTAGTGGATTGTGCTTAGCCTTGTTTAGTTAGGAATTTTAATTTACCTTGATTGTATCAATGTAATCTACCTTGATTGTAGCCATTGAATAGCAGTTTTTTCATCCACGGTCGAATTCGAATCCAAGATCAATCAATTCCAAAATTCCATTACAAAATTCCCTCCTCTTCCTCTGATTTCATGATATCAGAGCACATAGGATTTTCATATGAAGGCTTCATCTTGACATTGGGCTATTGCCATATCCATTTTTCGATCTAATATATCTCTAGATCACTTTGTCTTCTTTGGTCATTTCAATTATTCTTATTTAGGCCTTGACGACTTGTCACTCTTCTGTGGGCTTCTACATCCACTCAACCGTCCTACAAGGGCTTCTATTCGGCTTCATCGGACCTCTCTGTAGCATCTCGGCTGAGGCTTTTGTTGTGTTGGGTTCGCTGGACCCCTCTGTAGCATCTCGGCTATCTTGGACCAGAAAGCGAATCGAGATGTTGGGATGGTAGGATAGAGATGGAGAGGAGGGGCGTAAGTCGAGCTCTCACCTAAAAATTGGCCTCATGCTAAACTCCCTAAAAATTGGAAAGGAATAAGAGAATTTGCAATAGACGGGTCTCTAGAAAGCCTTGAAAGTTTATTCCATTCATTTGATCATCTCCCTTTATTAAAGAGGCATTACTTCAACATATAAGCAAAAGAAATAAGCCTAAATCTAATCTTGACCATCCAAACATATCAATGGTCAAGATTAAATCATCCACTAATTTCAACATAAACCATAAATAAATAAAAACACCTCTAAATGACGTCAAATAAAATATGAACTGAATAGGTTGTGCCCAATGGACTGGGTCGACCAATGGGTCCTGAGCATAGTTGTGAATTTCATTTCGGACACCGTTTCAGTTTGGTCTCCAAATGAAAATTTTCTACCCATTAGGAAATTTCGGTGAAAATGTTCGTACTTATGTTTCAGAAAAAATATAAACAAATAAATATATATATACATACATGTAACTCCACCTATGTTGGGGTATCCTTGACATAGCCGGTCCCAAGCCCGGACAAAGGAGGAGGGTCGTGCGTTAAGCAGCCGATAGCCAGCACAATACTCAGTCGGATTTCTTTATGGATTTGGGACCTAATGAAATTTCGTGGGGGCGTCCCCTACTTAGCGACGCGTAGTATAGTCCGAGTACAGTGATAAGTGAGCAAGAACCGCAGCATCGGCGCCCGGGTGCAGTGCTAAATAGGCAAGGGTCCTCACGCTTTGGACGAGTGTGGGGGGTAAGGAAGCTAGTCCAAAATAGAAGGTTGAGATTAGGTACTTGGAACATGGGAGCCTAATTGGGAAACTTATGGAAGTGGTGGATACAATGGAAAGGAGACGAATCGCAATTGCTTGCTTGCAAGAGACAAGGTGGGTGGGACAGAAAGCTAAAGAGATCGAGAGGACTGGGTATAAGTTATGGTATACGGGACTTAATAGATCGAGGAATGGGGTCCGCATAGTGGTAAGCAAGGACTTAAAGGAAGATATAGTTAGTGTAAAGCACTGTGGAGATAGGATTATTGCAATTAAGTTAGAGTTAGAAGAAGAGATAGTGAACGTAATTAGTGCTTATGCCCCCAGGTGGGCTTAGGAGATGGACATAAGAAGTTTTGGGAAGACTTGGAAGGAGTGCTACTAGAGATACCCCAAGGCGAGATGGTCTTCATAGGAGGAGATTTGAACGGTCATGTAGGACGCGACGTAGATGGATATATAGGAGTACACGAGGGACATGGATACGGTAATAGAAATGAAGAAGGGAATGATATTTTGGAGTTTTCAGTGGCTTATGATCTCATGGTAACTAATACCTTTTTTAGGAAGAGATAGGAGCATTCGGTGACTTATAAGAGTGGCTCCTCAAGGGCATAGATTGACTTCTTCCTAACTAAGAAAAGAGACCACTTAGCTTGTAAAGATTGCAAGGTTATACCGGGGGAGAGCTTGACTTCCCAACATAGGTTGTTGATCATAGATGTGCAGCTACAAAGGTGGACTAGAAAAAAGTTGTATAGATGCTCAAGGACTAAATGGTGGAACTTGAAAGGTGATAAGCAACTAGCATTAAGGGAAAGAGTACTAAAGGAAGACGTTTGGGCGGTAAATGAGAGTGCAAATAATATGTGGGATAAAGTAGCAGAGTGTATTAGGAGGGTAGGGAAAGAAGTCTTAAGAGAATCCAAAGGGGGTGCTCCGGCACAGAAAGAGGCATGGTGGTGGAGCGAGGCCGTCCAAGACAAGATAAGAGTGCTTTAAAACTTGGCAAAAGGATCGAAATGAAGCGAACTTGGAGAGGTATAAAGAAGCAAAAAGAGAAACCAAAAAGGCAGTTAGTGAGGCCAAGGCAAAGGCATTTGAGGAGCTATATAGGCGACTCGACACTAAGGAAGGCGAAAGAGAGATATTCAAGCTTGCCAAAGCCAGAGATAGGTGGACCAAGGACTTAAACCAAGTTAAATGCATTAAGGATGAGGATGAAAAGGTATTAGTAAAGGAAGAGGAGATAAAGGAGCGTTGGAAAAGCTACTTGTACAAGTTATTTAACAAAAACAGTAGTAGTGATATACAATTAGGGCAGCTTACCATTTCTAGGGAAGAATCAAATCATATGTTTTATAGGAGAATCAGTAGGAAAGAAGTTAAAGAAGTATTGAAAAGGATGAAGAATGGGAAAACGGTTGGGCCAGATGGTATCCCTATTGAGGTCTGGAGGTGCTTGGGGGAGGATGGCATAAGTTGGTTGACAAAACTTTTTAATGTAGTACTAAAGAGCAAGAAGATGCCTGATGCATGGAGGAAAAGTATTCTTATACCCATATACAAGAACAAAGGAGATATTCAGAACTGTGCGAACTACCGCAGGATTAAATTGATGAGCCATACGATGAAATTATGGGAGAGAGTTATTGCGAGAAGACTAAGAAGAACAACAAATATTTCAGAGAATCAATTTGGTTTCATGCCTGGGAGATCAACCATGGAGGCTATCTTTCTCCTGAGAAGGTTAATGGAACAGTATAGAAAAGGTCAGAGAGATTTACATATGGTGTTCATTGACTTGGAGAAGGCCTATGACTGGGTTCCTAGGGAGATTCTATGGAGAGTACTAGAAAAGAAAAGAGTGTGTCGCATATATTGAGGGGATAAATGATATGTATGATAGAGTCGTGACATTTATAAGAACGACTGGCGGAGAGACTAAAGAGTTTCATATCACGATTAGTCTACCCCAAGGCTCAGCGTTAAGCCCGTACTTGTTTGCCCTAGTTATGGATGAGATTACAAGACATATTCAGGATGAGGTGCCGTGGTGTATGCTATTTGCAGATGACATTGTTTTAGTGGATGAGACGAGAGAAGGAGTGAATGCTAAGCTAGAATTGTGGAGGAAAACGTTAGAGACAAAAGGGTTTAGGCTAAGTCGATGCAAGACGGAATATATGGAATGCAAGTTTAGTCAAAGTATGGCACCTGGTAACAAAGAAGTAAGTTTGGGCACACAAAAGATTGTAGAGAAAGAAAACTTTAGGTACCTTGGATCTATGGTGCAACAGGATGGAGAGATTGATACTGATGTAAGTCACAGGATTCAGGCCGGGTGGACCAAATGAAGGAGTGTTTCGGGGGTCCTGTGTGTCGGAAAGTCCCCCTCAAGGTTAAAGAAAAGTATTATAAGGTGGCGGTACGTCCAGCGTTGTTATATGGATCAGAATGTTGGGCAGTAAAGCATAATCATGTTAAGAAGATGGAAGTTGCAGAGATGAGAATGCTAAGATGGATGTGCGGGATCACAAGGAGAGATAGGATTAGGAATGAGGAGATTAGGTGCAAAGTAGGAATAGCACCGATTGAAGATAAAATGAGAGAAAATCGACTGAGATGGTTTGGCCATGTTAGAAGGCGCCCAACGGAGGCACCTTTTAAAAGGTGTGAAAGCATAGAGATTGTCCGGAGTAGGAGAGGGAGAGGGAGAGGGAGAGGGAGACCCAAGAGAAGTTAGAAAGAAACTATTAAAGATGACCTTGCCTACATGGATCTAACGGAGGACATGGCCCTAAACAGATTTGATTAGTGTCGTTAAATCCATATAGCTGACCCCACCTAGTGGGAAAAGGCTTGGTTTGGTTTGGTTTGGTTTATATATACATACATGTAGAAATTTAATTAGGGATTTATTTTAAGTGGAGTTTGATTGTGGAATTATTATTCTTCATATTTATTCCTTTATTTCTATTCGGAATAGGGCTTAGCGTAGGGGTTGGGGCTTTTAAGAAAAAAAAAAGAATAGCAAGTCCTTTTAATCATTTTAGCCAAAATCCACCGAGATTTCCGAAATTGGCAGAAATCTTAACCAAAAAGTTGTGTAGGGCCTTTTCATTTAGGTATGTAGCCCGAAACAAAAATTCTCAAAAATTTCGTCTTAGACAAAACAAATTTCAAAACTATGGTCATGAGTTTGTCTTGCATCAAAACTCGCCTTCTTGGAGAGAACTCGATCTTGAGTTCTGTAAATGTCCTCCAAGATCGAAAGTTAACCGTACAGCTCCTTGTTGTGCTACTTAATCTACATACTCTTTCCATGGCTTGGAGGTATTTCCATTTGATCTTCCATTGAGAAGTAGAATGGTACCATGGCTTCTTCTAATTTCTAAGTCCAACATTGGCGTGTGATCTGATCGACGGATGCATCAGTCTCCGACTTGGGACCATTGGATCACAATCTTCGAACATCAATAGTCTGTCCCCGAAGATGAAATCAATGTGGGAAATCTCAATGACTTGATCTTCTTTTGCAACCTCCGGATCAATAGCCTCTTCATATGATGATTTGATTGGCTTTTTCTAGTAGTGGGCTCATGGTGAATATATACAGTCAAGTCTCCTTCATTCGCAGAATACCAATCCCCATATTTACATGCATATATCATTCTTCGAACTGTACTGTCGATTTCAAAAAGCAATTCTATATTGTCTTGCAATTCCATATTGACTTGGATGTCCAATGAAAAATATTAAACTAACCCCCTATGTAGATTTGAGTGTCCGGAGTATACAGGAGGAAATGGATCGACGACCGGAGTCCAAACGGCTTTGAAATTACAAAAAAAAATCTATTTCCTTGTTCTCGTTGATGTAGGCCAATCAAAGGCCAAGGCCTGCAAGCCCTGATGGCCCGCTTGATGGGGTCCACATGATCTCTGATTAGAGATCCCTATCCTAGTTAGATACTTCTAATTTAATTAAGTTACTTAGTATACTAATTCCTAAATTCTAATATTGATTAAGATTAGTAGTTTACTGTTTTAGAAAGTCTTGGTTAGTATCGAACCATCTTCTTATTCTATATATATAGAGTAGTATGCCATTGTAATGCTATGATATTTTCTAATAAAAGTTCAATTCTTCTTGCACGTGAGTTTTTCCTAAGGATATTAGGGTTTTTGAGTCCCAGGACTCGATCTCACCGTTGGAGGTGTAGATCTTCACATCAATTGGTATCAGAGCCGACAATCCATCTCGGATCGCCGATCCGACATCCAGCCACCATCTACTACCATTTACCCATCTCTGTAATTCATCCGAATCCTACCAACCCTACCTACACCATCTCCCTACACCACCGATCGCCAACCCATCACACACCACCCATCTGTCATTCTCATAATTGCAAAACACAGAATGAAACGAGAGATCTTGAAAAGAGACTATTGATTTGTGTCTCTTTCTCTGGAGATCGATCCTCAATATATATGTATTTACATGCCTTAATCAAGGCTTCTAAGAAAGGAAACCAACTAATTACAACAATTTCTATTCTAAGTTAGGAAGGCAATCAGTTAATGGGATATGTACAGCTTCTCAATGTTGACCCAAATCAAATCAAATCCACGTGAGATATAACTTGCTAGACTGGTTTGACTGATGGGCCTTGGGCCTGTTTAACACCCACCCTCAAATTGATACGGGAGAATCAACAAGCATCAATTTGTCAACCAAGACCTGATGGCGTGGTCGTGGAAGACCTTTAGTAAGAATATCAGCAATTTTAAGCTCAGTGGAGACATGTGGAAGGCTAATGACATCAAGCTTAAACTCATCACGTATGAAGTGACAATCAACCTCGATGTGTTTAGTGCGTTCATGGAAAATCGGATTTTCAATAATCCAAATGGCACTTGTATTGTCAGCATAAAGGGGGGTAGCACCGTCTCCTGGAAACCCAATGTCAGAAAGTAGACCTCCGAGCCAAAGAATTTCGAAGCACGCAGCAGACATGGCTCGGTACTCAGCTTCGGTAGATGATTTTGAAACTTTGTCATGCTTCTTGCATTTCCAGGAAATCAAACTATTATCCAAAAACATGCACCAACCAGTTGTCGATCTGCGAGTATCTAGACAACCGGCCCAATCAGCATCTGAATAGGCTGTGAGAGATATAGGATTGTCTGATGGAAAAAACAACCCGCGAGTCAGTGTGTGAATAAGGTACCGAACAGCAGTCATATGAAGGTGACAAGGAGCAGTCATGAATTGACTCATTAGGTTGACCGCATAGGAGATATCAGGACAAGTGATCGTGAGGTAGATCAAGCTACCAACTAACTGGTGATAAACAGTAGGATCGGGAAGAAGGTCACCCTCCTCGCGGCTGAGTTTGACATTCAGTTCGACCGGCGTATCTTTTGGAGCTTAAGCAGTAAGACCCGCTAAGTCAATGAGATCAACAGTGTATTTGTGCTAATTGAGAACTATTCCTTTAGTTGATTGATGAACTTCAAGACCGAGGAAATAGTTTAAGGGGCCGAGATCCTTCATGTGAAATGACTCATTGAGAGAAGCTTGGAGTTCCTGAATCATGCATGCATTAGGACCAGTAATGACGATGTCATCAACATAGACAAGTAGCACAGTAATCCCTGACGAAGCATGATGTAAAAACATAGAAGGATCATACTAGCTTGGATGAAAATTCAAGCGGAGAAGTGCATCTTGAAATTTTTCAAACCATGCGCGAGGAGCTTGTTTCAGACCATAAAGAGAGGGTCGGAGTTCGGCAACCATACCCTTCCCGGAGGAGTACCCTTGAGATAGACGCATATAAACATCTTCTTTGAGATCACCATGTAGAAACACATTTTTGACATCCATTTGATATAGAGGCCAAGACTGAGATGTAGCAACAGCAAGAATTCTGCGGATAGTGGTCATCTTGGAGACCGGAGCAAAAGTTTCATCATAAACAATGTCATATTCCTACCGATTGCCAAGAGCGACAAGACGCGCCTTATAACGGTACAATGTGCCATCAGATTCTAACTTGAGAGAAAAAATTCATTTACAGCCAATCGGTTTGACACCCACAAGAGACGGGACAACATCCCATGTATGGTTTTGTTCTAAAGCCTCCAATTCATCTTGCATAGCCTCGTTCCAACATTGGTGCTACACAGCCAGAGAATAGGATTGTGGAATGGAAGATGATGACAAAATGGCAATTAAGGAAGCATGAGAGAACCCATAGAGGTTTGAGGGAACCGAAATGCGAGTGCAGTGGCGCAAGGAAGGAGGTCCAGATGGACCAAGTGACGGAGGTGGACCAGATGCTGGAGGAAGATCAGAAGGGGGATTGCCTGTAAGCGCTTCTTTATTCCGTCTGTGATAAACAAAGTTAGGATTAAAATGAACAATAGATGTGTCGTCAGAAAAACCAGGTAAGGAAACTAATGAGGAGTCGTCTGGAGGATCAAGGTGTTTTTGAAAAAAATACTGGTTTTCAAAAAACACGACATTCCTAGAGGTACAGAAGCGACGAATGTGTGAATCATAGCAAAGGAACCCTTTCTGGAAGGGTGCATATCCAAAAAAAACACACTGAGCTAATTGAACTGTAAGTTTGGTCCTTTCGAAAGGAGGCAAATGCACAAAGCAAACTGTGCCAAAAACATGAAGATCGTCATAGGATGGAGATGTCTTGTACAGTCGGTAATATGGGCTCTGATTCTCAATAGAGGTGGATGGCATACGATTAATAAGATGAGCTGCAGTAGCCAAAGCCTCAACCCAAAAACGGGTAGGAACCGATGATTCAAGGAGAAGGGAACGAGTGACATCAAGAAGATGTCTATTTTTCCTTTCAGCTACTCCATTATGCTGGGGAGTATAAGGACAAGTTCTTTAAGAAATAATGCCTTTGTTTTGCAAAAACTGTTGAAAATCAGAGGACACATATTCCCCGCCTGAATCAAATCGCAAGATTTTAATGCAGGTGGAGAATTGATTCTCAACATAAGCCAAAAAAAATTTCAAAACATTAAATACATCAAATTTGGAATGCAGAAAGTAAACCCATGTGAACCGACTGAAATCATCAATAAAAGTCACAAAGTATTTATAGTGAGCATGAGAAAGAGATGGAGCAATTCCCCATACATCGCTATGAATTAAATCAGAACACTTACCCTCCGTTTGGAAAGGGAGGAAGATGGGGGGGGAGGAAAAAAAAGAGGGGAAAGTGGGGGGGAAAATTTTTTTAGAGGGTGTTTGGGAAAGGGGGGAGGGAAAATGGGGGGGTGGGGGGGAGGGGAAAATGGGTGAAAAAAATTTCCCCCCAAAACAGGGGGGAAAATGGGGGGAAAGGAGGGGAAAAGTTGAAAAATTACAAAACTGCCCTTTGTCTATAAAATATAATTTTGAAGTTTTTATAAAAGGACGGACAAAATGGTAATTTTCTCTCTATCTCACAAACAAACAAAACCCTACTTTTTCACTTTTCTTCCCCATAGTTTTTTACTTCCCAAACAAGAGGAGGGAAACACTTCCCAAACATAGGGTTAGTACTGTGTGAAGTGGAAATAGGAAAAGGAAGAGTCTTGCTCTTTCCCATTTTGCAAGTAGCACAATCAAAAGGCACACAAGAAGATAAACCAATAGTTTTATTTAATAAACCAGAATTGAACATAAGTGAAAACTTTTGAATTAGGGTGGCCAAGTCTTTTATGCCACAATTGACAGTTATCTCTAATGGAAAAACAAAACACATCATTGTCAAATATATTCCTAGAAAAATCTAGCGAAAACAAGCGTCCACACTTAAGCCCCCTCGCGATCTCCTTCCCGGACATCTGGTCCTGCACAACACAACCAGAGGAAGAAAAAGAGATGTTATAATTATTTTCAACAAGCTGCCCGACTGACAAAAGGTTGGAAGTTAAATTTGGATACAGATAAACATTTTTCAATGGAATGGGACCAGGGATGTCACCGACAGGAGTAATGGGAACATGGCCCCCGTTAGCAGTTTGTATTTGAAGAGGGTCCATCTTTGCACATTGGAGAGGGGTGCGCAGGAAGACATCATATGATTAGACGCCCCAGAATCAAGGAACCAAGTAGAAGATGGAGGGGATGTACCTGAGAGACCAAAAGCAGAGAGGGCATTAACAATCATCTGTTGAACCAATTCAGGAGTGAGAGAGGATGAGGGCCCAGGCTGTGAGGGTGCAGATGTAGGAGCAGGCATAACCGAAGAAGCAACATACGCAAGCGGAGGCTGATACTGTGGAGTCTGATATTATGGGGTCTAAGGATGTGGTGATGGACATTGTGGGCGGGGGCGACATTCAGAGATGATATGTCCCGACTTTTTACAGTAATTGCAGACCTTCTGTTTGCATTGAGTTGCAATGTGCCCAAATTTTTTACTACTGTAACATTGCGTTTTGCTCAAATCGCGTGGCGAAGGCTGAGAAGTTTTATTAGCCGAGAACGCGACTGAATAGGTCTCAGTCTTTTGTTGCGCTATATGAGCCGAGGTCGCAATGCGTTGTTCTTCGCGTAGGAGTTCATTTAAGCATACATCCAATGAAGGTAATGGCGTCCGATTATTAGGTCAGATCGGACACTTTCATATTCACTGCGCAGTTTCATCAAAAATCGATGCCTTTGGCCTGAAGGTTTTGAATCACTATTAAAACATTGTCAGCCACATCCGCATATTTGATACTATCGTATTCCGACCAGAGTGTACGGAATCCCGAATAGTAGTCTTGCACAGACAAGGTCCCTTGTGCATATTCAGCAATCGCACATTCAAGATGAAATTGACGTGCTGAATTATCTTGATGATACACTTGTTTCCGATACCCCCACATGGCTTTAGAGGTTGGGTAAGGTTTAAGATTCATTATTAGATGTGGCTCAACTGAGCCCAGTATCCATGATTTTATTTTTGCATCTTTAGTATGCTAAGAGGATATCTTCTTCTCATCTTCTGTGGGTTTAGGCTTGGATCCAGAAATATAGCCCCACAATTCCTTAGTTTCAAGGTATATTTGGAACTGAAACAACCAAGCGGGGTAATTCTTTCCCGTGAATCAGATCAAGGTAACCTAAGATTTTCCCATCTTCAATCGAGATTGGCCAAAGCTGATTGAAACAGTGAAAAGCGGCAAAAAGAATCCAGCAACAGTGAAGAGATGAAGTCTAAATGTCGATAACAAATTATTCTGTGTTGTAGCCAAGATCCGACCAAGCAGTGAGAAAAAAACATAACACAGAATATTAAGTGGCAAAAAAAAAACACCCCAGATGGCCTTGATTTCTATTGCAGATCCTCTGTGGGCCCCACTGATGGATCTGAACAATAATCAGATCACTGTTCTGAGGAAGCACAGTAGTCTGGCTTCTACTAGAAAAAGAATGATTCAATTCCACCACAGATCTAAGATTCTGGACAGTATTAAAAAACTGGAAAATCTCTAGAATGCGTAAATCACCAACCTGGGAGTTCTGAAAAACTCTGAAAAAATCTCCAATATTCCTAGAAAATCCAGGCGACCATGTCTATATACAGATTGCTGATGATGGTTTGATGATCAGTGGTGGGCCACCATGAAGATGAGACTGTCGCAGTGTTTGGATGCCTTGAAACAGATCCTTGATCTGTCGATCTTCACAAGAGAGATTGATTTCTCTCTATCTTCAATGCCTTAATACTATGTAAGATTAAAGAACAAGTTTTTCTTGAACATAGCTCTGATACCATGTCATTCTCATAATTGCAAAACACAGAATGAAACGAGAGATCTTGAAAAGAGACTGTATTGATTTGTGTGTCTTTCTCTGGAGATCGATCCTCAATATATATGTATTTACATGCCTTAATCAAGGCTTCTAAGAAAGGAAACCAACTAATTACAACAATTTCTATTCTAAGTTAGGAAATCAGTTAATGGGATATTTACAGCTGTCTCAATGTTGACCCAAATCAAATCAAATCCACGTGAGATATAACTTGCTGGACTGGTTTGACTGATGGGCCTTGGGCATGTTTAACACCATCATCTTCCGTTATTATCCCAGTTGGTAATCTCTCACCACCTCAGCCAATCTATTCCCGGAAACCCTAAATCATTCATCAAGCCCCTTCACACCATCACCCTACATCCAAGGATGAAAATAGCGGTAGCGGCGGCCGTCAAACAGCTACGAAGCGGGCGATACGTAGCGTAGCGGGGATACGTAGCGGCGTAGCGGTGCGATTTTAAAAAATCGCCAAAAAATCTGAAAAAAATCCAGAAAATCCAGAAAATTGTAAAATGAAAGAAAATGTGGTTCTTTTGCAAAAGTAAGAAAAGGGAGCGTAGCGGTGCCCTCAATATATGAGGTCCTGTATCGCTGTATAAATAGAAAATAATAGTAATGATTAGTTTTTTCACATGTATTCATGTTTCTTAGTTATGTTAACTTAAAAAGTAATGGAAAGCTCATTAAAATAAAAAAAAATCCAAAAATAAAAAAATAGAGAAAAATCAACAAACAATGAAAATGTGATGGATTGATCCATGGGAAACATAGATCTATCATTTACAAGCAATTTCCAAGTGGTTTCATGGGTTGTCCATGAGTATTCAATTTTTTTTTTCAAAAAAATAAATAAATCCGAAAATAAAAAGTAGAGAAAAATCAACAAACAATGAAAATGTGATGGATTGATCCATGGGAAACATAGATCTATCATTTACAAGCAATTTCCAAGTGGTTTCATGGGTTGTCCATGAGTTTTCAAATTTTTTTTCAAAAAAATAAATAAATCCGAAAATAAAAAGTAGAGAAAAATAAAATAAAAATATGTGTGCATGATGAAAGGGAAACATGGATCTCATCATATTACAACTTACAAGACAATGAAGCTTTTTATAGTACTTAAACTCTTAGAAAGAGATGATCAATAGATGATCTCAATTCTCAAAAGTCAAAAGACTAGAAAAAAAATAAAAAAGAAAAACATACCTAGGTGGAATGGAAGCTTGGGCCTTGGATCTTGTAGTTGTTTCACTTGTTTGTGTTTGATTCCTTCGAATTTGACTCTTGTGGTTGAAACTTGAAAATGAGATGGTTTGGAGGCACACACAACACTTGAAAATGGAAGGAAGCAAGTTGAAAATGGGTGGAAAGAGAGCTAGGGCCGGCTGTGGGGCTTTATAAAGCCCCACGCCACGTAGCGGCCGCTACGCTTTGTGGCGGCCGTAGCGGCCGCTACATGAAAATAGAGGCCGCTACGGTGTGATTTTCCGTAGCGGCCGCTATTTTCCCCGTAGCGTGGCGGTATCGGCCGCCACGCCCGATATATCGCGTAGCGGCCGCTATTTTCATCCTTGCCTGCATCCAAACCCTAGTGCCTAAAATTTCCCATCCACTTCCAAGCCCAAAAAAACCCCAAATCCCCTGCCGGCCCCCAACTCTACCCAACCCAAACCTTTCTGTTACAACCAACCCCTCCATCCCACACAGTCAACACTCCATTCACCATCCGGAACCAAAAAATAATAATAATAATAAATAAATAAACCTTTGGCCCCAAATCATCCCTCCTCCATAAAACCCCAAATCCCTAGATCCCAGCCACCATCACCGACCCCGTCAAAACCCAGCCTCTTCCCTCTCTGCTCGTCCAGTCCCAAACCCAAAAGAAGAAAATAAAAGAAAGAAAGAAGGAAGAGAGGAGAAGAAATAGAAGAAAGAACGGAAGAGGAATCAGAGGACGATAGGAGGTTTAAGTTGAAGGACTACCTGGCACCGGACGACATCGTTAGCAGCACCATCATCCAGCGATCTCGCCACCCCCTGCGCCCACCCGCAACTCTATCTGCGGCATCGCCGCACCTCCCGCTGCCATCCACTCCCTCCTTCTCCTCTTCAGGTCGAAAGGTAAGAAGGAAACCTCCCCCTTCTCTTATTTTCTTCCTTCAACACACAAAACCTGAGGCGGAACTGAGTTCTGCAGTTGGGCTTCACCTGATTTGGGCCTGACCTACAGTCAGGGCCTGGTCTGCTTCTGAACCCGACCCAGCCCGCTTAAAAAAAAAAAACCATTGCAGTTGAAATTTCATGGCTACCCCGAGGACGTCAATACCACGGGTATTTCACCAATTACCAGTGGGATGAGCTATTAACTAAATTAGGATCGGACATGGACACTGTGGTTGAGCGACTGGAAATTATTGAAGCTGCTCTTCATGAACTTCAAGGACATTGGACCACAGGAATAACTGAATCTGTTCTCACAGAGCGGGATCCGCAAACATCCGGGACTGGACCTCAGGTCAATCCTGTAAACCCTGCTCCCCAAGCATCCGGAACAATGACCCATATGAATCCAGTCACACCTGGTCCTCAGCATCAGCATCGCGAAACCATGTCTGACATGGTACAGCGCCTTTTCATTGAACATGGTGATAATGAACCACGCGATGCACCACATACAGATGATATTACCAAAAGAGTGAGACTGGATATCAGTGATTTTTCAGGAGATCTTCATCCCAAGGCTTTCGTGGATTGGCTAAATTCTCTTGATGATTATTTTGTATGGTACAACATGAATGGTGCCCAAAAGATAACCTTCACAAAAGTTAAGCTCAAAGGGCATGCACGCATTTGGTGGCAAAGTGTTGAAAACAGTGAGCTCGCCTTTGGGCATCCCATTTTCCAATGGGAAGATATGAAGCGGCGACTCAAGCAAAATTTCCTTCCTTCTGACTATATTGATTCCCTGCATAAAGGATATCTTAGTCTGCAACAAGGTGCCTATTCGTTGGATGAGTATACCAATCTGTTTCGGGACTATATTGTGCGCTGCAATCTGCAGGCGAATGATGGACTCGTTATCAATAAATATAAAGAAGGCTTACGTCCTGATATTCGGCAACGGATTTCTATGTTTGATTTCAATGATATCAATGAAGCCTACTGTAAAGCCCGCAAAGCACAGCATGAAATCCAATTGAGGCGGCGGGAAAGATCCCAAGCCGAGGAGTTTTCCACTCGAGGGGCACAGTTTCCAGCTCCCAATAACGGCCAACAATCAGTTAATCGACCAAAGCCACCACAGGCATTGCAAAAGCCGCCCTAAGGGGTACAAAAACGGCCACCTCCTCCCCAAAATCAGCGGCAACAAGCACCACAAAATGATCCTCGTGCGCGAGGATGTGCTGACAAAAGGGAAGTAATCTGCCATTCTTGCCAACAGAAAGGGCATTATGCTAAAGAGTGCCCTCATCGGAATCTCTATGCAGAAGATGAAGCCAATGACAACGAAGAGTTTGATGAGCACATTGAAATGGAAAAACTGATAGACACTCAGAGTGTTTGTCTTGAAGAATTTCCTGCTGATGGTTTACCACTTGTATATCTTGAGCGCCATCTTTTGATCACTGAAGATCAACAGGAGAAACGGGATTCTAATCATGCACCTATTTTTCGCTCTCGCGTTCACTGCATGGGCAAAACTTGCAATATGATTATTGATGGCGGCAATGCTATGAATGTTATTGCTAAAGATGGTGTGGAAAAACTAAAGCTACCTACTACAAAGCATCCAAGGCCATACAAAATTGCATGGGAAAATGATTCCACTATCCCCGTTGACAAGCAGTGCATAGTTCCTTTCAAACTGGTTTCTTATAAAGATACAATCAAGTGTGATGTTATACCAATGAAAGTCACACACACACTCTTTGGTCGCCCATGGCTAATAAAGTTAAAGGTTGTCCCAGATAATGACACAAACACCCATACTTTCATGTGGAAAGGTAGTAAGACCCGGTTATGGCCACTGCCACCCTAGCATGCTGCTAAGGCCCCAAAAGAGGCGGCCACTCCTCAGATGTTAACCATGAGTAAATTTGAACAGGAAAGCAGAGATCAAGATCTGATGTATGCCTTGGTTATCCGCCAAGTGCCAGATGATTCTCCCCATGAGGCCATTCCGAAAGAAGTCAAGCCACTCCTACAACGCTTCTCTGATCTTATTCCAGATGAACTACCAAATACTGTTCCACCTATGAGGAACATACAGCATGCCATTGATCTTGTCCCTGGCTCTTCACTTCCGAATCTACCTGCATATTGAATGAGTCCCACAGAACTCAAGAAACATGTGGATGCGCTGTTACAAAAAGGGTACATTCGGGAGTCTCAGTCCCTGCGGGGTACCAGCCCTTCTTACACCAAAGAAGGATGGAAGTTGGCGCATGTGCATCGACAGTCGAGCTATCAACAAGATCACGGTAAAATACAGATTTCTTATTCCTCTATTAGATGATATGCTTGATATGATGACAGGTTCAACCATCTTTTCCAAGATTGATCTGCGCCAGTGGTTTCCACCAGATTCGCATCTATCCCGGTGATGAGTGGAAAACAGCATTCAAAACCAGAGATGGTCTTTATGAATGGTTAGTCATGCCATTCGAGTTAACAAATGCTCCTAGTACCTTCATGCGGGTTATGACCCATCGGTTGCAGCCTTATATTGGGAAATTCGTCGTTGTTTATTTCGACGACATCCTTATTTACAGCAAATCCAGAGAGGAGCATCTCACTCATCTCCACACTATTTGCCATCTCCTTCGTAGAGAAAGTTTTTACATCAATCTCAAGAAGTGCACCTTCATGAGAAGTTCAGTTATATTCTTGGGATTCATCATATCGACAGAGGGCATTAAAATGGATCCAGAGAAAGTCAAAGCAATTCTGGATTAGCCACTTCCCACTACAGTAACTGAAGTCCGGAGTTTTCATGGACTTGCTACTTTCTATAGGAGATTCATCCGAAATTTCAACAATATCACTGCTCCGATTACTGAATGTTAAAAGAAGGGCGAGTTCAAATGGACCAATGCCGCAACTAGAGCTTTTGAGCAACTCAAACAGAAAATCACAGAAGCTCCTGTTCTCCGCCTTCCAGATTTTGACAAGGTGTTTGAAGTTGCTTGCGATGCATCCAATGTTGGTATTGGCAGCGTCCTTAGCCAAGAGGGACACCCAATTGCTTTTCACAGTGAGAAACTTTCAGATTCAAAGCGCAGGTACTCTCCTTATGCCTTAGAGTTCTATGCTCTTGTTCAGTAACTTCACCATTGGAGGCATTGTCTGATAGGTAGAGAATTTGTGCTTTACTCTGATCTTGAGTCTCTCAAGCACCTTCATTCGCAACATAAAATGGGCACTAATTTTGCCAAATGGAGCGCTTATATTCAGGAGTTACCTTTACCATCCACCATAAATCTGGCAAGGAAAATGTGATCGCGGATGCTCTCAGTCGTAGGAAACAGCTCCTGACTACCATGGAAATTTCTGTATCGGGTTTTGAGCAACTCAAAGAGGCATATGCAACAGACCAAGACTTCGATACCATCTATAAAGAGATCCTTCAAGGTGAGCATCTCAAGCATCCATACTTCAGCATTCATGATGGATATTTATTCTATAGTAGTCGCCTCTGTCTGCCAAATACTTCTATCCGCGAGCATGTTATCAGGGAACTCCATTCTGGAGTATGCAGCGGACATTTGGGTCATGATAAGACCTTAGCGCTTGTCGGAGATAGATTTTATTGGCCACACATGACACCCTGTGTTTCTCGTATCTGTGAGCGGTGTCGTACTTGCCAGTTGGCCAAAGGAAGCAAGAAGAATGCGGGATTATATCAGCCGTTGCCAGTTCCACAGGGCCCATGGGAGGATATCAGCATGGATTTTGTACTTGGGTTACCTATGACCCGCAGAAAAGTAGACTCTGTCTATGGTTGTGGATCGTTTCTCCAAAATGGCTCATTTTATTCCTTGTTCCAATACAGCAGATGCCTACAAAATTGCACAACTCTTCTTTAAGGAAGTCGTCTGTCTGCATGGACTTCCAAAGACCATTGTGTCTGACAGGGATACAAAGTTCGTTAGCTACTTCTGGAAGACATTGTGGGGCATGTCCAAAACAAAGCTACAATGTTCTACTGCCTATCATCCACAAACTGATGGTTAGACAGAAGTCGTCAACCGTAGCCTTGGAAACCTGCTACGTTGCTTAGTGCACGACCATCTTACTACATGGGATCAAGTTCTGCCTATGGCTGAGTTTGCATATAATAACTCAGTCAACCGGTCCACCGGCATTTCTCCTTTTGAAGCAGTCACTGGCACCAGACCACGTCTACTAGTTGATCTTATTTCCCTTCCAGTAGAAGCAAGACCAAGTGCTGATGCGGACAGTTTTATTCGTCATATGCAACAAGTTCATAAGAAAGTTCGACGTCATATTGCAGCAAGCAATGATTTTTATAAAGCACATGCCGATAAGCGTCATCGATTAGTTCAGTTTGAGGAAGGTGATATGGTTATGCTTCGTAATCGTCCAGAGCACCTTCCTCCAGGAACCAACAAAAAGCTACACCCCCGCAATTCCAGACCATTCAAGATTCTCAAGAAAATTGGACCTAATGCATGTGTTGGATCTACCACCGGATCTTGGTTTCAATGCTACCTTCAATGTTGAAGACCTCACTCTATATAAGGGCCATGACCAAGATAGTCTGTCCGAAGAACATGAACTTCAGCTACCACTTTCACACGCCCCTACGGATCAGATTGTTGATGTGCTTGATGATCAGCTTGTTTCCACTAGACAAGGGGGATTTCAAAAGTTTCTTGTTCGCTGGCAGAATCGACCCCTCGGATGTTACGTGGATTACCGCTACGGATTTCCAGCGTCTTAATCCCGATCTGTATTGCGATATCAGGCCATTCACTCGCCGGAGTCGAGTTTTTCCAAGCCGGGGAGAGTTGATGTAGGCCGATCAAAGGCCAAGGCCCGCAAGCCCTGATGGCCTGCTTGATGGGGTCCTCATTATCTCTAATTAGAGATCCCTATCTTAGTTAGATACTTCTAATTTAATTAAGTTACTTAGTATACTAATTCCTAAATTCTAATATTGATTAAGATTAGTAGTTTACTGTTTTAGAAAGTCTTGGTTAGTATAGAACCATCTTCTTACTCTATATATATATAGTAGTAAGCCATTGTAATGCTATGATATTTTCTAATAAGAGTTCAGTTCTTCTTGCACGTGAGTTTTTCCTAAGGATATTAGGGTTGTTGAGTCCCAGGACTCGATCTCACCGTTGGAGGTGTAGATCTTCACATCACCCGTCAAACCAACTATTGATTGTACCTTGCCAATGCAGTGATGATGGCTGCTTTTTTTTAATATTGCTAGTTTAGATATGGGCCGAACTGAACTCAATCCCATAAACTGAGCTCAACTCGTGTCACAAGAGGAGACAAGTGCGGGGCCTCCACCATTTCAGCTCGAGCTTAATGCACGCAAAGAAGAAATAAGGGTTATCGTCCCTTCTGATGCTTCCAGAAAGAAAGGAGAGAAAGGGAGTGCGGCACTCCTCTGCTCCACGCTTTGGCGTTGACAAAGAAGGTGACGCCGACGGCGAAGAATGTGATGGTATGACAAAGCTGGAGGCAGTAGTGAGGAGCAACTCGAACACAACCAGTGCTCGTCTTCTCCTTCTCTTTGTTGTCGCTGATGATGAAGACAATAAAGGTCGAACAACTTGCTGAGGGGGATGAGTTGTGGTTCACCTTGCTAGGCCTGTCAATTGAGCCCATTAAAATGGGTACCTGGCCTAGCTCAAGCCTGAAATTACAGCGCTTTAAAAAAAATTTGAGGCCGGCGAGCTGGGCTTGGACAACGGTTTTAAAGCCCGGCCAAAATGGGACTGGGAATGGGCAAAACAAGCCCGGCCCGCCCAAAAGCACATTACTCTCATTTTTAATATATTTTACCAAAACTGCGCCCCACTAACTACAATTAGGATTGGGATAGGGTTGTTACCCTTAATGATTTTTCGGAAAGGTTCTATGAAGCTACAAATAGATTTTTTGGTAGAAAATATCCCACTATACATACCTTTTTACCTTAAGTATGTACAATACGTAATGAGTTGGTACAAAAATTAGGTGATTCTGATTTTGTTTCTACAAGAATGGCTAAAGTGATGATGGAAAATTTTGAGAATTATTGGAAGAATTATAATCAACTATTTGAAATAGCCATATCGCTTGATCCCTCTAAGATAGTGTCCTTGGAATGGGGTTTTATGATATTAAATGAAACAGAGGAATATAGAAGTAATCGTAAGGCAGAAGCTCGTAATCTATTTAAAAAGCTTAGTGAGGAGTATCGTGTGAGATTTGGTGCCAAAGAAAGCGATAAGACAGTAGATGAAAATGATGCAACAAATAGGCAATCTAAAAGAAAGGTTGGTGATGATGAACATGGAAAGCCTCGTTCTCTTTTTTTTAAGGTATCGAAAAGAAATTACCAATAAGGCAGTTGTAGAAAAAAAAAATGGAATTAGATCGTTATTTTGATGACAACCTTACAAAAGAAGATGACACAGTAGACATATTACAATTAGGGGTGCACATGGGTGGTTCGGATTGGTTTAGAGGGAAACCATCAACCAAACCGAACCCATCGGTTTTCTATTTTCCCAAACTGAACCGAACCGCCCATGTGCTCAAACCGAACCGAACTGAACCGAAAGGAACTAGTTCGGTTCGGTTATGGTTTTTTTTTTTCGCAAAAAAAAAAAGGGCAATTCAATTGGTGAGAGACGTAGGACTTCAAGTAACGGAGTGAGGGTTTGAGTCTTCTTCAAGTAATTTTTCATATTCCTTTATATATTTTATAAAGAGCAAGGCTCTCCTAAGCTTTCGTAAGCTCATGCTCGTGGGGCCCATCTTTGGTCCATCCAAATGTACCAAACACATTACCCCCCCCCCCTAAATTACACAAGTCCACCAACTTTCGGTCAAATCCGAATTTACTAGACCGTTGGATCGACTATGTATCGATCCGAATGGACTATTGACCATTAAACTTTTGGGCCTATATGGAGATGATAGAAATCACGATTGGGGCTGATTTTTTTGTAGAAAGGAGGATCCGCGGGAGTCCTTGAAATCCCCCCCATCTCCATCTCCATGCAGGTCCCCAAGTGGGTCCCACCACACACTTGAGCTTAGGAGAGCTGGCCCCTTTTATAAAAATATATATTTATATAATTGGTTCGGTTCGGTTTGAGCGGTTTAACCACACCTTCAAAAAGAAAACCGAACCGAACAAACGATTTGAAGGAAATCCAAACCATGACCGAACCGATCTACTACAAAACCGATCCGCACCGCCCGGTTCGGATCGGTTTAGTAATTTAGCGGTTTTTTTTTTTTTTTTTTTTGCATCCCTAATTACAATGGTGGAACTTGAATTCAGCTAAGTATTCTATTTTCTCTCATATGGCTCGCGATATTTTAGATATTCTTGTGTCCACAATTGCTTCAGAGTCGGCATTTAGCACTAGAGAGAGGGTACTTGACCCACATAGGGCTTTTTTGAAATTAGATACGATAGAAGCATTAGTTTGTGCCCAGGATTGGTTCAGTCACGACCCAACTAGTGATGATGATTCATGCAATGATGGGAATGCACAAAATGATCTTTTAGACATATTAAAAGAAAAATTATTTATGTTGATTTCTACTGAGTTCTTTTAGACATTACTTGACCCACATAGGATACTTGGCTGATTTCTATTAGTTTCTATTGATTTTTTTATTTTCTACTCAGCCACAAGCAAAAAAGAAAAAAAATTCAGCCATGTTGCTTGTTGCATTGCATTACCGGTCGCAAGCCCAGAAAAGAGGAGGGTTTAAGGTCTGGTTCACACCCGGTGGCAGTATAGGAATAATTAGAGTGTTTAGCTTATATTCAAGATCATGCCAAGCCCTGGCCCGCACAAGACGGGATTTGACATAGGCTCATTCAATTTAGGGCCGGGATTAGACAACCCATGGCATGCCTGCCCAATATTCAGGACAGGATTGAACAGCCCAGGCCCAGCCCGGCCCATTGACATGCCTAGGAGCAACTAGTGATGGCGATCGTGTGACGACCATGTGGTGCCAGGTACACATTGATTTTCTCTTTCTTTTTCTTAGAATGGGGATTTGGGGCTTTGAGAACGGCAAAGGCTGGGGAATGGTTGGATCATTGGAGGATATGGGTCTATGAGAAGGCTCGAGAGGCTCCGAGATGGGTGCGGTTGCTAGAAATTTGGGGATTTTGGGTTTTCTTGCACCTTCACTTTAACATCATCCACACAGATGTTTGGGGTATTGCACCTCAAACTAGTCAGCTAGGTTACAAAATACTATCACATTTATTGATGATCACTTGCACTTAACTTGGATTTATTTCCTTCCCTTTAAATCTAAGGTTTTACCGACACTTAAGAAATTGCACTGAATTATTGGATTCAGGGTGTTCTATAATGAGGTGAGGTCAGCCAGTGGTTTGGCCGATTTCTTAGCCAAACATGGGGTGGACAGGATGGATTCGTTGGTGGTTTCTATTATGTAATTTTGGTGTGAGATATAATGCTCTTATACGCAGTTTTCTTTCTTGAGTTTTCTCCGTGGTATTTAGATTCCAATAAAATTCTTACTATTACCAATCAAAAACAAAAATATATATATATATATATATTTTGAACAATCTCCCTTTTGACAAGCTCAAGATAACTCACGGATGGAACTCTGAAATAGCATAAAGCTATGAAATTGTATTATTATTCTTCCCTTTCTTTGGAGAACCAGCCTCAATATATAGAGCATTACAAGCCTAAAAACAAGGCTCTAAGTTAGGAAACTAATCTAATTAGGAAACTAATCTAATTACAACAAGGTAATTACAGAAATATGTACAACTGTGTGATCTTTGACCTAATCAACCACGTGAGACAGTCATGCTGGACTGGATCTAATAATGGGCCTTGGGCCTATTTAACACCCCCCCTCAAATTGATGCGGGAGAATCAACAAGCATTAATTTGCCAACCAAGAATTGATGTCGTGGGCGTGGAAGACCTTTGGTGAGAATATCAGCAATTTGAAGTTCAGTAGAGACATGCGGAAGGCTGATGACATTACGTTTAAACTCATCACGTATGAAGTGACAATCAACCTCGATGTGTTTAGTGCGTTCATGAAAAATCGGATTCTCAGTAATCCGAATAGCACTTGTATTATCAGCATATAGGGGGGTAGCTCCGTCTGCGGGAAATCCAATATCTGAGAGCAGACCACGGAGCCAAAGAATTTCGGAGCACGCAGCAGACATAGCCCGGTACTCAGCCTCGGTAGAAGATTTGGAAACTTTGTCATGTTTCTTGCATTTCCAGGAAATCAGACTATCACCCAAAAACATGCACCATCCTGTCGTTGATCTGCGAGTATCCGGACAACCAGCCCAGTCAGCATCGGAATAGGCTCGGAGAGAGAGAGGATTGTTGGATGGAAAAAACAACCCGCGAGTCGGTGTGCGAATAAGGTACCGAATGATGCGGCGAACAGCTGCCAGATGAAGGTGACGAGGAGCAGTCATGAACTGACTCATGAGGTTGACCGCATAGGAGATATCAGGACGAGTGATGGTGAGGTAGATCAAGCTACCAACCAACTGGCGATATGGGGTCGGATCAGGAAGAAGGTCACCCTCCTCTTTACTGAGTTTGACATTCAATTCGACCGGCGTATCGACGGGAGCTGAAGCAGTAAGGCCAGCCAAGTCAATGAGGTCAACCGTATATTTGTGCTGATTGAGTACTATACCTTTAGTCGATTGATGAACTTCAAGACCAAGGAAATAGTGTAAGGGGCCTAGATCCTTCATTTGAAATGTCTGATGAAGAGAAGCTTGGAGGGCCTGAATCATTTGTGCATTTGGACCAGTAATGACAATGTCATCCACGTAGACTAGTAGCACAGTAATCCCGGATGGAGCATGATGTAAGAACATGGAAGGATCATACTGGCTAGGATGAAAATCCAAATGAAGAAGGGTATCTTGAAATTTCTCAAACCATGCGCGAGGAGCTTGCTTCAGACCATAGAGAGAGCGACGGAGCTTAGCAACCATACCCTTCCCAGAGGAGGACCCCGGAGGCAGACGCATATAAACATCTTCTTTGAGATCACCATGAAGAAACGCATTTTTGACATCCATTTGATAGAGAGGCCAGGATTGAGCGGCAGCAACAGCAAGGATGATGCGTACGGTGGTCATCTTGGCTACGGGAGCAAAGGTTTCATCGTAATCAATGCCATATTCTTGCCGATTTCCGAGAGCAACAAGGCGCGCCTTATATCGATCGAGAGTGCCATCTGATTTTAACTTGAGAGAAAAGATCCACTTGCAGCCAATAGGTTTGACACCTACAGGAGAGGGGACAATATCCCACGTATGATTTTTCTCTAAAGCAGCCAATTCATCTTGTATAGCCTTGTTCCAACATGTATCCTGCACAGCCTGAGAATAGGATTGGGGAATGGAAGAAGAAGACAAAGTGGCCATTAAGGAAGTATGGGAGAAACCATAGCGGTCGGGTGGTACCGAAATGCGAGTGGAGCGACGTAGAGAAGGTTGTCCAGATGGACCAAGTGCCGGAGGTAGACTGGATGCCGGGGGAAGATCAGAAGGGGGATCCCTGGGATGCGCTTCTCTGTTCCGTCTGTGATACACAAAATTAGGATTAAACCGAACAACTGACGTGTCGTCAGAAAAACCAGGTAAAGACACCAAAGAGGAGGGGTCAGGGGGATCAAGATGTTTTTGAAAAAAATACTGGTGTTCAAAAAAAACAACATTCCGAGAGGTACGGAAACGACGAATGCGAGGATCATAACAAAGGAACCCTTTCTGGAAGGGTGCATAACCTAAAAACACACACTGAGCTGATTGTGCAGTTAGTTTTGTTCGCTCAGAAGGAGGCAAGTGCACAAAGCAAGTGGAGCCAAAAACATGAAGATCATCGTAGGATAGAGAGGTCTTGTACAATCGGTAATATGGGCTTTGATTCTCAATGGAGGTTGATGGCATGCGATTGATAAGATGAGCTGCTGTAGCCAATGCCTCAACCCAAAATCGGGTAGGAACCGATGATTCAAGAAGAAGGGAACGAGTGACATCAAGGAGATGTCTATTTTTCCTTTCAGCAATTCCATTCTGCTGTGGAGTATAAGGACAAGTTTTTTGAGAAATAATGCCTTTGTGTTGTAAAAACCGTTGAAAATCTGAGGACACATATTCCCCTCCTGAGTCAGACCGCAAGATTTTAATGCAGGTGGAAAATTGATTCTCAACATAAGCTAAAAAAATTTTAAAAACATTAAAAACATCAGATTTTGAATGCAGAAAGTAGACCCATGTGAACCGACTGAAATCATCAATAAAAGTCACAAAATATTTATAGTGAGCGTGGGAAAGAGCTGGAGCAATTCCCCATACATCACTATGAACTAAATCAAAAGCCTGAGTGGTGAGTGAAGTGGAATGAGGAAACGGAAGAGTCTTGCTCTTTCCCAATTTACAAGTAGCACAATCAAAAGGCACACAAGAAGATAAACCAATAGATGTATTTAATAATGGCATCCGATTCATCAGAGCAGATCGGACACTTTCATATTCATTGCGCAGTTTCATCAAAAACTGATCCCTGTGACTAGAGGCCTGAAGATCTTGAATCACCGTCAACACATTGTCAGCCACATCCGCATACTTAATACTATCGTATTCCGACCACAGTGTAAGGAATCCGGAATAGTAGTCTTGTACCGACAAGGTCCCTTGTGCATACTCAGCAATTGCACATTCAAGATGAAATTGACGTGCAGAGTTATCTTGATGATATACTTTCTTCAAATACTCCCACATGGCTTTAGAGGTCGAGTACGGCTTGAGATTCATTATCAAATGAGGCTCGACAGATCCCAGAATCCAGGATTTGATTTTGGCATCTTTAGTAAGCCAGGCGGATATCTTCTTCTCATCTTCCTTGGGTTTTGGGTCAGATCCAGAAATATAACCCCATAATTCCTTAGCCTCAAGGTAAATCTGGAACTGAAACGACCAGGCGGGATAATTTTTTCCCGTGAATCGGATCAAGGTAACCTCAGATTTTTCCATCTTCAAACTTGATTGCAAAGAAAATCCAATAACAGTGAAGAGATGAAAGCTAAATTTGTGATAACAACTGTGCTTGTGTGAAGAAATCAAGATCCGATCAATCAGAGATGATAAAAAATCAAAACAGAACATAAAAGGGCAAAAAAACACCCCAGACGACCTTGATTTTGGCTGCTGATCTTCTATGTGGGCCCCACGGATAGATCTGGACAATGATCAGAGCCCTGATCTGAAGAAGTCCAGTAATTTGCTTCCTACTAGAGAAAGAATGATCCAATTCTGCTGAGAATCCAAGAGATTGGACGGTCTTGATGAACACAGTATTGAAAACTGAAAAATCTCGAGAATGAGAAAATATCCAATCTGGAGGTGCTGAAAAATCCTGAAAAAATCGCCAATATTCTTAGGAATACCAGTCGACCAGTGTGGGATGGTTTCTGGAAGTTGATCTGATGATCTATGGTGGGCCACGCAAAGGATGGATCTACTGACGTCGCTGGAAGTCGCTGGAAGTCGCTGGAGTTGCTGGAGTTGCTCGGATGATCATAAAATCTTGGAAAAATCACCAAAAAGTTGGATAAATCTAGTCGACCAGGATGGAAGGGATTTCCAGAGAGGTTGATGACGATCTGAAGTGGGCCACGTCTTGATCTGAGATGATCTGTGATGATCTGTGATGATCAAGTATGATAGCTTATTCCCTAGATACTATGCAAGATAAAAACAAGGTTTTCTTGTGCTCTGATACCATGACAAGCTCAAGATAACTCACGGATGGAACTCTGAAATAGCATAAAGCTATGAAATTGTATTATTATTCTTCCCTTTCTTTGGAGAACCAGCCTCAATATATAGAGCATTACAAGCCTAAAAACAAGGCTCTAAGTTAGGAAACTAATCTAATTAGGAAACTAATCTAATTACAACAAGGTAATTACAGAAATATGTACAACTGTGTGATCTTTGACCTAATCAACCACGTGAGACAGTCATGCTGGACTGGATCTAATAATGGGCCTTGGGCCTATTTAACACCTTTAACTTGAGAACTTGATTTTGAAGTTAAAACTCAAATATATGTATATATATATATAATGCAGATGCCCTAATTCCTCAGGACTGAGCAATTAATTTTGGGCCACTCTAACAAGGGTACTTTATTTGTTGGCATTGCAAAATGCTAAGCATACAACTATGATGCTTAGGTTCCGCTTCTACTCCAAAACAACGGAAAGGAAAGTGAAAATACATGACAGCAGCTCACCAGCTCATCCTGGCTCTTTTCTTTTTTATTTATTTATTTATTTGCTACATTTGAAAACCGGTTAGAAGTATATTTTAAACTTGAAGATCAGGGACAGATTCCTAGGCATGCGTGTGATACCAAGGTGCGTACTCCACTCAACCATGAGTGGCCATCTTGGGTCATATGGATCTAAAGGCACACATACAAATGCAATGCAGAATAATAGATATAATATGCTCAAATATAGTGGCAAGAAGCATCTACCCTGTTAAAAAATAGGACCAACATCCTTTCCTCATCACCACCAGCCTTCCTGCAAAATGTTGGTTAAAAAATAACTGTTACAAGTTACAATCTCATTTCCTTAGGTTTAGAAACCACGGCCCTAAAAGAAATTAAAGGATATCAATCATCCAAAAGGCCGTCATTGGACCAGGTTGGTAACTCTTTTGACAAAGCTCGCCAAGGGCTAGGCTCAGGACTCACTTATAGAATGGAAGTGAGGCCTGGGCTTACTTTCAGGCCCATAGAGCTGGACCAAGGCCCATGTTTTAGAAAATGTTCTTCGACAGTTACAAAAGTTGAACATGAGGCCAAATAGCGACAGCTCCACCTGCACCTGAATCACAGGCCTAATAAATTAACATGCCAAACCCACGCTAAACTCAGCAAGGCCTAAACTTATCCAATCTAAATATTCCAGAAGGTTGATGAACAGTGAAGTGACAACCATAGAGAATAAAGAATCAGATGTAGAAGAAATATAGAACTCAGGAAAGAATATTTTTTATGGGCAGTTTGCTTGGCCAAACCCAAGCGGAACTCAGCAAGGCCTAAACTTATCCAATCTAAATATTATAAAACATTGATGAACAGTGGAGTGACAAGCATAGAGAATAGAGAATCAGATGTAGAAGAAATATAGAACTCAGGAAAGAATATTTTTATGGGCAGTTTGCTTGGAAATGGAAAACAACCAACCCCCCCCCCCCCCCCCCCCCCCACAAGCAACAGCATAATCCCTGGAAGCCTAAAGTATTGACTGGATTCTGTCTTTCAGCAGTTAGTTTTGTCAAAAGGGGCTTGATGACCATCTCATTTCATGATGAGAGTCATTTCTTTCTCCAAATTGAAGGCTGAAGGATTCATAACTAAATGGCTTCATTTTATGAGAGAACTGAGATCCCTCTATTTTTCTTTTTCTTTTTTAAAGAAAACAGCAACTCAGATTGCCCGTGATGTATCCCAAACCTCCATAGTTTAATATTTTGAAAATACATGCAACCCATTCCCTATGTATTGGAGGCAGATATAGGAAATCACATTGCATGGTAAACTTTTTCTTTCTTTCTGAACCTGGTAGTTCCTCTTCATAATGAAAGGATTGCAGATGTAGGAAATCACATTAGGTGGTAAAGTATCATTCTTTCCTGAACCAACTATCAGCACTATCCATCACAATTGATTTGGGGAAGAAGAAATTCGAAAAGTCTATCACATAGAATGTGCTTTCCAATATACATGCCACCAAATTGACCAAAACACTAAACAAGACAGATAACCATATCACTCTCCCAAAATATGAAAACCATTTGCATCTTTCTGTGTATGTCTATATCTTTTCTTATTTAGAAAGATGCATATGTAGCAAAGATGCAAAATAAGATATACCACATCTAACAGGATAACCAAAATCAGATCTAGAAAACAACTCAGGACTGGCACCTTGCAAGATCTAGGTATATGGGTTCTGTCCAACTTGCACAATCCAGCCCGAGCTTCTGAAATGCTGATGAATCACAAGAGAATCAGAATGCATGCAATATTCAGTAAACCATTCTCAACATTAGTAACATTCATTAAAATAATTAAATGTGCTATGATTATTAGGTCACACACTTTGTGTTGAGTTTCAATACTTTGAAACAATCATAAAACGAGGGCTTAAAGAGGACATTATAAATAGGACAAGGTGGGGTTTGCAAAGTGAATGTTATGTTATCATCAAGTGACACTTCAACCTAAGGGACATTCTATAAGACAGCAGTTAGACCTGCATTGCAAAATCGAACTGAATGTTGGGCAAGAAAGAAATTACAAGAACATGGTGCATTTGACCAAGATGGATGTATGGAATCAGAAGAAAAGATAGAATTACGACTAAGTACATACGAGGAAATTTGCAGGTGGCTCCTATATAAAATAAACTAAAGAAAGTTGTTTCAGATGGTATACGTATCTACTTAGAAGACCGGAAGCATCTCCGATACACATGAGTGCTATAATACAAGGCTTTAAGGGAAAGGAAAGGCCAATTAAAACTTGAAAGAAGTATAAGAAGAGACACATGAAGTGAGGTAACAGAGAACCTAAGCCCTAAGAAAGGATTATCAGAAAATAAAACTCATAAAGCTGACACTGGAATCTGGATAGATGAAATAAGGTTTTGATTATAATAATGGTGACGTGAGCTCTATTTCATGATCAGTTAAACACTGCAGAAAAGAAAAGGAAAAACGAGAAAAAAGAATAAAACTGGACCTACCTGAATTAAAAGCTTGGCAATTTCCCAACCTATATATATCCACAAGGACCCTGAAGGAAAGGACAAGTATGCAGCATATGAGTACACAAAAGGTAACATGTATGACATTTTGTTATCACATACAATACAACTAGATTTTTAGAACAAGGCCTCAATTCTCAACATTGTCCAAGACAAAGCTACTGCCAGTGCAAGATGAACTGGTCAGAATCCCAAAAGGTTACCAATGTATCAATATATCACAAACATGAAATGTGGATCCAATCTAACTTCATCTGGAAGTTAAAGTGGGGGGAGTTCTAATTGTGCAGAGTGACGAACTCAAGAAAGAAAAATGAGAGACTGGTGGCACCCAACGACGATGGAGCCTTCACACATGCACCATGGATGCCAGCATTGGGAGTCATCAACATTTGCACCCCAAAGAGTCCTCACCATTGGCAACCTTAGGAGTCTTCACCTAGGGGAAAACACTTGCCCACAATAATGAAATGGAAAGAGAACTTCCATTAAATAGCAAATGAGAGATTACAAGATATTTATAGAAGACAGCATGGAAATCTTACCTATTTGGGATTTAGATAGGATTTGTTTCCCTTACATCAAATTGATTGCATGCCAATCTCTTTATTCTCGATGGGATTTTCTTTCCTCTCTTATGTTAATCAATTACATTCATTAGTTACATGTAAATCAATAAATTATCTTTAATTGATGACACATCAATCAATCAACTATCTTTAACTGATTACATGTCAATCAATTATTTGCCAGGAGTTTCGATATCTTATCTCTATCTAGGAAACTTTATTGGAAGATTACATGCTTAGACAGTAGGTATAGTAGGGTCATGGGCTGATTGTCCATAGGTCAGGCCCAATGGATCAATTATCTAGAGGTGCGGACCAATGGGCTGGCCTGCTATGGGTTGGGCCCAATGGGCTCGTTGGCAGTGGACCTATTTTTTAGCCTCCTTTTATAAGCCTTGAGGCCATGGCTGCATCACAAACTCATCAATGAGATGAAATCCTATAAGGACCCGAACCCAGAAACGCCATATTTAATATTATTTAATTAATATTATAATTATTGTGTATTTGTTTGCATCTAGAATGACTGTTTTCATCCATACATGTCATCATACAGTCATGGTGTGCATTTTGAGAAATCATGTGTACGTAACGTAACGCCATCAAGGATCAAAATAGCAATTGTGGCAGCAAGCCTAGCAGCCAGTCGCCAAAACGTTACATAGTGGGCGATACGTAGCAGCATAATGGTGTGAGTTTTTTAAGTGGTCAAAAAAACTCAAATCTTGTGCAGTAGCCTTTTTTTTTTTTAGTGATTGGGAACCATATAAGGGTATTGACCACTTTAGGAAATGATATTGAGGAAAAGAAATTGGAAAAACAGTGCATTAAATTAAAACTGCTTGGCTCTACTAGGTTTTAGACCGTAGCGCCGCTATTTTCAAAATAACGTAGCAGCCTCAACCACTACGGCCAATAATGTGGCCGCTATATAGCTATTTTGAAGCATGAATGCCATAATAAACAGTGGCAAACTGGTGCAGAGTTGATTTTACGAAAGGTTGGAAGAGGAATTTACCGCATGGGCGACAATCATGGGCTCTAATGACCGAGACGAGCAGCCCTTATTCACTCATGATTAGATTGTGTTTGGAGACTCTTCCAATTTAACTGCAATCAAATCTTCTTTATTGGCAAGGCTTTATGTTAAGAGAAAATTAAGGGTTTTAGCTTTATCAGTTACTATATATGGATAGAAATTGATGAAGCGACAAGACACCAATGGAAGGCTTTCTATATGTCGCTGATCTTTGATGATTGCTACCTTAATGATTCGGGTGGACAAGAGGGACTCTTAAGGAAGAATCTGTAATGTCCCATGTTTTTATGTACTTTATTTTACTTTATTTATTTGAGGTTTGTATGTAGGGGTGATTAATTTATTTGGTATATTAATATTTATTGGGATGGGGTAGTGGGCCCTGAGTTCAATTAAAATTATGTTTGGTTAGAAAGGACTAATTCGGTCAGTCCACATGAGTTAACTTTAAGTACTAGGACCCACATAAATTAATAAGGAGTTTTAGTCTAAAGAGTGAGGGACCCACATCTTTGTAATTAAAGGAGAATTGGGATATGTGCCAGTCCCAAATGGAAAAAAGAGAGTTGCGCACACTCCCCGAGGCCAAGACGGGTTTCGCATAGCATGGGGAGGTCCCCGCTAATATCACACGACATTTGCTAAGGGGTCTCTCTCTCAGAACCCTATTTTCTCAGTCCTTCTCTTTTGTCAACTTCTTCCTCTTGGAATACAAGCCCTAATCTTAGTTCTTCTGAAAATCAAGGGAGAAAGCAGGAGAATCGAGGAAACTTATGGGATTTATGTCCTTCAGTCTGCCCCAAGTGTTCAAGGCAACCAAGGTTTACACAAGGTGAGTGGGATTTTGAATATGGTTGGATTCTTTTATTAGATCAAAGCAATTTTTGTGTTGAGTCTCTTTTGGAAAAAGTAACTCAGAGAAAATCTTGCCGGTGGCTAATTTCCCCTTTTGTTGAACCCTAGACTAAGATATCTAGTGCTGGCCGAACGGTGTCTTGGTGCTGGCTGAACCCAAGATCTGATGATCTAGGACTGGCCAAACACAAAATTTTGTATCTTGATGTTGGCTGAACTGACAAATTCCTCTTAGGATTCCCTGTTATATTATTTTGTAATTTCAGTCCTAAGAACTGATGCGTAACATCTGATTTCTGGTTTGGTACTCTTTTCTTGACATTATTCGAGCTAGATTTTGATGTTATAGCTATGCATCAGTCATGAACAATCTGAAATCGATTTTAATGACCGAAATACCCTTTCATACAACCCCCACCAATGTTAATAGAGAAATACATGACTAATACGTCTTATGTGATACCCATATCAGCCCAAACATGAGCATGAACCAGTGGGAACAGCTACCTAGGGCTGTCAAAATGCCACACGACCCGTTAACACGACACTAACCCACATGATATTAACGGGTTCGGGTGGCCTCTTAACGGGTTTGTGTCGTTAATGGGTTGGACCCGTTAACCCGTTAAATTAGCGGGTCGTTAACGAATAAAACCGGTAACGCATTAACAACCCGAAACAACCCACCAAATGATAAATGACATAAATTATAAAATGCATGAGGGGTATTTAGGTAAGCTTGAAAAGGTTGAAGTGAAACCCTAAAACCCACATATAAAAGATCTTTTCTAACTCCTTCACTCTCCTTTAATTAGCAAAAGAGTGTGTTAATTGACATGGTCCAAAATGGACAAAATTATTTAATGGGTTGACGGGTCGTGTTCATGTTTGATTTAGCAGCAGCCATGCAAGGTATTAACATAAGTATTATGTTGGTCATCACTGTTTGATATACTCTAGGGGACGCTCAATTGTGTATATGGAATGGAGAGGGTATCCCTCAATTCATTTGTGGGAATGTCTGTTGTGATGATGGTTGTGTTATGGGGATGCAACTGTTATGTGATGGAGGTTTGCAGCGGTTGTATTTTGTTATGCGATATGGGTTATTTGCGATTGATGAGTAGATGATGGGGGACTGTTTGTGTTGTGTCGGGGAAGTTCAGTTGTGACACACAGGTGGAAATATTTGGTTGTGTTTGTTGGTTGGTGATTTGGTAAAAGCTTTGTTGTGAGCTGGGCTGGTGGAGCAGCCCAGATCAGCGATCGAGCAATAGATCAATCTCCCGAAAGATTGATCGAACCCAATGATGGATTCAACCACTAGGGCACCCTCACAAGAGGAGAAAACACTATAACCATAAGAGATAAATCTCAAAGAAACTTGTAATGGACTAAAAATAAGCACTACATTAGAATGAGGACAAACATCCTTATATAGGGAAGTTGGCATAATCCCTAAGCAACAATATTTCCTAATATCTTAATATGCCTAAAAAAAAAAAAAAAGAGGAAACTAACTAATATTAATCCTAAACAAATCAAACTCCTAAATAATATTACTAGATAAATGGATGTCCCGCTAGGCCTATAGACTGGACCCAATCGGTTGGCCAACCTATTGCCTGGCCTGCATCAACTGGCCAATGGAGTGAAAGGGGTTTTAGAGAGAACCTCCTTAGTTATTTTGGTATTCTTGATGTCTGAATTCTACTTGTCCGTTTTAGCTGTCAAAAGTTGTTTGCTTTATGTAAATCACAAATTCAAATACACGGCTAGATTAGAAAATTTTCTCACTCAGTTTATACCAATCCCCGGTATGCCCTTGCCGAGTAACCAGACTGCAAATGAATATGCTGGCTACGATGATCACGAGGTTGTCTTCAACATTCATGGCTGAGAGACGATTCATCCATTATCTCCGAGGACTAGCCTCATTTGTTTCTTTAATCAGTTGAATAATGATTAAGTGCTTGTTAGACCTAAAATTATGATATTGTTGGATATTTAGTTCGATTTATTCATCATTATGTGAACTTTTATCATGATTATCAGATAAATAAATTAATGCCCAGCTTTACGTAATAATTTTATATGATTTTGTTGAATTATGATGTACATTGATCATGGTACACACATTTGAATTATGATGCCAAGCTCCAAAACCAAACTCCTTATTTCCATCTTTTCCAAGCTGAACCAAGCTACACACATTTGGATGTGTGTGTTTGATCCATCTTCCACCCCATGAGCGAAAAAAGTTATCAACCCAATATGAAAGATGTGCCTTTCTTGGTTATGCCACTCATCAGAAAGGTTTTCTATGTTATGATCCTCAATTGAAGTATATTCGTATTCCTCGCAATGTCGTTTTTCTTTCTTCTCTAGAGGAAAGAAAACCAGTATTTTTTTCTTTCCTTTTCTGATTCTTCTCTAGAGGTTCACTCTCTATTGTACCAGATTTTGATGATGATCCTTCTCCAACCTCTCAAAGATTTAATCAGAATATGGTGTATGTATGTCGGAACAAAGCAGATGATATTGCCTTGCCTCCCCCTCAGACATCCACCCCGGCCCCTTTTCCAGAACCAGATTTGTCATTCCACTCGCCCTCCTGATAGATATGGTTTTTCTCATTCGCCTTTCCTTGCTACATTATCATCTGTTGCGATTCCTACTTCTTACTCTCAGGTAGTTGAGCAAGAGTATTGGCGGAAAGCTATGAAAGAAGAACTCGATGCTCTTCAGGAAAATCAAACATGGGAAGTTGTCCCCTGTTCAGCATGGTTAAACCAATTGGATGTAAATGGGTATATTCTATAAAGTTAAAATCTGATGGATCTTTGGATAGATATAAGGCGCGTCTTGTGGCTCTTGGCAACAAGCAAGAATATGGCATTGACTACGACGAAACTTTTGCTCCCGTGGCCAAAATGACTACAGTCCAGACAATATTGGCCATTACTGCCTCCCAATATTGGCCTCTTTTTCAATTTGATGTGAGGAACGTGTTTCTTCATGGTGATCTTAAAGAGGAAGTATATATGCAACTTCCACCGGGCTTTCCAAAAAGATCAGACGGAGTGGTTGCACGCCTGAAACGCTCTCTATAATCTTTATGGACTCAAACACGCACCTAGAGCATGGTTTGAAAATTTCAAGGATGCCTTACTAAAATTGAATTTTCATCAAAGTCCTTATGACCCATCAATGTTTTTTCATCGCCGCTCCACATGAAATATTGTCCTCCTAGTTTATGTGAATGATATAATTATCACAGGTACAAATAAGGCCATGATTCAAGATCTCCAACTTTCACTTCATCACTCATTTCACATGAAGGACTTGGGGCCACTCACATATTTTTTAGGTCTGGAGGTGCACCAATCAGAAAAAGGGTTAGTTCTTGATCAACACAAGTACACTATCGATCTAATTCAGATCCCGGGTCTTTCTCGGTCCACACTTGTTAATGCTCCTCTCGAAGTGAATCTTAAGCTCCATAATGAGAGTGGTGATCTTCTTCCTAACCTATCATTTTATAGGCAACTAGTCGGCAATCTCATATATTTAACAACTACTCGGCCATTGGAAAGATTCAAAGAAATTGGAAAGAAGTGTCTTGCCCTTCTTTGGCAGTGTTCAAAGTTATTCACAAAAGGACACACCCACCAACAGGTAGACTGAAAACAAACTTTGATGGTAGTGTCGGTGGTAGCCCCAGTGTGGCTAGGGTGAGAGGCATTATTCAAAATGATGTTGGCATGCCCATTCTTTCCTACTTGGGGCTTGTTGGTCTCTCCTCGGCAAATGTGGCAGAATTAATGGCTATTAGGACCGGCCTTAGAGAAGCAAAGCACCTGAACCTTCACAATTTGATCATTGAAGGGGGACTCCTATGCAATTCAGTGGGCCTCGGGAGCTGCCAAGGCCCCTTGGAAGGCGGCAGGTGTGGTTGGGGAGATTTTTTATCTTGTTTATAGTATTCAAGTTTCCTTTTCCAATATAGGTCGAAGTGCTAACTCAGAAGCCGATCGCCTAGCCAAGGAAGGGGCATCTCGTACTGCCTCGAGGGTTATTGTGTATCCACTGTAGCTTTTTTTACTTTCTTGTCTTCTTTGTTGTTTTCTACCATGGGGCTAGACCCTTAATTCTGTTGGGGTCTTGGCTTCATGCTTCTTTTGTTATAGTATACATCTCCTATACTGTATAGTTTTCATTTCAATATAGTAACTCTTAAAAATAAAAAAATAATAATAATAAAAAACTACTCGCCAAGATATCAGTTATGCAGTCAACTTGATGAGTCTGTTTATGACCGCCCCAAGACATCTTCGTTTAGCTGCGGTCCGTCGCATTATCCGCTATCTTCTAGGAACTCCAAATCGTGTCTTGTTTTTTCCTGCCAGCTCTCCACTCACTTTGAAGGCCTATTCTGATGGTGATTGGGTGAGATGCCCGGACACTTGTCGTTCAATGACTGGCTGGTGCATGTACCTCGGTGATGCACTGATTTCATGGAAGTGTAAAAAGCAAGACAAAGTCTCCAAATCCTCAACTGAGGCTGAATATCATGCCATGTCTACCGCTTGTTCAGAAATCCTTTGGCTTCGTGGTCTACCCCGATCGTGGCTTCACACAACCTATTCCAACTCCTCCGCATGAAGATAACACGAGTGCAATACGGATTACAGAAAATGCAGTGTTTCATGAGAGGACAAAACACATAGAGGTTGACTACCATTGCATCATAGATGAATATCTGCGTAAAGTTATATCTCTTCCATTCATCTCCTTCGGTGTACAAATTGCAGATATCTTTACCGAAGGACTACCACGCCATCGACATCAATTCTTATTTGACAAAGTCTCTGGCATCAATTTGAGGGGGGGTTTGAATGACCCATCTGTTTCACAACAGATCCAAGCCCACTAGAAAATAACATGGGCCCTGATCGATGGAAGACTACAGGTGTGAAGGCTTGGTCAAACCAAGAATTTTGTACATTTACTCTTTCCCTGTATATAGATTGTAATCAGCTGTAAAATAGGATCTGGGCCTTGATTAAGGCATTAGGAAAATTATAAATTGAGAAGGACGATCCCTTCAAGAGACGAACCAATTTATCCAATCTTCCCTTGTTGCTCTGTGTTTCTCTTCTTTTATAAAGATTGATAGACAAGAGGGACTCTTTAAGGAAGAATCTACTATGATCAAGATTGTGTAAGTGGTTGGCAACTACAAGGCGGCAACTGTGAGGCCCCACCTCTTTACCTACCATAGTGGGACCCAATTATACGTAAATATCCCTAATCGTCCCATTTAATAGGTGACTAAGTAAGGGTAGTCAGGTAATTCCTTAAGAATTGGACCTAGTCTAGTATTTAGGGGTTTTTTGTATTTTAGAGAATAATTAGGGGGTTAATTGTATTTATTAGGATTAGTTGGTTAGCTAAAGGCCCTTAGATGTAATTGTAAGCTTTCCTAGGGCATTCTCTTGGAGAATTGTACAACTAAACCTAGAACTCCCAAAATACCCTTTAGGACGCTTTTTAACCAAGCAACCAAAATGAGGGCATTTTAGTTAATTGACCCAAAACCCATTTCTATTAATGAAAACCCATCCCTAAACCCAACGAATTTCATCTCTCCCCCTCTCATTTCATTTTGCCTCCTCTCCTCTCTTCTCATTTCAATTTCCCTCTCTTTCTCTTCCTTCTTCTCCAAGCTAGGGTTTCTTCTACATAGATCTAAGTCTCTCATCTTCAAGAAACAAGAAAATCCCTAGAGCTCTAGCCATCTACAACCAAGAGGATTCATCTCATCTCCTAGATCTCTTCCTTCTCCTCAATTTAAGGTAACTTTCATCTCCCATCTCTAATGCTATGTAGATCTAGCTTCTTCTTTTGGATTTCCCCTTTTCTTATGCATTTTCTCCTTGAGAATGGGTGTAGGAGCCATAGATCTGGCCATTTGGAGAGATCCTAGAGGTTTTGGAGTGGAGCTTAGCCATTTGAGGAGCTTCTTCCCCAATTAGGCAAGTAGACATGTCTAGATCTCATTGCATGTTTATTATTATGCTTAGAATGGGTGATTTATAGCATGTCCGTTTCTCTTTTCATAGTATTTTGTAAATTGATGTTGATTGGATGATAGACGTAAAGATCTCTTCTCTAAGCCTACTTTCTATGATTTTGGCCATTGATGGATGGGAAACCCCCATTTGGAATATCAGTGGCCCATTTGGGATGATATGGTGATGTATGATGGGGATTTCATGTATAGAGATGGATTTGTGATGGATTGGGACGGAATTGACGGGTTTTGGATGAAATTGGATGAAAGGAGAAAGATGCAGAAACTTGGAATTCCGAAGCTTGTGTGTACTCGGTCGACCGGTGACACAGCAGGTTCCCCCCACCTAAGAACAGTGTCTGTCGACCTGTTAGAGTCACCAAAGTGTAGTCGGTTGAACAGGGTCCCTCGTGGTCGACCGAGTACACTACGTAACTAAGACAACCTAATTCACTGAATCTCGAGCATCCCAGTGTAGTCGGTCGACCGGGTCAACCGCGTACACTACATAACTGAGACAGGTTGACTAATAGAATTCCCAGGCCACCCAGTGTACCCGGTCGACCTGCCCCTCACGTGATCTCAATTGAGCCCCATTGACCTTCCATTTGGACTATGATGGACATGCTAGACATGAGTCATGCTAGTTTATATGGTCTCAATCCAGTGGATGATGTAATAATTGATTTATTTTAATATAATCATGTTTACTTTTCATAAGATGAATGTTTTTGTTCCCTGCTTGCACATAACCAATACGAATGATATAAAGGTTCATGAGATGAACCGGAGTCCGTAAGTATATTAAATGTAATACATGTGTATGGATAAGATCCAGATACGGGAGACATGTGCCACAAGTCTTATACTTAAATAGCTTCACAACCAGTGATGAGATTGAACATCTCATCTGACAAGTTTGCAGCATTATGATCACTATGAGATAGTGTGGTTTGTCTCAATCATCAGAGTGTAGGACTCTGGATCATCATGTTTGTACATTAGATGTATTGAAGGACCATGAGAAGCACCGTATGAAACACAGTCTTTACTTTAAGGTCTGTGCTTATAATCCTGAGACATTAATGAACTCAAGTTTCTGTCTATTCATTTGCTTTGAGTCACCAATGAGGCCAATTGTAGGTCAACACCTCGGTGTCTTGGGTACGTGGTAGTAGGACTGTGGGAACATTCAATGGTCAAGATGGAATCTATCATCATTATCCTCTTCTGCCAATTAATGGATTTATCATTGGTAAGTGCGCACCCATCCCAATTAAGAGTTAATTGGATAAGTACTGATGATCACTATAATTGATTGGGTCTCAAGGATAATAAGATATGGATCTAAATTGATGGACATGTCCAATTGATCCATGGATATAGATGGAGGTGCCTCTTGTAGTCATAGGGAAGTTTAGGGTCTTTATGTAATATATTCCTAAAACTGGAGTTTAGTTGCATTTATATAGTGGAGTTATTTACAATTAACTGTGGGCCTGGATTGCACATGAGATGTGGGGTTAGGGTGTCCTAGTTGGAGCCAGCTTTCTATGGAATCCCTAATGGTCCCCACACTAGCCCAATTATTAGATAGTTACTAATTCTACTTGAACTCAAAAGGAAAGGAAATAGAAAGTTACTAATTCTATTGGAAGTGAGACTTCTAATTGTTGTAAAGGAAAGAACAGAAAGTTACTAATTGTTGTGGAAGTTGAACTTCTAATTTTAATTAGTAAGTGGAGGTTGCCAAAGCTATAAATAAAGGAGAGGGGTAGACGTCCTATACATGCTAATTCCAGAACTTGGAATTCACGCCCAAAAGTGTGCAAGAGTTGCACCCCCCTTCTCTCTCTTATAGTTTCTCTTTCGGTTTCCCTTAGAGCTTCTAGTTGGTTTCTTTTGGAGAACCCACCCTTCTCCTTCAGAAAAGAGATCTGATGCGGGTCATTACATGGAAGACAATTAGGTCTTGGAGATCCTAAGTTGTTAATGAGAGAGATCTTCATCAAGCAAGTTGTCTTCTACTCCATTAGAGCACTACCAAGCTCCTAAAGTAATATCTACTTCCTTGTATGTTGTAGTATTTCGTGGTTGCTTGTTAGGTGTTGTTTCAATCTTTTAGATAGAGTTTTCTACTGATCATGATTGATGATATTGAGGTCTTGGATCCTATATTGGGTTTGTAGCCTTATGGTTCGTTGATCCCTGCATCAAGCGGGTCAAAAGTTTTTGAAACCTATCCATGAGGCTCACCTACTGTCATTCTTACAATTCCAGAATGCAAGAATAGAACGTGAGTTCTTGGAAACTGAATGTATTATTGTGTGTCCTCACCTTTGGAGATCAAGCACCAATATATAGAGTATTACATGCCTCAATCAAGGCTTCTCAGTTAGGAAACTAGCTAATTACATCAATTGCTATTCTAACTTTAGGAAACTAACTAATTACAAGGGAAAATCTAATTAAGAGAATATGTACAGCTGTTACAAGTACAAGATGACCCAATCAATATCCACGTGAGATATGATATTCTGGACAGGATATGTTCATGGGCCTTGGGCCTGTTTAACACCCCCCCTCAAATTGATGCGGGAGAATCAACAAGCATTAATTTGCCAACCAAAGCAAACAGAACCAAAAACATGAAGATCATCATAAGATGGAGATGTCTTGTAGAGACGATAATATGGGCTCTGATTGTCAATCGAAGAGGATGGCATGCGGTTAATGAGATGAGCTGCAGTAGCCAAAGCCTCAACCCAAAAACGGGTAGGAACTGATGATTCAAGGAGAAGGGAACGAGTGACATCAAGGAGATGTCGATTTTTCCTTTCAGCGACTCCATTCTGCTGTGGAGTATAAGGACAAGTTCTTTGAGAAATAGTACCTTTGGTTTGCAAAAACTGTTGAAAATCAGAGGACATATATTCCCCACCTGAGTCAGATCGCAAGATTTTAATGCAGGTGGAAAATTGATTTTCAACATAAGCTAGAAAAATTTTAAAAACATGAAAAACATCAGATTTTGAATGCAGAAAGTAAACCCATGTGAACCGACTGAAATCATCAATAAAGGTCACAAAGTATTTATAGCGAGCATGAGAGAGAGCTGGAGCAATTCCCCATACATCGCTATGAACCAAATCAAAACTCTGAGTGCTATGTGAAGTGGAAATAGGAAAAGGAAGGGTTTTGCTTTTTCCCAATTTGCAAGTAGCACAATCAAAAGGCACACAAGAAGATAAACCAGCAGTTTTATTTATTAAACCAGAATTGAACATCAGGGACAAAGCCTTTGAATTAGGTGTCCAAGTCTTTTATGCCACAATTGGCAATCATCTCTAATGGAAAAACAAAACACATCATTGTCAAATTTATTCCTAAAGATTTTTGAAAAGTCCAGCGGAAACAAGCGTCCACACTTAGGCCCCCTCGCGATCTCCTTCCCAGACATCTGGTCCTGCACAACACAACCAGAAAAAGAAAAAGAGATATTACAATTATTTTCAACAAGCTGCCCGACTGACAAAAGGTTGGAAGTTAAATTTGGACATAGATAAACATTTTTCAATGGAATGGGACTTGAGATGTCACCGACAGCCGTAATGGGAACATGGCCCCCGTTAGTAGTTTGAATTTGAAGAGGGCCATTGTAGCTTTGCACGTTGGAGAGTGGTGCACAGGAAGACGTCATATGATTAGACGCCCCGGAATCAAGAAACCAAGTAGAAGATGGAGGGGATGTACCTGAGAGACCAAAAGCAGAGAGGGCATTGACAATCATCTGTTGAACCATTTCAGGAGTGAGAGAGGATGAGAGACCAGGCTGTGAGGGCGCAGATGTAGGAGCAGGCATAACCGTAGAAGCAACATACGCATGCGGAGGCTGATACTGTGGAGTCTGAGGCTGTGGTGATGGACGTTGGGGTCGGCGGCGACATTCAGAGATGATATGTCCCGACTTTTTACAGTAACTGCAGACCTTCTGTTTGCATTGAGTTGCAATATGCCCAAATTTTTGACAACTGTAACATTGCGTTTTGCTCAAGTCGCGCAGCAGAGGCTGAGAAGTTTTATTAGCCGAGAACGCAACTGAATAGGTCTCAGTCGTTTGTTGCGCTATATGAGTCGAGGTCGCAATGCGCTGTTCTTCTCGTAGAAGTTCATTGAAGCATACATCCAAGGAAGGTAATGGCGTCCGATTCATCAGGGCAGATCGGACACTTTCATATTCATTCCGCAGTTTCATCAAAAACTGATCACTTTGACTAGAGGCCTGAAGATCGCGAATCACGATCAGAACGTCAGGAGCCACATCTGCATACTTAATACTATCGTATTCCGACCATAGGGTTCGGAATCCTGAATAGTAGTCTTGGATTGACAATGTCCCTTGTGCATATTCAGCAATTGCACATTCCAGATGAAATTGACGTGCTGAGTTATCTTAATGGTACACTTGCTTCAGATATCCCCACATGTCTTTAGCAATAGGATAAGGTTTGAGGTTCATGATCAGATGTGGTTCGACGGAACCCAGTATCCATGTTTTTATTTTTGCACCTTTAGTAAGCCAGGCGGATATCTTCTTTTTATCTTCCTTGGGTTTAGGGTTAGATCCAGATATATAACCCCACAATTCCTTAGCCTCAAGGTAAATCTGGAACTGAAACGACCAGGCGGGATAATTTTTTCCCGTGAATCGGATCAAGGTAACCTCAAATTTTTCCATCTTCAATCTTGATTGCAAAGAAATTCCAACAGTAGTGAAGAGATGAAATCTAAATGCTAATAACAAACTGTGCTGAGTGTAGATACTAAGATCCGATCAATCAGGGAAGAGAAAAATCAACACAGAACCTAAAAAGGGCAAAAAAAACACTCCAGGCGACCTGGATTTTTCTTACTGATCTGCTATGTGGGCCCCACTGATAGATCTGGTCAATGATCAGATCACTGATCTGAAGAAGTGCAGTAATTTGCTTTCTACTGGAAAAAGAATGATCCAATTCCACCACAGATCCTAGATTCTCGGCGGTCCAGATGAAAACAGTATTAAAAAACTGGACAATGACGAGAATGTGTAAATCACAAACCTGGGAGTGCTGAAAAATTGTGAAAAAATCTCCAATATTCTTAGAAAATCCAGGCGACCATGTCTGGAGAGATCTCTGATGGTGGCTTGATGATCAGTGGTGGGCCACCATGAAGATGAATTGTTGCAGCGTCTGAACTCCTTGAAACAGATCCTTGATCTGTCGATCTTCACAAGAGAGATTGATTTCTCTCTATCCTTAATGCCTAAATGCTATGTAAGATCAAATAACAAGATTTTCTTGAACCTGGCTCTGATACCATGTCATTCTCACAATTCCAGAATGCAAGAATAGAACGTGAGTTCTTGGAAACTGAATGAATTATTGTGTGTCCTCACCTTTGGAGATCAAGCCCCAATATATAGAGTATTACATGCCTCAATCAAGGCTTCTCAGTTAGGAAACTAGCTAATTACATCAATTGCTATTCTAACTTTAGGAAACTAACTAATTACAAGGGAAAATCTAATTAAGAGAATATGTACAACTATTACAAGTACAAGATGACCCAATCAATATCCACGTGAGATATGATATTCTGGATATGTTCATGGGCCTTGGGCCTGTTTAACACCTACTTCCAACAAGTCAGGGGTCGGGCTTAACCTTGACTCATGTAGCCACCTAAAGTAGAGTCTAGGGTCATGACAAGGAACCCAATCCAATGTTGATGGATGACCTTGGATGCCATTTACCATCAGAAGCACCAAGAAAATTTTAATTAAGCATCTAAGGCTCCTCGGCTCAAGGATGTAAATATCGGCCGCCACCCTACATATCGGACGTAGCGGGCGATACCGCAACGCTACAGCCAAAATAGCGGCCGCTACGGGAAATCGCACCCGTGGCGGCCCGTAGCGTGGCGGCCGATATGACTGGGGGGGGGGGGGTTATAAAAAACCCCCCTTTTGACGTTTTTAGGGTTTTTTAACCCTCTCTTCCCTCTCTTCCCCTCTCTGTTTGCTGCTTTTTACTCCTTGTGGCCCCAAGTGTCTCCCAAGTCCATTTCTTCAAGATTTCTTGCCACCAAATCACCAACATTCAACTATTGAAAGAAATCTAAAGATTCTAAACAAGATTCTTCATCTAGGTATGTGATTTTTTTTCAACTTTTGAGATTATCACTCTAACTACTATGAATCACAACATAATGGCATCATTGTCTTGTTTTATTGTAGATCCATGCTTCGTTTTGATCTTGCATGCATATCTTTTGTTTTTTTTTTTATATATTGTTATTTTTATTTTCGGATTTATGTTATTTAAAAAAAAAAAAACATTATCACTTATGGAAAACTCATGAAACAACTTGAAAATAGCTTCATATTGTTATCTATGTTTCCCATAGATCATTCCAACAATACTTGAATGTTTATTGATTTTTTCCTATTTTTTATTTTCGGATTTATTTATTTTTTGAAGAAAAAAAATATGAATACTCATGAACAACCCATGAAACCACTTAGAAATTGCTTGTAAATGATAGATCTATGTTTCCCATAGATCAATCCATCACATTTTGAATGTTTATTGATTTTTCTCTATTTTTTATTTTCAGATTTATTTATTTTTTGAAAAAAAAAATGTGAATACTCATGGACAACCCATGAAACCACTTGGAAATTGCTTGTAAATGATAGATCTATGTTTCCCATAGATCAATCCATCACATTTTGAATGTTTATTGATTTTTCTCTATTGTTTATTATTTAGCGATACAGGACCTCATATATTGAGGGCACCGCTATGCCCCCTTTTCTTACTTACTTTTGCAAAAGAACCACATTTTCTTTCATTTTACAATTTTCTGGATTTTCTGAAATTTTTTCAGATTTTTTTGGCGATTTTTTAAAATCGCACCGCTACGCCGCTACGTATCGCCCGCTTCGTAGCGGTTTGGCAGCAGGCCGCTACGCCCGCCGCTACCGCTATTTTCATCCATGCCTCGACTATTGTCTTGGGTGAAGTAGGACCCTACACCTAAAGAGGGGCCAAGGCTTACCTCGGATTATTGTATATGATCATATTTACTGTTTAATGCGTATGAGACATCTTTTATATGTAGAGAAAGTCCCCTTGGCCCGACCTTGGGGACCGGATTCTGGCCCGGTCCCCAAGTCGGGCCAGCTAGCACGGTTGTTATATGTATATGTTCATTCTATGGATTGATGGTATGGATGAGTGCCATAAATGGCTGGTATAGTTTGGACTGAGACAGTAAGGCCTCAGAGTGACACTTAGAACGTTGATCCGAGCATGGCACTTGAAGCTTGGATTAAAGATTATCATGTCGCAATCCGGACTTGGGCATTCAGGTCAGAGCATGGCACTAGAGCCTTTGACTAATAAATATCAAGATACAATGATGGATACACGGACAACTGATCTATAGAATGCGATAATGCTAATTAAGTATATGTAGAACTAGAGTATACGTGGCGATAACTGTTGATGGCAATAGGAGAGTGAACACCTACACCCCAAGCTCCATGGATCATATACTTGACTAGTGTCGTCCCACATGAGCACAATGAGGCGATCCGGTCCGGAGTACCCCCACCTAGTACACTAAATAAGGTATATGATGTTGTGTCCGAACACCGTAGGTATCTTCAGATACTAAGAAAGCCAGCATTCAGACTTGGTGCACTATCATGAGTACGGTGGTTAAGATGGGCAATAATGCATACTATCATGAGTATGAGGCCCAGTTCTTGAACCAACTTACTATTTGAAAGCCACGTGTAATAATAGCATGTAAATAGTTAGGAAGGGCGGGTTATCAAAAAATAAAAAGTTAAGAGGGGTCAAGAAAACCCATTGTTCCTCATAACATGAATAAATTGAAATAAGAAAAAAAACACCAAACCTTTTTTTCTTTTAAAAACTAGAAAAGAACACTTCAAAAAACTACAAATAACAGCATATAGAAATCCAGACATAAAAGGATTTGCAAAACCTTTCAGAAATTGCATAAAACATAAAAGACCCAATTCTGTAAAAAACTTTCTTTTCAAAACCCATGGGCAACAACAGCTTAAATAGGAATGAAAAAACCCATTGATCCCAATAACAGGAAAAAATGGAAAAACAGAAAAGACCCAATTCTTTAGAAAAGAATTCAACTCAAAACCCTGAAAAACTACCGCCACATATAAATCCAAACATGCATGACCATTTGCGGAATCTTGAAGATATTGCATAAAGCGCACACATTAAAAAAAATAAAAAATAAAAACCATTTCTTCAAACAACTTTTCCATCAAAAAGCCACAAGCAATAACAGCATATAAATAGGTAAGAAGAAACCCATTGATCCACATACAACGGAGAAATTGAAAAAAAAAAAGTCACCCACTTTTTCTAACAGAATTCAATTCAAAATCCTCAAAAAACAACAGCCCATATAAACCCAAACATACATTAACATTGGGCAAAATAAAACTCACCTTCTATCATTAAAATTTCAAAACCCATGAGCAATAACATCATATTAATAGGGAAAAAAAACTCATTCATGAATGAATTGGAAAAACACAAAAGACCCACGTTTTCTTACAGAATCCAATTCAAATCCAACCATGCATGCACAGTGGGGAAATAGGACTCACCCTTCTACTTCGAGAAGAACAGCAAGGTCTTTTGCATTGGAGTTGGATCCGCTGAGACCAGAGGACGAGCTGCAATGAGTCGTTCTAGAAGGATGTAGTTTTTTGCAAGGGGAGAGGAAATTTCTCAGAGAAGGAGAAGAAGAGGAGAAAGAGAGGATTTCAGGAAGTGGGCTTTTAGAAAGTTGGGTTCTTGTGGCTCTACAAAAGGAAATGGGATGGAGGATGGAACATGCACCCATCTCCATTGATGCTTGCTCGCTCCCTCTGTTGCTCATGGGTGGCTGGAATGCGTCAACAGCAGCTCTGCCGATGTATACAGCCTCAGCGTAAGGTTGCAATTGGCCAGGATCTGCGGTGGGGTCCTAAGTACGGCTGTAGATCGGGCCCTCAAGCAAAAAGACGGCAAAAATGGAGTCGGATCCTCTGACGGTTTTGTCCCACAGTGAACATCATAGTATCCGGGCCCTCGGGATAGACCCTCATGAGATTGGGATTCGCAAAATGATAGAATTTTGTTATTGGGATAATTAGCGAAAGGTCCTCGTATATGACTTATAAGGCCTCAAGTCCATCAACTTTTTCTCTACCGCCTGTAGTCCATACAACTTGAACATATTTCAGTAAAAGGTCCATAAACACGTCAGCTCATAAAAAGAGGTTCCTAGACACGCCACCTCATACATTTTTATGACTGATTTGCCCTTTCAACTGATTAGGCATAAAATTTTAAATCTTTCATTCTCCCTCTTCTTTTTCTTCAAACTGGACATGGACATTGACATTGAAGGATTGGATCTCAACAGTTGAGATCGATCTCTGAAGAAGAAGACCCCTGCAAAGAAGAAGAAGAAGACCTCTGCAACGAAGAAGAAGAAGACCCAAAGAAGAAGAAGAAGACCCCTGCAAAGAAGAAGAAAACCCATGCAAAGAAGAAGAAGAAGACCCCTACAATGAAAAAGAAGACTTGCAGAACACGAAATGAAGAAAAAGACGATCTTCTGCGCAATTGCCGGATTTCCTTCGCCACCGTCGTTCCAACGTGTTGTCGGAGAAGGGGGATCGCCACCGGACGCCGCGCCATGCCATCGCCGGAATCGAGGAAGAAGGCGAATGGAGATGCTTTTTGTGTTTCTGATTCCAGAACGAAGAAGAAGATAAAAATGGGCCTAAGATCTGCAGCAGTTCCGGGTTGGTTCTAGGTCAGGTTTGACCTGACCCGTTCCAGAAGTCCATCTCCATTCCAGTCAAAGTTAAATTTATCTAAGTTTTGTATTTTTTTATTAAATTTATATGTGTTTTGGACAAAATCTATCTGAATTTTTGGCTATTTATCCGACTCCTGGAACAAATTTATCTGAGTTCTACATAAATTTATCTGAGTTCAAATGGTGGCTCAATTGATTTTTTGTGCTTATATTTGGTACATCTGGGCAAAACGGAATCATCGCATTTTCAAAGCTAAATTTACTCTAGCCTCTTCTGTGTACATCGAATCATTCAAACTCTTCAAAGTAGGTTGTTGTACCTTGGTATTTCTCTCCCAGAAAGTGTTTCTTGCCATTGGAACCTCTACCCGGAGTCATACATTCATCCTCGATTAGTTCCTATCACTTACCGATGATGGAGATTGTCTATCTCTTCTACTCATCATACAAGTGTTGGAATCCTATGGAAAGATGCTGACCAACCACTTGAAGGAGCACTTCATTCAGCTGTGGATTATTATCAGGGTATTCTTTAATTGATGGAACTTATTCCAAACCATTTATCCTCCATACTTATTGAAACAGATACCTCCTTGACTAGAGTGCTTCGATCTCCTCATAAATCCTCATAGACTACACGTTTTCAAGTGAGGAGTATTTCAGCCCAGCTTCAGAGACTTCATGTAACCTTGGTGGATCTTCAGCCTATTACAGTTCGATTTGGTAATATACTGAGTAGGAATAGATTGGTTCCTTCTCATATATCAAATTTAGAAATAGGCTTGTTATGTCGTACTTGAGTAGTGGCTTGATGCCCGGGCTGTGGGCATAGTTTTTTTTTCTGATTTTCCCTTTATTCTTAGATTGTATTAATGGGGTATACCCCATTTGGTTTCTCTAAGGCCAGTGTTGGCTTTAGGTTTCCATTGTTCTGTACATTATTTCTTTTATGAAAATGAAGACCTAACTTACTCTTCAAAAAATATATATATATATATATTATCTGAGTTCTGGACAAATTTGTCTGAGTTTCTGGCTATTTATCTGACTTCTGAAACAAATTTATCTGAGTTCTAGACAAATTTATCTAAGTTCTGGACAAATCTATCCGAGTTTTAGGCTATTTATCTGAGTTCTGGAACAAATCCATCTGAGTTATAAACAAATCTATATGAGTTTTTGGCAGATTTATTTGTGTTTTTGAATTTTATTTGTGTCTTTTGAAATTTATTTGTATTTTTTGAATTAAATTTAACTGAGCTTTTGACAAAAATACTTGAGTTTTTTGCCATATTGTTCGCTAATTTGGAAAATTGGGTTATCTTAGTTTTGGCAAATGTATTTGCATTTATTTAAATTTATTTACTTTTTTTAATTTTATTTACGTCTTTTGAAATTTATTTGATTCTTTTAAAATTTATTTATATTTTTTTGAAATTTATTTGTATTTTTTGAAATTTATTTAAATCTTTTGAAATTGATTTTCATCTTTTGAAATTTATTTGTGTCTTTTTAAATTTATTTGCGTCCTTTTGAAATTTATTGCTTTTTTAAAAAAAATTATTGTGTTTTTTTAATATTATTTGCGTTTTTTTAAATTTATTTCTGTGTTTTCAGAATTTATTTGAAAATCTCATTAATGAGATTCCAATAATCGTGGCCCATTAAGTGGTAGTTGACTATTATTAATAGGATATCCCACCAATCATGGGATATGATTTAAATAAAGGGTAAATTAGATATATCAAGTATGAGAATGTGTTAGAGGACCTTTGGTTGCATGACTTTTTTTTTGTGGACTGTTTGCAACAAAGTCACACTTTGAGGGACCTCTCGCCGAATGCCCCTTTGTTTTTCTTGCAAAGCTGAGGGCTTGGGAAAAAAATCAAGCTCATCACCTGGCCCTCTTGCTTATCTTATTTGTATATATGCAGGCTTATTTAAGTATATATGTGGGTTTATTTAAATAAGATTTTCATGTGAGTTATTACGTGATTCTTGCATTCATTTTTCATATTACTTTTATGTGATTTTTATGTAAATAAGTCATCCATAGTTCTTATGTAAGATTCTTTTTTTTTTTTTTTTTTCATATGCTTATTTATATATGGTTGTATAAGTGGATTTATTTACAATTAAGAAATAAATAAGTAGATTTATTTGAACATGATTTTTATGTGGGTTCTTATTATATAGAATCATTTACCTTTCCTATTAGGTTTAACATTTAGTCTTGTTTATAGATTCAACTCTAATATCTCTCACCTTAGATCACAGCTTGGAAAACAGAGTACGACAAAATATAAGTAGCACATCATAATGAAAATTAAGAGACAATGTTTTGTTTCTTTTGATATGGGACCCATTTGTTTGTTCAATTTATAGTTTTTGAGAATTCAATTCGATGCATTGTGTTTAAGGGCCTAAAATTCACCAATACCATCAAATAAAATTCACCAATACAATCAAATAGTCTTCTCTAGGATAGTAAATGATCACCTAGCCATCACCCTATATCATCTTGCAGTAAGGTGAGTTTTCATCTAGCACCATGTTGCTTGTTGCATTGTAATAACAGTAGGTTTACATTCGATAACCATTGGCAGTGTAGAAAACATAACAATTGATTTCTTTTTCTTCAGGGCTTGGCCCATGCCCTAATAATGTCCAAATGTTATCCTTATCTGCGAAAGCCAAGGGCCTAGATAGTACAAGTCTTCTGCAGCCCAACCCACAATATGTTAAGTGTAGGACTTGGATGACTTTGAGCCTGTTGGAAGTAGGTAGGCCTCGTAGACAGATTTTCAAAACTTTTGACCCACTTGACTCAGGGATCAAGTACCCATAAGGCCAGGAACCACATCCATAAGGCTATAAAACCCAATCTAGGATTCATGTCCTCAATCTCAGCCATCATGATCAGTAAATAAACATATCAAGAAGATAGTACAGCAGCCAACAAACATCCATAAAAATCTACAATATGCAAGGAAGTAGATTATACCTTAGGAGCTCGGTTGTGCTCTAATGGAGAAGTTACGTCTTTCTTTGATGATGAAACTCTTTCACATATCAAACAAGAATCTTCAAGACCTATTGGTCTTCCACGCTATGACCCCCTTATCAGATCTCTTTTCTCAAGAAGATGAGTGGGGTCTCCAAGAGAAAACCTTACTAGAAACTCCAAGGAACAAGAAGAGAAAGAAAAGAGAAGAGAGGAAGAAGAGTTGTGCAACAACTTGCAAAAAGAGGGCTGGGCGTGCAACAACAATAGTGGACGTCTAAGGGTGTGTAGTCCTCTATTTAAAGTCCTCAAGCCTCCTCTTGTTACTCTCTTACTAATTGCATTAGAAGTCTCGCTTCCATACTGTTAGACCCCGACCCAGACCAATTCGATTAGTGTGCGATTAGTGTGTGTTTAGTCCTAAGTGAGTTTAGTTGTCGTTGGGTTAGAAGTAATTAGTTTTAGTCTTGGACATAGCTTTGGGAATTTTGAGAACGTTTAGTATTAGTCAGACACATTCAGGAAGGCCTAAGTGCACGTGTAAGCTTGGGAGGATCGTATTGGTTTCCGTTTTAATTGTGATTTTGATTTCATTTGAATGATTTTACTATGTGTTACAACTTTCGTTTTCAGCCCACTCATGTTTGAAGCCCAAAAACCCAAGTTCTGACCCAAAAAAGGTAAAGTTGTCTTTTATACACAAATCTGGACACAAATTTTGAGATCTCAAAACCATGTCAAAAATATACTTTTTGGAAACTAAACGCTTCGAGGATCATTTTATCCTTCTTCGTCGAGTTCATTCGAGGCCCGCATGATCACTTTTTTGTCAATGCTAGGATTAGATTCATTGGGCCCCATTGGCATTACTTAAACCTTATCTTCATCTCTTTTCATTCACTTTCCCAAATCCTGCAACTTTCTTAACTTAGGGTTGAAAACCCCTTTTTCCTTTCCACTTTATTCCTCTTGCATGCTCTAGCTAGAGATCTCCAAATAGAATTCCAAGACCATCATCTTCTTCCTCTCCTTGCAAGCTTTCTATTAATACAAATTTCTTGGAGTTTCTAGTGGGACAAGCTCTTCATTTTCTTCATCTCTTCTTGTTTGGCCATTTCTAGGTAAGAGCTTCAACCCATATTTTTCATGAAGTCTTTTTGGTTCTTAAAGATCTTGTTTTTCATATTGCAAACCCTTATGTGAAAATGGGTTCCTTGTTTTCATTTTTGTTGAGTTTTGAATGGATTTCCTTGGGATTCGTGTAGTGTTGGCTTAGCTCTTGAGTAAGAGTGTTTGAAGATGATTGTTTAGCATTTAGGCAAAGGTAAGTAATCTCTATAGGTATAATGTTGCATGTGTATTTTAGATTACATTGTTATTTTAGAAATTATGCATATAAACTTGTTTATAAGCTTCATGATCGTGTTTTCATTGGATTGAATGTTTGGAATTGTGAAAAATGAACCCTTGGTGAGCATGAAGGCTCAAGGGATTGTATGTGGCTTAAGGATGAGAAGAAGGAGGGAAATGTATTGGAAGTTGTACAAGAGAAGGTTTTTTTTTTTCTGCACTCAGCGAGCACAGGCAGAAGCCTGTTCGCTCGAGCGACCACTGGGTCCGCTCGAGCGACCAGGCCACTGCTTGGCACGAGCGCAGACAGAGAGCTGTCCGCTCGAGCGACCTTATGGTCCGCTCGAGCGAACTGCCCACTGTCTAGTCTGGAGCAAGACAGAGAGTTGTTCGCCCGAGCGACCTTATGGTCCGCTCGAGCGAACTGTCTCGCTCAAGCGAAGTGTCAATTCCGCTCCAGCGAACCTGCCAGATTCAGGAAAAAGAATTGTTCCATTTATGTATTTTCTTGAAGGTTGAAAAACTAGACTATGTTAAGGGTTTTGACTTGACATTGTGTAAATGGAACTTCGAAATACAACTCAACTTCGGGGACACCAATTCTTGTACATTCCGACATTTGGGGTCCCAATTACACAAAGGTCAATTAATAGCCTTAACACATGCTTGATAGACTTCGTATTTGAATTTCCGTCTTGGTACGATAAGTACCATCGTGTACTCGTTTTGGATTTCAAGTATAAGCTTGTTTGAAGGTTGTTTCAAGAATCAAATGGGGATCACTTCTTAAGCGTGTTATGCATATAATTATGCATTTTTGCTAGTCGTGCCTTGTCTTGTTTTGATAAGTGATTTCCCCTTTTATCTCGATATGTTTAGACTGTGTTTCGCGTGTTTTGTGCATTCATGAATTTAAGTGAACACCACTGAGCTTGGACTGCCCTTTCAGTTTGATCCACTGTCTGGGGGTCCTTAAACATGTGAACCGTCTGCAGACTGGTCGTGTATTTTATTACACATCGTGCGTGTCCGGTTCCGCGGCCGGAATCCCCGTATATGTGGGAATCGTGTCGTGATTATATTATGTATATCGTGTTTGTCGTGTGTGCTTGCTCTTTTCATTATAAATGATAGAGAAAGGATGAGCTCTTTGTGGAATGTAACTATTCATGATATTATAAGTATTCATGTCAATTTTGCTCGTATTTTGAAATGTACTTTAGTCATGTAATTGGTTACCATTCAGCAAAATGTCTCTATATGTCTCTTTAAACGTTTTCTACGTTATGCTCATGCCTAAATTGATTACCTGCCAAACCGTTGTGTTTGATCCTTGTTTGTTGGTGCCTAGGTGCAGGCGACGTTTCCTTTGAGGAGGAGCGTCCGGAGGAGGCTTTTGAGCCACCCCCAGTTAGAGAGTGGCAGCCCGACGATGTCAACTAGACGTCAGGCGGGTTCTTGAGTTTCGCTACATTTTGTCATTGGGTTCCTTTATTATTTGAGAATTGTATTGGCCTGTGTTGGCCTCTTATGGGATGTAACAAAACTTAATTTACTTTTGTGTTAGTCTCATAACTTGAATCTTGATGGGAATGCCATGTTAACTCCTTTCTTTTGATACTATGTCTTGTTATTATTTGTCATTGCACTTAAAAATTTATTGGTGCTTATCGTGATGTGATTTGCTACACGCTTCCGCAAACTCGATCGTGTGAGACAGATTCCGCGTGCATCGGGAATCCTCACCGCGGGAACCTGTGGGAAAGTATATCAATCGTCAAATTAATCACGTCGCGGGCCCGGGATCCGTTTCGGGGTCGCGACACATACTAATTAGTAACTTACTATTACCACTATTAGAAGTCCCACTTCAAATAGAAATAGTAACTTTCTAATTCCTTCCTTTTTGAGTTCAAGTAAGATTAGTATCTTTCTAATAACTTGAGCTAGGATGGGGGCCACTAGGAATTCCAAAGAAAGATGGCTTCAACAGGGACACGCGACCCCACATCTTATGTGCAATCTGGGCCCACAGTTACTTGCAAATAACACCACTATATAAATGCAATTGCACTCCAGTCCTAGGAATAAATTACAATGAAGACCCTAAACCTCCCAATTACCACAAGTATGCCCCTCTATCATTATCCATGGATCAGTTGGAATAAATCTGTCACATCCAATCTTAGATCCATATCTTATTATCCTTGAGCCCCAATTAATCACAGTGATCATCAGTACCATCCAATTAACTCTTAATTGAGATGGGTGCGCACTTACTAATGACGAATCCATCAATTGACACAAGAGGATAATATAGATAGATTCCATCTTGACCATTGGATGTTCCCATAGTTCTACTACCATGTACCCAAGAGACTGAGGTGTTGGCCTACAGTTGGCCTCACTCATTGGTGACTTAAAGCAAATGAATAGACAGAAACTTGAGTTCATCAATGTCTCAGGATTGAGAGCCTATTGCTAGGGAATTATGAGAACAATCCTTAAATCAAGACAGCATTTAATAAGGTGCTTCTCATAGTCCTTCAATACATCCAATGTACCAGCGCTATGATCCAGAATCTTATATTCTGATGATCAAGACAAATCACACTATCTCATAGTGATTAAAGTGCTGCAACCTTATCAGATGAGATGCCAAGTCTGATCAATGGTTGTGAAGATATTTTAAATATAAGATTTGTGACACATGTTTCGTGTATGTGGATCTCATGTATATACATATATCACATCTAATATACTAATGGGACCCGGTTCATCTCATGAACCATTATGTCATATGTATTGGTCATGTGCATTAAGTAATAAAACACCATTCATCTTATGAAAGGAAAGCATGATTTAATTGATAAATAAAGAAATTGATCAATTTATTACATCAACTGATGGATTGAGACCGTACAATCTAACAGAGCCCTACCCAACCCTTTGACGACCTTAGTTATAAGTATGTGCTCATTGGATTGGCCTCGGGCTAGACTTTGTCTAAAGCCAATTAAATGTTTAGTTAACTAGTATAGCCCATTTCATGTCAATATATATATATATATATATGTATATATGTATTTTTCCAATGTGATAGGGTGCATTTTGTCATAGATTTTTAGAGGGTGTTTATGCAATGATAGAATCCCCTGATGATCGTCAACCCTAAGTGCAAGGCCATGATGCAGTAATAACTTGGTGAAGTCCGAAGTCGATCCATAGGGAGTAATTAATCGCGCAAAACTTGTCTTATTGAAAAACTAGTTCTAGCCTAAAATATATATATATATATATACAAATCAAATGTCCTACTTTAATTAAAAATTCATTACAAGTTTGAAAAATTCATTACAACCAAAGAAAAAGAAAAATCATAATCTAGAAACTTAATCTAACTACTGCATTCACCATAAGATTTGTCAGTCCAACCAATTGCAATAAATTTTAAGATGCATAAAAATAAAAATAAAATAGAATAAAATCAAAGAAAGAAAAAAAATGGATTTTAATTCTAACATTCTGCAATGGTTACTTTGCTCAATGCCATCAAGAAAATCTAGGAAGTAGGTGGGCTGCGTTGATAGGTTTTCAAAACTTTTTTACCCACTTGACTTAGGGATCAAGTACCTATAAGGCCATAAACCAAATCCAGGATACAATCACTCAATCTTATCAATCATGTATAGCAATAAATTCTATCTAGAAGATAGAAATCAGCAACAAACAAGCAACCAAAACAATCCACAACAAATAGAGAAGTAGATTATACATTTGGAGCTCGGTTGTGCTTAATGGAGAAGAAGACTTGCTTGATGGAGAAATTCTTTCCTTTTAAGCAACTTAGGATCTCCAAGACCTCTTAGCCTTCCACATTATGATCCGTATCAGATCTCTTTTCTCAAGAAGATTGGTGAAAACTCCAAGAGAAAAACCAACTAAAAACTCCAAGGAACTAGAAAAGAACTAGAAGAGAGAGAGAAGTTGTGCAACTGTTGCAAAAGGGGGCTGGGCGTGTTCTCCTTGTGTAGGACGACCAGTGTGCTCTCCTTTTATAGCCTTTAGGCAACCGCTCTTACCAATTAAAATAGAAGCCAAACTCCCATTACAAATTAGTAACTTTCTCCTTTCTAATTATTATAGAAGTCTCACTTCCACAATAATTAGTAACTTACTATTATCACTATTAGAAGTCTCACTTCAAATAGAAATAATAACTTTCTAATTCCTTTCTTTTAGAGTTCAAGTAGGATTAGCATCTTACTAATAACTTGGGCTAGTGTGAGGACCACTAAGGATTCCATAGAAAGCTGGCTCCAACTGGGACACCGCGACCCCACATCTCATGTGCAATCTCATGTGCTATCTGGGCATCTATCAATTTCCATGGATCAATTGGATTAATCCCTTCCAACTTTAGATCCACATTTTATTATCCTTGAGCCCAAATTAATCACAGTGATCATCAGTATCATTCAATTAACTCTTAATTGAGATGGGTGCGCACTTACTAATGACAAATCCATCAATTGGCACAAGGGGATAATATAGATAGATTCCATTTTGACCATTGGATGTTCTCACAGTTCTACTACCATGTACCTAAGACACCGAGGTGTTGACCTACAGTTGGCCTCACTCATTGGTGACTCAAAGGAAATGAATAGATAGAAACTTGAGTTCTTCAATGTCTCAAGATTGAGAGCCTATTGCTAAGAAATTATGAGAGCAGACCTTAAAATTGAGACAGTATTCCATAAGGTGCTTCTCATGGTCCTTCAATACATCCAATGTACCAACACCATGATCCAGAATCTTACATTTTGATGATCGAGACAAATCACACTATCTCATGGTGATTAAAGTGTTGTAACCTTATCAGATGAGATGCCAGTCTTATCACTGGTTGTGAAGATATTTAAGTATAAGATTTGTGACACATGTCTCCCGTATGTGGATCTCATCCATACACATATATCACATCTAATGTACTAATGAGACCCGGTTCATCTCATGAACTATCATGTCATATATATTGGTCATGTGCATTAAGTAATAAAAACACCATTCATCTCATTAAAGGAAAGCATGATTTTATTGATAAATAAAGAAATTAATCAATTTATTACATCAACTGATGGATTGAGACCACACTACAAGAAAAAACATGTTTGGTGACATGAAAAAATGTCACTGAAGGCCCAATTTTTGTCACCTATTATCATTGGTGACACGGGATGGGGTGTCATTGTATCCATGACACTAAAAGTCAAAGGGTGACAATGTTTGTGCACTTGTTACGAAATGACGTCAACGGTGACAAAAATATGGTGTCGTGGAAGAAAGATTTTCCATGACATAGTAAAGTGTCACTGAAAGCAATGGTGACAACAATGCGGGTGTCATAGAAAAGAGATCTTCTGTGACAAGAATTGTCACTGGAAAAAAATTTACCCTGACAACCAAATGCGTGTCACCGATAATATTACCAGGTTGGCACACAAGGGTGACATACTCTTTTTGTCACAAAAAACACAATCAAAATATTTGTGCCACCCAAATTATCATTTCGCACCTGCTTACAAAGTTTCAAATATTTGTATCTAGATACACCCATTAGCAAAACTTATACCACAAAGACGCAAAATATCATTCAAATCAAATATCCAACAAGTCAACATTCTATCATCCAAGTTCACAACCCTTCACAATATTCATCCTTCAACAATAAACACTTCAAAGTTAATAGTTTTAGCATAACTACAAAACATCCATACACGGTGTGTCGTGTCAAATGACAAAAATAATTCAAAACAAGTGTTCCAGTTAACTACAAAAAGTCTTCAACTCCATCTTGGTCATCTTGGTTAACTGCCAAAAAGTTACTCCATCTTGATAGTTACCTACCTGTATAAAATCACAAAAAAAAAAAAATGTAATTAGTTAACATGTTGTGAAGCACACAACTCAAAACAAACATTTATAGCTAAGGCTGCATCCGGACATGCCATTATTAGTTCACTCACTTCATTTTTAGTGTTGTTTTCTCAATGAAATGTACTGACTAGGAATTTGACCAATTAAACAAATGAAAGATTATGATCAACAGGCAATAAAAAGATACCTTTGTAATTACATCATGGTCTAAATCACCTTGCGCCACCGAGTTGTCAGATTCATATGCAATAATAACATCATCCTGCAATAACAAAAAAGGATAAATAAGAAGCATAAACACATCTTGGCAAACATTAACGTATACTTCATAAAAATGTTCCTAAGAAAAATTTCTTATGTAAAAGATTTCTAGAAATTTCGGCATAGTCTCCCTTGTACGGGTGACATTTAATTTTTTCTTTTTACAACCTGCTAAGTATCTGTACATAACAAAAAAAAAAAAAACTTCATATAAACAACCCAGTGCCCCAACACACTAACAACAAAGTCATTCACCACTACGTCATTAGTCATTCACTATTCGACCATGGCACTTCAATAATTTACTTCACACTTACACCACGAATATTAAACAAGTTTTTTCTTTTACAATATGTTAGGTACCTATGCATAACAAAAAAACTTTATATAAACACGCCACTAGTGCCCCTCCAAACTACAACATTCACCACTCAACCATAGCACTTCGATGATTTACTTCACACATACACCATGAATATTAAATAAAAGGGTTCTTCCCTAAATACAATTTATGTTACCATTAAAAAAATGGACAAAGAATTGAGTACAGATACTTACACAACCTTCGGTGATGTGCAAAGATGAAGCATTTGCTAGAATGTATATTCAATGTCCATTTGTTGCCACTACAATAAACAAAAAAGACAAACCTCAATAGCAAAGAATATCAATATCATATAATAAAAGTAAGAAAATACCATAGACATCCCAAAGGCAAATGATAACAAGCATTTCAAAACTTCAATTATTGCCATTCAAAAAAGAAATTACAACTTCAATGATAAATTAATGCCATAATACACAATTGAAAGACACAATTCAAAATGCGACCAAAGAGTTGAATCCGAGTTGAATCCAACAACCATAAGAGGCATTGAATAGAAGGCATAAGTAAATCTAAGACCAAGAAAGAAAGAAGCAAAAACCCAAACGTACATTCTCACCTAATAGACACCAATAACACTAACAAACACAAAAGAGAGATGTGGATACAACACCCATTCACCAAATGAAGGACATGGATATGGATATTGGTATCCCATCGTAACAAACTATTTCGATATATTTTTACTGTTTTACTTGAAACGTTTTATCTATTCTACCTTTTTTAGTTTTATAACTTAATTAGTTTTTCTAAAACTTAAGTAGTTTTTTTTTCTTTTTCCTGGTTGGTAACATGACTCAAACCAACAAGTGCAACCTCAAGGTTGCAATAGTGAGCAGCTTACACTGTGCCACAGGCTTTTGAAAGTATACTAAATGTAACGATACTACTAACTTCATGAAAAAATATTAGAAAGATCATTAACCTTTTATAAGTTGCACTAAACACAGACAAAGATTTCTAAGTGTCTTAAACAAACATTTCACATTTCAGGATACTCTAACACTATCTTCGTATATTCAACTTACAGTAGGATATCTGACCATCTCTGCACCAAATTCCTAAGAGCACCCCATGCATTTCTAAACCACTGGCTTTGAACAATATACTATATGATCTCAAAATATAATTATGCAATTTAAAGTCTTTGCTAAGTATCAAAACACAATGCTTTTTTCCTTGGAAGTATTGTTTTCTTCTTAATCCAATATCAATGATCAAGAAATAGGTGTAGGTGGGAGGTAAACAATGAATAATGGACATCAAAACAATTAATTAGGTAAATCCTAGATCTCTCCGTAGAATTTTGAATAACAAATTACAGCAAAAAGGAGTTAATTAAGCTGATAGCATCTCCATGACTCCATGTGCTTCAGAAACATAATTTTAACAAATAAGAGATACTTTCTTCACGCAACCCAGTCCATTAGAAGGCACACTCAATGGTTGGATGTAACTGTAATGGCATCATCCTGATAAGGGAGATGGTGCAGAACATGTACAAAGTATTTTGCATGGTCTATAAATTTCCACTTCTGACCTTGCAGTTTCATAAGAAATCTTGAATAGTCTGATAGTATGTTGTAAAAAATAAATACATGATTTGTATGGAATATTACATCAGCATTCAAAGAAAATACGCTGGTTGAGTACAAATGAAAAGTAAAAAAGAAAAAAACATATGTGGAAAGGAAAGAAACATTTCACAATAGAAATGGTGTCAAACAGGCCCTTAGATGGCTCCTGCTACTTTTTCTTCTTTTTTTTTTATCTATTTATTTATTTCACCATAACAGGGATTGGGATTCATTATTTCATATGGATATCACACATTATATATTGTTGACATAATAGAATTAACTAAATGTATATATTACATATGCTCTTCCACGTTTAATTTTTTCCGTGGTTTTCTAAATTTATAAATTATCAATTTTTTATTACTTTCTAAAACACGACTACCAAATGGCACCAAACCGCCCAAAACACTTAAGTCAAACCAACAGAATAACAAGTATAATCTAAAAATCAAAAGCAACTGAATTGTGAAAATGAGATTCTAAAACAAATTCAGATACCAAAGAGTTTTTCACATATATACATCACCCACTACATGGGTAGCAGCAGATATCTACTTAAAAGATTGTAAAATATTTAGATTTGACATATAAAAAATTAGTAATGAGATGGAGAGCTTACACTATGTGGATGATTTTGTACAATATTTACTGCTTCCTGATTGCTAAGATGCTCCCAAAGCCCATCAGATGCAAATATAAGGAACTGATCATGTGGCTGTAGAGGATGAACAAAAATAGATGGTTCATTACTCAGTATTGGCCTTCGAAAAGGTTCACGAAGACGAAACTTAGCAAACAAAGGTTCTCTATTGAATTCAGCCTTCTTTAGGTATACATCACCAATTGATCTAGAAATCTGCAAGACGAGGTAGTAGGTTCATAAGATGTCAAATAAATGAAGCATATTCTAAATCATGTAACAAGCAATCAAATCAAATTCTAATCAAGCCTTCTTAGAAAAATAAAATAAAATTCTACTCAGGCCTTTAGCTTATCCATGTGGGACAATGTTTCGGTGAATCTTGCATAAGTAACAATTGGATCATGGAAAGTTCACATTCAATACAGTTCTTCAATCACAACTTGCAAATATATCGTTTTCATTATTTTAATTGTTGTTATTATTTTTTTGAAAAGATGACTGAATTCATTTCACCAGGGAACTTTACAGTATATGAGGAATATACCGAGAACAAAAGGCCCAAAAAACCAAGGGCATAATAAAAAAACCCCAAAAAAGAAAAGGTTGTTCACCCCCAAAAATTCAGGCATGAACCCAAAGACAAAAACATATTAACAATCAGTAGACAGAAACCTATTCACAATCAGTAGCAATAAACAAAGACAATCTGGATACTCCCGCTTTGGCTAGGTGGTCTGCTTCCGAGTTTGCAGTGCGCTTAATGAGGTTACAAACAAAACTGATTGGAGACCAACAATGATACAAACAGTGAAAGAATAGAACAACATGAGGGAGATCGTATTTACCTCGAAGATGTTGATCTACGATCCTCACAGCCCCACTAGCCGATCACAGTTCACGAGAAACGTTTCAGCTGATTCCAGATGCAAATGTGTTTTGGGTTGATCTTCTCTCTGTGCATATATTAGAACGACTAGAAGAGATTGAGATGCAAAGAGAAAGCTCTTCTTCGTGGAATCTCTGTTAGAGGCCTAGGCTGACAAGAAGGGAGATAATAGAGAGATGACTCTCCCCTCTGCATCCACCAGACAAGGCGTGAGACAGAGGTTGAGATGAGGCCTCGCGCAGGATAGGAAGAGAAATAAAGAATGAAAAGAGAGAAAGAAACAGAGAAATGAAATGGGTGAGGAGGGGCCAATCCACGTTGGCAAGCAAGGGGAAGAAAAGAAAAACAAATAAAGAAAGAAAGAGAGAAATTGTGGAAGGGTGAGATGGGTGAGGAAGGGATTGATCCATGTGGGTAGTGAGTAAAGAGAGGGGAAAGAAAATAAAGAAAGAAAAACAAGAAAGAAAACAGAGAAAGGGAGATAGAAACAGGGGAGGAAAGGAAGAAAAGAGAAATGGAAAATGAGGGAAATAAAGAGAGATGGGGTGGGCTGGGTTTGCCGGTGCCTAGTGGCGCCGCACGTGAGTCCGGCGGTGATGATGATGGGGCCAGGACGGTGGGGCAGCATGGCTAGGTGAGGGAGAGATGAGTGGGAAAAATGACAAGAGATGAGATGAGAGAGTGGAGAAGAGAGAGCTTGGTGGTCGGCAGCGACGTCGTCCGGCGACAGTGGCAGCGGCGCAGCGAGGAGAGGGAGAACGAGAGGGATGAAAAGATGAGGAGGGGAGAGAGGGTCTACTGCTATGTTGTGGAGTGGAAATGAAGAATGGAAAATGGAGGGGAGGGTTTGAGCTAGTAAAGGGCAAAGGGGAAATGGGTGGGGGGTGGGTTCACATGGTATAAAAGTGGGGAGGGTTTGACTTTGGGATATTAATAAAATAAGCTTAGGTGGGTTGGGGTCAGGTTAGGTTTTGGGTCGGGTTCGAGGGTCCGGATCGAGGTTTTGGGTTAGGGCCAGGTCAGGTTTTGGGTCGGTTTTGGGGACCCATTTTGGTTTATTGAAAAATGACGGAGGATGTGGGTCTTTATTTGACTGAAAGGGTCACTTAATGAACGACCGGCTTTAGGCGTCGATTAATCCCGCATCCTGGAGTCGTTAATCGTGTGTTTTGATGTAGTGTACAAAAGTTAGTATAAGTAAAGATTTTTTGACTTACGATTCGAACTTTAAATCTAAAAAATCGAATTTAAAACCCACTAATCAACAATCCCTTTGTTTCTTTCGGTGACCCACCACAAGCCCGTCAGTGCGAAATTTATATCTTTCAATGACAAGTTTATACTTGTCACCCAAAATTTTGTCTTGTCACCGAATCTCCTCTTTATTTGGCACCTTGGTTAAAGCTTTTTCGTGACAAGCAATTTTTTTTTGTCACATTCGTGTGCGTTCCGTGTCAACATTGATTTTTTGTCACCAAAGGGTGTCACCAATGGTGTTTTTTTGTTGTAGTGCCATACAAACTAACTAAAAAATCAAAACCACCGCACCAAGTGCGCACTGTCACTACGCACAAAGATTCGATGTTAACCCATTGGTGAAGACCAAGACCCCATAAACTTGATTTATTAATGAAAGACCCATTACAAGAAAATATCCATTACAAAATTATTTGAATCAAAATAAAGAGCATCCAACCTTATCCTAGACACATGAAACACTTAACGGAGGAGAAGGTCTCTTGGTCTTGAACGGCGATCCAACCGGCTCTCGTTTTGCGATCTGAAATCCAAGCAAGGGAAGATGATGAATGGCTACTCCAATGGTGGAGTGACGATAGCAACGGCGGCGGTGCGACGGCGTAGAAAATCCAAGTGGTGGTGTGCATTAGGGAAGGCCTTGGATGAAATTGTGATGGAAGGAGGTGAGATGGAGAAAAATTATTGGAAAATGGGGGGTTTAATGTTGCGGGTCATCCAAGGGAATAAGGGGAGATGGGATTGCACGTCCAGCTCTTTGTGGCTCCTTTTATGTATTTTTGATAAGGTTTGTTGCAATGGATTTGGATTTGGATTTGGAAGGGTTTAAAGTGTGGGGTCCAAGTTGGAATGGGATTTGGAGGGCTGAGATTGAACAATCTTGAGATCTTCTTGTTGATTGGCTTGCCACCAAAAGTCCTTCTCAATTTAAACTTCCCTTTGTAACTTGTTTCTCTTGAAAAGGGTCCCACTTACTTGGCTAAGAAACCATTCAAATCTAAAATTTCAGATTTGAAACAAATCTTGGATGGATGTGGTCCACCATCCATCTTGGACGTGTGAATGCTTTGGATAGAGGTGTTGGACGTGTGAAATCTTGGGATGGAGGTGTTGGACGTGCAACACTTTCTTTGGAAAAATCTTGGGTTGCAAACTTTCAAAATTTGGAATGGTATCTTGATTGAGATCCAACTTGTAGAGTGTTTAAGGAAACTTGGACTCTTTGGATTTATCTTCCAACTTGGATTGCTTGACTAGCAAGAATCTTGAATTATTTTAAACTTCTTCATGGCTTGAGAATCTCTTAACATGGGCCCACTTTCTCCTTAAAAAGATTCTCAAATCTGAAATTAATTTCATTGCACACATGACATAAGAGTGGGCCCCACTTTGCAATACTTTTCCCATACCATGGACGTCCTTCATATGGCTGGATTTTCTTTTGCAATTTTATTTCTCTTCTTTCTTATCTTGTTTTGAATCTTGGCCATCCATCTTGACATGTAAACAATATTTGTTGGAGAGTAGATAGGACACCTCATCACATGGCCCACAAATCTAGGACTTATCTTCAAAAGAATTGATGGACCCGGCTTTTGTCCTCTCCTTCCGCCTCGGGCTGCTGGGGTCCAGCGGAGGAGAAAAGCGAGCATTAACATTTTTTGTACGGGTATGCCAGATTTTCTATTCTACTTGGAATTTGAAGTGGTGATTCGGAGATTCACCTTCACAAGTAGAAAGGAAATCAACTCTTTTTTCTAACTTTTCATTGCACATATATTTTAAGAAAGAGACACAAATTCTTTTAAATGCCGTGAGAGGCGATTTTTCTTTGTTTGCCGTGTAAGGCGATTTTTACCGTGAAAGGCGAATTTACAAATCTCGTCAATAATGAAAGACAAGAAATGTGATTTTTTGTCTCTTTACAAAGAATACAAAATACAATAGAAAAGTGAGAAAATGAATCTGACTTCTCAAGAGATTGTGGGGACTCGTTCCAAGTCATGTATGGACTTCGTTATCGTCCTTCAGATGAGAACATATGATGCTTTGATTCTTTGGCTTGGCTTGAACCTCAGATTTTTAGAGGATAAAGACCAAGGGGAGGTCCTATATCCAATAAAAAAATGAGTTAATGGGCTGAAAAGCCGCGTTTAGGCCATGTTGGATAGAAGGAGAGGGGACCTTGTGGGGTTGGTCCCCCAAGGGGCTTCGATCACCTTGTGGTGTTTCTGCAGCAGAGTAGCAGGACTTCTTTAGAATTTCTCTCTCTTGCTTGTGTGTATGTGTGTATGGATATCTCTGTGTGTGTCTGGATCTTGGAATGACCCTTTTTTATAGGCTCTTGGTAGCCATGGGGTGATTTATGACATTGATGTTTCATGATGGGAGAATTGATGGTATTGATGCTCCATGATGGGAGGAGTTACAAGTTTTAATCCTTTTATTTTGTAACCCCTTTTCCTTGGCTTGTGATTGGCCATGGAGAATGATGGGCATTTAATCGCCTTTAATCTCCATGATGAGAGGAGTTTCATGGTTTTAATGCCATGATTGCTTAGATTTGTAACTCTCATTTGCTTGACTCTGATTGGGCCGTCCAAAATAATGGGTTAATGACCGCATTAAATTGTCATAAAATGGATTAATTAACAGCATTAAGTGGTCGCTAGGGCATTAGAAGATTCGTGGACCGTACCCCATATTTTGGAATTCTTCTTGTGACGATCGCCGATAGATCCACATGTTGTTTGATGTTGGATGGCAATGCAACTTCTGACATTGATTGGTGCCAATGGGCCGGTGACATCCGTCTTGTCGATTTCTCAATTGGTCGGACAGAAATGGTACTTTCTTGGTCAGATGGTTGGCGATCTTAGAGCGATCAATGATGATTTCATGCTCTTGACGGCGGATACGAAATGTTGATGAAGATCAGTTGATTTCAAGCATCAAGAATCAGATTTTCGGAAAACCACAGGGGCTGGAATTCCCAAAATGCGAAAAGGGTCGGAAAATGGGCCACCCGGCGGAAATCCGGCGACCCGGATGTCCAGGGTCGCCGGCGACCATGGGTTTTTCCCCTTCTTTGGTCGCCCTTTTTCGACCGTTTTTCAATCTTTTTCGATCCTTTTTTCTCCTGTATTTCTCCTCATTTATTGGCTTGATTCTCTTGAAGAAAACCTGACGAGAAGCCGTGAAAATCAAAGAACAAAGTTTTCTATTTTTTAGAAAAGCCGAAGACTTTGTAACCGATTTTCCGTCAAGAGTCAAAACTAGGTCAAACGATGTCGGAATGATCCAAAATTTGAGGTGAAGCCTCCTGAGCAGTAGATAAGACCAACCATGGGCTTTTGTTTGAGTTTTGAAGCTGTGTCGGGTCTTGTCGCCAGCAGACTTGATTTTATTGCGAGGGAGATGCTGCGCTTTGATGTACGATCAACCGATGTCCGATTATCCTGAAATTTCCTCTAGTTGGTGAGACTTTGAGAAAAGCTTTGTCTCCGACCTTAAATTCGAAATCTCTCCTCTTGAGGTATGCATAACTCTTTTGGCGATTTCTGGTAATCTTCAGCCTATTAATGATCTGTTTCACATTTTCGCTGGTATCACTGATGATCGAAGGTCCATGAAAACTCCGAACCCCAATATCTTCCCAACAGGTCGGGGTCTTTCACTTTCGGACGTACAATGCCTCAAATGTTGCCATCCCGATACTGGAGTGATAACTGTTATTGTAGGCAAATTCACACAAAGGAAAACTCTTTTCTCAGTCTTTTCCGAAATCTAGAACACATGCCCGCAACATACCCTCCATCGTCTGGTTCATCCTCTTAGTCTGTCCATCGGTTTGAGGGTGATACGCAATGTTGAAACTTAATGTAGTGCCCAAAGCTGCTTGCAAACTGACCCAGAATCTTCCCACAAACCTCATGTCTTTGTCTAAAACATTGGAATCTGGAATTCCATGCAATCTGACCACTCCATTTATATACTTTTGTGCTAGAATATCCATGGGTCTGCTCATCTTCATCAGAATGAAGTGTGTTGACTTGTTGAGTCTGTTAACAATCACCCAAATACTGTCATGATCCTTCGTGGGTGGCAACCCTGCAATGAAGTCTATGGTGATATGCTCCCACTTCCATTCCGGTGTCTTCAATGGTTGAAGTAATCTTGGTGGTTTATGATGCTCAACTTTGACTTGTTGACACACTAAACATCTCAAAACAAACCCTGCAATCTCCTTGTTCATGTTATTCCACCAATAATAGCTCCTCAAGTTCTGGTACATCTTTGTACTCCCCAGGTGAATTACATAATGAGAATGGTGTGCCTCTACCATAATCTCGTTTCTCAAATCCAAAACATCTGGCACACACAATCTGTAGTAGCAATACAACACACCCTCCAATAATCTGAACTCTAGTCTGTCTGCCATGCTGTCAATTAGTTTGACTAACTCTGGATCCTCTCTCTGACTGCTCTTGATTTTGCCTTGAATCTCTTGTTCCCACTTAGGCATATTTGCAATCATCACCTTCTCACTCTGGGGCTGGAACTCAACATCCAAATCTCTAAACAATTTCGTTAAAGATCACTCTGTCATCAAACATCTGGTAGTCGCTGTCATTCTGCTCAGTGCATCTGCAACTACATTTGCTTTCTCGGAATGATACTTTATCAGAAAGTCGAAGTCTTTGATGAATTCCATCCATATAATCTGTCTCATGTTCAAATCTTTATGCCTGAACAAATACTGAAGACTCCTGTAATCTGAATGAACCTCGAATTTCTCTCCGTACAAGTAGTGTCTCCACATCTTCAGTGCCAAAACAACTGTTGCAAGCTCCAAATCATGAGTAGCGTATCTCTTTTCGTGTTCTTTCAACTACCTGGACCTGTAGGCCACTACTTTTCCTTCTTGCATGAGTACACATCCCAATCCTACACCTGAAGCATTTGTAAAAATTACAAACCCTCCTGTTGGGATTGGTGTATGCCCTAAAGCCCACTGACTGCACTCACATCTCTGTTACTGGATATTTATTGGTTATTTAATGGAATGACTTCTTTCTCTTTATACTTGTGTATATGTATGGTTGTGTAAGGCCCATTGTTTTCTAGTAAATGACTCAGGTGTGTAGTGGCTACACACAGTAAGGTCTGAGTCATGGACACTTGAAACAATAAACTTGTTCATAACTGAGAGATGGAGTTGGGCACTTCATCTTGGTATAAGTTATAATGAGATACTCTCCTGTATTTCAAGGTGACTTACCTTAGTCACGGAGGTCTTTCCGGATTTATCTCATTAGTGCATGTGTCATGCATTGAACAAGACCACTTGTAGGTGTGATCTCTAAAATAGTACTATCACAGAGAGAGATCAACTCACCTCTTGCTACTGAGTGACCAGTGCTCTTAATCTTGAGCATTTGTGGATGAACTGACGAAGTCAAGTTCTTGTGCTTTAATTCACAATGAGTGAGATCCTGTTCATGGGTCAACAGCTCTGTGTTTTGGGTGCTCGGGCTTGATTAGTTGGGACGTGCAAATGCAATATGGAATCTATGCCATCATATGATGGAATGATCGTCCCCTTAGAATTATCCGATTAATCATCAGAATCTAAGATCTTAGTATATGGATGTTCCATATGGATATTTAACTTGTGGGTCGCTCCCTGGATCAAGAGAATGATATCCGGATGATGATTAAGTCAAGGGTATGAAGTTCTAAGGATGAGATGTAATCAAGAAGGTAGATAGTACATCGGTTAACCTACTTGATTATGGATGTTACATAGAGGGGCATTATGGTCATTGTACTTGGTAGGTCAAAGACAATCGTTAGTCTATGATGAGCTTTACTTGCATTTAATATTTGTCCCTGGAGTGCAACCATAACTCTCTAGTGGAATGAGTTAAGGTTAAAATGATCCTAGTGTTGCTATGGGGTTAGCATGGACATTTTGGTCATTTTGGGAGCCAAGGGCAAATATGTCTTTTGGTCCCTTCTCTAGCCACTTTCCTAGATTGGCAAGGTTTCCTAAATTGTTTAAAGGTGTGGAGAAATAATTTTGAGTGTAAATTCAAATAGGCCCATGAAGGCATACATGAATTACATCTCTAGATAAATTATTTGGTGCATGGACCATAGTTAGTGTGGGCTAGCCAATGTGGTCCCTAGTTTGTGGGTCCCAAGTTTGTGTAGGCCCCATTACTAGGAAGGAGTTCTTTTTGTACAAGTTTTCCTAAAGTTTAGTAGCTTTCTAATCCTATTTAGAAACTAAACTAAGAAAGGGAGAGGGCTGGACGTCCACATGTGCTTGGTTTCTTTTTTTTTAGAAAGTTCTCTTGGTTTCCTTATTCTTTAAGGAAAGGACTTCTCCAAAAAGGGTTTCAGCTATTATAAATAGCTGGTGGCTTCTCCTTGGGCGTGGAACACATCAAGAGAGAGAGGAGAAAAAGCCCTTGGGCGTGGAGATAGAGAGAGCAACCAGCCACTCTTTTGGACGTCCACTGCACCATTGTTCTCTTTGCTGGTCCTGTTTTTCTTCCTGCAGAAAAAACCCATATCAGATCTGAGTCCTACACTTCAGATCAAGGAAAAATAGTTAGAAGGAAACCTGGTTGTGTTCCCACCAACACTAACCAATCAGATTAGTAGAAAGGGGAATAGAGGAGAAGACTAGAAGAAAGATTACTGCAGAAATTCCAGCAAGGTGTGCTGAAATTAGCAAGTTACAGATCTGAGTTTTTTGATTCAGATTTCAGAAGTTTTTCACCCTAAGATCATCAGGTATATGTTCTCCTATGTATCTTATTTGTTTTCACACAAGTTGATTATGATTGCATGGTGTTATGGTGTGATTTACATGGCTGGTTTGCTTTCTAATTCGGATCCTGGCTAAAAGTTTTAAAATTCCAGCCATAGAATTCTTTTCTCAAAAGGAGTTCAGATCTGAATCACACTATCTTTCAAATTCCCTATCGATAAAGTAAGAATAGGGGCTATGGTCAATATGGTTTACAACACCTTGAAACTTGCCTTACAGTGCTCTGTCCACACAAAAAGAACATCTTTTTTGGTCAATCTAGTCAATGGGGCTGTAATGGCAGAGAATCCGTCACAAAACGTCTGTAGTACCCTGCCAAAACTCAAAAAAATCCTGATTTTTACCACTGTCTTCGGACTTTCCTAATTGACTACTGCCTCAATCTTTGCTGGATCAACTGTTAAACCTTCCTTAGAGATGATGTTTCCAAGAAAAGACACTTGCTCAAGCCAAAACTCACAAAAAGTCAACAAAAAGCTCAAGGTGCTCCAAGCGATCCTGAGGAGGTTGTGAAACTTAAGAGTGAGATCCTTGGAGCAAGGGCTGAAAATATAAAACTCAACAAAAAGCTCAAGGTGCTCCAAGCGATCGATGGAACATTGAAGCAAAATAACCTGCTGAAAGTTCAAAGGCTTCCCCACATCAGATTCGGTCTAGGATTTGAGGCCGGAGAATCCTCTAAGGTTGCACCTCCAGAAAAGACAACAACACCCCCTAAGTTTGTGAAACAATCTACTGTACCTCTTAAGGCTGTGAAGCTCCAAACCCAGTGTTAGACCCCGACCCAGACCAATTCGATTATTATACAATTAGTGTGTGTTTAGTCCTAAGTGGGTTTAGTTGTCGTTGGGTTAGAAATAATTAGTTTTAGTCTTGGACATAGCGTCGGGAATTTTGAGAACGTTTAGTATCAGTCAGACACACTCAGGAAGGCCTGAGTGCACGTGTAAGCTTGGGAGGATCGTATCGGTTTCCGTGTATTGTGGTTTTGATTTCATTTGAATGATTTTACTGTGTGTTACGACTTTCGTTTTCAGCCCATTCATGTTTGAAGCCCAAAAACCCAAGTTCTGGCCCAAAGAGGGTAAATTTGTCTTTTATGCACAAATCTGGACACAAATTTCGAGGTCTCAAAACCATGGCAAAATATACTTTTTGGAAACTAGATATTTCGAGGATCGTTTTATCCTTCTTCGTCGAAGTCATTCGAGGCCCACAAGATCATGTTTTTGGCAATACAAGGTTCAAGTCATTGGGCCCCATTTGCTAAGGTTTTAAGTCAACCATTCTTCTCCTTTACTCTTTTCATTCTAAAGCCAAACCCTAGAGTAGCCAAAGGAGAGAAAACCCTCTTTTCTTCCATCTTCCTCACCTTGTATGCCAAGCTAGAGATCTCCAAATAAAATTCCAAGGCCATCATCTTCTTCCCCTCATCCTAAGCTTTCCATTGATGCAAATTTCTTGAAGTTCCAAGTTGGGCAAGAGCTCTATTTTCTTCCTTCTCTCTTGTTTGGCCTTGTGTAGGTAAGAGCTTCAACCCACGTTTTTTCATGGAGTCATTTTAGCTCTTAAAGATCTTGTTTTCCATGTTTACAAACCCTTTTGTGAAAATGGGTTCCTTGTTTTCCTTTCTGTTGAGTTGAGTGGATTTCCCTTGGGTTTCTTGTAGTGTTGGAATAACTTGAGTGAAGTGCTTGAGGAGGATTGTTTAGCATTTGGGCAAGGCAAGTAATCTCTATAGGATCATTGTTGCATGTGTATTTTTGATTACATTGTTGTTCTAGAAATTTTGCATATGACCATGTTTATAAGCTTCACAATCATGTTTTCTTTGGATTATATGTTGAAATTGTGAAAAATGTGTGTTTTATCCCATGGAGAGCATGTAGGCTCAGGGTAGTGCAGGTTGAATGAGAAACAAGAAGAAGGGAAGAAGAAAATGTGAAAATCTGAACTGATCTGCACTGCCCGTACAATTTCGGTCAGCTGGCGGCTAGCCGAAATCCCCACTTCGGCTAACCGCGAGCTGACCGAGTTCGGCGGTTCCTTTTCCAGTAGCTGACTTTTACATCAGGGTTCAGCGGTCAGCCCTGCGGTCAGCTTACGGCTAGCCGCCAGTTTCCACTTCAGCTAACCGTAAGCCAACCAAAATTATTACAGTTCCTTTTCCAGAGAGCTGTATCTGATCTGGGTTTTCAGCGGTCAGCCCTACGGTCAGCTTACGGCTAGCCGCCAGGTCCCATCTCGGCTAGCCGCCAGCTGACCGCAAGCTGACCGAAATTGACAATGTGCTTGTTTTGAAGAAGTTTTGCAAGAATGAAAACTAGAACATGTTAAGTGACCTCTAGCCTGATATTGTGCACTCGAACTCGAGATGTCTCTGAACCTTCCCGGGCACCAATTCTATTTCTAATTCCAACATTTGGGTTCAAGTACACAAAGATCAACCAAAGGTCCTTACCTGTGCTTGTCAGGTTTTGTATTCGTGCTTTGGTTTTGATCCGATGAATATCATCGTGTACTCGTCTTGAAAGTTTTAAGTACAAGCTCGTTTTGAAGTTTTGTTTCAAGAAAAAGGGGATCACTTCTTAAGCGTGTTATGCATATTAATTATGCCTTTTGCTAGTCATGCTTGTCGTGTTTTGTTAAGTGATTTCCCCCTTTTTATCTCGACATGTTTAGACCGTGTTTCACGTGTTTTGTGCATTCATGAATTAAGTGAATACCACTGAGCTTGGACTGCCCTTTCAGTTTGATCCACTGTCTGGGGGTCCTTAAACATGTGGACTGTCTGCAGACTGGTCGTGTATTTTATTACACATCGTGCGTGTCCGGTTTCGCGGCCGGAAATTCCCGTATAAGTGGGAATCGTATCGTGATTATATTATGCATATCGTGCTTGTCGTGCGTGCTTGCTCTTTTTGAAAGTCCTGGATCCGAACCCTAGAGGGGGGGGGGGGGTGAATAGGGTGAGCTACAATTGTGACCAATTTAAATCAATTTTAAATTCTTAACAAAAACTAGTCACATGTGATGATATTAACCAAACAAGATGCGGAAGCTGATAAATGAATCACCACAAGCAAGCACCACAACACCAAGGTTTATAGTGGTTCGGCCTCAATGCCTACGTCTACTACCGGCTTGTGATCCAATCACCCCATCGGATTTCCACTATTTATGCTTTTTACTAGGCTAAGCAATAACCCTTACAATGTTATTTTTCTAGGCTAAACAACAACCTCTCAATGTGCTTTTCTAGGCTAAGCAATAACCTTTACAAGATGCTTTTCTTAGGCTAAGCAATAACCTTTACACAATGCTTTTCTTAGGCTAAGCAATAACCTTTACAAATGAAGATTTCTCTAAGAAAGTGTCTTTACAAAAGATCACTCTAAGAGATACAAATTAAGCACAATGTATTTGCCTCTAAAATAGGCGGATATGAAAGTGAATAACAAATTACAAACATACACTAAAACAAGCTAAAGTGTGTGCACAAGTGTATGAATGCTTAACTTCAATCAATTTCTACAATGAAGCTCCTAAATGAATGCATGATGCATTTTAAAATCAAAGCTTAGAAAATGATGATTGAAGATAAAACTAATCACATAAAAGATTCAAACAACTTTGAAGAAATGAACTAAACAAGTTGTATGAATATTAAAGTCTAAGAACATGTGAATTAGTCAAGAGAGTTTGCAAACCATTCTTAATATTCCAAAGATGATAATGAGTTTGCTAAACTTCTCCAGAAATCATGCATAAGTGAAAATACAAAGATTTAAGCATGCATGGATTTCATTTTAATGGAAATCAAAATACTAGTAAGATGTACCTTTTGAAAAATCAAGCATTTGATTTCCAAATAGCCCTCTAGCCTTTCCAACTTCTTCCCCTTTCTTTGGCTCCAATATGGTCTCAAAAGTTCATGTGTCAAGCCTTGAAAAAGGTTGGAAATGAATGGACTTTATAATGAAAAACAGTCCAACGGCTAGTCCTCGGTCGACCTGCAAACAGGTCTCGGTCGACCGGGATCACACAACGGTCAGAAAAATGACCGTTGGGGCTCCAGGGGCTCTTTCTGCCTGTAGTGTTCCCGGTCGACCGGGACCTCGACCGGCCACACTGGCAGCAGACCTCCTGGACCAAAAAATCCCAATTTTTGCATATTTGAAGGTTTCTCTTTGTGGGGATTTTTGGGCCACTAAACCAAGCTTGGTAACATGTTTTAAATCAACTTAAGATGTTTAAAAAACATGAAACACACAAAGCCTAAATAAATCCGAAACTTTAAATCCAAAGGCTAGCTTGATTTCTAAAAACTCTTTTCATATGAAAATGCATACAAAGATGATTCTGAAAGTGATGAATGTATGCAAGGCACAAACCTAAATTCTCAATATGATTTCTCAAAAGTAATGCACAAAGAATTAGGTTTTCAAAAGAGTTTGGATTCTAAAGCCAATGTATCCAAGTATAAAAACAAAACATGCATAAATCATTAATTCTACAAGTCTAAAAACCAATGCATGTATTGTGAGAACCCGACCCCTAATCTCTTGGATTAGTGTTGTTTTATTTGTGAATTAGTTTCTTTAAGTGGGATTAGTATTTGTTGTGTTGAGTTTGTGAGCTAGAATGATTTTTCTTCTAGTTTTGGGCTTTTGAGTGCTTTGGTAGCTTGTGGGGCCCTTTGGGGGTTCCCTTTTCGGCTTTGCATTTACTTGTGAGATTTTCCCGATTTGTTTCATATTGTGTTTTTGGCCCGTTGCATTCATCTTGAGGAATCCTGTGAGAACCCGACCCCTGATCTCTTGGATTAGTGTCGTTTTATTTGTGGATTAGTTTCTTTCAGTGGGATTAGTATTTGTTGGGTTGAGTTTGTGAACTAGAATGGGTTTTCTTCTAGTTTTGGGCTTTTGAGTGCTTTGGTAGCTTGTGGGGCCCTTTGGGGGTTCCCTTTTCGGCTTTGCTTTTACTTGCGAGGTTTTCCCGATTTGTTTCGTATTGTGTTTTTGGCCCGTTGCATTCATCTTGAGGAATCCTACAACTTTCATGTTGATCCCATATCCATTTGAGAACCCGAAAACCGATTTCTTGGCATTGAGGGCAAAACAGTCTTTTCACACCAAATCTGTACCCAAAACTCGATACTCTCGAAATCTGTGAAACATACACTTTTTGGAAACTAGATATTTCGACGATCATTTCTTCCTTCTTCGTCGAATCCATCCGAGGTCCCGAATTAGATGAATTCAGCCACCCAAGTCCCTTAAGTTGTGGGACCCAAACCTCACTTGTTTATAAAAAGAGACCCTTCCCCTTCCTTCTCCATTTTCATGTTCCAGCACAACCATGGAGTCTAGGGTTTTCCTTGCTCCCTCTTCTTCTTCTTGCTTCCCATCACTCAATCCACTTCCAAGCTTGCACCAAGAAGAGATTGGAGGCCACCATCTTCTTCATCTCCTTGAGGACTTTCTTTCCATGGCTTTTGTGGAGCTCACCAACCATTACAAGACTTTCCTTGAGCTTACCTTGTCCATTAGAGGACCTTCCAAGTAAGTGATTCTTCCCATCTCCTAGATTAGTGTTCCTCTAGCTCTTGAGAAGCTCCATTTGTATTATTGAAAGCTCTTTCATTTTCATTCTTTGTGTAACCCATTTTAGGGCTTTTTTGGGGGTTTTTGTAGAGATTGTTGATCTTGAGCTTGAGAGGTGATTAGGAGCTTGTTTTGCTAGATTGGAACCCAAGGCAAGTGGATGAATGGATGTTTTTAATGTTATCAAAGCTTGATGAGAAAATCCCAACTTTATTTCTTGTTTTTGATCATTGAATACATGCTTGCACATATGCTCCTTGTCACATATATATGGATTTCGAAATTTGCACATTAATGGTGGTTTCTATCTTGTTAATCTCTTGGAGAGGTATGCATTTCATTTGATCAAGTTTACTTATATGGTTTTTATAAAGAATAGGATTGGTTTGGCTAATCATGGTTATGTTTATGAGTTGCATTGATTTGAAATTGATACTCATTTATAGAGTTGTGCTAAAACATCTTTGGTTATGGAAATGTGATCAATAGACCTTGTTATCTATAAATGTTGACTCAAATGAACCCTTGTCTATGATGGGAACTCCTCTCCTTGTTTGGGGATTGAATGTGAAGAAAGAGGTTGGATTTAATGATTCATTGAAGTCTTGATGGGAGTTTTATTGTAATTAGAATGTTGTTGAAGTAAGGAAAAACTCATTTGTATAAGTGTTGGAAAGGAAAAAGGAAGAGAAAGAAGGGAACTGAACTGCCAGAATTCAGTTTCTGGACAGTTCGCTCGAGCGACCATGACAGTTCGCTCGAGCGACCTGTCCAGAAAGGGATACGGGTTTTCCAGCAGCTTGGTCGCTCGAACGCATTTAAATAACCGCTCGACCGATGAGTTCGCTTGAGCGAACCCTTAGATTCGCTCGAGCGATGCAGTCTGCCTGGCATGATGCGCTGGTACAGAAATTTCAGCCGATCGATCGGACCTTCGGTCCGACCGATCGGAGGACTCAGTTTGAGTCCAGTGGGTTTTGAGGTTTATTTTTTTTCTTTGTGGACCTTGGCTAACCTCCTCGGACTTACTCGACCCTATGTGAGAGCGTCTGGAGCCGATGCTCGTCACGGTTGGTTCGGATGCATCGAAGTTCAATCCATTTCAATCTTGAACGGGATAGAACGACGCGATATATTCTTTATATCTAAACATAAGTCTTGCCCTTGGTTATCGGAAATTCTATTCTTTTCGGTGACTGAATAGGTTGCTCGATGTTTCCTGATTAGTATCATACCTAGGATGGACCGTTGATAAATCTTGATTCTTTTCTATTGTGACATCTAGTACTACCCATAAGCTCATGTTAAGATTTTAAAATAGTAAAAGTGCATAAGGAGCCCGGAATGTCTTTAAACTCAAGGAGTACCAAGTAATTGTTATAATCGACATACGGGACCCCTATTCACTTAAATAGATCTTGAAACCGATATTTTTACCCAAAATTGTTATAGTTCATTGTTTCACCTCTTTCCCCGAGATTTGCGTTACATGACTGGTTTTCCCGAAAGCATTGGAGTTACTCTAGTAACAGTCATTTGTCCCGAAGTGCATTGCATCACATGATATGACAGTGTGCCCTTGAGCACCCCCGTTTTACCCGTTTATTTATTGTACTTGATTTACTTGTTTCCCCGAAAGCATTGAAGTTACACTAGTAACAGTTATTTGTCCCGAATGTATTGCCCGATATGAAGTGACAGTGTGCCCTTGAGCACCCCCGTTTTACCCGTTTACTTACTGTACTTGATTTACTTGCATATGTCTCGATTGGTTTTGACCTATGAGTCGGCATCACTAAGCTTGGATACCTTGTCGGTTTGATCCACCGACTTGGAAATCCCTCTCCCGTCCCGCCAGCTGCAGTTTGGATCCCGATACCCGGTTATTACCGTGGTCCCGTCCCGATACCCGGTTCGCTACCGTGGTCCCGTTCCCGTTCTCGTATATTTATTATTGTATATATGATTTACGTTGAGTCTCCTCACCTTGCGTGACTGAGACCAACGTCCCGCTCTTGTCACTTCGGTGATAGAGGACTTAGCTTCTTGTGATTGCCATCTTGCCAGTTCCCGATTCCTTGGACACCCGACATGGTTTATATTGCTTACTTGTTTTCAGATAAATGATTCATTGCTTTTATGAAAGTTGTTATTTAGATAAGTGTTAATGCTCTCTATTGTAAATTCAGTCGCTATTATATTGTTTTATGTCCTTTGCACCCGTACATGTTTTACATGAATGCCGGTTGGGTGAATACCCGTGTTTTTACATATGTTCCATACGATCAATGATTTTGCTAGATTTATATGATTACATGTGTTTTAAAGGAATACTCGATTTGTTAAATATCCCTGTTTTGAAATATGTTTTAGATGACACTTGTTTTGCCAGATTCCTATGTTTATACCTATTCTTACATGATACCCGATTTGTTTAAATATCCATACTTTGGAATAGGTTTAAATGAACATTAGCCTTGTCAGATTTCCTTGGTTACACCTGTTTTAAATGAACACCCGGTTTGTTAAATATCCGTATTTTTACATATGTTTCAAATGGACTTTGGTTTTGCTAGACTGCTATGAATACTTGATTTGTTGTATACTTGTGTTTTACTTAAGTTTCAAATGAACGTTTGTTTTGTCAAACCACTATGTTTATACATGTTTTAAGTGAATACCCGATTGTCAAATATCTATGTTTATAGATGATGTAAATGAACACGTGTTTTATTAGATATTCATGTTTTACCCGTGCTTGAAATGAATACAGGTTTTTCCCCGAGATTCCCGACTTTGCACCCGTTTAATTATATGCAGCATTTTGAGCAAATAGCATGATTTATCATTTGTATTATTATTCGCTATATTGTGTTCTTTTCATCCACCTGCCAGACCGTCGTGTCTGACCCACTACTTTTGGTACTCAGGTTCAGATTTCTTCGCCCCGAGTTGAGTGTTTTGTTGGCTGTGGAGCCATGCCTTGCAGGTTGTTTTGTCGGCTATGTCATGTAGACATTGAGCTTGACATCGGAGCTACGTCACATTTGGGTAGTAGTTTATAGCTTATTGTTGTATGGCTTTTGTTAGCCTCTTTCTTGGGATTCTTAATTAATGTACATTGATAATTGTAACTTGAACATATTTGGGAATGTAATATCCTGTTACTGTCAGCTCTGTAAATTATTGTGATGGTTACTCCAGTCTGATACGATTCTTGATATAATAGCTATGGGCTAAAGGTTGAGTGCGACGCGGAATCCGATGGCCACGGACTTCGGGTCGCAACGCCACAAATGCTTCCGCAAAATATTCAGAATGTGTTGTCTTCACACACGCGGATCCTGGGAGAAGTAAAATACATTTATGCTTAATCCCATCTCCCGCCCCCGAGGTTTCGGTTCGGGGGCGTGACAAATCCTACAACTTTCATGTTGATCCTGTATCCATTTGAGAACCCGAAACCCGATTTCTTGGCCTTGAGGGCAAAACAGTCTTTTCACACCAAATCTGGACCCAAATTTCGAGATCCCAGAACCATGCCAAAGTTATATTTTTTGAAAACTAGATTTTATGAGAAACATTTTTCTCTTCTTCGTCGATCGCATCCGAGGCCCACAAATAGATGTTTTACCCTTGGCAAGTTTTAAGTGTGGTGGGGCCCATACCCACCCATTATAAAATGACTCCACTCACTCTTTCTCCCTCATTTTCCACTCCCCACCGGCTGCAACTCCCAGCTACAGTGCCAGCAGCCCCTCTTCTTCATTTCTCCCGAAAGCATTGAAGTTACATTAGTAACAGTTATTTATCCCGAGATGTATTGCCCGATATGAAGTGACAGTGTGCCCTTGAGCACCCCCGTTTTACCCGTTTATTTATTGTACTTGATTTACTTGCATATGTCCCGATTTGTTATTTGACCTATGAGTCGGCATCACTAAGCTTGGATACCTTGTCGGTTTGATCCACCGACTTGGAAATCCCTCTCCCGTCCCGCCAGCTGCAGTTTGGATCCCGATACCCGGTTATTGCCGTGGTCCCGTCCCGATACCCGGTTCGCTACCGTGGTCCCGTTCCCGTATATTTATATTGTATATATGTTTTGCGTTGACTCTCCTCACCTTGTGTGACTGAGACCAACGTCCCGTTATGCTCTTGTCACTTCGGTGATAGAGGACTTAGCTTCTTGTGATTGCCACCTTGCCAGTTCCCGATTCCTTGGATACCCGACATGTTTTATATTGCTTACTTGCTTTCCGATAAATGATTCGTTTCCTCTATGAAAGTTGTTATTTAAACAAGTGTTAATATTCTCCAATGTAAATTCAGTTATTATTATATTTGATGGTCCCGGCTTTTGTCTTTTTCCAAAGCTGCCTCCGCCCTGGGGCTGACGGGGTATGGTGGAGGGAAAAAGGAAAAGCGGGCATCAGTTTTTTTGTACGGGTATGCCAATTTCTCTTTTATACTTGGAATTTAGAAATGGTGATCCGGAGATCCACCTTCACAAGTAAAAAGGGAAATGAAACTTTTTTCTAGTTTTCCATTGCATACATATTTTAATAAAAGAGACAGTTTTTTGATTTTGCCGTAAAAGGCGATTTTTTGGCATTTATAGCCGATTTTTGGCGTTTATAGCCGATTTGTGGCGTTTATAGCCGATTTGTGGCGTTTATAGCCGATTTACAATTCTCATCAATAATGAAAGACAAGAGTTGTGGTTTTTTGTCTCTTTAAAAAAAATACAATTTACAACAGAAAAGTAAGAAAAAGGAATCTAACTTCTCATGCGATTGTGGGAGGGCTCGTTCAGATCGATGGTCGCGAGTCATGTATGGGCTCCGCCATCGTCCTTCAGATGAGAACATAGTGCTTGATTTCTTGGCTTGGCTCCAACCTCAGATTTTTAGAGGATAAGGACCAAGATAAGGTCCTATATCCGGTAAAAGGCTGAGTAGACGGGCTGAAAAGCCGCATCTAGCCATGTTGGATAGAAGGATAGGTGGTCTTTGAGGGGGGGTGGCCCCCCAAGGGGCTTCAATCACCTTGTTGAACTTGTTGCAGCAGAGTTTTCTTGAAGGAGCATGGTTGTAGAGATTTCTCCAAGGATTTTTGAATGATTTTCTGGCTCTTTCTGTGTGTGTCCCCCTTTTTGGAATGCTTGGAGAGGACTCCTATTTATAGGCCTTTTGGTAGCCTTTAGGAGTGATTTATGAGCCTTTATGGTAATAAAGCTCATTAAGGGAGGAGTTACAAGTTTAATTGCTTTTTATTTTGTAACTCCTGACCCTAGGATTTCATTGGCCGGAGGAGAGTCATGGGCATTTAATCGCCTTTAATCTCCATTATGTTAGGAGTTTCATGGCTTGAATGCCATGATTGCTTGGACTTGTAACTCCTGAACGGAGGCTTCTGATTGGGCCGTTCAAGATAATGGGTTAATGACCGCATTAACTTGCCATAAACGGGCCAATTGATTGCATTAAGTGGCCACCTTGGTAGCTGAAGAGTCGCGGGCCATGTTGCGTCTCTTGGAATTCCCTTTGCGATGATCATCGATGGATCCTTATGTAAATCAACATCAGATGATCATGTAGTTTCAGACACTGGTTGATACCAACGGGCCGGCAGCATCTGTCCAGTCGATTTCGCGATCGGGCGGGCAGAAAGTGCACTTTTTGGTTGTTCAGCTGGCGATCAACGAAGTTTTTGAAGTTCTTGGAAGGATTCCTGTGATCTTGGCGAATATCGGCGAATTTGGAGCCTCAAAAGTCTGAATCTGGAAAAATCACAGGGACAGAACAACTCGTCTCGCGAAAACGGACGAAACGGGGGGTCCCGGGGCGAAATCGGCGCCCCGGACCTCCCAGGGTCGCCGGCCCCATGGTCTCCGGCGACCATGGGCCATGGTCTCCGGCGACCATGGGCCATGGTCGCCGGCGACCATGGCCCAGGGTCGCAGGCCTGGCCCAGGGTCGCGGGGCTCTGCGACCCTGGGGGGAAAATTGCTTCCCGGGGCCCGTTTCTGGCCGTTTTTCGTCGTTTTTCGCTTCCATTTTTTTTGTTTGTTTTCTATGACATTTCTCCACATTTTTGGCTTGATTTCCCTCTGAAAAACATGATGAGAATCCTTGCAAATTGGTTTGCAAAGTTTCCGATTTTCCGGGAAAAGCCGAGCGCAGAACTGCTGATTTTCCGCCAAAAGCTGAAACAGGGTCAAACGATGTCGGAATGACCTGAAATTTGAGGTGAAGCTTCTTGAGAATTAAATAAGACCAACCATGGGCTTTCTTTTGAGTTTTGAAGCCGTTTGGGGTCATGCAAATGCTTGCCTTTGATTTCACTGCGAGGGAAATGCCGAACTTTGACTTTCGGTCAAACGATGTCCGATTGACCTGAAATTCGACGTGTGACTCCCTCATCAGTAGTTAAGACCAACCATAGGCTTTTGTTTGAGTTTTGAAGCCATTTGGAGTCATGCAAATTCTTGCCTTTGTTTCTCCTGCGAGAGAGATGCTGAGCTTTGACTTCTGGTCAAACGATGTCCGATTGACCTGAAATTCGACGAGGAGCCTATTGGAGTCATTTTGAGATGATCCGCAAGCTCCGAATTAGGTGCCATGGTCCCGGGGTGGTCCGCCGCCGGGAGCTGCTGCTTAGCTGTTGGAGAAGTGAAGTTAGGCCAAATGATGTCGGAATGGCCTGAAACTTCATGTGTACCTCTCTTTTGGTTGTTTTGAATGACCTTGCAGTTTTTGTTTGATTCTGACAAAATCTGATGCTTGAAGTGGCGCCTGCCTATTTTTGGTAGGATGCGGCTCCATGTAGCTTTTGGTGTGAAGAGGCAAAGTGACATTTTTGGTGTCAACAAATGCCCCCTCGAGGTACAGCGACGATATAGCTTTTGCAGTCGATATGCCTCGAAGAGAATCTTGAAGAAGAGCTTCTGTCTTGACCAAGAGTCTTTGAACATTTTTTTTTTGATGGAGTAGCCTTTTGAGCTTCCAGGGGATTTTATGGTAGTGATAAGAATCATGCACCATTTTGAGGCAAAGTATTGAAGATGACATCGGGGATGCGGATTTGGATTTTTGTTTTGACCTTGAGTCCTAACAGGCTGTATGTGGCAAGTTAGGGGGTCGGATTTTGGTTTTGACCGTGTGACCCAACAAACTGTATGTGGAATGTTGGGGGGTCAGGTTTTGGTTTTTGGTTTTGGTCTTGTAACCTAACAAGCTGTATGTGGAATGTTAGGGGACCGGTTTGATTTTTGGTGAAATGTCAATTTCAAGGTTTGGCTCAATTTGGCTCATGAGGTGAGATGGTTTTGGATTTTGGAAGCTTATGAGGCTTGGAATTTTTGTATGGTCCAATCAACTTAAAAGAGAGGCATGGAACCATTTTTTTTTTTTTTTTTTTTTTTTTTGTATGCTCTTGGTAAGAGGAATTTTGACTAAAAGCCACTTTTAGTGCCTAGGTGGTCAAACCTGGCTCATATGGGCTAACCCATGGGACCTTAAGCTTTGAAGGATGGCTTAGATCTCATATGGTGTCATTTTCGTAAAGAATATCTAAAGATATCTCTTTTGGGTGGAGAATATCTAAAAATATCTTTACTTTGAGAGATTTTCTCAAGTTTTCTTGATTTTGGGAGATATTCTCTCAAAATATCTTTCTTTGGGAGAGAATTTCTCAAAGGATCCAAGTTTCCTTTTCTTTTGGGAAGGTTGCTAATTTTTAGCACTTACCTCCTTGCTTTTCTCTTGTTTCCTCTTTTGGTTTGCTCTCTTCTATAAAAGCAATTGAGGTGGGATCTCTTGCTCCTATTGCTTTCTTTTTGCAAAAGTCTTCAAGAGTTGCTCTAAGATCAAGAATCCTCCTTCTTCAAGAGTCTTCAAGTTCTTCTTTCTTCTCCATCCATGGCTTCAAGTAAGTTTTTTATTTCTTTTTACAAGAAATTCCATGTAAAGAAAGTTTCATCATTTTTTTTTTCTCTTTTTTTTTCTTTTTGCACGTGTTCTTTTCTTTTTTTTTCTTTTTTTTCTCTCTTTTTTTTTTCTCTTTTTTTTTTTTTTTTTCTTCTTCTTCTTTTTTTTTTTTTTTTTTTTTTTTAAAAAAAAAAACTTTCCTTTCTCCCCTTCTTGAATCATCATGATAATGAGGTTTCATGCAATTCAAGATGTTTATGCATTTTTTTTTTGTTTGATGCATCAAGATAGAAGGCTAGAGTTTCTATGTTAAGTCAACATGAATTTTGGCTTAGACAAAGTTTTATTTTGACCAAGTTGGGTTGGAATTGGTCAAATTTTGTCAAGGTTTTCCTAGCATCTAGTGCATGATGATTTTCTTTTATGCATGATTTTTGGTAAATTGAATTGGGAGCATGATGATGATGCACACCTGGAAATCTTTTGCAAGTCTTGAGATTTGAAGCTCGCAGCAATGTTGAGCTCTTTCTTTAGTCTTGCGGGGGTTTCGAGGAGCTTTTTTTTTTGCAAGTTTTGGGATTTGAAGCTCGCAGCAATGTTGAGCTCTTTTCCGATTCTTGCGGAAATTTGAGAAGACTGTCTTGATCTCGCAGCAATGTTTGAGTTCGAGTCTTCTTTGAGAATCCTTCATTGATCATGAGCTCGCAGCGATGTTGAGCTCATCTTCAGGCTTCCTTTCTTTTCGGGGTGATTCCCTTTTCTTCGGAATTGCCCCGGAGTCATGCCAAAATTTCGCTAGGATTTTTTTTTTTAGCAAAATTCTGTCATTCTGTTGATTGATTTTTTTTTTTATCTTTGCAGGTAGTTCCTCCAGAACGAACAAGGGTAAGAAGCCCGTTACCGATACACCTCGTCGATCTGCCAGATCTTCCAATGCTGCTGTACAGCAGGCTTGGGAGAAGGTCCAGTATGTGGAGAGAAACTTGGAAGAGTGTGACTCGCTCAACCGAGATGAGATGAGACAGCGACTGATCGGTCTCAAGGATGAGGAGTTTTACAAGATTATGGCAAGCAATCGTCCTTGGGTCATGGACGATCAGAGCGTTGTGCCCAAGCCTACCTTTTTCTTTGGTGATGCAGCTCCTGATGACTCGTCATATCAAAGGAGATGCTTTCAGTTCTCTTACACAGCCGATGGTGAGGAGAGAACCATTTCTACCCGGTCGCCTTTTGATCGTACTATTTCGATCATGAGTCTTTCTCCCACTTGCTCTAAGAGAGAAGATCCTCCAAGCTGGGTAAAGAGGACCACTGTGGTCAAGACCGGGGTTTTTGTTGGCGGTCCTTCTGGTTATGCAGAGAAGTCGCCTGTCCGTCTGGACATGTTGATGCCGGCCAGCGGCTACCAAGGATCTGATCATCCATCGGTTGATTTGAGACCGGTGGGCCTTGGCATTTTCAGGGGCGATGGCAGCAATTGGGTGAAGCCTTTTCGACTTCGTGGCCGTTTCAGTGTTGACTCGGGCTGGGAGTCGTGGACTGATCACATCCTACAGATCGGCGGTGCCATTCTGAAGGAGGCCGAGATTTTTGATGCGGTTCGCGCTTTTAGGCAAACCGTATTTTTCTCCGATGAGGCTTTTATGGCCATGCTGGAGTCCTTCCTTCCACAAACCAACACCTTCATTGTTACGAATGGTGAGATTGGTTTTTCTTTGAAGGAGCTGAGTGCCATTACCGGGTTACCCATCCTCGGCAAACTCTATGAGGAATTTATGCCGATTGATAGCGTCCTTGAGGAGCAGTCTGAGGAGTTCAGGCTTTTGTACTTTCAGCTCGTCGCCTTCTACGATTTTTTGAGGGAGAAGGAGGGCTTGAAAGTCCGGTGTAGCAGTTGGAGGAGTTTCAGCTCTTCTTTTCTCAGTTTCCTTGACAGCAAGGGGCCTTCTACCAGTATGTCCAGGGAGGACAAGAATACTGCGGCCATGCAAGAGGAGCTAAAGGCTTGGTTGGAGAGCATTTTTTGCTGAGGCCCTGTTTTTGTTTTTTTAACAGAAACTCTTTCTCTCTTTTTATATACCACATGTATATTTTTTTTTTGGTATACATTTTTGTAGTGCTTGTGAACACTTTTCTTTTCTTTTTTTTTTTTTTTGGTACCACATGTATTTTTTGGTACTTTCTTTTTTTTGTTTTCCCTACGCTCACTCAAATATTGTGATTAAAGTGATTGCTAAATGGGATGTGATCAAAAGTTTGTCATTTTGCGAGAAATCTTTTGACAAATGATTGTTTTGGCATGGGAGCCAGTTTTTGAGACATGTTTTGGCATGGGAGCCAGATTTTGTTTGCGGCATGAAAGCCAATTTTTGGGTGGCATTTATAGCCGGATTTGGGTTTATGGCATGAGAGCCAAAATTTTGGATGGCGTGGAAGCCGAAATTTTGAGGTGGCGTGGAAGCCGATTTTGATGGCGTGAAAGCCAAATTTTGGGATGGCATGAGAGCCAATTTTTTTTGAGATGGCATGAAAGCCGAATTTTGTGGCGGCATGAAAGCCAGTTTTTGGGGTGGCATGAAAGCCAGTTTTGTTTTTGGTGTAAGAACCAGATTTTGTTTTTGGCATGAAAGCCGAAATTTCTTTTTGGCATGGAAGCCAGATTTTTTGTTTTTGGCATGAAAGCCAGATTTTTTTTTTTGAAAACCAAGTTTTGTTTTGTTGGCATGGAAGCCGAATTTTGATTTTTGGCATGAAAGCCGGATTTTTGATTTTTTGGCATGAAAGCCGGATTTTTGATTTTTTGGCATGAAAGCCGGATTTTTGGCATGGAAGCCGGGTTTTTTGGCGTGAAAGCCAGGTTTTTGGTTTTCAAAAATGCAAGTATCGACTAAAAAGTCGCCTCCCCGCTGAATGGTATTGCAAGTATCGATGGAATGTCGCCTCCTTGCTCATTCGGTTGCGAGTATCGATGGAATGTCGCCTCCTCGCGGATTTGGGTGCAAGTATCGACTAAGCGTCGCTTCCCTGCTGAATGGTATTGCAAGTATCGATGGAATGTCGCCTCCTTGCTCATTCGGTTGTGAGTATCGATGGAATGTCGCCTCCTCGCGGATTTGGGTGCAAGTATCGACTAAGCGTCGCTTCCCTGCTTTTGTCTTCAAAAATTTTGTTTTGTGGTTATCGATGGAATGTCGCTTCCCCACGATTTTTGAAGTTTGAGGTTTTTTCGAACCTTTGTTTTGTTTTTTTTTTGTTTGTTTTAAAATTTGGGTTGTGGATATCAACTGGAACGTTGCGTCTCCACGATTTTTGAAATTTTGGGATTTTGGAAGTATCGAATGGGGTTCGCATCCTTCCGATTTTGGGTTTTGCAAGTATCGACTGAACGTCGCTTCCCTGCGGTTTTTGAAAAACCATTTTTTTGTTTAAAGACTCGAGGGTCGTAAATTTTGACTCAAAACCATTTTGGTGGTAAAAGTCGAGGTGGACTAGGGTTGAAATCCCTAGGTCCTGATTTTGTTTCAAACCATGAATTTTGGTTTCAAGGATCGAAAATTTTGGTCAAGTTTGGGAAGAAGCTCCTAAACTTGGATTTTTGGATTTGCTTTTTTTTTTTGAACAATGAAACGATGAAAGAAACATTGTTTTGAGGGGTTTTTTTGATGAAAATTCCAAAAGGAGTGGGTTTGACGAGCAGATACCTAGGAATAGGCTTTGGCCGTGCAGGCGTCGCTCTGACCCGATGGAAGAAGCCTTCAAGGGTAGTACCGCTTCAAGAACTTCCCATTGATGGGCAGCATACATCTGTCACCCTCCATGTTTAGAAGAGCGTATGCGCCGTTGGAGAAGACTTTGTCGATGACGAAAGGTCCCTCCCATTTTGGTTCAAATTTGCCTTTGGATTTGTTGGCAAAAACCATTGGTCTTTTTACTGTAAGAACCAAGTCTCCCTTTTTGTAGGCGCGTTGCCTGACCTTCTTGTCAAAAGATCCTGCCATGCGTGCTTGGTAGAGTTCAATGCTTTGTAGAGCTTCGAGCCGTCTCTCATCGAGGTTATCCAGCTCTTGGAGTCTCAATTTGACATTGCTTTCTTGCGTCATGTCATTTTGTAGAGATACCCTTAAGGAAGGAATTTGAACTTCCAAAGGGACAACAGCTTCGCATCCATAGACCAAGGAGAATGGTGTGCTATGGGTTGGTCCTCGAACGGTGGTTCGATAGGCCCACAAAGCTTCAGGCAGTTTGTCGCCCCATTCTCTTTTGTGACTAGAGACCATTTTCTTGAGGATTTTGCAGAGCGTCTTGTTGAAGGTCTCTGCGAGTCCATTCGCTGCCGGATTGTACGGAGTTGAAGGACAACTTTGGATTTTGTATTTGTCGCAGAACCTGTAGAATCGGTGATCGCGGAACTGTGGTCCGTTATCATGGACGAATCTTTTAGGTATGCCGAAGCGACAAATGATGTTGGTGCGCAAGAAGTGAAGGACTGATGACGTCTTCATTTCACTAAGCGCGAATGCTTCTGACCACTTGGAGAAATAATCCGTAGCGGCGAAGATGAAGCGATGACCTTTGCTCGATGGAGGGGAGATAGGACCTATGATGTCCATACCCCAGGCTTCAAAAGGCCATGAGATTGCTGTAGGATGTAGCCATTCCGGAGGCATGTGGACATAATCTCCATGAACTTGGCATTGTTGGCAGCGCTTAGCAAATTGCATTGCATCAGCCACCATGGTAGGCCAATAATAACCTAACCTTTTTATCTGATCGTAGAGCTTAGGCCCAGCCTGATGGGCTCCACAAAGACCAGCATGTACTTCTTTGAGTGTTCCCTCAGCCTCTTGTTGTGACAAGCAGCGTAGAAGTACTCCATTGTAGGATTTTCTATACAGCATTTTTGCAGGAATATCCAAATGAAAGTTTGGGGCTCGTCTTTGGATGCTTACCCGTTCTTTTGGATCTTCAGGTAGGATTCCGAACATTATGTAATCAATGAACGGATCCCTCCAGTCGCTGATCAGAGGTTTAAGGACGGAGATCCGACTTCCAACCACTTGGTGGCATTCAGCAACTGCTTGATGTGTGTTGAGAGGAGGGAGAATCCTTTTTTGACACACTGTAATTTGCATGTTTTCCCCTTCTTGGATTGCCATAGACGCAGCAAGTCCAGCCAGGGCATCTGCACGAATGTTTTCACCTCTGAGGATGTGGGTGATGTGACAGATGTCGAACTTTTGTCGAAGCGATTGTGCTTTGTTGTAGTAAGGCAACAGATCGGGCTTCCTGACTTCAAATTTCTGATTCATCTGGTTGACGATCAGTTGAGAGTCTCCAAAAGCTTCCAGCGTAGTGATGCCGGATTCAAGGGCGAGTTCAAATCCTATGACCAGGGCTTGGTACTCAGCTGCATTGTTTGAACATGGTTCCAGTAGCGAGAATGCGTGTGGAATCATGTATTTGTCGGGACTAACAAAGAGAATGCCAATTCCCGATATTTGATTTCCCCTTTCATTTGTCCTGGTTGCGCCATCGAAGTACATGTGCCAGGAAGCATTTGATAAGGAAGTCTCCACACTGTAGACTGATTCGTCTGGGAGGTCATCTCTGAGTGGAGAATCTTTAGGCAATGGATGCTCCGCGAGGAAGTCTGCTAGAGCTTGGCCTTTGATTGCTTTTTGTGGTAATACCTAATGTCAAATTGTGACAGGAGGATGGACCATTTTGCCAGTCGGGCATTGAGAGAACCTGCTTTTGTGACAAGGACCTTTAGGAGGTTGATCCTCGAAATCAGGTACACTGTGTTGGATAGCAGGTAGTGACGCAGTTTTTGTACGGCGAACATTACTGCCAAGCATTCTTTTTCGACTGGAGAGTAGCGATGCTCTGCACCTACCAACATGCGGCTAAGGTAATATAGAGCAGCTTCTTTTCCCTCGTCATTCTTTTGTGCAAGTAGAGCGCCTAAAGAACGGTCAAGGGCTCTTGTGTACAAGAGGAATGGTTTTCCAGTTGTGGGGGCAGCCAACACTGGAGGTTTAGTCAGGTATGACTTGATGTCCTGGAACGCAGCTTCACATTCAGCATCCCAGACAAAATCGACACCTTTCTTCATTAACCGAGAGAATGGACGGCACTTCCCTGATAGGTTGGAGATGAACCGCCGAATGTATGCCAATCTTCCTTGGAGCCCTTTTAATTGTCTTAGGGTTCTTGGAGATGACATTTCTAGGATAGCCTCGACTTTGGTGGGGTCAAGCTCTATGCCAGCTTTCCGTACTATGAACCCAAGAAACTTACCCGATGAAACACCGAAGAAGCATTTGAGGGGATTCATTCGCAGTTTGTGTTTGCGAAGTCGGAGGAAGACTTCCCGAAGATCTTTGAGATGGTCTTCTTTTCTTTTGCTTTTGACGGCGAGGTCATCGACATAACATTCGACCGTCTTGTGCTGCATATCTTGGAAGATCTTCATCATAGCCCTCTGATATGTAGCGCCGGCATTCTTCAGACCGAATGGCATGACAGTGTAGCAATATACGCCAAACGGGGTCCGAAATGCTGTGTGTTTTTCATCTTCAGGATGCATCTTTATCTGATTGTAGCCAGAGAAGCCATCCATGAATGTCATTCGCTCGAACCCACGGGTGTTGTCGATCATCACCTCAGGTATAGGGAGCGGGAATTCATCTTTTGGGCATGCATTGTTCAGGTCTCTGTAATCAATGCAAACCCTGATTTGCCCATTTTTCTTTGTCACGGGGACGATGTTGGCCAACCATTCAGGATGCTGTTCCTCACGGATGAAGCCAACGCTTTTGAGTTTTTGAACTTCTTGTTCAATTTTGTCCATCACGTCAGGACGGAACCTTCTTTGGCCTTGTTTGACAGGCTTGATATCTTTTTGAAGATTGAGTTTATGGATTGCTATTTTGGGGTCTAAGCCAGGCATCTCAGCGTAAGACCATGCAAAACAATCAACGAACTCATGAAGAAACGCGATATACTCGGGTAACTCATCATCCTTTATATTCTTGCTTATGAATACAGGACGTGAGTTATCAGGTTTTCCCAAGTCTATCTTTTGAACAGAATCTTCTGTTGGAAGATTTGAAGGTGGTTCCTCCACAATATTTTCGGAGGCTTCCAACCCAACAAAGCCTTCTGGAGTTCCAAAGGTATCTACAGACCACGGCTCTGCTTTTGTCCATGGGTCTTCTTGATTGGTACTTTTCTCAAAATTTGCTATGAGATGGTCCCAATCACCTGTTGAAACTAGGTCGAAGTAGGGCACTTCCTTTGGAGACAGTGGTTCTTCTGGGTCAGAGAACCGTGTGTCTGTATTATCGGACAATTCCTCTTCATCATCAAAGAAATCGTACCAATTGGATGAACTTCCTGGATCCTTGACGACCAACTCTTCAAAGAGATATCCAGGGAGATCGATGTCTTCATTAATATGAGATGTTGAGGCTTGGTTGGCAAGATGATTTTGCAGCCTTTGTGTCAACTGTCTCAAGGGGGCGTCAGGATCATACCCCAGCCCATATGAAGACTTTTCTATGTGGCGGTGGGGTTTCCAACCTTCCAGTTGACTTTTGGTCAGGGTTGGTTCCAATGGCGTGATAATACCACGGCCATCTCCCAAACCGATTGGGTTCTGAGCGTCGTAGCCCATTTTCTTCATGATAGCTTGCGCCATTGGACTATACAGGGATAGTTGAGGCATACCTTCATTTTGGAAAGGTTCAAGCGAAGAATTTGATGAAGAAACTCCCGATTTATGAAAGAAGATTGGCTTTTCTTCTGCTGATGTTGCTGGAACAACGAAGGAAGCAGATGCTGGATCTTCTATGTCAACGGTTGTCTCCATCGGAGTGAGAGCGGGCTGAACTTGTTGATCATCAGCTTGGCTTGACGATGTATCGTCTTCTGGCTCTGAGTCCGAATCCGTGTCTTGCAAGATAGACACGTAGGAGACAGCAAACTTGCCCCCAGCCCTCTGTTTTGTCTTCTTTGCTTTGGTGGTGATCACCAGAGGCTTTGAAGACTTGAGGGAGACCATGAAGGGAGATTGATTATTCTCTTCGGTTTTGATAGAGGGTTTATTTTCTTCCAGTGATTGCTGAGGAGCCTTGCTTTTGTTTTTCTGGAGATTTTCGGCAAAGGATGCTGTTTCTTCCTCCCTTTCTTCTTTTTCATCTTTGTACATCTGAGCATCTGCGAAATAGACTTCTTTGCCTTTGAAGGGCTTTTTGTCTGCAAACACTCGATGTATCAAGCCGTCATTGCCAACGAACTTGATGCACTGATGTAAAGTCGAAGGGACAACACCATTCTCGTGTATCCAGGGGCGTCCGAGAAGGATGTTGTAGCATGAAGGGGTCTTTATCGCATAGACAGTGACCTCGGAGATAAGATCACCGATTTGCAACTTGAACCTGATTTTGCCGATCGGCCTTTGAGCGCTGCCATCATATCCAAAGATGGACACAGACGTGTGGCTCAGCTTGCTAGGCGGAATGCCCAGTTCTTCGAGTGCCGAAGTGGAGATGAGGTTGAGTGCAGAACCTGGATCGATCTGGATTTTGCGTACTGGCACCTCTTTGATGTACCCGGTGAAGTACAGGGGTCGGTTGTGCTTTGTCTCGCCTAGCAAGAGGTCTTCCTTGGTGAAGGCGATGGTTGCACTTGCTGCTTTTTGAACCGAGAGGCATTCGATGCAGGATCCCTCAGTTTTCTTCTTTTCTCCTTTTGAGGGAGTTTTTGATTTTTCGACCCTATAGTCCATTTCAATTTGTAGGACTTGTGGGGCATGTTTGTCGACATCCGCATCCAACATTTGTAGTTCTGAAATGAGACTATCACGAGTCTGTGGTGACATTCGTAATAAGTCTAGGATGTGCAGACGTGCAGGTATGTGTTTGAAGTGCTGAATCAAGTCGTACTTGAAAGCCTCCTTGGGGCCTGCATTTTCATTATTCTTGCCACTAGGGGCGTTTACAGCTTGTTTTCCCAAAGGATTTACATAAGAAGCAGAAGGTTGGTTGTAGTTTTTGTGGTAATCCCGGCCAGAACGGGTACCTCTACCAACTTCAAGAGCTTCTAGAGAAGGGTCTTTGTTTAGAAGATCACCCTCGAGATCGAGGGGTTGTTCCTTCTCATTTGCTGAAGATGTCTCTGTGTCAGCATTGCCATCTTCAGTAATCGTGTTGCACGGAGCATTTTCCGGGAGCAAGTCCTGAACAGCATCCAACAACTTTTCTTCTTTATTGAATATTTTATCGGTCCAGACATCACCGATGAGATCGGGCATTTGGGACCAATTGACCGGATTTTCTCTGAAGAAGATTTCACCGGCTGGAATTTCTTCAAGGTGATCAGTCGGAAGAGGTTTGAGTTCCGATGTCACTGTTTCAGGAGACGAAGCCTGAGAAGGTGAGGAATTATCATCCTGAGCTATTGCATTGCAAGTAACTTTGACGGAAGATGCCTCCAAGATGAACTGTTGGGAATCAGATTCGTCCTCAGATGTAAGAGGATCGTCGATCCAACAGCTTTCTTCATTTTCCGGGGTTACCGGAGGAGATTCCTGTAGATTTTCAGGAACTTCCGGTGCTGGGTTGTGACGAAGCTGATTGATGCGACCTTGTTCTTGCTCTATAGCAAGGTGCTGCAAGATCCTTGCGTATTCATCGAGATCAGGCACGGGAGCCAAATCTTCTTCTTCGTCTGCTCCTTGTGGTTCAACATGGTTGGGTTCCACTAGAGTATTTTCTTGGACAGCCTCTTGGTCTTCTTCATCATCAGACCAGGATCCTTGCGGCTGTAATGGGTTATACCAGATTACTGGCATAAGATGAGATTCAGAGATCCATTCCTCGTCGGAGAGATATTCTCCTGTTTCGAGGGATTCCTCCCACTCATCGATGTCACTAGCAGTGTCACTGGACTCATATCCATCCATGGAGAATCCGACCACTGAGTTGCAAGAGTATGATGCCCCCTGCGTAGTTTTATCTTTGAGGTGTGGTGGCATGAAATCACCAAGAGTGAATTTTCTTGCCGCCTTTGAAGCCTTAGGAGAGGACTCTTCTGTTACCCCCAGTGAAGCGGTAGAGGAGGTTTCTGCCTTTTCAACGACTTCTTGCTTTTTCGGAGTTTTCTCCTGCTGTTTGAGCTTGCGGAGTTGTCTCCTGGCTTGCCTTCGCTGTTGAGCGGTTGACTTTGTTTTGACGACCTCCCAATTTTCATCTTCTAGGAGATCGGGGTGTACCCATATGGGCTGTCCGTCTGATGTTGGATATGGAACCAACTCTTGGGACGTTTGGGTCATCTTTATCACCCTGAAGGAAGTAGTGATCTTCTCTTTTGGTGATTTTTGTTTTTGTCCACACGACACCATGTTGACAGAGGCAGACCCATAGTTCTTGTCGAAGGTAATGACTCCGTTTTTCCACATCTCATTTATCTTCTCTCTCACAACAAAGCATTGATTGAGAGGATGCGAGACCATCTGATGGTATGGGCAGTACCGAGGATCGTTGGTTTTGCCAACATCTCCTGGTCTTTTGGGGTCAGGCAATGTAAGTTTGCCGTTTGCTAGGAGTGCCCCAAAGATTTCTTCAACATCTTTATCAAACAGGTATTTCTTCTCTACTCGTTCTTTGAAGGCATCAGAGAGTTCAGGCTTTTTACCTGTAGCTTTGTTTTCATCTTTCTTTGGCTGCTGAGGAGCTGACTTGGTTTGCACATTGAGAACCTCCTTTTTCTTTGGTTTTGAGGTTGCAATGGCAGTCGGCTCTTTCTTTGATGACTTCTGACTGTTGAGGTCTTTGATCACCGTTTCAGCTTCCATAGATGCTTCCAGGAGTTCTCCCAGGTTCTTTGATTTGTTGCCGATGATCATGGAGCGGATTCTTGCTCTCATGTTGTTTCGGCAGATGTCGACCAGTGATGCTTGTGGCAGTACATCGGAGCATTTGTATGCCATTGCCTTCCACTTGTGAATAAAGTCATATGTTGACTCATTCTCTCCCTGTTTTAGGCTGCAGAGCTGAGCCATAGTAACAGGATGATCCTCACCTTTGAAGTGGGTTAGGAAGCGTGTCTCCATCATGGCCCAATTTTGAATGGAGTCCTCCGGCAGAGTGGAGTACCAATCAAAGGCCGTACCTTTTAGGGTACTTGCAAAGAGGCGGATTTTGAGGGCATCTTGATCCGCAATAGCTCCCGTCAGGATCTTGAAATGGATGACGTGTTGTCTGGCTGAACCTTTCCCCGTATATGTTTGGAGAGTAGGTTGCTTGAATTTTGTAGGGAACGGGACCGAGTCCATCCACAAGGGATATGGTGGCTTGATCCCATGCTCCTTTAGTGTATCCTCTTCTTTTGCTTTGGCGAGGATATCGTCAACGTCCTTTTTGGTAAGGGCGCGTGACTCACTGTTTTCCGCATTTTCCTTGTCGCCTTGATGGCTCGGAGGAGCTTCATTGTTTTGTGGACGCTGAAGATTGAGAATTAGGTTCTCTATTAGAGTCTCTATCCTCTGCTGCCCTTGCTCCAGCTGCTGGATGCATGCGGTTACGTCATCATGCGGCGGAGGTTGTTCAGTATTTGTGACCAAGACGTTCATTCTTCGAGAGTCGAAAGAGGATACAGTCTTGGTGACTGAGCTGGAGCTCGTTCTTTTAGATGAAGAGCTCGAAGAGTGGTCACTCCGACGTCCTTGGCTTGAAGAAACGGGAGAGTTTTCTTTATGTCTTCGTGTCCGGGAGACGCTGCGAGTCACCGGTCGTCTGACATGGATTTTAGTTGCTGACTTCTGGCGTTTTCTGGTTTTTCCAACCATATGAACAACAACAAGTTGGTCGGGTCTTTCTTTTTCGACCCATTTTTGGGAGACTTGAAGTGCAGAATCCTGGGTTCTTTGCTTCTCTAGTCTCTTTTGTCGATATGCCGTGCGGCGACGCATACGACGAGCGATTTGAGCTTTGGTTAGCTCTGGCTGTGCCCTGGCAATGAAAGACGTAGTCCCTGGTGCGCAGCAGCCGAGCTTGTCTTCTTTGAAGACGGGCAGGGACAGGATCTGGACGCGGTCCTTTGTCTGTCGAAGCGAAGCTTTGAATTTTGCGAGTTCGGCTCCTGTTGAGAGGAAGGGTCGATTCGCAGGTGTGCAGGCCTTGGCAGGTTCTTGCGGAGGCCTTACGATGCACGATTTGATTTTGGGCTTGTATGAGCAAGCCGGCTCGTGCTGAGTTGGTTTTGTTTGGCGGAGGGTAGGCTTCTCCTCTTTCATGTAAGCAAGAGGGTAGAACCGGTTCTCCTTGAGAGGGGCCAGGTATGCTGGCTTTGCTGATGTTTGTGACCTTCGCTGTTTGGGTGAAGGCCTTGGAGACCAAGTCTTTGAGCAGACCTGGTTTCTTGCTGGTTGAGGCTTTGCAGGAGCACTACGGGCCTCAGGTTTCTTGATGATCGCCCTTGGTATCACTGTAGTGATACGTTGAGGGGCGGTTCTCTGCTTCTTGGCAGGTGCGGTTTCTTCTGCGGGTAGTGGGAATGGTCCCAATGACCCGAAGACAATGGTCCGGGGAGTAGAGTTTGACCCGGTGTCTTCTGAGTTGCCGAGGGAAATGACGCTTCGGCAGCTGGCAGGGCGCTTGTAAGTGCGCTTGGTTTGTTTGTCTTGGAGCATGAGCTGGTACTTGTTCTCATCAAAGGTGATGGTTAATGAAGCTGCCATTGTTAGTTTTTGGAAAACTTCTGAAACAAGACCATATCCATTAGTAATCACAAGAATATGGTGATCATAAATGGAAAATACTATGGTTTCGCCTTTTCAAGTCGCCCGAGGGGACATGGCCCAGCCCAAGCAATATGAGGAAGGCAGAAAAGCCATAGAGGGCACAATTGTTCTGAACGCAGGTAGGGTCAGCTCAGAATGAGCGTCCCAGTGACTGCTGGAAGCAATTGTGAACCTTAATTCAAATTACCGAGAAGCAAAGCTCACTCAAGGTAAAATGATATAAGGTTGAGATACAAATGTGTCGGTTGCGAATACAGTAGACCCGAAAGGGCGTACTAGCACCGCTAGGCACAAATGTTGCAAATCGCATCCTTAGAAAGGACACGAGATGGGATTTTTGAAAGGTCAAGATTGGATTCATAGGAGAGAGCAAATGGTATTCCAATCCGAAAATGAGCTCAACATTTCTGCGAGCTCGAAAGTCCGAAAAGGAAGGAACCAGGATTTCTCAAATGTGAATCCAAAAGTGACGGAAGTTTTTTTTTTTTTTGAAAGTGTCAAGATTGGACTTTATAGAAGAGAGCAAATGGTATTCCAATCCGAAAATGAGTTCAACATTTCTGCGATCTCGAAGTCCGAAAAGGAAGGAACCAAGATTTCTCAAATATGAATCCAAAAATGACAGAAGTTTTTTTTTTTCTTTTTTTTTTGAAGATTTTTTTTTTAAGAGTTCACATAGATCTCCAATTCGATCTTATGAAACCTCAGTTGATAGATCAGCCCCCAGGTAAGGGTAGGATTACTTAATGAACCCGTTTGGAGGACCCTTGCCTAGAACAGTCTAGCTGTCTCCACACTCTGGACAAGGCTTTTCTTAGATCCACTTTGGTCAAAGAACGCAATTGGTGCAACCTTAGTGGCTTTTTTTTTGAAAGATTTTTTTTTATTATGGATTCATAGAAGAGAGCGAATGGTGTTCCATTCCGAAAATGGGTTCAACATTTCTGCGATCCCGAAGTCCGAAAAGGAAGAAACCAAAGTTTCTCAACTTAAACCCAAAAGAGGAAAATCTGAAAATTTTTTGTAAATCAGATTTTGTTTTTTTTAATTTTTATGGATTCATAGAAGAGAGCGAATGGTGTTCCATTCCGAAAATGGGTTCAACATTTCTGCGATCCCGAAGTCCGAAAAGGAAGAAACCAAAGTTTCTCAACTTAAACCCAAAAGAGGAAAATCTGAAATTTTTTTGTAAATCAGATTTTGATTTTGATTTTTTTTATGGATTCATAGAAGAGAGCGAATGGTGTTCCATTCCGAAAATGGGTTCAACATTTCTGCGATCCCGAAGTCCGAAAAGGAAAAAACCAAAGTTTCTCAACTTAAACCCAAAAGAGAAAAATCTGAAATTTTTTTTTTAAATCAGATTTTGTTTTTGATTTTTTTTATGGATTCATAGAAGAGAGCGAATGGTGTTCCATTCCGAAAATGGGTTCAACATTTCTGCGATCCCGAAGTCCGAAAAGGAAGAAACCAAAGTTTCTCAACTTAAACCCAAAAGAGAAAAATCTGAAATTTTTTTTTAAATCAGATTTTGTTTTTTTTTTTGATTTTTTTGAGAAAATTTTTTTAGAAACAAGAAAGACTGGAAATAAACTTAAAAGAAGAAATTTCCAAGAATCCCATCTCATGTGTTTTTTTTTAGATGCAAGATCCAACATAGGCCACCAACTAAAAAGGAGCCAAAAGGAATCTAAGCACATGTTCATCAAATGAACGAGTCCCACCGGGTGTGCCAGCTTGATGGTCCCGGCTTTTGTCTTTTTCCAAAGCTGCCTCCGCCCCGGGGCTGACGGGGTATGGTGGAGGGAAAAAGGAAAAGCGGGCATCAGTTTTTTTGTACGGGTATGCCAATTTCTCTTTTATACTTGGAATTTAGAAATGGTGATCCGGAGATCCACCTTCACAAGTAAAAAGGGAAATGAAACTTTTTTCTAGTTTTCCATTGCATACATATTTTAATAAAAGAGACAGTTTTTTGATTTTGCCGTAAAAGGCGATTTTTTGGCATTTATAGCCGATTTTTGGCGTTTATAGCCGATTTGTGGCGTTTATAGCCGATTTACAATTCTCATCAATAATGAAAGACAAGAGTTGTGGTTTTTTGTCTCTTTAAAAAAAATACAATTTACAACAGAAAAGTAAGAAAAAGGAATCTAACTTCTCATGCGATTGTGGGAGGGCTCGTTCAGATCGATGGTCGCGAGTCATGTATGGGCTCCGCCATCGTCCTTCAGATGAGAACATAGTGCTTGATTTCTTGGCTTGGCTCCAACCTCAGATTTTTAGAGGATAAGGACCAAGATAAGGTCCTATATCCGGTAAAAGGCTGAGTAGACGGGCTGAAAAGCCGCATCTAGCCATGTTGGATAGAAGGATAGGTGGTCTTTGAGGGGGGGGTGGCCCCCCAAGGGGCTTCAATCACCTTGTTGAACTTGTTGCAGCAGAGTTTTCTTGAAGGAGCAGGGTTGTAGAGATTTCTCCAAGGATTTTTGAATGATTTTCTGGCTCTTTCTGTGTGTGTCCCCCTTTTTGGAATGCTTGGAGAGGACTCCTATTTATAGGCCTTTTGGTAGCCTTTAGGAGTGATTTATGAGCCTTTATGGTAATAAAGCTCATTAAGGGAGGAGTTACAAGTTTAATTGCTTTTTATTTTGTAACTCCTGACCCTTGGATTTCATTGGCCGGAGGAGAGTCATGGGCATTTAATCGCCTTTAATCTCCATTATGTTAGGAGTTTCATGGCTTGAATGCCATGATTGCTTGGACTTGTAACTCCTGAACGGAGGCTTCTGATTGGGCCATTCAAGATAATGGGTTAATGACCGCATTAACTTGCCATAAACGGGCCAATTGATTGCATTAAGTGGCCACCTTGGTAGCTGAAGAGTCGCGGGCCATGTTGCGTCTCTTGGAATTCCCTTTGCGATGATCATCGATGGATCCTTATGTAAATCAACATCAGATGATCATGTAGTTTCAGACACTGGTTGATACCAGCGGGCCGGCAGCATCTGTCCAGTCGATTTCGCGATCGGGCGGGCAGAAAGTGCACTTTTTGGTTGTTCAGCTGGCGATCAACGAAGTTTTTGAAGTTCTTGGAAGGATTCCTGTGATCTTGGTGAATATCGGCGAATTTGGAGCCTCAAAAGTCTGAATCTGGAAAAATCACAGGGACAGAACAACTCGTCTCGCGAAAACGGACGAAACGGGGGGTCCCGGGGCGAAATCGGCGCCCCGGACCTCCCAGGGTCGCCGGCCCCATGGTCTCCGGCGACCATGGGCCATGGTCGCCGGCAACCATGGCCCAGGGTCGCAGGCCTGGCCCAGGGTCGCGGGGCTCTGCGACCCTGGGGGGAAAATTGCTTCCCGGGGCCCGTTTCTGGCCGTTTTTCGTCGTTTTTCGCTTCCGTTTTTTTTTTTGTTTTCTATGACATTTCTCCACATTTTTGGCTTGATTTCCCTCTGAAAAACATGATGAGAATCCTTGCAAATTGGTTTGCAAAGTTTCCGATTTTCCGGGAAAAGCCGAGCGCAGAACTGCTGATTTTCCGCCAGAAGCTGAAACAGGGTCAAACGATGTCGGAATGACCTGAAATTTGAGGTGAAGCTTCTTGAGCATTAAATAAGACCAACCATGGGCTTTTTTTTGAGTTTTGAAGCCGTTTGGGGTCATGCAAATGCTTGCCTTTGATTTCACTGCGAGGGAAATGCCGAACTTTGACTTTCTGTCAAACGATGTCCGATTGACCTGAAATTCGACGTGTGACTCCCTCATCAGTAGTTAAGACCAACCATAGGCTTTTGTTTGAGTTTTGAAGCCATTTGGAGTCATGCAAATGCTTGCCTTTGTTTCTCCTGCGAGAGAGATGCTGAGCTTTGACTTCTGGTCAAACGATGTCCGATTGACCTGAAATTCGACGAGGAGCCTATTGGAGTCATTTTGAGATGATCCGCAAGCTCCGAATTAGGTGCCATGGTCCCGGGGTGGTCCGCCGCCGGGAGCTGCTGCTTAGCTGTTGGAGAAGTGAAGTTAGGCCAAATGATGTCGGAATGGCCTGAAACTTCATGTGTACCTCTCTTTTGGTTGTTTTGAATGACCTTGCAGTTTTTGTTTGATTCTGACAATATCTGATGCTTGAAGTGGCGCCTGCCTATTTTTGGTAGGATGCGGCTCCATGTAGCTTTTGGTGTGAAGAGGCAAAGTGACATTTTTGGTGTCAACAATATTGCCTTCTGTTCTTTGTACCCGCACATGTTTTAAATGAATGCCGGTTGGGCGAATACCCATGCTTTTACATATGTTTCACACGATCGATGGTTTTACTAGATTTATGTGATTACACATGTTTTAAATGATTACCCGAATTGTTAAATATCCGTGCTTTGTTTTAAATGACATTTGGCTTGTGAGATTCCCATGTTTATACCTGTTTTAAATGATTACCCGATTGTTAAATATCCATGCTTTGAAATATGTTTCAAATGACACTTGTTTGCCAGATCCCTACGTTTATACCTGTTTTAAACGAGATCCGGTTTGTTAAATATCCATGCGTTGAAATATGTTTAAATGAACACCCGATTTGTTAAATATCCGTATTTCTACATAGGTTTCAAATGGACATTGGTTTTGCTAGACTGCTATGAATACCTGGTTTGTTGTATACTTATGTTTTTACTTAAGCTTCAAATGAACGTTGTTTTGCCATACCGCTATATTTATACATGTTTTAGACGAACACCCGATTGTCAAATATCTATGATTATAGATGATGTAAACGAACACATGTTTTATTAGATATTCATGTTTTACCCATGCTTGAAATGAATACAGGTTTTCCCCGAGATTCCCGACCTTTGCACCCGTTTAATTATATGCAGCATTTGATCGAGTATCATGATTTATCTTATGTTTTACTCTTCAATATATTTGTTATCTTTTCATCCACCTGCCAGACCGTCGTGTCTGACCCACTACTTTTGGTACTCAGGTTCAGATTTCTTCGTCCCGAGTTGAGTACTTGAGTTGGCTGTGGAGCCATGTTTTGCAGGTTGTTCTATCGGCTATGTCATGTAGACATTGAGCTTGACATCGGAGCTACGTCACATTTGGGTAGTAGTTTATAGCTTATTGTTGTATGGCTTTTATTAGCCTTTTTCTTGGGGTTCTTAATTAATGTACATTGATAATTGTAACTTGAACATATTTGGGAATGTAATATCCTGTTACTGTCAGCTCTGTAATTTATTGTGATGGTTACTCCAGTCTGATATGATTCTTGATATAATAGCTATGTGCTAAAGGTTGAGTGCAACGCGGAATCCGATGGCCACGGACTTCGGGTCGCTACGCCACAAATGCTTCCGCAAAATATTCAGAATGTGTTGTCTTCACACACGCGGATCCTGGGAGAAGTAAAATACATTTATGCTTAATCCCATTCCCGCCCCCGAGGTTTCGGTTCGGGGGCGTGACATGTATAAAACCAGATTTCAAGATTTTCTAAAACAATGCATATGTGAAAATTCAAAGGATGCTAAAGTGAAAATGCATCCATGAAATTGCAAATACAAAATTCCTAACAATCTCCCCCTTTGCAATTTGATGGAAACTTACTCATCATTGAAATTACACACTAAGTCTTCAGCTCCCCCTAAGCTGGACAAGTCTTGAAATCTTCTTGGATGCTCCTCCTCTTAGCTTGGGTTCTTGGGCTCTCTTCTTCAATCTTCTTGATGCTTGGAGCTTGATCATTCTGTTAGGGATTTTGTAATTTGCAATTTGGTGGATGCATTTGCACTTTAGCATCATTTGAATTCACACACTAGCATTGTTTTAGAAAACCTTGAAATTTAGTTTCATACATGCATAGCTTTTAAGATTTGGAAAAGTTCTTGTTTTATGCATGTTTTGGTTTTATACTTGGATGCATTAGTTTTGAAACCCAAACTCTTTTGAAAACCTATTTCCTTGTGCATTATATTTGGAAAATCTTCTTGACAATTTAGGTTTGAACTTTGCATACATTCATCCCTTCATAATCATATATGTATGCATTGTTTTTGAAAAAGGAGTTTTTAGAAATCAAGCTAGCCTATGGTTTAAAGTTTTGAATCATTTTAGGCTTTGTGTGTTTCATGTTTTTATACATCTTTGAATGTTTTAAAACATGTGACAAAGCTTGATTTTAATGGCCCAAAAGATCCCCAAAGAAAATCTTCAAGAAACCCAAAATATGGGAAATTCTGGGCAGGCCCGGTCAACCGGCCATGTGTGGCCGGTCAAGCGGCCAAGAGGCCCGGTCAACCGGCCACACACTGGCCGGTCAACCGGGCTCCTGAAGCCAAACGGCTCTTTTTATGACCGTTGTGTTTGGCCGGTCAACCTGCCTGTCATGGCCGGTCAACCGGGGATATAGCCGTTGGGCTGTTTTTGGGATATAAATGAGTTCTTTCCTTTGTCTTTGGTTGGTGATTTTGAAACCTTCTTTGAGGAGCTTTGAGAGAAGACAAAGGGGATGATCTAAGAGACATCAAAGGGTCATTAAGTAAAGCTTAAGCTTGGATCAACTAAGTTAAATCTCCAAGTAAGTTTTACTTTTAATTAATCATTTGTTATGTGCTTTATTTGAAACTTTGGAAAATGATTTCAAGCATGATAACAATGATGTGTTGAATCCTTTCTTCCCTCCTTCTTTGATATTCAAGATTGGATTCATCACTTTGATTTCAACCCAAGTTTTGTTTTAAACTTTCTTAATCATGCTTAGCCATAAATCTTTGATTTCCTTTATTGCATGATTACTTCACTTGGTTGAAACTTCCCTTGTTGTTTTCATTCATTTAATCTTTAGTCAAATCAGTTTTTGAAAACAACATTGCACATGCATCACTTGATTAGGCTTAAACACTTTCATACAACTTGTGATCTTTAGATTTTCATATCATTCACAAGTGTGTAATTGTTCAAGTGATTTGCATAGAACTTCAATCATATCTTTTTGTGCCTTAAACTTTCAAAGTGCATTAAGCACAAATTGATTGAGCTTACTTTTAAACTTGATTGAAGTTTTCACACACACACTTCATAAGCATACATCTTTGCATTTCTTTGAGTGTTTGTGTGAGTTAGTTTTAATTTTCATATCCGCCTATTTAGAGGCAAATTAAATTGAGCTTAAATTGTATCTCTTGGAGTGTTCTTTTGTGAAGACACTTTCTTTGAGAAATCTTGATTTGTAAAGGTTATTGCTTAGCCTTGAAAAGCACATTGTAAGGTTGTTGTTTAGCCTTTGAAAAGCAACATTGTAAAGGTTATTGCTTAGCCTCTAAAAGCACATTCAGGGGTTGTTGTTTAGCCTAGAAAAACAACTTTGTAAAGGTTATTGCTTAGCCTAGTAAAAAGCATAAATAGTGGAATCCGGTGGGGTGTTGGATACACAAGCCGGTAGTGGATGTAGGCACGTTGGCCGTGAAAGTCCACGAGGATCCTAACCCTAGAGGGGGGGTGAATAGGGTGAGCTACAATTGTGACCAATTTAAACCAATTTTAATTTCTTAACACAAACTAGTCACATGTGATGATTAACCATACAATATGCGGAAGCTAAACAAAACAATCACCACATAGCAATCACCACAACACAATATTTATAGTGGTTCGGCCAACGTGCCTACATCCACTACCGGCTTGTGCATCCAACACCCCACCGGATTTCCACTATGTATGCTTTTTCAAAGGCTAAGCAATAACCTATACAATGTTGTTTTTCTAGGCTCAACAACAACCTTACAATGTGCTTTTCTAGGCTAAGCAATAACCTTTACAAAATGCTTTTCTTAGGCTAAGCAATAACCTTTACAAAATGCTTTTCTTAGGCTAAGCAATAACCTTACAAGATGCTTTTCAAAGGCTAAGCAATAACCTTACACAATGTAGATTTCTCTAAGAAGGTGTCTTTCCAAAAGATCACTCTAAGAGATACAAATTAAAGCTCAAAAGTTGTTGCCTCTTAAATAGGCTAATATGAAAGTTTAAAACAACTCACACAAACACTCTATGAATGCAAAAGTGTATGCTCATGATGTGTGTGTGTGATGACTTCAATCAAGTTTAAAAAGAAAGCTTAATCAAATATATGCTTAAAGCATTTGAAAGTTTAAGACACACAAAAGTTTTGATTGAAGTTTGATGCAAATCACATGAATAATAAACAACTTGTTAATGACATGAAATTCAAAGAATCACAAGTTGTATGAAAAATAAAGTTTAAGACAGCATGTGATTTGATAAGAGTGATTGCAAACTAATCTAATTTACCAAGAAAGATATTGAGCTTGCAAATCAACTCTTTAAGGACTTGAAATCATGCATAAATGAAAATACAAAGGATTTGAACATGCATGAATTTCATTTGTATGGAAATCAAAATAACTTAGAAGATGTACCTTTTAAAAACTCATGAGTTTGATTTCCAAATTGCCCTCTAGCCTTTCCAACTTCTTCCCCTTTCTTTGGCTCCAAAATGCTCTCAAAGGTTCATGGTTCAAGCCTTGAAAAAGGTTGGAAATGAATGGACTTTATAGCCAAAAAGTTGCCAACGGCTAGTTCTCGGTCGACCGGCAAAGGGGTCTCGGTCGACCGAGAAAGCACAACGGATATAAATCTGACCGTTGGAGCTTCAGTTCAAAATTCTGCAGAAATGACCTGCAGTTGTCTCGGTCGACCGAGACACGACCGGCGACACTGCCGGGAAACCCCCAAAATTTCCAACTTTTGCATTTTGAAGATTTTCTTTGTGGAATTTTGTGGGTCACTAAACCAAGCTAGAAAACATGTTTTAAGACATTCTAAGATGATTAAAAACATGAAACACCCAAAGCCTAAAAAGATTCAAAAGATTAAAACCAAAGGCTAGCTTGATTTGATACAACTCTTTTCAAATGAGAATGCATACAAAAATGATTCTTTTTGAGATGAATGTATGCAAAGCTTAAACCTAAATTCACAAGATGATTTTCCAAATATAATGCACAAGGAATTAGGTTTTCAAAAGAGTTTGGGTTTCAAAACTAATGCATCCAAGTTTAGAACCAAAACATGCATAAAACAAAAACTTTTCCAAATCTAAAAAGCTATGCATGTATAAAACCAGATTTCAAGGTTTTCTAAAACAATGCAAGTGTGAGAATTCAAATGATGCTAAAGTGCAAATGCATCCATCAAATTGCAAATACAAAATCTCTAACAATCTCCCCCTTTGCAATTTGATGGCAACTTACTCATCATTGATATTTCACACCAAGTCTTCAGCTCCCCCTAAGCTGGACAAGTCTTGAAATCTTCTTGGAAGCTCTTCCTCTTAGCTTGGGCTCTTGGGCTCTTTCCTTCAATCTTCTTGATGCTTGGAGCTTGATCATTCTTCAAGCTTTCTTTTCATCTTCCTCTCTTTGGCCAAGCATCTTCTTTAGCTCCAAGCTTTCTTTCTTCTATTAGCTCTCCCCCTTTGACCATGCCTCTCTCTCCCTTTGGCAAGGTATGCATTCTCTCCCTTTGTAGAAGATCATACACAACTCTCCTTAGGAAGCTTGGACATTCTCTTCACCCTTTGAGAACTTGAGTTCTTTCTCCCCCTTAGATGGATAGGAGATCTTCGAGTACTTGAACTCTCGAACTCTTTCCCCCTTTGAAGAGTAGGAGATCTTTGAGTCACACTTGAACTCTCTCTCCCCCTTTGACATTAAATTGCAAAGGTACCTACACACATGAGACAAGAAGAATACCTTTAGTAGCACCTGTTAACAAATGAAATCGAAAATGAAATTCATAACAGGCTATCATGTATGTAAGTTATCTCTAAGGGCTCAAAGGCAATCCAAGGGTGAATTTGATCAAAACTAATACTTCCTATGAAGGTTTACACTCCCCCTCAATCCATTCTCTTCTTTTGTCAAACTTTGACAAGATATAACTATTAAATGCAAGAAGTAGATGGTTTAACCAAGTGAGGGTCAACTTCAAGGAAAGGATTAGATTCATTTAACTATAAAGCACAATATGATCAAATTACCAAAAGAGAGCTAGGTCTAATGGGAAAAGCAATCTCTGATACCAATTGAAAGTCCACGAGGATCCTAACCCTAGAGGGGGGGTGAATAGGGTGAGCTACAATTGTGACCAATTTAAACCAATTTTAATTTCTTAACACAAACTAGTCACATGTGATGATTAACCATACAATATGCGGAAGCTAAACAAAACAATCACCACATAGCAATCACCACAACACAATATTTATAGTGGTTCGGCCAACGTGCCTACATCCACTACCGGCTTGTGCATCCAACACCCCACCGGATTTCCACTATGTATGCTTTTTCAAAGGCTAAGCAATAACCTATACAATGTTGTTTTTCTAGGCTCAACAACAACCTTACAATGTGCTTTTCTAGGCTAAGCAATAACCTTTACAAAATGCTTTTCTTAGGCTAAGCAATAACCTTTACAAAATGCTTTTCTTAGGCTAAGCAATAACCTTACAAGATGCTTTTCAAAGGCTAAGCAATAACCTTACACAATGTAGATTTCTCTAAGAAGGTGTCTTTCCAAAAGATCACTCTAAGAGATACAAATTAAAGCTCAAAAGTTGTTGCCTCTTAAATAGGCTAATATGAAAGTTTAAAACAACTCACACAAACACTCTATGAATGCAAAAGTGTATGCTCATGATGTGTGTGTGTGATGACTTCAATCAAGTTTAAAAAGAAAGCTTAATCAAATATATGCTTAAAGCATTTGAAAGTTTAAGACACACAAAAGTTTTGATTGAAGTTTGATGCAAATCACATGAATAATAAACAACTTGTTAATGACATGAAATTCAAAGAATCACAAGTTGTATGAAAAATAAAGTTTAAGAAAGCATGTGATTTGATAAGAGTGATTGCAAACTAATCTAATTTACCAAGAAAGATATTGAGCTTGCAAATCAACTCTTTAAGGACTTGAAATCATGCATAAATGAAAATACAAAGGATTTGAACATGCATGAATTTCATTTGTATGGAAATCAAAATAACTTAGAAGATGTACCTTTTAAAAACTCATGAGTTTGATTTCCAAATTGCCCTCTAGCCTTTCCAACAACGGCTAGTTCTCGGTCGACCGGCAAAGGGGTCTCGGTCGACCGAGAAAGCACAACGGATATAAATCTGACCGTTGGAGCTTCAGTTCAAAATTCTGCAGAAATGACCTGCAGTTGTCTCGGTCGACCGAGACCTGTGTCTCGGTTGACCGGCGACACTGCCGGGAAACCCCCAAAATTTCCAACTTTTGCATTTTGAAGATTTTCTTTGTGGAATTTTGTGGGTCACTAAACCAAGCTAGAAAACATGTTTTAAGACATTCTAAGATGATTAAAAACATGAAACACCCAAAGCCTAAAAAGATTCAAAAGATTAAAACCAAAGGCTAGCTTGATTTGATACAACTCTTTTCAAATGAGAATGCATACAAAAATGATTCTTTTTGAGATGAATGTATGCAAAGCTTAAACCTAAATTCACAAGATGATTTTCCAAATATAATGCACAAGGAATTAGGTTTTCAAAAGAGTTTGGGTTTCAAAACTAATGCATCCAAGTTTAGAACCAAAACATGCATAAAACAAAAACTTTTCCAAATCTAAAAAGCTATGCATGTAGAAAACCAGATTTCAAGGTTTTCTAAAACAATGCAAGTGTGAGAATTCAAATGATGCTAAAGTGCAAATGCATCCATCAAATTGCAAATACAAAATCTCTAACAGGCCGAACCACTATAAATATTGTGTTGTGGTGATTGCAATGTGGTGTTTGTTTTTGTATTAGCTTCCGCATATTGTATGACAATTCATCACTTGTGACTAGTTTAGTTTGAGAAACTAAAATTGGTCTAAATTGGTCATAGTTGTAGCTCACCCTATTCACCCCCCCTCTAGGGTTAGGATCCTCGTGGACTTTCAATTGGTATCAGAGACAAGTGCTCTATCCCTTAGGATCAAGTGTTTGGAACTCTTGATTAGGTGTAAAAACCTAGAGTTAAAACCCTAGAGTTGTGCTTATTTGAAAATCATTAGAATGGACTCCACTAGGCTAGACTTTGTAGATTCTTCTAGACCTCTCACTCTTCCTTCTATTAGAGATTCAAACCATCAATTAAATGAATATCAATTTGACTCAAAAGAGGAAGAAAATGAGTATGATGAAGATGATCTTCAACAAGCCTACAATGAATTATATACATTATCTACAAAGCTTGATAAAAGAAACAAAAGCTTAAGAGAAGAATCTATGAATCTAACCAAAGATCTAGCCTCTTCAAAAAATGAACTTAGAGAGAAAGAAGAAGTAATAAAATGTGTAGAGTCTAAGTTCATGATCTCTTTGAATAATCTATCTAACACTCAAGATGAACTAAAAGAATTAAAGATGGATTATGACAATCTTAAAAAGGAAAATTTAAATCTAAGAGATCAATTACAAAGGCAAGATAAAGACTTTAACAATCTTGAATCTAAATTGACTATCTCTAAGGAAAATTTATCTAATGCTCAAGATGAATTAAATGAGATTAAGATAAATTGTGATGAGCTTAAAAATGAAAATTGTAACCTAAGAGATACAATTAAAAGACAAGATGAAAACATTAACTATTTAAAATCCAAGTTGACAATTTCAAATGAAAATTTGTCTAATGCACAAAGTAATTCAAAAACTTTAGAACTTGGATCTAATGTTGTTAATGAGCTTAATTCTAAGTTAAAACTTGCCTATGAAGAGCTAAACAATTATAAGGAAATTGAAAATGAACTTTCAAAAGTCAAACATGAAAATTCAATCCTTATAACCAAAGTCACTCAACTTGAAAACTATAAACAAAAGTATGAGTGCAAGGTTACCCAAAGTGAAGATAGACTTGAAAAATTATTTAAATTGGGTAAACCTCATGGAGATAGGACGGGTATTGGATTCAATAGGAATATGTCTTATGACCCTAAATTCACCAACACTTTTGTGAAAGGTGAGTCCTCTTTCTCTAGCACTCTTCCTCCCTTGCCCAAATCAAAATGTAATTATTGTGGCATTGAAGGGCATTTTACATTTGAGTGCAAACTAAGGAAAAGAAGCTATGTGTCTAAACCCATCTTTGAACTCAAGAAAGTAAAATCAAACTTGAAGGGTAAGACACTAAAAATCAAGGAAGACTCCAAAAAGGCTAAAAAAGTTAAATCATTTAAAATGGAGTCTCCTAAGATAGATTCTAAAAAGCTTAAACAAGTTAAACCAAGCTTGAAAGAATCTAAGAACAAAAAACTTCTCAACTTATCTCCCTTATATGAACCCATGAAAGAACTTTTGAAGAAAGTTGCTAAGTTAAATCTAAAATTCAAAAGTCAAGTAAAGGGAGAAAGTAAGAAGAAAAGAAAAGTGAAACAATCCCCAAAGAAACAAACTCACCAACATCAAAAGACTAATCACCATTCTAAGCCAAATTTAGTAAAATCTAAATATCATGGTGATAAGTTCAAATTGAAAATTTATCAAGTTAAATCTCCTTTAGTTGGTGAGAATTCCAAGATAGATCTCAAAGTTCAACCCTCCCAAGACCTTAGGTGGATTCCTAAAGTTATTTACCTAGACAAACCTTAGGGTCTTGAACCTCATTGACCAACCTACTCTTTATTAGTTAAATCACTTTGTTGGTCATGATTGCATTTGCATTTTGTTTCTTTTAGTTAGATTTCTTAAAATGCATTGCTTCTTTATGATCATTTGATTTTGGTTTCATGCACCATTCTAAGTTACATGTCATGGTTTTCAAAATCATTTGATTATAATTTCATCATGTTTGATTTGTCTTTTGCACACATATGTCTTGCATTGCATTTCTTTACATGATCAATTGATTGTGATTTCAAAAGCTTTCATAGCTAGACTCTTCATGATCAATTGTTGAATCATTTGATGTATGTCTTAGTTAGATCCTTTTTGTAAATCAAATGATTTGATTCAATTCAAGTTTCTCCATGGATTTATAAGTTATACCCTTATATGGAAATTCATTGTTTTGAATTATCAACTTGTATGTGTCTCATCTAAGTTATATCTTTTCAAATACAAAGTTGAAAATTGATCTTCAAAATCATTCCTTTTATGCTCATTGTTGGATTTTGTTTATCAAAATGATTTGAAGATTGATTGAATGGAAATGCTCCATAACTTCATTAGTTATAATCTTTTGAGCATGTTCCATGTTTTCATTTCTTTTTCTTTTGGTTTCATTATCTTTAGAAATGGAAATGTTTGTTGTTTGCATCTTTGCTTGTTTGTTTACTTTCCTTGCATATGCAAATGACAATTGGTTCCATGTATGGTTGTGACCTTAGTTACATTTGTAGAAACCATACTAGAACCCAAATCCATCCTTTTTGCCTAATAGTCATTTCTTTATGGATGGTTATGATGTTGATTCATGTAGATTCTCTTGGTGTCATCCTTGTACATGTTTCAACTTCATATGTAGTGTTCTTGATCATATGAATCTCTTTGAAATCCATTCCTTACATTTATGTTGGTTGATGGATATCTTAGTAGTTGAATTCATATGATTTGGACACTTTGAGAATTGCATGCTTTGTCTAGTCATATCTTTTGCATTGCAATTTCTCTTATTCATCACTTTGCTCAATAGTCATATCCTTAAAAGTGATGAATATGCATTTATGATGCTTGATGGAGTTTGTCACATCCTTGCTTTTATTCATGTTATCATATTCAATTGGTCTCATTTGGTATAACTTTCCATTGATTTCATATCCAATTGATATCTTATCTTGTGTATGTGATAGACCATGTGTACATTGGATTGAACTTGATAGTTATATAATTGTTCCATGTCACACACCATTAGCATCACAATGCTCATGATTGCCACCTCATTTGCTCTTATAGGTATATCTCATGACCACCATGTTTATGTGTTCATAATATTGGTTGGTTATTAATAGAGGTTGGCTTCATGTTTGAATTTCATTTCACTCAATTTGCACTTTAATAAGTCATATTTATTGATTGAATGAAATGATTTTCAAAATCTTACATAGCATATGGTTTTCATAAGTAATATTGATTGATGCTATGTTTGTGTAAACCCCATATCATGGATAGCTCTAATTTGGATTTCTCATAATAGTTATTCTTTTAAATCCATTTTAGAGTGATTGAGTTTATAGTCACATCCTTTAATCTCAATTGATATGTTTATTTCAATTGGTATCCATGATAGTTTCTCTCATTAGACCTTGCTCTCTTTTGCTAATTTGATCATATGAGCCTTATAGTTAAATGAATCTAATCCTTTCCGTGAAGTTGACCCTCACTTGGATAAACCATCTACTTCTTGAATCTAATAGTTATATCTTGTCAAAAGCTTGACAAAAGAAGAGAATGGATTGAGGGGGAGTGTAAACCTTCATAGGAAGAATTAGTTTTGATCAAATTCACCCTTGGATTGCTTTTGAGCCCTTAGAGTTAACTTCCATACATGATAGCCTGTTATGTATTTCATTTTCGATTTCATTTGTTAACAGGTGCTACTAAAGGTATTTTCCTTGTTTCATGTGTGTAGGTACCTTTGCAATTTAATGTCAAAGGGGGAGAGAGTTTAAGTACTCAAAGATCTCCTACTCATCAAAGGGGGAGAGAGTTCGAGAGTTCAAGTACTCAAAGATCTCCTACTCATCAAAGGGGGAGAAAGCTTTCAAGTTCTCAAGAGGAGAAAGAAGCATGGTCAAAGGGGGAGAGCAAATAGAAGAAAGAAAGCTTGGAGCTAAAGAAGATGCTTGGCTAAAGAGAGGAAGATGGAAAGAAAGCTTGAAGAATGATCAAGCTCCAAGCATCAAGAAGATTGAAGAAAAGAGCCCAAGAGCCCAAGCTAAGAGAAGAAGCATCCAAGAAGATTTCAAGACTTGTCCAGCTTAGGGGGAGCTGAAGACTAAGTGTGAAATGTCAATGATGAGTAAGTTGCCATCAAATTGCAAAGGGGGAGATTGTTAGGGATTTTGTAATTTGCAATTTGGTGGATGCATTTGCACTTTAGCATCATTTGAATTCACACACTAGCATTGTTTTAGAAAACCTTGAAATTTAGTTTCATACATGCATAGCTTTTAAGATTTGGAAAAGTTCTTGTTTTATGCATGTTTTGGTTTTATACTTGGATGCATTAGTTTTGAAACCCAAACTCTTTTGAAAACCTATTTCCTTGTGCATTATATTTGGAAAATCTTCTTGACAATTTAGGTTTGAACTTTGCATACATTCATCCCTTCATAATCATATATGTATGCATTGTTTTTGAAAAAGGAGTTTTTAGAAATCAAGCTAGCCTATGGTTTAAAGTTTTGAATCATTTTAGGCTTTGTGTGTTTCATGTTTTTATACATCTTTGAATGTTTTAAAACATGTGAAAAAGCTTGATTTTAATGGCCCAAAAGATCCCCAAAGAAAATCTTCAAGAAACCCAAAATATGGGAAATTCTGAGCAGGCCCGGTCAACCGGCCATGTGTGGCCGGTCAAGCGGCCAAGAGGCCCGGTCAACCGGCCACACACTGGCCGGTCAACCGGGCTCCTGAAGCCAAACGGCTCTTTTTATGACCGTTGTGTTTGGCCGGTCAACCTGCCTGTCATGGCCGGTCAACTGGGGATATAGCCGTTGGGCTGTTTTTGGGATATAAATGAGTTCTTTCCTTTGTCTTTGGTTGGTGATTTTGAAACCTTCTTTGAGGAGCTTTGAGAGAAGACAAAGGGGATGATCTAAGAGACATCAAAGGGTCATTAAGTAAAGCTTAAGCTTGGATCAACTAAGTTAAATCTCCAAGTAAGTTTTACTTTTAATTAATCATTTGTTATGTGCTTTATTTGAAACTTTGGAAAATGATTTCAAGCATGATAACAATGATGTGTTGAATCCTTTCTTCCCTCCTTCTTTGATATTCAAGATTGGATTCATCACTTTGATTTCAACCCAAGTTTTGTTTTAAACTTTCTTAATCATGCTTAGCCATAAATCTTTGATTTCCTTTATTGCATGATTACTTCACTTGGTTGAAACTTCCCTTGTTGTTTTCATTCATTTAATCTTTAGTCAAATCAGTTTTTGAAAACAACATTGCACATGCATCACTTGATTAGGCTTAAACACTTTCATACAACTTGTGATCTTTAGATTTTCATATCATTCACAAGTGTGTAATTGTTCAAGTGATTTGCATAGAACTTCAATCATATCTTTTTGTGCCTTAAACTTTCAAAGTGCATTAAGCACAAATTGATTGAGCTTACTTTTAAACTTGATTGAAGTTTTCACACACACACTTCATAAGCATACATCTTTGCATTTCTTTGAGTGTTTGTGTGAGTTAGTTTTAATTTTCATATCCGCCTATTTAGAGGCAAATTAAATTGAGCTTAAATTGTATCTCTTGGAGTGTTCTTTTGTGAAGACACTTTCTTTGAGAAATCTTGATTTGTAAAGGTTATTGCTTAGCCTTGAAAAGCACATTGTAAGGTTGTTGTTTAGCCTTTGAAAAGCAACATTGTAAAGGTTATTGCTTAGCCTCTAAAAGCACATTGAGGGGGTGTTGTTTAGCCTAGAAAAACAACTTTGTAAAGGTTATTGCTTAGCCTAGTAAAAAGCATAAATAGTGGAATCCGGTGGGGTGTTGGATACACAAGCCGGTAGTGGATGTAGGCACGTTGGCCGAACCACTATAAATATTGTGTTGTGGTGATTGCAATGTGGTGTTTGTTTTTGTATTAGCTTCCGCATATTGTATGACAATTCATCACTTGTGACTAGTTAAGTTTGAGAAATTAAAATTGGTCTAAATTGGTCATAGTTGTAGCTCACCCTATTCACCCCCCCTCTAGGGTTAGGATCCTCGTGGACTTTCACATTCTTCAAGCTTTCTTTTCATCTTCCTCTCTATGGCCAAGCATCTTCTTTGGCTCCAAGCTTTCTTTCTTCTATTTACTCTCCCTCTTTGACCATGCCTCTCTCTCCCTTTGGCAAGGTATGCATTCTCTCCCCTTGTAGAAGATCATACACAACTCTCCTTAGGAAGCTTGGACATTCTCTTCACCTTTAGAGAACTTGAAAGCTCTCTCCCCTTTTGAAGAGTAGGAGATCTTTGAGTACTTGAACTCTCTCTCTCCCCCTTTGCCATTAAATTGCAAAGATACCTACACACATGAAATAAGGAAAATACCTTTAGTAGCACCTGTTAACAAATGAAATCGAAAATGAAATACATAACAGGCTATCATGTATGGAAGTTATCTCTAAGGGCTCAAAGGCAATCCAAGGGTCAATTTGATCAAAACTAATACTTCCTATGAAGGTTTACACTCCCCCTCAATCCATTCTCTTCTTTTGTCAAACTTTTGACAAGGTATAACTATTTGGTTCAAGAAGTAGATGGTTTAACCAAATGAGGGTCAACTTCAAGGAAAGGATTAGATTCATTTAACTATAAAGCACAATATGATCAAATTACCAAAAGAAAGCAAGGTTAATGGGAAAAGCAATCATGGATACCAATTGGAAAAATAAAGAATACCAATTGAGATTTAAGGATAAGACTTATTAAAACAATCACTCTAAAATGGATTTGAAAATATGACTATTAGGAAAAATCCAAATTAGAGTTATCCATGATGAAATGGGGTTTACTAAACATAGCATCAATCAATATAACTATGAAAATCATATGCTATGTAAGTTTTGAAATCATTTCATTCAATCAAAAAATATGACTATCATGAGCAAGAAGAGTGAAATGAATTTCAAGCATGAAGCCAACCTCAACTAATAACCAACCAATATTATGAACACATAAACATGGTGATCATGAGATATACCTATAAGAGCAAGAGAGGTGGCAAACATGAACATTATGATGCTAATGGTGTGTGACATGGAACAAATATATAACTATCAAGTTCAAACCAATGCACACATGGTCTATCACATTCACAAGAAATCAAATCAATCTTAAATTATACCAAATGAAACCAATTGAATTTGACAACATGTTAAAGAGAAAGGATGTGACAAACACAAAATTCCATCAAGCATCATAAATGGATATTCATCACTTTTAAAGATATGACTAATGAGCATAGTGATGAACAAGGCAAATTGCAATGCAAAAGGATATGACTTGGTAATGCATGCAATTTCCAAAGTGTCAAAATCATATGAATTCAACATCTAAGATATCCATCAAACATATAGAAATATGAGGAATAGATTTCAAAGAGTTTCATATGATCAAGAACACTACTATGAAGTTGAAACATGTATAAAGATGATATCACTTAGAGAAAATTCATGAATCAACATCATAACCATCCAAAAAGATATGACTAGATTGCATAGAGGATGGATTTGGGTTCTAGTATGGTTTCTACAAATATAACTAAGATCACAACCATACATGGAACCAATAGTCATTTGCATATAAAAAGAATAACTAAATAAGCAAAGATGCAAACAACATAACATCTCCATTTCTAAGATAATGAAACCAAAAGAAAAGGAAATGTGAACATGGAACATGCTTAGATGAATATAACTAATGATGTTATAGAGCATTTCCATTCAAACAATCTTCAAATCATTTTGATAAACAAAATCCAACAATGAGCATAAAAAGAATGATTTTGAAGATCAATTTTCAACATTGTATTTTAAAAGATATAACTTAAATGAAACATATACAACTTGATTTTTCAAAACAATGATTTTCCATATAAAAGTATAACTTAGAAATCTATGGAAAAACTTGAATTGATTCAAATCATTTGTTCAAATAATCTTACTATGACATCTACACAAATGATTCAACAACAATTGATCATGAATAAATTAGCCATGAAAGCTTTTAAAATCACAATCAATTAATCATGTAAAGAAATGCAATGCAAGACATATGTGTGCAAAAAGCAAATCAAACATGATGAAATTATAATCAAAAGATTTTGAAAACCATGACATGTAACTTAGAATGGTGCATGAAAAAAAAATCAATTGATCATAAAGAAACAATGCATTTTAATAAATGTAACTAAGAAAGAACAAAATGCAAAGCAACATGACCAACAAAGTGATTTAACTTAAAAAGAATAGGTTGGTCAAGAAGGGTCAAGGCCTTAAGGTTTGTCTAAGTGAATAACTTTAGGAATCCACCTAAGGTCTTGAGAGGGTTGAACTTTGAGGTCTAGTTTGGACTTCTCACCAACTAAAGGAGATCTGACTTGATAAATTTTCAATTTAAACTTATCACCATGATATTTAGATTTTACTAAATTTAGCTTGGATTGGTGATTAGTCTTTTGATGTTGGTGAGTTTGTTTCTTTGGGGATTGATTCACTTTTCTTTTATTTTCTCCCTTTACTTGACTTTTGAATTTTAAGTTTAACTTTGTTACTTTATTCAAAAGTTCTTTCATGGGTTTATATAAGGGAGATAGGTTGAGAAGCTTTTTGTTTATAGATTCTTTTAAACTTGGTTTGACTTGTTTAACCTTTTTAGAATCTATCTTTGGAGACTCCATTTTAATAGATTTACCTTGTTTAGTCTTTTTGGAGTCTTTCTTGATTTTTAGTGTCTTACCCTTCATAGATTTAGATTCTACCTTTTTGGGTTCAAGGAGGGGTTTAGAGACATGGCTTCTTTTTCTTAGTTTGCACTCAAATTTGAAATGTCCTTCTTTACCACAATAATGACATTTAGTTTTGGACATTTGAGAGAGAGTGCTAGAGAATGAGGACTCACTTTTCACAAAAGTGTTGGTGAATTTAGGGTCATATGACATATTCCTATTAAATCCAAGACCCGTCCTATCTCCATGAGGTTTACCCAATTTAAATAATTTTACAAGTCTTTCTTCACTTTGGGTAAACTTGCACTCATACTTTTGTTTATAAACTTCAAGTTGAGTGACTTTGGTTATAAGGATTGAATTTTCATTTTTGACTTGTGAAAGTTCATTTTCAATTTCCTTATATTTGCTTAGCTCTTCATTGGCAAGTTTTAATTCAAGTTTTAGTTCATTAACAACATTAGATCCAAGTTCTTTGGTTTTTAACTTACTTTTAATCAACTTGGCTTCTAAATTGCTAAAGTCTTTGTCTTGCCTTTTTATTTGATCTCTTAGATTTAAATTTTCCTTATTGACATTATCATAACCCATCTTTAATTCTTTTAGTTCATCTTGAATGTTAGATAGGTTATTTAAAGAGATCATGAACTTAGATTCTACACAATTTATTACTTCTTCTTTCTCTCTAAGTTCATCTTTAGAAGAGACTAGCTCTTTGTTTAGACTATTTAATTCTTCTTTTAAACTTTTATTTCTCTTATCAAGCTTTGAAGATAATGTATATAATTCATTATAGGCTTGTTGAAGATCATCTTCATCATACTCATTTTCTTCCTCTTTTGAATCAAATTGATATTCATTTAATTGAGGGTTTGAATCTCCAATAGAAGGAAGAATGAGGGGTCTAGAAGAATCTACAAAGTCTAGCATAGTGGAGTCCATTCTAATGATTTTCATATAAGGACAACTCTAGGGTTTTTGACTCTAGGTTTTTACACCTAATCAAGAGTTTCAAACACTTGATCCTAAAAGATAGAGCACTTGGCTTTGATACCAATTGAAAGTCCTGGGGATCCGAACCCTAGAGGGGGGGGGGGGGTGAATAGGGTGAGCTACAATTGTGACCAATTTAAATTAATTTTAAATTCTTAACAAAAACTAGTCACATGTGATGATATTAACCAAACAAGATGCGGAAGCTAATAAATGAATCACCACAAGCAAGCACCACAACACCAAGGTTTATAGTGGTTCGGCCTCAATGCCTACGTCCACTACCGGCTTGTGATCCAATCACCCCACCGGATTTCCACTATTTATGCTTTTTACTAGGCTAAGCAATAACCCTTACAATGTTATTTTTCTAGGCTAAACAACAACCTCTCAATGTGCTTTTCTAGGCTAAGCAATAACCTTTACAAGATGCTTTTCTTAGGCTAAGCAATAACCTTTACACAATGCTTTCCTTAGGCTAAGCAATAACCTTTACAAATGAAGATTTCTCTAAGAAAGTGTCTTTACAAAAGATCACTCTAAGAGATACAAATTAAGCACAATGTATTTGCCTCTAAAATAGGCGGATATGAAAGTGAGTAACAAATTACAAACATACACTAAAACAAGCTAAAGTGTGTGCACAAGTGTATGAATGCTTAACTTCAATCAATTTCTACAATGAAGCTCCTAAATGAATGCATGATGCATTTTAAAATCAAAGCTTAGAAAATGATGATTGAAGATAAAACTAATCACATAAAAGATTCAAACAACTTTGAAGAAATGAACTAAACAAGTTGTATGAATATTAAAGTCTAAGAACATGTGAATTAGTCAAGAGAGTTTGCAAACCATTCTTAATATTCCAAAGATGATAATGAGTTTGCTAAACTTCTCTAGAAATCATGCATAAGTGAAAATACAAAGATTTAAGCATGCATGGATTTCATTTTAATGGAAATCAAAATACTAGTAAGATGTACCTTTTGAAAACTCAAGCATTTGATTTCCAAATAGCCCTCTGAAAATCCTTGGGATCCTAACCCTAGAGGGGGGGGGGGGGGGGGGGGGGGTGAATAGGGTGTGCTACAAATATGACCAATTAAGACAAATTTTAATTTCTTAACAAAAACTAGTCACATGTGATGATTAAACATACAATATGCGGAAGCTCAAATAAACAATCACCACAAAAGCATGCACCACAACACCAATGTTTATAGTGGTTCGGCCTCAATGCCTACATCCACTACCGGCTTGTGAATCCAACACCCCACCGGATTTCCACTATTTATGCTTTTTACTAGGCTAAGCAATAACCCTTACAATGTTGTTTTTCTAGGCTAAACAACAACCTCTCAATGTGCTTTTCTAGGCTAAGCAATAACCTTTACAAAATGCTTTTCTTAGGCTAAGCAATAACCTTACAAGATGCTTTTCTTAGGCTAAGCAATAACCTTTACAAATAAAGATTTCTCTAAGAAAGTGTCTTCACAAAAGATCACTCTAAGAGATACAAATTAAGCTCAATGTATTTGCCTCTAAACTAGGCGGATATGAAAGTTAATAACAAATTACAAACATACACAAAAACAAGCTAAAGTGTGTGCACAAGTGTATGAATGTGTTTCTTCAATCAATTTCAACAAAGAAGCTCTTAAATGAATGCATGATGCATTTTAAAATCAAAGCTTATAAAAAGATGATTGAAGAGAAAACTAATCACATAAAAGATTCAAACAACTTTGAAGAAATGAATTAAACAAGTTGTATGAATGTTAAAGTCTAAGAAAGCATGTGATTTAGTTAAGAGAGTTTGCAAACTAATCTAATTTACCAAGGATGATTTAGAGTTTGCAACACAACTCTTTAAAAGCTAGAAATCATGCAAATATGAAAATACAAAGATTTAACCATGCATTGATTCTACTTTTAATGGAAATCAAAATGAAAAGTAAGGTCTACCTTTTTAAATCTCAAGCATTTGATTTCCAAATGGCCCTCTAGCCTTTCCAACTTCTTCCCCTTTCTTTGGCTCCAAAATGCTCTCAAAAGTTCATGTGTCAAGCCTTAAAAAAGGTTGGAAATGAATGGACTTTATAGCCAAAAAGTTGCCAACGGCTAGTCCTCGGTCGACCGGCAAAGAGGTCTCGGTCGACCGAGAAGGCACAACGGTCAGATTTCTGACCGTTGGGGCTTCAGGCAAAATTCTGCCTGCAGTTGTCTCGGTCGACCGAGACCTGTGTCTCGGTCGACCGGCGATACTGCCGGGACACCCCCTTTTTGCAAAAAATGCAACTTTTGCATATTTGAAGGTTTTTCTTTGGGGGACCTTTTGGCCACTAAACCAAGCTTAAATAACATGTTTTAAGACATTCTAAGATGTTTAAAAACATGAACACACAAAGCCTAAGATGATTCAAAAGTTTAAAACCAAAGGCTAGCTTGATTGGATAAAACTCTTTTCAAGTGAAATTTGCATACACAAATGGTTCTTTTTGTGATGAATGTATGCAAAGCTCAAACCTAAATTCACAAGATGATTTTCCAAATATAATGCACAAGGAAATAGGTTTTCAAAAGAGTTTGGATTATAAAACCAATGCATCCAAGTTTTGAACCAAAACATGCATAAAACAAATACTTTTCCAAATCTTAAAAGCTATGCATGTATAAAACTAGATTTCAAGGTTTTCTAAAACAATGCAAGTGTGAGAATACAAATGATGCTAAAGTGCAAATGCATCCTTCAAATTGCAAATACAAAAATCCTAACACCCTCTAGCCTTTCCAACTTCTTCCCCTTTCTTTGGCTCCAATATGGTCTCAAAAGTTCATGTGTCAAGCCTTGAAAAAGGTTGGAAATGAATGGACTTTATAATGAAAAACAGTCCAACGGCTAGTCCTCGGTCGATCTGCAAACAGGTCTCGGTCGACCGGGATCACACAACGGTCAGAAAAATGACCGTTGGGGCTCCAGGGGCTCTTTCTGCCTGCAGTGTTCCTCTGGGCCGGTCGACCGGCCACACTGGCAATAGACCCCCTGGACCAAAAAATCCCAATTTTTGCATATTTGAAGGTTTCTCTTTGTGGGGATTTTTGGGCCACTAAACCAAGTTTGGTAACATGTTTTAAATCAACTTAAGATGTTTAAAAAACATGAAACACACAAAGCCTAAATAAATTCGGAACTTTAAATCCAAAGGCTAGCTTGATTTCTAAAAACTCTTTTCATATGAAAATGCATACAAAGATGATTCTGAAAGTGATGAATGTATGCAAGGCACAAACCTAAATTCTCAATATGATTTCTCAAAAGTAATGCACAAAGAATTAGGTTTTCAAAAGAGTTTGGATTCTAAAACCAATGCATCCAAGTATAAAAACAAAACATGCATAAATCATTAATTCTACAAGTCTAAAAACCAATGCATGTATAAAACCAGATTTCAAGATTTTCTAAAACAATGCATATGTGAAAATTCAAATGATGCTAAAGTGAAAATGCATCCATCAAATTGCAAATACAAAATTCCTAACACTTTTCATTATATATGATAGAGAAAGGATGGGCTCTTTGTGGAATGTAACTATTCATGATATAATAAGTATTAATGCTAGCTTTGATAGTATTTTTGAAGTATGTCTTAGTCATGTAACTGTTTACATTTCAGAAAAATGTCTTTATATGTTTTCTTAAACATTTCTATTTGTATGCTCATGCCTAAATTGATTACCTGCCAAACCGTTGTGTTTGATCCTTGCTTGTTGGTGCCCAGGTGCAGGCGACGTTGCCTTTGAGGAGGAGCATCCGGAGGAGGCTTTTGAGTCAACCCCAGTTAGAGAGTGGCAGCCCGACAATGTCAACTAGACTTCGGGCGGGTTCTTGAGTTCGTCATTTTGTCTTGGGGTTCTTTTATCTTTTGAGAATTGTATTGGCCTGTGTTGGCCTCTTATGGGTTGTAACAAAAACTTAACTTACTTTGTGTAGTCTTGTAACTTGAATTAGGATGAGAATGCCATGTTAACTCCTTTCTTTTGATACTAAGTCTTGTTATTATTTGTTATAGCACTGAAAAAATTTATTGGTGCTCATCATGATGTGATTTGCTACACGCTTCCGCAAACTTGATCGTGTGAGACAGATTCCGCGTGCTTCGAGAATCCTCACCGCGGGAACCTGTGGGAAACAAAACAACGCAATCAACACACGTCGCGGGCCCGGGATCCGTTCCGGGGTAGCGACAGGACTGGTATGAGAGCGAGACATGTTTCAGGCACTTAAAAGAAATTAGAAAGGTCTTAGGAACGTGGCGAGGATTCGTGAGTTCGATAGATTCGTTGGTATAGGTCCTTAGAAACCCTTATACCATGATTCTTGTGTACTAACTCCTTGTTTTACAACACTATGCCTCCAGGAAAAGCTCCAAACCATCATGCTTCAAGCAGTAATCAGAATGAGTCAGACACATCTAATACACCAACATCTACACAGTTTCAAGAACTAATGCAAGCTATGATAGCACAACAAAGGCAGGCTAATGAAAACCAAGCAAGATTTCAAGAACAGTTAGCAAAAAAGGATGATGAAATGGCTCAAGTCCAGAGGCAACTCTTGGAAGTACTTCAGAACAGGAATGTAGCTCCACCACACGTGGGTCCGCAGATTGTTATTCAAAATAGGGATCCCGACCCTAACGCACTATTTGAGAAGTTTAGGAAGAGAGCACCGAAGGAATTTTCGGGCAATGAGGACCCGTTAGTGGCAGATGACTGGTTAGTTAATATCGAGAAAATCTTCGATGTCTTTACGTGCACGGGAGTACAGAAGGTCAACCTCACAGCTTCACTATTCTATGGGCTTGCAGATAGGTGGTGGCAAATAGTTAAGGACCCATATGCGGTAATGGCTGACGAAGAGGCGTGGGCAGCATTCAAGACACGATTTCAGGATAAGTACATTCCCTCTCATGTAAAGAGGCAGAAGGCTATTGAATTTCAGCAGCTCAAGCAAGGCAGCATGACGGTGTTAGACTATGTGACCAAGTTTGAGAGATTGGCTAGATATGCTACCGAGTTGATTGACACGGAACGGAAAAAGATAACGAAGTTTTTGGAAGGGTTGAACCCGATCATCATAAGAAATGTCATAGGAGTAGTTCCACCAGCTACATATGATGAGGCAGTCAAGCGGGCATATACGTTTGAAGATATCAACAACATGATCATTCAGGACAGGAAGCAGCACCATCAACAGCAGAATCAGAGGCAACAACAGAATAAGAAGCCAAGGCAAGAACAAGGTCAAGTGAGGCAGGGTTGTGGACATTGTGGCAAGAATCACGAAACTCATGAATGTCGTAAGGCCATGGGTGCCTGTTTCAAATGTGGGGCTATGAACCATGCAATCAAGGATTGCCCACTACTTCAGAATCAAGGGAACAGAAACCAACAGCAGAGACAAGCAGCTCCTCAGAATCAAGCACCAGTTCAGAATCAGGTTAGACCACCTCAACAGCAGCAGCAGGCTAGGCCACCAGCACAGAATCAGAATGCTCGTCCTCCACAACAGAACAGACATGGCCAAGGAAGGCAGAACCAAGTCCCGAATAGACTACAGATGCATGGATGTTTATACTATCACAACCGTGCAGATGCTGAAGCTGCGGGAGACGTGGTAGAAGGTAAACTTCTTGTTTGTGGGGTAGAAGCCCATATTTTGTTTGACCCTGGATCCACACATTCCTTTTCATCTCCTAGTTTTTCTAAGATGATTGATGCACCATGTAGTGAATTGGATTACATTCTAGTAGTGACCACTCCACTAGGGAAACAAGTTGTGTGTAGAACCCATTACCCTAGCTGTACGGTTTTGTTAGGAGATGCTAATTTACCGGCCAACCTCATTGTTTTAGACATGCATGATTTTGATGTCATATTAGGCATGGATTGGTTAGAAGCATATCATGCCACCATGGATTGTTTTAGTAAAACCATAACATTCAGATTCCAAGGACCACAGGCAGAGTTGATATTTCAGGGGAACAGGAGAAAAACTCAGGCAGGGTTTATTTCAGTTTTGAAGGCAAGCAGATTAGTTCAGAGTGGGTGTCAGGCATTTATTGCGTTTATCACGGAGGATAAACAGTCCCAAGGGGTGGAGGATATCCCCATTGTGTGTGAATTGCCGGATCTTTTTCCAGAAGAAATCCCGGGTTTACCACTAATTAGGGAAGTTGAGTTTACAATTGAGCTCCTTCCAGGGACAGCTCCGATCTCGATTGCACCATACAGGATGGCTCCAGCAGAAATGGGTGAGCTAAAACTTCAGTTGCAGGATTTGTTGAGCAAAGGTTTTATTAGACCAAGTGTTTCACCTTTGGGAGCACCGGTGTTGTTTGTGAAAAAGAAGGATGGAAGTTTGAGAATGTGCATTGACTACAGGAAGTTGAACCATGTGACCGTGAAGAACAAGTATCCATTGCCAAGGATAGACGAATTATTTGATCAATTGCAAGGAGCAACCTATTTTTCCAAGATAGACTTGAGGTCAGGGTACCATCAGTTGAGAGTTAGAGACTCAGATGTTCAGAGAACAGCCTTTAGAACAACATACGGGCACTACGAGTTCTTAGTGATGCCCATTGGTTTGACGAATGCACCCGCAATTTTTATAGCTCTTATGAACAAAGTCTTTGCACCCTATTTGGATCACTCCACAGTAGTATTCATCGATGATGTCCTTGTGTATTCCAAGAGTAAGAAGGAGCATGAGGAACATTTGAGGACAGCGTTGCAGCTTTTGAGGGACAACCAGCTTTATGCAAAACTTAGTAAGTGCGAATTCTGGTTAGAGCAAGTTGCTTTTCTAGGCCACATCATCTCCAGAGAAGGTTTAGCAGTTGACCCAGCCAAGATAGAAGCAGTTGTTAATTGGGTGAGGCCAAGCAGTGTGACAGAAATCAGAAGCTTTTTAGGGTTAGCAGGCTATTACCGAAGATTTGTCCAAGGTTTTTCGTCTATTGCAACACCGTTGACAAAATTGACTAGGAAGAATGTCCCATTTGTTTGGACCGAACAGTGTGAAACGAGTTTTCAAGAGTTAAAAGGAAGGTTAACCACAGCCCCAATCCTTACATTACCCTCGAGCAGCGGCGGATTTATTGTTTATACAGATGCTTCGAATGTGGGACTAGGTTGTGTATTGATGCATGATGGCAAGGTGATTGCTTATGGCTCGAGACAGTTGAAGGACCATGAGAAGAACTATGCAACTCATGACTTGGAGTTGGTAGCAGTTGTTTTTGCTTTGAAGATGTGGAGACATTACCTCTACGGAGAGAAATTTGAGGTTCATTCAGATCACATAAGTTTACAATACTTGTTTTCGCAGAAGGATTTAAACATGAGACAGAGACGGTGGATGGAGTATATCAAAGATTATGACTTTCCAATCAAATATCATCCAGGTAAAGTGAATGTTGTAGCTGATGCATTGAGCAGGAAATCAGTGGTTATGGCCAGTTTGAGAGGAATGGGTGTCTTACAGCAGTTCGAAGAGTTGGGTGTAGAAGTGCAAACCCTGAAATTGGGTGCAATGTTAGCAAATATGACAGTGTCAGAACCTACCTTCATCCAGAAGATCAAGGAAAGTCAGTTGCAAGACCCAGACTTGGCTAAGATAGTAGAGGTTATTACAGAATGTCCAGATTTCAAGATGGTGAATGGGATATTGTATTTCCGTGACCGGTTGTGTGTGCCAAATGTAGATGACTTGAAAAGTGAAATAATGAATGAAGCTGATAGCACGAGATATTCTATGCATCCGGGTAGCACGAAGATGTACCATAATTTGAAGAATAGATTTTGGTGGAACAACATGAAGAGAGAGATAGCAGCTTTTATGTCTCGTTGTCTAACTCGTTAGTTGATTAAGGCAGAGCATCAGAAGCCCCCAGGTTTGTTACAACCGTTGGAGATTCCGGAGTGGAAATGGGAGCACATCACCATGGATTTCGTTTCCGGCTTACCAAATACCAAGAAGGGAAATAATGCAATTTGGATTATTGTAGATCGTCTGACAAAGTCTGCTCATTTCATTCCGATGAAGACAGGGAACATGATGCATATGGCACCACTTGCAAAGTTATTTGTTGATGAAATTGTTAGTAAACATGGTCAACCCGTCTCCATTACTTCAGACAGAGATAGTAGGTTTGTTTCAAAGTTTTGGAAAACTCTTCATGAGTTGATGGGTACCAAACTCCAGTTCAGCACAGCTTATCATCCTCAGACAGATGGTCAGTCAGAAAGGACGATACAGACTCTCGAAGACATGTTGCGTGCTTGTGTATTGGATTTCAAGGTTCAGTGGGACGAGTGCTTACCGCTTTGTGAATTTGCGTATAACAATAGTTACCACTCTAGCATCGATATGACACCTTTCGAGGCACTTTATGGTAGGAGATGTAGAACTCCAGTTTGCTGGGAACAAGTCGGTGAGCGTAGTTTTCATGGCCCGACGATAGTTGGAGAGACTAGTGACAAGGTCAAGCTGATTCAGGAACGTTTGAAGATCGCCCGAAGTAGGCAGAAGAATTATGCCGATACTCGCCGAAGAGAATTGCAGTTTCAAGTGGGTGACAAAGTGTTCTTGAAGATCTCACCAGTTAGAGGGACGTTGAGGTTCGGACAAAAGGGAAAATTGTCTAGAAGGTTTATTGGTCCGTATGAGATTTTGAGCAAGATTGGAGATGTCGCTTATAGACTTGCGTTACCACCGGAACTCTCCGGGGTGCACAATGTATTTCATGTTTCTATGCTCAAGAAATGTGTTTCTAGTCCTTCACATATATTACAGCATGAACCTTTGGAAATTCGGGAAGATGCCTCGTACGTGGAAAGGCCGATCAAGATCGTTGATACCAAAGAGCAAGAATTGAGGAATCGGACTATTCATTGGGTTAAGGTACTTTGGGAAAATCACGAGCCAGAAGAAGCCACATGGGAATTGAAAGAGCAAGTGCAGAGGAAGTATCTACAGCTTTTACCGGAGGTAATTGTTTGATTTATTTGGTGGACCAAATATCCTAAGGGGTGGAGGATGTTAGACCCCGACCCAGACCAATTCGATTATTATACGGTTAGTGTGTGTTTAGTCCTAAGTGGGTTTAGTTGTCGTTGGGTTAGAAATAATTAGTTTTAGTCATGGACATAGCGTCGGGAATTTTGAGAACGTTTAGTATGAGTCAGACACATTCAGGAAGGCCTGAGTGCACGTGTAAGCTTGGGAGGATCGTATCGGTTTCCGTGTATTGTGGTTTTGATTTCATTTGAATGATTTTACTGTGTGTTACGACTTTCATTTTTAGCCCATTCATGTTTGAAGCCCAAAAACTCAAGTTCTGGCCCAAAGAAGATAAAATTGTCTTTTATGCACAAATCTGGACACAAATTTTGAGGTCTCAAAACCATGTCAAAAATATACTTTTTGGAAACTAGATATTTCGAGGATCGTTTTATCCTTCTTCGTCGAAGTCATTCGAGGCCCACAAGATCATGTTTTTGGCAATACAAGGTTCAAGTCATTGGGCCCCATTTGCTAAGGTTTTAAGTCAACCATTCTTCTCCTTTACTCTTTTCATTCTAAAGCCAAACCCTAGAGCAGCCAAAGGAGAGAAAACCCTATTTTCTTCCATCTTCCTCACCTTGCATGCCAAGCTAGAGATCTCCAAATAAAATTCCAAGGCCATCATCTTCTTCCCCTCATCCTAAGCTTTCCATTGATGCAAATTTCTTGAAGTTCCAAGTTGGACAAGGGCTCCATTTTCTTCCTTCTCTCTTGTTTGGCCTTGTGTAGGTAAGAGCTTCAACCCACGTTTCTTCATGGAGTCATTTTAGCTCTTAAAGATCTTGTTTTCCATGTTTACAAACCCTTTTGTGAAAATGGGTTCCTTGTTTTCCTTTTTGTTGGGTTAAGTGGATTTCCCTTGGGTTTCTTGTGGTGTTGGAATAGCTTGAGGAGAATTGTTTAGCATTTGGGCAAGGCAAGTAATCTTTATAGGATCATTGTTGCATGTGTATTTTTGATTACATTGTTGTTCTAGAAATTTTGCATATGACCATGTTTTTAAGCTTCATGATCATGTTTTCTTTGGATTATATGTTGAAATTGTGAAAAATGTGTGTTTTATCCCTTGGAGAGCATGTAGGCTCAGGGTAGTTCAGGTTGAATGAGAAACAAGAAGAAGGGAAGAAGAAAATGTGAAAACCTGAACTGAACTGCACTGCCCATGCTGTTTGGGTCAGCCGTCGGTCGGCTAGCCGAAATCCCCACTTCGGCTAACCGCGAGCTGACCGAGTTCGGCGGTTCCTTTTCCAGTAGCTGACTTTTCCATCAGGGTTCAGCGGTCAGCCCTGCGGTCAGCTTACGGCTAGCCGCCAGTTTCCACTTCGGCTAACCATAAGCCAATCGAAATTATTACGGTTCCTTTTCCATAGAGCTGTATCTGATCTGGGTTTTCAGCGGTCAGCCCTACGGTCAGCTTACGGCTAGCTACCAGGTCCCATCTCGGCTAGCCGCCAGCTGACCGCAAGCTGACCGAAATTGACAATGTGCTTGTTTTGAAGAAGTTTTACAAGAATGAAAACTAGAACATGTTAATTGACCTCTAGCCTGATATTTTGCACTCAAACCCGAGATGTCTCTGAACCTTCCCGGGCACCAATTCTATTTCTAATTCCAACATTTGGGTTCAAGTACACAAAGATCAACCAAAGGTCCTTACCTGTGCTTGTCAGGCTTTGTATTCGTGCTTTGGTTTTGATCCGATGACTATCATCATGTACTCGTCTTGAAAGTTTTAAGTACAAGCTCGTTTTGAAGTTTTGTTTCAAGAAAAAAGGGGATCACTTCTTAAGCGTGTTATGCATATTAATTATGCCTTTTGCTAGTCGTGCTTGTCGTGTTTTGTTAAGTGATTTCCCTCTTTTTATCTCGACATGTTTAGACCGTGTTTCACATGTTTTGTGCATTCATGAATTAAGTGAATACCACTGAGCTTGGACTGCCCTTTCAGTTTGATCCACTGTCTGGGGGTCCTTAAACATGTGGACTGTCTGCAGACTGGTCGTGTATTTTATTACACATCGTGCGTGTCCGGTTCCGCGGCCGGAAACTCCCGTATATGTGGGAATCGTGTCGTGATTATATTATGTATATCGTGCTTGTCGTGCGTGCTTGCTCTTTTCATTATATATGATAGAGAAAGGATGGGCTCTTTGTGGAATGTAACTATTCATGATATAATAAGTATTAATGCTAGCTTTGATAGTATTTTTGAAGTATGTCTTAGTCATGTAACTGTTTACATTTCAGAAAAATGTCTTTATATGTTTTCTTAAACATTTCTATTTGTATGCTCATGCCTAAATTGATTACCTGCCAAACCGTTGTGTTTGATCCTTGCTTGTTGGTGCCCAGGTGCAGGCGACGTTGCCTTTGAGGAGGAGCATCCGGAGGAGGCTTTTGAGCCAACCCCAGTTAGAGAGTGGCAGCCCGACGATGTCAACTAGACTTCGGGCGGGTTCTTGAGTTCGTCATTTTGTCTTGGGGTTCTTTTATCTTTTGAGAATTGTATTGGCCTGTGTTGGCCTCTTATGGGTTGTAACAAAAACTTAACTTACTTTGTGTAGTCTTGTAACTTGAATTAGGATGAGAATGCCATGTTAACTCCTTTCTTTTGATACTAAGTCTTGTTATTATTTGTTATAGCACTTAAATTTTTTATTGGTGCTCATCATGATGTGATTTGCTACACGCTTCCGCAAACTTGATCATGTGAGACAGATTCCGCGTGCTTCGGGAATCCTCACCGCGGGAACCTGTGGGAAACAAAACAACGCAATCAACACACGTCGCGGGCCCGGGATCCGTTCCGGGGTCGCGACACCCAGCCTAGGAATGAGACTATACATGTGAACAGGTTTGTGGGGTCTAACCAGCCATCCAAGAAACAAAGAAAATTCAGATTTCATGGTTATTGTTTCCATTGTAATAAATATGGACATAAAATGGCTGAGTGTAGACTTTATGTTAAAACTAGTATGATTGTAACTAGGAACCCTTTTTCAGTCCTATGTAGCCCCAAAGTTGAGTGCCATAAGTGTTATAATTATGGACACTTGGCTAGGGACTGTAGGTTGTAGATTACGAATCAATTTCAGGTCAAGAAGGAACCCAAACTGGTCAAGGTTTGGAGGGTGAAGAAAAGAGCAGAAAAACCCAAGGAGTCTCTCATTGTGCAAACGACATTCAATGCACAAAAGAAGGCAGCACCATGGGTCCTTGATAGTGGCTATTCCAGCCATATGACTGGTGATAAGGAGAAATTCATCAAGCTACAGCAGTACGAAGGCGGATCTGTAAAGTTTGGCAACAACGATGGCGCCAAAATTTACGGAAAAGGTACTGTTCAGTTAATGGCAAACAAGATCAGATCAGATGATGTGCTGTATGTGTCTGGACTGAGACACAATTTTCTTAGCGTGAGCCAGATCTGTGACAAAGGGCACGAGGTCATCTTCACGAAGAATGGGTTTGCTATTAAGAAGTGCAGCAGCGGCAAAATAGTGGCCACTGGGTCCAAGACTGCTGGAAATCTCTACATATTGTCAGAAGGGTCTGAAAAGACTTGTTTGATGAGTCGGGCAGAGGAAAGCTGGTTGTGGCACAAGTGCCTCGGGAATCTAAGCTTTGATAACATGTCAAAGACTTGCAACGCAAAGGCGGTGAGGGGTATGTCTACGATAGAGAAGCCTTCCAACCCTATTTGCGATTCTTGTCAAAAGGGAAAGCAAACGAGGGTGGTATTCAAGACAAAGGAGCATCACACGAAGAAACCTCTTGAGCTTGTGCACACTAATCTCTGCGGACCAATGCGAACTCAAAGTACCAACGGAGATAAGTATTTCATGCTGTGCATTGATGATTATACTTGCATGACATGGGTATTATTTCTTAAGCATAAGCATCAAGCACTTGATTGTTTTAAAGTGTTTAAAGCACAGGTTGAGAATCTGCTTGGGAAGCGAATCAAGACTTTAAGGTCTGATCGCGGTGGCGAATACACATCTGAAGAGTTCACTAAGTATTGTGAACATCATGGGGTTCAAAGACAATATTTAGCCCCTAGAACTCCACAACAGAATGGAGTTGTAGAACGCAAGAATCGAACTGTGCAAGAGATGGCTCGCACAATGCTAACAGAAAGCAAGTTGGCTGATAAATATTGGAAAGAAGCTGTTCACACGGCGGTTTACATTCAGAACCGTTGTATGCTATGAAGTCATGAGGAGAGGACTCCTTATGAGCTATGGTTTGGGAGAAAAGCTGCAGTCAAGCACTTTAGAGTCTTCGGTAGCAAGTGTTACATTAAGCGGCTTGAACAAAATCTGGGCAAATTTGAAGAGAGAGCTGATGAAGGTATCTTTCTGGGTTACTCCTCCACTAGCAAGGCTTATAGGTGTCTTAACAAAAGGACCAGGAAAATTATAGAAAGTGCCGATGTTAGAATTGACGAACATCATGAACCCATGCAAATAACCAGTGAAGAAAGCCCAGTTTATGAAGACTTCTCTGAGTCGGATGATGAAAGGACTGAACCTAGTGATTCTAGGGAATCAAAGGACGGTTCAAAAGTTGCTACTCCTATGAAGCATAGAACTTGGGTAGAACAACACCCTAAGGATCAAATAATTGAAAATCTTAAGGCTGGCGTTCAAACTAGACAAAGTGTAGTCAATAATTACTCACTTGTGTCAACAATTGAACCCAAGACCGTGGCTGAAGCTAGTCTCGATGAGAGCTGGTTAAAAGCTATGCATGAGGAGTTAGAGCAAATTGAGAAGAACTCCACATGGGATCTAGTTCCTAGACCCACTAATAAAAATGTTATTGGTACTAAATGGGTCTTTAGGAGTAAGCTGAATGAAGATGGTCAAGTTATAAGAAATAAAGCAAGGTTGGTTTGTAAAGGCTACGCTCAAGTTGAAGGCATAGATTTTGAAGAGACCGTTGAACCAGTGGCTCGTCTGGAAGCCATACGAATGTTCCTTGCATTGGCTGCATACAAGACCTTCAAGGTGTTTCAGATGGATGTGAAGTCAGCCTTCTTGAATGGGCTACTTGAGGAAGAGGTTTGCATTGAGCAACCAGATGGTTTTCTTATTGGCAACAGTTCAGACCTGGTGTGCAAGTTGAAAAAGGCTCTTTATGGCCTTAAACAAGCACCGAGGGCCTGGTATGCACGGCTGGACAACTATCTTCGCAAGATCGGTTTTGGCAAAGGACTAGTTGATAGCAATCTCTATGTCAAAACATAGCTAAGCAAACAGCTGGTTGTCATAGTTTATGTCGATGACATAATCTTTGGCGGCAATGACGAGGAGTTGTGCAGGAATTTTGCTGAAGAAATAAAGAATGAATTTGAGATGTCAATGCTTGGAGAGCTAAGGTTCTTTCTTTGTCTGCAAGTACAACAGCTGAAACATGGCATCTTCATATCACAGTTGAAGTACATCAAGGAGATGCTAAAACGGTTTAACATGGAAGACAACAAGCCAGTAAGCACGCCTATGTCCACGAACACAAAGCTAAGTAAAGATGACAAGGCTCCATCAGTTGATAACACCACTTATCGCTCAATGATAGGGAGCTTACTCTATTTGATAGCTACAAGACCGGACATTCTACAAGCAGTATGTATGGTGGCACGATCTCAGGCATCACCAATAGAGGCGCACCTTACAGCAGTAAAGAGGATTTTTCGGTATCTAAAGGGTACTATGGAGCTTGGTATCTGGTATCCCAAAGGTAAATCCTTCACTCTCGTTGCATACTCTGACACCGATTGGGCTGGATGTGTAGGTGATTGCAAGAGTACAAGCGGAGGTGCATTCTATCTAGGTGAAAGATTGGTGGCTTGGCATAGTAAGAAGCAAGATTCGGTATCCCTTTCGACAGCGGAAGCATAGTACATCGCAGCGGCAACTTGCTGCACGCAAGTACTATGGATGTGACAAATGCTCTCAGATCTAGGAGTTCAAACAATAGCTCCAACGCCAATCTTATGTGACAACACCAGTGCTATCCACATATCCAAGAATCCTGTACAACACTCACGGACAAAGCATGTTGCAATTCGCTATCACTTTTTGAAAGAAAAAGTTGCTGATGGTACAGTCAAGCTTGAGTACGTTCCAACGACGGAACAAGTTGCAGACATCTTCACCAAACCTCTCCCGAAGGAAGTCTTCGAGTATCTCCGCAAGAAACTGGGAGTTACTCACTCTCCCAAGAATTAGTAGACCTTCTTGTAAGGGGGAGCAAGCATTCTTGTTCTTTTTGCTCCTCCGTTACACCCTTTGGATTTGTTGTCAAAGGGGGAGAGTTCAGTATCCAGATGTTGCCTACTTCAGAACTTAGAAGATTATCTGCAAGTGCTATCCATAATCACTATGTTCCAAGTGTTGCCAACAATTCCAAAGAGGGAGATTGTTAGAATTTGAGATGCATTGAAGAAGGTTGTTGAAGTCTCAAACTGTTTCGGTGTTGTAATTGTTGTCAACACGTTGTCACAAAAGTTGCACAAGTATGGTGAAGAACAGCTAAGGAAAAGAAGGAGAAAAGCAGCAAGCTGGTGACTTACAGCAATCTGCAAAATGCAGGTCGGTCGACCGAGGCACTCAGTCGGTCGACCGAGCAGTCGAAAGTAGCAAACTAATGACTTACAGTTAACCTGCAGACTTACAGTAACCTGCAGGTTGGTCGACCGAATCTCTACAGCCGGTCGACCGAGAAGTCGACCGAGACACTCAGTCGGTCGACCGAGCTGTGTACAGGTTCAAAACAGAAACTGCACGAAAAAATAGGGGAACCATTATAATCCTTGTGGGAGTTTCCAAACCTTTTCTAGCCTTTTGTAAACACGAGTTAGGGTTGCCAAAACCTATTTATAGGCTTGCTAGGGTAGGGTACATTGAGAGAACAACACACATATTATTCAAGAGAGATCGTGAGGAGTGTGGTGGTGTGCAAGAAGGTGCTGTAGTGATCTCGTTTCTACTGCAAGTCTGGAAGAGTATCTGCATCAAGAAGATGGTTCTTCATCAGTATTTCTACTTAGATAAGTGTCTCTCAATTTATGCTTATTAAGATTCTAATTGTATGGGATTGAGAGTGAGAGACTGTAGAAAGGAATCTCTGTAAAGAATTTCTTCATAAAAATTGTAAAACATCAAGTGGGTGCTTGGTGTTTGGGATTTGGTGATCTTGTCTGTTGGTGCAGACATATTGTAAAGGGAGTTGCTGCTTCCTAGATAGTGGGTGCTATCTGAAACTTCAGGGGTTGGTGCTCTCTGTCGTTGGTGCGACTAAATCTCTTGTGCAATAATATACAGACCTGTCTCGGATTGGTGTTCGGACAGCCTTTGGCCTGTGGACGTAGCCTTTGGGCGAACCACGTTAAATTCTGTGTTCCTGTGTGTGGTTTGATTTATTTCTTTTACCGTGCAATTGGACCTAGTTTTAGAGATCACTGATTCAAACCCCCCCCCCTTCTCAGTGATCACGTGATTCAACACGACTAATACACCAACAGCTACACAGTTCCAAGAACTTATGCAAGCTATGTTGGAACAACAAAGGCAGGGAAATGAGACTCAAGCAAGATTTCAAGAACAAAGGGCAAAGAAACATGAGGAAATGACTTAAGTCCAAAGGCAACTCTTGGATGTTTTGCAGAACATGCCTCAAGCTCCACAAGCTCAACCTTTGGGTCCACAGATTGTTATCCACAATAGGGATCATGACCCTAATATGCTATTTGAGAGGTTCAGGAAGAGAGCACCGAAGGAATTCTTGGGTCACGAGGACTCATTAGTTGCAGATGACTGGTTAGCAAACACTGAGAAGATCTTTGATGTCTTCACATGTATAGGGAGATAGAAGGTCAACCTCATAGCTTCATTATTCTATGAACTTGCAGATCAGTGGTGGCAAACAGTCAAGGACCCGTATATGACTATGGCTAACGAAGGCGCGTGGGCAGCATTCAAAACACAGTTTCAAGATAAGTACATTCCCTCCCACGTAAAGAGACAGAAAGCTATCGAGTTCCAGCAACTCAAGCAAGGCAGCATGACCATTCTAGACTATGTCACCAAGTTTGAGAGATTAACTAGATATGCTACCGAGTTGATTGACACTGAGCAGAAGAAGATGACCAAGTTCTTGGAAGGATTGAACCCGATTATCATGAGAGATGTCATAGGAGTAGTTCCACCAGCTACCTATGATGAGGCTGTCAAACAGGCATATAAATTTGAAGACATTAACAACCTGATCATTCAAGACAAGAAACAACACTACCGGCAACATAACCAGAAGCAACACCAAGAAACCAAAGCAGGAACGGAGTCAAGTGAAGCAAGGTTGTGACCATGGTGGTAAGAACCACGAAACTCATGAATGTCGTGTTAGATTATATGGACTCAATCCATCAGTTGATGTAATAAACTGATTAATTTCTTTATTTATCAATAAAATCATGCTTTCTTTTCATGAGATGAATGGTGTTTATTACTTAATGCACATGGCCAATACATATGACATAATGGTTCATGAGCCGAACCGGGTCCCATTAGTATATTAGATGTGATATATGTATATGGATGAGATCTACATACGGGAGACATGTGTCACAAATCTTATACTTAAAATATCTTCACAACCAGTGATGAGACTGAGCATCTCATCTGATAAGGTTGCAGCACTTTGATCACTATGAGATAGTGTGATTTGTCTCGATCATCAGAATGTAAGATTCTGGATCATAGTGCTGGTACATTGGATGTCTTGAAGGACCATGAGAAGCACCTTATGAAATACTGTCTCGATTTAAGGATTGCTCTCATAATTCCCTAGCAATAGGCTCTTAATCCTGAGACATTGATGAACTCAAGTTTCTATCTATTCATTTGCTTTGAGTCACCAATGAGTGAGGCCAACTGTCGGTCAACACCTCAGTGTCTTGGGTACGTGGTAGTAGGACGGTGGGAACATCCAATGGTTAATATGGAATCTATCTACATTATCCCCTTGTGCCAATTAATGAATTTATCATTAGTAAGTGCGCACCCATCTCGATTCAGAGTTAATTGGATGGTACTGATGATCACTGTAATTAATTGGGGCTTAAGGATAATAAGATGTGGATCTAAGATTGGATGGGACAGATTTATTTCAATTGATCCATGGATATCGATAGAGGGGCCTACTTGTGGTAATTAGGAAGTTTAGGATCTTCATTGTAATTTATTCCTAAGACTGGAGTGCAATTGCATTTATATAGTGATGTTATTTGCAATTAACTGTGGGCCCGGATTACACATGAGATGTGGGGTCGCGTGTCCCAGTTGGAGCCAGCTTTCTAAGGAATTCCTAGTGGTCCCCACGCTAGCCCAAGTATTAGAAAGATTCTATTCTTACTTAAACTCTAAAAGGAAGGAATTAAAAAGTTACTATTTCTATTTGAAGTGAGACTTCTAATAGTGGTAATAGTAAGCTACTAATTTGTGTGGGAGTGTGACTTCTAATACAAATTAGTAAGAGAGATAAGAGATGAGACTCGAGGGCTATTTAAAGGGGAATACACCCCTTGGACGTCCATGACATAATACCCACGCCCAAGAGCCTCTAGTGCAAGTGTTGAACAACTCTTTTTCTCCTCTTCTCTCTTCTAGTTGCCTTCTAGTTCCTTAGAGTTTCTAGTACGGTTTTCTCTTGAAGATCCCACACATCTTCTTGAGAAAAGAGATCTGATAGAGGGTCATAGCATGGAAGACAACAAGGTCTTGGAGATCTCTAATTGCTTCAAGAAGAGTTCTTGTTCTAGTTGGTTGTCTTCTCCTCGATTAGAGCACTACCGGGTTCCAAAGGTATAATCTACTTCTTTACTTGTTATAGATTATTTTGTTACATGTAATTGCTGATTTCTATCTTCTAGATAGGTTATATTGCTGTACATGATTGATGAGAAAGAGGGATTGCATCCTGGATGTGGTTTATGGTCTTCTGGATACTTGTTCCCTGAGTCAAGTGGGTCAAAAGTTTTGAAAATCTATCCACGAGGCCCACCTACTTCCAACAATTGGTATCGGAGCCATACCTCATCTCTAATCATGTTAGATCAGCGATCTAGATCTAATCTTTACATGAGATGCGAAGAGGATAGACCTAGGGCTATGTAAGGATCAGTTATGATTGAGTTTGTTTACTTTATGTAGTAAATCTATGTTTGGATAGTCACAAAAGGGTTTAATTATGATGGAAGGATGGTAGGATGCCATTGAGAGCCTTTAAAAGTGTTTTGGAGGTGTTTGGACTCGAATTGAAAAAACCCAATTTTTTGCCTTTGTCAGGCGGGTTGACCGGGTGCCTGTAGGGTCGGTCAACCGGGAACACAGGATCACTTTATTCTTTGATCCGAATTCACCGGGGGACACCCCCGGACCCCCTCTGCGAAGTGCATGTATTAAAAGGGTGGCTACCTTTAGCATCTTGTTTTTCCATTGTGGTTTGGTAACTTGGTTTTGTGAGATGCTTTGTTGTATGAGATACTAACTTGCAGGTGATAATGTCCTCTCCATATAGCCCACAAGTCTTTTACTTTCTTTTTATGGTTATTGGTTTATTTGAGGCTAAGTGTAAAGGGCATCATGGTTTCCTTGGTTTCCAGTGAAAGGGCAAGGCATGGTGAATTTCCCTATAGCCCTTTTATTTCTACGTTTAGATTACCATGTAAGTCTCATAATTGAGGCATAGGAATTTTTGTAATTTTTCTAAATTTGAAAATTCTGGCGATGTCCGAGACGAAGAAGGAAATAAAGTTGGACTCCTAATCAAAGAGTTTGAAGATTACCGAAAGCCTTTTGGAGATGCCCAAAGAGTTTGAGGAATCCCAAAGTTTTGGAAAGTCTAGAAGTCCAAGAAGTCTATTATGCTTGGGCCATGTGGAGGAGAGGACTAGTTTCTAATTTTAGCGTTTTCTATTTATGGATGAATGCTTAATTTAGAATATTTCCAAATCTGATCCAAACATAGCAAGTTACTAAAATTGGTCAAATCAAATTAATTTTTGGAAAGAGTTCTAATTAGTGTTGATGACCCAATGTCACGCCCCCGAACCGAAACTTCGGGGGCGGGAATGGGATTAAAGCATAAATGTATTTTACTTCTCCCAAGATCCGCGTGTGTGAAGACAACACATTCCAACACGTTCTGAATATTTTGCGGAAGCTTTTGTGGCGTTGCGACCCGAAGTCCGTGGCCATCGGATTCCGCATCGCACTCAACCTTTAGCATATAGCTATTATATCAAGAATCATATCAGACTGGAGTAACCATCACAATAAATTACAGAGCTGACAGTAACAGGATATTACATTCCCAAATATATTCAAGTTATAATTATTAATGTACATTAATTAAGAATCCCAAGAAAAAGGCTAATAAAAGCCATACAACAATAAGCTATAAACTACTACCCAAATGTGACGTAGCTCCGATGTCAAGCTCAATGTCTACATGACATAGCCGACAGAATAACCTGCAAAACATGGCTCCACAGCCAACTCAAGCACTCAACTCGGGACGAAGAAATCTGAACCTGAGTACCAAAAGTAGTGGGTCAGACACGATGGTCTGGCAGGTGGATGAAAAGATAACAAATATACTGAAGAATAAAACATAAGATAAATCATGATACTCGAACAAATGCTGCATATAATTAAACGGGTGCAAAAGTCGGGAATCTCGGGGAAAACCTGTATTCATTTCAAGCATGGGTAAAACATGAATATCTAATAAAACATGTGTTCGTTTACATCATCTATAATCATAGATATTTGACAATCGGGTGTTCGTCTAAAACATGTATAAATATAGCGGTATGGCAAAACAACGTTCATTTGAAACTTAAGTAAAAACATAAGTATACAACAAACCAGGTATTCATAGCAGTCTAGCAAAACCAATGTCCATTTGAAACCTGTGTAGAAATACGGATATTTAACAAATCGGGTGTTCATTTAAACAGGTGTAACCAAAGAAATCTGACAAAACTAGTGTTCATTTTGTAAGTCCATGGGGATCCGAACCCTAGAGGGGGGGTGAATAGGGTGAGCTTCTTTTATGACCAATTTTAATAATTTTAACTTCTTTAAAACAAACTAGTCACAAGTGATGATTATCAAACAAAATGCGGAAGCTTAAAGAAAACAATCACCACAAAGCAATCACCATCATACAAGTATTTATAGTGGTTCGGCCTCAATGCCTACATCCACTACCGGCTTGTGATCCAACACCCCACCGGATTTCCACTATTTATGCTTTTCAATAGGCTAAGCAATAACCTTTACAATATGCTTTTCAAGGCTTAGCAATAACCTTTACATTGATGTTTTTCAAGGCTTAACATCAACCTATACAATATGCTTTTATAGGCTAAGCAATAACCTCTTCAACCACAAGGTTGGTTATCTCTCTAAATTAGTGTCTATCATACACTTGATGGAGATTCTATTAAGCTCATTACAATGCCTCTTAAATAGGCGGATATGGAAGTGAAAAACTAATACACACTCACACTATGAATGCAAAGATGAAAGTACATGAAGTGTGTGTGTGTGATCCTCAATCATTTTGAAAATGAAAGCTCATAAATGTATGCCTAATGCTTTTGAAAGTTTTAGCTCATAAAAACATTTATGATTGAGGATAGGATGCAATCACATGTTAAAAGTAACAACTTGTTAATGATATCAAAGTTACACAAGTTGTATGAAATGGATTAGCTCTAAACATGTGATGCATAGGGATGTCAATCAAATCATCAATGTAGCTCATAAAACATAAAAATAGATTTGATTGAAAAGAGGGGACAAATCATATGTAATTATAAATACAACTTGAAAATGATATACCTATCAAAGTAAGGCAAGTTGTGAAACATTAAAACAATAATACACATATGATTTGCAAAGATGTTGAATCCAAAACATAAGATATATTTGAAAGAGATTTTCTTATGATGGAAAACAACAACCAAAGATTCAACCAAGTATATGAATCATGTTACATATTTCATTAACATGATCTACTTAGATTTACCAAAGATTAAGTACTACTTGTATTGAATCAAATGGTGATGCATCCAAAACAATAGATCTATTCAAAGTATAAAACATGCTAAGGATGCAACACATCATACGTTATCATGTAACTAAAGATTTACCAATGATAAAACAAAACATGAAAACATATGATTTGTAAAGAAGTTGAATCCAAAACATAAGTTAGTTTTGAAAGAGATGTTCTTATGATGGAAAACAACAACCAAAGATTCAACCAAGTATATGGATCATGTTACATATGATTTCAAAGATTTTTCCATTAACATGATCTACTTAGATTTACCAAAGTTAAGTACTACTTGGATTGAATCATATGATGTTGTATCCAAAACAATATATCAATTCAAAACATAAAACATGTTAAGGACACAACACAAACATAGTTTAACATGCTAGAAATGATTTACCAAAAAATAAAACAAAGCATGAAAACATATGATTAAGGAAAGTAAAGCCTACTTGGTGATTTAACTTCATTAATCCAAGCTTTAGCTTTCCTAATCATCCCCTTCATCCCTTGGTTCTTTTCCCTTTTGATATGCCTCAATACCTCTCAAGGAGGGGCTTAAAATTCCCAACTTTTGGCAAGGGAAAGAACTCATATTTATAGCAAAAAGTTGCCAACGGCTAGTCCTCGGTCGACCAGGAAACAGGCCTCGGTCGACCGGGAACACACAACGGTCAGATTTCTGACCGTTGGGGCGCCAGGCAAATTTCTGCTGCAGTGTTCCCGGTCGACCGGGACCTCTGCGCCGGTCGACCGGCGACACTGCCGAGCCACCCCCCTTTTTGCAAAAAACCAACTTTTCACAATTTAAAGGTATTTCTTTGGGGGACCTTTTGGCCACTAAATCAAGCTTGGAAAACATGTTTTAAAGATTCTAATGGTTTTTAAAACATGACATAAAAATCCTAAAAAGATTCAAAACTTTTAAAACAAAGGCTTGCTTGATTTCTTGAAAACTCTTTTCTAAAACAAATGCATCCAAGATAAAAAGACAAATCATGCATAAATCAATACTTTTACAAATCTTAAAAGCAATGCATGAATAAAACAAGATTTCAAGTTTATTTAAAACCAATGCAAGTGTGTAAATCAAATGATGCTTGAATGATAATGCATCCATCAAATTGCAATCTATAAAAACCCTAACACATTTAAACATATTTCAACGCATGGATATTGAACAAACCGGATCTCGTTTAAAACAGGTATAAACATAGGGATCTGGCAAACAAGTGTCATTTGAAACATATTTCAAAGCATGGATATTTAACAATCGGGTAATCATTTAAAACAGGTATAAACATAGGAATCTCACAAGCCAAATGTCATTTAAAACAAAGCACGGATATTTAACAATTCGGGTAATCATTTAAAACATGTGTAATCACATAAATCTAGTAAAACCATCGATCGTGTGAAACATATGTAAAAGCATGGGTATTCGCCCAACCGGCATTCATTTAAAACATGTGCGGGTACAAAGAACAGAAGGCAATATAATAATAACTGAATTTACATTGGAGAATATTAACACTTGTTTAAATAACAACTTTCATAAAGGAAACGAATCATTTATCGGAAAGCAAGTAAGCAATATAAAACATGTTGGGTATCCAAGGAATCGGGAACTGGCAAGATGGCAATCACAAGAAGCTAAGTCCTCTATCACCGAAGTGACAAGAGTATAACGGGACGTTGGTCTCAGTCACACAAGGTGAGGAGACTCAACGCAAATCATATATACAATATAAATATACGGGAATGGGACCACGGTAGCGAACCGGATATCGGGACGGGACCACGGTAATAACCGGGTATCGGGATCCAAACTGCAGCTGGCGGGACGGGAGAGGGATTTCCAAGTCGGTGGATCAAACCGACAAGGTATCCAAGCTTAGTGATGCCGACTCATAGGTCAAATAACAAATCGGGACATATGCAAGTAAATCAAGTACAATAAATAAACTGGTAAGACGGGGGTGCTCAAGGGCACACTGTCACTTCATATCGGGCAATACATTTCGGGACAAATAACTGTTACTAGTGTAACTTCAATGCTTTCGGGAAACAAGTCATGTGATGCAAATCTCGGGAAAAGAGGTGAAACAATGAACTATAACAATTTCGGGTAAAAATATCGGTTTCAAGATCTATTTAAGTGAATAGGGGTCCCGTATGTCGATTATAAAAATTACTTGGTACTCCTTGAGTTTGAAGACATTCCGGGCTCCTTATGCACTTTTCGATTTTCAAAACTTAAAATGAGCTTATGGGTAGTACTAGAGGTTACAATAGCAAAATCAAGATTATAAACGGTCCATCCTAGGCATGACATTAATCCGGAAACATCGAGCCATCTATTCAGTCACCGAAAGGAATAGAATTCGCGATAACCAAGGGGAAGACTTGTGTTTAGATATAAAGGAGATATCGCGTCGTTCCATCCCGTTCAAGATTGAAATGGATTGAACTTCGATGCCACCGAACCAACCGTGAGGCGTGTCGGCTCAAGACATTCTCACACATGGTCCAAACAGTCCAAAAAGGGTAGCCAGGGTCCCACCTAAAACCCAGAATTAGTGCCTAGATCATCACCATTCTTTTCTTTTTAGTTCCCTAGTCTTAGAGACCTTAGATTAGGGTATAATTGGTCTTACCACTAAGGTATATACCCCTAGGACTCATAGAAAGCCCAAAGGTTTCAAAAAAAAAAAAAACAATATCAAATTTCACTGGACTCAAACTGAGTTATACACAGAGTCCGATCGATCGGCCGATCGATCGGCTCAAAAAGCCTTACAGTTAAAGACAGACCGATCGATCGGCCTGTAGGTCCAATCGATCGGACTTGGGCGTGCAGCAGGTCCGGGACACTGATTTTTCTTCCCTTTTTCCCTTCCTTTTTCCTTTCCTTTCCAACACTTAAATAATCACATAGAACTATAAACAAGAAGACTAAAATACATGTTTCCAAGACAATAATATGAGCTAAAGAGCTCCTCATTTCAAGTTTCTCCATTTCCATTCTTTCCATTCACAACAAATCTCAAGGTGGAGAAAACTCAATCATGTGAAACCATTTGAAACCTTGCCAATATGATGCATACATTTTCCAAGCATGAACAAGAGGGAATAAACTCATCAATAAGCACATTTCGAAATCAATATTAATCATAGTAAAGACAACTACCAAAATCACCAAAACCCTTAATGAAACAAGATTTTTCTCACAAAACATGTTAATAATCAAAACGATCCAATCATCCACTTGCCTTTGACTCTAATCAAGCAAACCAAGCTCCTAATCACCTCTCAAGCTCAAGATCCACAATCTCTACAAAAACCCCCAAAACAAACCCTAAAATGGGTTAAACAAGGAAATGACAAGGAAACCTTTCAATAATCAAGGTGGAGCTTCTCTAAGGCTAGAAGATTACAAATCTAGAAGATGAAGAAGAACACTTACTTGCAAGGTCCTCTAATGGACACGGTAAGCTCAAAGGAAGTCTTGTGATGGAGGGTTCTCTTCACAAATGGTATCAATGGAAAGCTTGCAAGATGAGGAAGAGGTTGGTGATCTCCATTTCTTGATTGATGAACTCTTGGTGTGGCTTGGAGATGAAGAAGCAAGAAGAAGAAGAGAAACACAAGAGAAACCCTAGGTTGCTGGTTTGTGCTGGAAAAGGAAGGGTGAAATGAATGAAGGAGATGGGTTCCTCTTATAAGCAAGTGAGGTTTGGGTCCCACAACTTAAAGAACTTGGGTGGCTGAAATCATCTCTTTCGGGACCTCGGATGAATTCGACGAAGAAGGAAGAAATGATCGTCGAAATTTCTAGTTTCCAAAAAGTATATGTTTCACGGATTTCAAGAATATCGAGATTTGGGTACAGATTTGGTGTGCAATGACTGTTTTGCCCTCAAGGCCAAGAAATCGGGTTTCGGGTTCTCAAATGGATACGGGATGAACATGAAAGTTGTAGGATTCCTCAAGATGAATGCAATGGGCCAAAAACACAATACGAAACAAATCGGGAAAATCTCACAAGTAAATGCAAAGCCGAAAAGGGAACCCCCAAAGGGCCCCACAAGCTACCAAAGCACTCAAAAGCCCAAAACTAGAAGAAAACCCATTCCAGCTCACAAACTCAACCCAACAAATACTAATCCCACCAAAAGAAACTAATCCACAAATAAAACAACACTAATCCAAGAGATTAGGGGTCGGGTTCTCACACTGAACTTTCCTTAAAATAACTTGACTTGGAACCAATCTTTGATCATATCATGAGTTGATTTGATGTTCATAAATATACATGTGGGCCCTAATACCTTACAAGGAAATCCTCAATTATAAAATATTAAGTGGGAGCAGGGCATTTAAATTGTGAAATCCCCATAGTTTTCCACCATAGGTCTATTGTAAAGAAAGTATTAGCCTCGCGCCATCTTGAGAATGGCCGTTCTCCACGGAGGGCTTTTATTTCTCCGGTTACTAGATATGGATCTCCTATGGATAGTGTTGGTGAGACGGGGCGGGGGCCCACTCCCCAAGGAGGAGCTGCTCGCAACGGTTGTCATACAATGCTAGTTGGTGGGTCACACTTAACTAAACTAATGATGTAGTATCCCTAAGGATTTGCCTCATATATTTTAGAAACCAAAGCTAATCGGGAGTCATTCATTATTTGGTATGAGATACCTAGATAATAATGAATGAAGGGGATCATGGATAGTTAGTCTTAATCCTAATTTTGACCAGCTTTGATCCGCACCAATCTAGGTGGTATTCGCACTCCCCAAGGAGGCATACCTCGGGGATTGGGATTCCGATGTATTCTAAATTTAGTAGTTATGAAGATTCCCACATAAATTTGGTAGAATACTAAACCCTAATGTCATTTAAATTCATTAATTGAATGTATGATTATGTGCTACAGTTTTTCAAGCATGAATTCAAATACTTTCAATCCACTTGGGACCATCCTCAACCAGAATAAGTTGGTGGGATCCAACTATGTAGACTGGAAACGGAACCTGGATATTGTCTTGACTGCCTCAGGTTATAAATATGTCCTTACCAAAACCCCCCTTGATGAGCCTGGCCCGGATGCACCAGAAGAAGAAAAGGAACTTTACACTAAATGGGCCAAAGACGATCAGATGGCCAGATGCTACATTCTGACATCCATGTCTAGTGTTTTGCAACACCAACATCAATCCTATAAGACTGCATACGATATTATATCGAACTTAAAGGAGATGTTTGCGGAACAGGGCAGGCCTGCTAGGCATGCAACTATGAGGGTGCTCATTAGCACCAAGATGGCTGAAGGTACATCAGTATAAGAACACATGTTGAAAATGATGGACTCATTAAATGAGTTAGATGTACTAGGAGCTGCGATTGATGCAGAATCGCAGATCGACATAATCCTTGAGTCACTACCAGAGTCATTCAACAATTTCAAGGTTAATTACAATATGAATAAGATGAATCTGACTCTGGCTGAGCTGTCTAGCCAGCTGGTGGTGACTGAAGGGATTATGAAGAAGAAGCCAACTGCCCTAGTGACAGAAAAGTCAGATGCCAAGTTCGAGCTGAAAGGCAAAGGACAGAAAGGCAAAAAGAAATCAGTTCCAAAAGGTCCTAAGGTGGAGAATGGTCCTAATGGTGGCGTGGCCAAGGCTAAGGGTTCAGGGTCAAAAGGAAAGTGTTTCCATTGTGGTAAGACATGACATTGGAAAAGGAATTGTCCAGAGTATTTGTCTAAGAAGTAGACCTTAGGTATGATTGAGTCACTTATTTCTGAAGTTAGTTTTGCAACTGGTACTTCAGAATCTTGGTGTGTGGACTCTGGGGCAACTAATCACATATGTAATTCGTTGTAGGGGTTCAGGGAAACCAGGAGGCTTAGTGACAGAGAAATCATTGTTAACCTAGGATCTGATACTCAAGCAGTGGCAGTTTTAGTGGGAGTTATTACTTTATGTTTTTCAAATAATAAGTTGGTTTTGTCAGACACGTTATATGTACCGTCTTTACGGCGGAATTTAATTTCAGTTTCTAGGTTAGTCAATAAAAGTTATTCCATTACTTTTGGTACTGAAGTTGTCATAAAGAGGAATGGTACTTTTATATGCTCTGGCAAGGTAACCAATGGGCTTTATTTGTTGACTCCTACAATGTATGAGATACATGATACTGAAACAATTAATAGACCATCATTAAAGAGGAAGTCACCTTCATCTAATCCAACAAAACTTTGGCACTTGAGGCTAGGTCATATAAACCTAAACAGGATTGACAGGCTAGTGAAAGATGGTATCTTGCTTTCATTGGTTGTAGAACCAATGCCTGTCTGTGAGTCCTGTCTGGAAGGCAAAATGACTAAAAGACCCTTTTCATCTAAGGGCAATAGGGCCAAAGGTTTATTGGAATTAGTGCATACTAATGTGTGTGGACCCATTAATGTCAGGGCCAGAGGAGGATATGAGTATTTCATCACTTTCACAGATGATTACTCAAGATATGGATACATATACCTTATGGACCGCAAGTCCGAGGCTTTTGAAAAGTTCAAAGAGTTTCGAGCGGAAGCGGAAAAGCAATTAGGTAAGAGTATCAAGACTCTTCGATCAGATCGAGGAGGAGAATATCTCTCTGCTGATTTTATGGGATACTTATCAGAAAATGGGATTCTATCCCAGTTGTCTACTCCTGGTATGCCTCAACAGAATGGAGTAGCGGAAAGAAGGAACCAAACTCTTTTAGATATGATTAGGTCTATGCTGAGTTTCTCAGGACTACCTATATCCTTTTAGGGATACGCCTTGGATACTGCAATGTACATACTAAACCTCGTACTATCTAAGTCTGCACCTAAAACTCCCCGGGAGTTGTGGTCCGGGCGAAAGCCCAGTCTATAACATTTACACATTTGGGGTTGTCCGGCACATGTGCTAAAGGTTAAGACGGATAAGTTGGAAGCAAAGTCGGAAGTATGTGAAAGTTCATGCATTACAGATCTGAACTTGGACTTCCATGGCTGATTCGGTTTTTCAAGTTTTTAAAATAAGAACACAGATCTGATTTCCAGCCATGAAACATGCATAAAAACTCCATGAAATCATGATCAACATGTGTAGAATGAAAGGAGATGATAGATGACTAATACCTTGCTGATATGAAGTCTTCAAATCTCTGAAACTGAACTTGCAAACTGCTGATCACAAGCCTGCAATCAGCTATACAGGTTGCAGGAATTTACTGCAGCAACTTTCCTTTTGATCTTCTCTTCTATTATACAACCCAATCTGATTGGTGTTGATTGTGGGATCAAAATATGGCTTCCTTGATGGGTTTTCTGAACTACTCTTTGTGGAAAAGAATCCAGGACCTGATCTCCTCTCAATGAAGAAGAAGAAGGCAGCAAGGGCTGAGCAAGGGCTGGGCGTGAGTGTGCTTTCTAGTTGTCTTGAGCGGCCAATGGAATTCCCATGTGTTTCATGCCCTAGGGTAGAATTCTCTCCTTACTTTCTATGTTGCACGCCCAAGGGTAGTTCCTCTCTATTTATAAAGATCACATTCCTTTTTAAGAGTTCTCTTTCTAATAGGAATGACAATCCCATAAAATAAGCAACCAACCCCTTTAGTTGTGCAACACTTTCTAATTAAAGATACTAAAAATTAGTAAACTTTAATTATAGGAATTCTTACCCAAAGAGGAGTTCTTCCTTCCAAGTAAAGATACCTAGTCAAACTTGGAAACCTCACACAAGTGGCTCCCATTATGGCTGGCCCACAAGATAGATAAACACACCATGGCCCATGTGAGAACCCGACCCCTAATCTCTTGGATTAGTGTTGTTTTATTTGTGGATTAGTTCTTTTAGTGGGATTAGTATTTGTTGGGTTGAGTTTGTGAGCTAGAATGGTCTTTCTTCTAGTTTTGGGCTTTTGAGTGCTTTGGTAGCTTGTGGGGGGCCCTTTGGGGGTTCCCTTTACGGCTTTGCTTCTCTTGTGAGATTTTCCCGATTTGTTTCGTATTGTGTTTTTGGCCCGTTGCATTCATCTTGAGGAATCCTACAACTTTCATGTTGATCCCATATCCATTTGAGAACCCAAAAACCGATTTCTTGGCCTTGAGGGCAAAACAGTCTTTTCACACCAAATCTGTACCCAAAACTCGATATTCCCAAAACCCGCGAAACATATACTTTTTGGAAACTAGATATTTCGACGATCATTTCTTCCTTCTTCGTCGAATCCATCCGAGGTCCCGAATTAGATGATTGCAGCCACCCAAGTCCCTTAAGTTGTGGGACCCCTTCTCACTTGCTATAAGAGAACCCACCTCTCTTCTTCCCCATCTTCATTTCCAGCACAAATCAGCAACTATTGAGCCTAGGGTTCCTTGTGCTCTCTTCTTCTTCTTGCTTCTTCATCTCCAAGCCACACCAATAGTTCACCAAACTCGAAATGGAGACCGTCTTCTTCTTCCTCATCTTACAAGCTTTCCATTGGTACCATTTGTGAAGAGAACCCTCCATCACAAGACTTCCCTTGAGCTTGTTCTTCTCATTTGAAGGTCATCCAAGTAAGTGATTCTTCCCATCTTCTAGAATTGTAATCTACTAGCCTTAGAGAAGCTCCACCTTGATTATTGAAAGGTTTCATTGTCATTTCATTGTTTAACCCATTTTAGGGTTGTTTTGGGGGTTTTTGTAGAGATTGTGGATCTTGAGCTTGAGAGGTGATTAGGAGCTTGATTTGCTTGATTAGAGTCAAAGGCAAGTGGTTGATTGGATCGTTTTGATTATTAACATGTTTTGGTGAAAATCTTGATTTCATTGATGGTTTTGGTAATTTTAATAGTTGTTTTTGATATGATAAATATTGATTATGAGATGTGCTTATTGATGAGTTATTCTTTCTTGTTAAGCTCTTGAAAGTGCATGCATCCTATTGTCAAGAATTTCAAATGGTTTCACATGAATGAGTTTTCTCCACTTTGAGTTTTATTGTGGATGGAATAGATGGAAAGGATGAAAATGGAGGAACTTGAAATGAGGAGCTCTTTAGCTCATTTTAATGTCTTGGAAACATGTGATTAAGTCCCCTTGTTTATAGTTTTATGTGATTGATTATATGTTGGAAGGAAAGGAAAGAAAAATGAAGAAAATCCAAGTCCCGGACCTGCACTGCGCCCAGGACCGATCGATCGGACGTGCATACCGATCGATCGGTCTGTCAGTAACGGTAAGGGTTTTTGGATCGATCGATCGGGCCCTGTGTAGAAATTTTGACCGATCGATCGGTCCCTGTTCAGAAAATTTTGGCAGATCGATCGGACCTTCGGTCCGATCGATCGGTGGATTTTGAGAATTTTATTTTTTTCTTAGTGCTAGGTGGGACCTTGGCTACCCTTTTTGGACTAATTGGACTATGGGTGAGATGTCTTGTGCCGACGCTTCTCACGGTTAGTTTAGTGGCATCGAAGTTCAATCCGTTTCAATCTTGAACGGGATGGAATGACGCGATAACTCCTTTATATCCAAATATAAGTCTTTTGCCTTGGTTATCGCGAATTCCATTCCTTTCGATGACTGAATAGGTTGGTCGATGTTTCCGAATTAACGTCATGCCTAGGATGGACCGTCTATAACCTTGATTTTTCCTAGTATGGAATCTAGTACTACCCGTAAGCTCATTTTAAGTTGTGAAAATAGTAAAAGTGCATAAGGAGCCCGGAATGTCTTCAAACTCAAGGAGTACCAAGTAATTATCATAATCGACATACGGGACCCCTATTCACTTAAGTAGATCTTGCAATCAATATTCTTCCCGAAATGGTATAGTGCATTATATTTCCTCATTTCCCGAGATTTGCATCACATGATATGAAATGAAAGTGTGCCCTTGAGCACCCCGTTTTACCCGTTTATTTATTGTACTTGATTTACTTGTTTCCCCGAAAGCATTGGAGTTACTTTAGTAACAGTTATTGTCCCGAAATGCATTGCCCGAGATGAAATGACAGTGTGCCCTTGAGCACCCCGTTTACCCGTTTATTTACGTGCCCTTGAGCACCCCCGTTACCCGTTTATTTACTGTACTTGATTACTTGATATGTCTCGATTGGTTTTATCCTATGAGTCGGCATCACTAAGCTTGGATACCTTGCCAGTCTGATCCACTGACTTGGAAATCCCTCTCCCGTCCCGCCAGCTGCAGTTTGGATCCCGATACCCGGTTATTGCCGTGGTCCCGTCCCGATACCCGGTTCGCTACCGTGGTCCCGTTCCCGTATATTTATTATTGTATATGATTTACGTTGAGTCTCCTCACCTTGTGTGACTGAGACCAACGTCCCGCTCTTGTCACTTCGGTGATAGAGGACTTAGCTTCTTGTGATTGCCATCTTGCCAGTTCCCGATTCCTTGGACACCCGACATGGTTTATATTGCTTACTTGTTTGCAGTTAAATGATTCATTGCTTTTATGAAAGTTGTTATTTAGATAAGTGTTAATGCTCTCTATTGTAAATTCAGTCACTATTATATTGTTTTATGTCCTTTGCACACGTACATGTTTTACAGGAATGCCGGTTGGGTAAATACCCGTGCTTTTACATATGTTTCAAACGATAAATGATTTTGCTAGATTTATATGATTACACGTGTTTTAAGGGAATACCCGAATTGTTAAATACCCGTGCCTTGTTTTAAAGGACATTTGGTTTGTCAGATATCTATATTTATACCTGTTTTTAAATGAATACCCGAATTGTTAAATACCCATGCTTTGAAATATGTTTGAAATGACACTTGTTTTGCCAGATCACTATGTTTATACCGGTTTCAAATGAATATCCGATTTGTTAAATATCCCTGCTTTGAGATATGTTTTAAATGAACACTAGTTTTGACAGATTGCTTTGGTTACACCGGTTTTAAATGAACACCCGGTTTGTTAAATATCCGTCCTTTCACATATGTTTCAAATGGACATTGGTTTTGCTAGACTGTTATGGATACCTGATTTGTTGTATACTTGTGTTTTACTTGAGTTTCAAATGAACGTTTGTTTTGTCAAACCACTATATTTATACATGTTTTAGACGAATACCCGATTGTCAAATATCTATGATTACAGATGATATAAATGAATACATGTTTTATTAGATGTTCATGTTTTACCCGTGCTTGAAATGAATACAAGTTTTCCCCGAGATTCCCGACTTTGCACCCGTATAATTATATGCAGCATTTTGAGCAAATAGCATGATTTATCATTTGTATTATTATTCGCTATACTGTAATCTTTTCATCCACCTGCCAGACCGTCGTGTCTGACCCACTACTTTTGGTACTCAGGTTCAGATTTCTTCGTCCCGAGTTGAGTGTTTTGTTGGCTTTGGAGCCATGCCTTGCAGGTTGTTTTGTCGGCTATGTCATGTAGACATTGAGTTTGACATCGGAGCTACGTCACATTTGGGTAGTAGTTTATAGCTTCTTGTTGTATGGCTTTTGTTAGCCTTTTTCTTGGGATTCTTAATTAATGTACATTGATAATTGTAACTTGAACATATTTGGGAATGTAATATCCTGTTACTGTCAGCTCTGTAAATTATTGTGATGGTTACTCCAGTCTGGTATGATTCTTGATATAATAGCTATGGGCTAAAGGTTAAGTGCGACGCGGAATCCGATGGCCACGGACTTCGGGTCGCAACGCCACAAATGCTTCCGCAAAATATTCAGAATGTGTTGTCTTCACACACGCGGATCTTGGGAGAAGTAAAATATATTTATGCTTAATCCCATCTCCCGCCCCCGAGGTTTCGGTTCGGGGGCGTGACAGCCCACTAGTTAATAATTTAGCTAGAGTTAAATTCATGTATGCCATCAAAAGCCTATTTGAATTTAAACTCAAAATTATTCTTCCACAAAATTAATTCAACCACATATCATCTAATTAAATTAGGAAACCATGCCAATATAGGAAAGTGGCTAGAAGAGGGACCAAAAGACATATTTGCCCTTGGCTCCCAAAATGACCAAAATGTCCATGCTAACCCCATAGCAACATTAAGATCATTTTAACCCTAACTCATTCCACTAGAGAGTTATGGTTGCACTCCAGGGACAAATATTAAATTGCAAATTAAGCTCATCATAAATAGACGATTGTCTTTGACCTACCAAGTACAATGACCACAATGCCCCTCTATGTAACATCCATAATCAAGTAGGTTAACCGATGTACTATCTACCTTCTTGATTACATCTCATCCTTAGAACTTCATACCCTTGACTTAATCATCATCCGGATATCATTCTCTTGATCCAGGGAGCGACCCACAAGTTCAATATCCATATGGAATATCCATATACTAAGATCTTAGATTCTGATGATTAATCGGATAATTCTAAGGGGACGATCATTCCATCACACAATGGCATAGATTCATATTGCATTTGCACGTCCCAACTAATCAAGCTCGAGCACCCAAAACACAGAGCTGTTGACCCATGAACAGGATCTCACCCATAGTGAATTAAAGCACAAGAACTTGACTTCGTCAGTTCATCCACAAATGCTCAAGATTAAGAGCACTGGTAACTCAGTAGCAAGAGGTGAATTGATCTCTCTCTGTGATAGTACTATTTTAGAGATCACACCTACAAGTGGTCCTGTTCAATGCATGACACATGCACTAATGAGATAAATCCGGAAAAGCCTCCCGTGACTTAGGTAAGTCACCCTGAATACAGGAGAGTATCTCATTATAACTTATACCAAGATGAAGTGCCCAACTCCATCTCTCAGTTATGAACAAGTTTATTGTTTCAAGTGTCCATGACTCAGACCTTACTGTGTGTAGCCACTACACACCCAAGTCATTACTAGAAAACAATGGGCCTTACACAACCATACATATACACAAGTAATAAGAGAAAGATGTCATTCTATTAAATAACCAATAAATATCCAGTAACAGAGATGTAAGTGCAGTCAGTGGGCTTTAGGGCATACACCAATCCCAACAATCTCCCACTTGCACTAAAGATCACTACGACCTAACCTAACTCCCATAGACTCAACATGTGAAGTAAACACTTTCTCAGTAAGAGTCTTAGTAAATGGGTCAGCTAAGTTATTTGCTGAGGCAATCTGCTCTACCACTATTTCTCCATCCTGGACGAATTCCCGGATCAAGTGGTACTTTCTCTGAATATGCTTGCCTTTTTTGTGATTCCTGTGCTCTTTGCAGTTAGCTACTGCACCAGTATTGTCGCAGTACATGACAATCGGTTTTTGCACTGCAGGAACTACTCCCAATTCCAATAGGAATTTTCTGAGCCATACTGCTTCCTTCGCAGCTTCCGATGCCGCCACATACTCTGCTTCCATGGTAGAATCAGCAGTACAATCTTGCTTGACACTTCTCCATGATATAGCCCCTCCTGATAGAGTAAAGACGTATCCCGAGGTAGACTTTCTGCCATCTACATCCGACTGGAAATCAGAGTCTGTAAACGCCAGTGGCGTTAGATCATCTGCTCGGTAGGTTAACATATAATCTTTCGTTCTCCGAAGATACTTGAATATATGCTTAACAGCTGTCCAGTGCATAGGTCCAGGGTTTGATTGATATCTACTAACCATGCCAACGGCAAAGCAGATATCTGGTCTAGTACACAACATTGCATACATGAGGCTTCCAACAGCTGATGCATATGGTACTCTCCTCATGCTGTCTATCTCCTCAGGTGTTTTCGGACATTGATTCCGAGATAGTGGTACTCCATGTCTAGAAGGTAGCAAGCCCTTCTTGGAGTCATGCATGTTATACTTGACCAATATCTTCTCAATATACGAAGATTGGGATAAGGCTAACATCTTGTTCTTGCGATCTCGCAAAAGCTTGATCCCTAAGACATAGCTCGCCTCACCCAAATCCTTCATTTGAAATTGAGATGATAACCAAACCTTAGCAGACGACAACATGCCAACATCATTTCCAATGAGTAATATGTCATCCACATATAGGACTAAAAATGCAACTGCGTTTCCACTCCCTTTCTTATACACACATGGTTCATCAATGTTTTGATCAAAGCCAAAGGATTTGACTGCCTGATTAAACTTGATGTTCCAAGCCCTAGATGCTTGCTTAAGTCCATAAATGGACTTTTTAAGTTTACAGACCATGTTCTCTTGGCCACCAGCAATGAATCCCTCTGGTTGCATCATATAGATGCATTCGTCAAGACTTCCATTAAGAAAAGCTGTCTTGACATCCATCTGCCATATCTCGTAGTCATAATGACATGCGATGGCTAAGAGAATCCTTATGGACTTGAGTATGGCTACTGGCGAGAAGGTTTCCTCATAATCGATACCCTCTTTCTGAGTATATCCTTTCGCCACCAGTCTTGTTTTGAAGGTTTCAACCTTCCCATCCACTCCTCTCTTTCTCTTGTAGATCCACTTGCACCCTATGGGTTTGATCCCTTCAGGTGCATCCACAAGTTCCCAAACTTGATTGGAATACAGAGAATCCAATTCAGATTTCATCGCTTGCTGCCACATGTCAGCATCTATATCCGTTACTGCTTCATCGTAACTAGTAGGATCCTCAACCAGATCCTCGGAGTCTGTCATAAAAGACACTCCTAGGTATCTATCTGGTGGTCTAGAAATTCTCCCACTACGACGAGGCTCCGGAGTGTTAAAAGGAATGTCTTGATTTTCTACAGTCTCAAGATCTGGCATAGATGTTGCAGGAGTTTCTAAAAGAATCTCCTCAAGTGTTTCTTTACAACCAAGCTCTTGGTGCATCATGCAATCATCCTCCAAGTATCTAGCGTGAGTGCTGATAAGCACCTTTTGCTCCTTTGGATGATAAAAGATGCTTCCTCTCGTTCCCTTAGGATACCCAATGAAGTAGCACATTTCCGATCTGGGTTCTAGCTTGGTAGCTTTATCATTCAGTACATAGGCTGGACAACCCCAAATGTGGATATGTCTTAAACTGGGTTTTCGACCTGTCCACATTTCTTGAGGTGTCCTAGGTACTGATTTAGAAGGTACCAGATTCAAAATGTATGCTGCTGCTTCTAGGGCATATCCCCAAAAAGATATGGGTAGGGTTGCATGACTCATCATGGACCTTACCATATCAAGAAGGGTACGGTTTCTTCTCTCTGCTACACCATTTTGCTGGGGTGTACCCGGTGCAGACAACTGAGACACAATCCCATGTTGTGTGAGGTACTCCTTGAACTCACCCAGGAGGTACTCGCCACCTCGATCAGATCGAAGAGCTTTGATATGTTTCCCTAGTTGTAACTCCGCCTCAGCCTTGAATTGTTTGAACTTATCAAACGCTTCAGACTTGCATCGCATTAGGTACACATATCCATACCTAGAGTAATCATCAGTGAAGGTGATGAAATACTCATAACCTCCTCTCGCTAGTTTGTTCATAGGACCACACACATCAGTGTGAACCAATTCTAACAACTCCTTTGACCTCAGTCCCTTTCCAGAGAATGACCTTTTGGTCATCTTTCCCATGAGACAAGATTCACACTGAGGTAAAGGTTCGAGATCTAATGAGCTTAAAAGCCTATCCTCTACCAACCTCTGAATCCGTTTTAGGTTAATGTGACCCAAACGTAAGTGCCAAAGATAAGTGTCATTGGTCGAAGAAGCCTTCCTCTTAAGGGAAGATGAGCTTTCTAGTTGTACATTATGCAGTGTGGGAGCAATAGGATATATATAAAATAAGTTGTCATGCATTCTACCGGAACATATAATATTTCCATTTCTACTGATATCAACACCAGAATGGAAAGAAACTGAATAATGAAATTCAATAAGTCTGGAAACTGAAATTAAATTCTTCCTTATGTCCGGAACATAGATAACATTATTTAAAACTAATATCCTATTATGCGGAAAATGTAAAGTAACAGCTCCCACTGCAACAGCCCAAATCTTTGCTCCATTTCCAACTCTAAGGTCAAACTCCCCTTTCTCAAGCTTTTTCATTATCTGAAACCCCTGCAATGAATTGCAGATATGATTAGTGGCTCCAGAGTCTACTATCCATGAATCAGTAGAATCAACCACATGACAGGTTTCAATGTAGTAGGAAAGAGATATACCTTTCTTATCTGAGCCTAGGAGCTTGGGACAATCTTTCTTCTAGTGACCTTTGAGGCCGCACTTGAAGCATTTTCCTTTGGGCTTTTCACCTGTACCTTTGTTCTTCTTTCCAGCATTGCCCTTTTTCTGTCCTTTTCCCTTACCCTGCTTCTTCTTGAACTTTTTCCCTTTCGGGTTCAGTTTAGAGGAAGACTGGGAAAAGTGAACTTGGCCTTTAGGCTTCATGATGGCCTCTGCCGCCTGGAGTTCTTTCATTAACTCAGAGAGAGTCATGTCCATCTTGCTCATGTTGAAGTTGAGCTTGAACTGGTTGAAAGACTCTGTCAGAGTTTCGAGAATCATATCGGTTTGACTCCCTGCATCAATCTCAGCGCCTAGGATCTCAGCTTCATTGAAACAATCCATCATTTTGAGCATGTGCTCTCTGACAGGTGTTCCCTCAGCCATCCTAGTATTCATGATTGTCCTTAAAGCAGCTTGCCTAGCTGGCCTGCTTTTGTCTGCGAACATCTCAGACAAGGACAACATGATATCAGAAGCTGTGTCCATTTGCTCATGCTGCGTTTGCAACACGTTGGACATGGAAGCAAGCATGTAGCATTTGGCCATGCTATTCGCCTTTTTCCATTTCCTTTCAGCCTCTAGTTGGTCATCTGTAGAATAATCATCAATCGTAGGACAGGGTTCCGACAAAACATACTTGTACTCCTCAGCGGTGAGTACTATGTTAAGGTTTCTTTTCCAGTCTACGTAATTTGGGCCAGTCAATTTGTTCTCACGCAGAATACTCATCAACGGGCTAAAAGAATCCTTCCCCATCTCTCTGGATATATAACAGGTTATTATTAGACAGACAGTATATATGTAACAAGTATATGGTGCTTGTAATAAAAAGAAAAACATGCATAAGACTTTTTACATTATTTAACCCTAATCATAATGTATCAGTGTCTCAACCTCCTCATAGACCCTCCATCGAAGGGATGGCCGAGCCTACAGTCACGTTGAGTTAAGGTCTGCTTATTTGGATCATCACTGTCTGGATATGCATATCCAGTGATAGTCCAATCACTGATTGGTTTGGCCTCATATGACAAATAACACTAACTCCCAGGGAGAGGTTATTACCGTCTTATGTCAAGTGTATTACCATCTCTTATGAACGTTCCCAGAACGTCTATGACTCAAGTCCTCCAAAGGGAAGTGACTTTAATCCAATCTTGAAGTGAACTTTAGTAAAGAGCTCCACGGAAGGGATGGCCGCTCCCACCAATACTTCATTGACATTCTATAGAAGTGATCACTACAACAATTTTGCCTTTTTGCGATGCCAAAAAAGCGTCGCAAATAATATAAACTAAGCGTCCCAAAGGGGTCGCAAATAATGAGGTCACAGAAAGATTAGCTACGCTAAAGACTGCAGCGTGGCAATTGGAGAGAGTATTTGAGACGGTTTTAAAGCGTTGCTAATTACGTAGCAATTGCGACGTATTATAAACGTCGCAAATAATGATTTATTTACAACGGTAAAATTGCGTCACCAATAATTTATATTTGCGACGTATTATAAACGTCGCAAATAATGATTTATTTGCAACGGTAAAATTACGTCACCAATTATTTATATTTGCGACGATTCTAAAAGGTCGTTAATAAATTATTAAAGGCGACGCTCATATAAAGTTGCAAATAATTTTTTTTTTGCGACGCTTATGTGGTGTGGTAAATAATATTTATCTTGTTACATTTGATTATTTGCAACGCAATAAAAGCGCCGCAACTAATAATTTCTCAAAAAAAATATTTTTTAATATTTTTAAAATAGAGATATTTTTCCTGATTTTATACCCAATCAATATAAATATAATCTCATCATCCATTCAGAAGTCATCCATTCACAAATCTTTAATGCAAATACATCCTTAGGTCATCACAATCATATATCTCTAAGTTACAATTCAGGTATGAAAATAACATTCCACCGATGTAAAAACATAAACTAAATTAATTCATTGAATTTGAATGCAATGAAACAGTTGTCCTTATCACAAATTATTGCTGAAGATATTGATAAAATTCTGTTAAACATAAATCTATATAATAGCTAGTCTAAAAAAAACATAGAAACAATAACTGAAAAGCAGTCTTCGACATGTATCACACGGAGACAACGAACAATTTCCACGATAAAATATAGCATCCTCAAATTGATCCGCGCCATCCAAACGGGTCCAAAAAATGTTGCTTGTTCTAATTTTCTCTTCATCTCCCATTTCGATCTGTAATAAAATAAACAAGATAGATGTTAAAACTGAAATTTGAGATATCAAGTTGAAATCTTATCTATTCATGTTGATTGTAGCTATACACAAAGTCACCACATGTACATCAATCCATATCATTCAAATCATGGCCCTTGAAGTATATGGGGGCATGGAAGAAATCAAATTGACTTGATGATGTGGCTACTTATTTCTCATTTTAAACATTTCTTCACTATATATGCCTTTTGGGTATGTGACATTTGTGAAGAGATTCAACATGGAAACTGCAACTAAGAAAATGAAGCACCTGATATCTAATAATTTAAGATGAAAGTTTATCCATTTTTATTTTCCTTCTATTTGAACTGAACATGCACCTGATGATGTATAAAAGCAAAGAATAAATATTTTACCATGGAGGAGTGCCCATCTTTTGCACCATTATAGATCTTCAAGGAATGAATGTGTGGTGCTGCTAATCTCATTGTAACTTTTCCTGCAGTTTTATTCTTCATGGACTCTCTCTCTCTCTCTCTCTCAACTAAACTAATTCTCTTAATTTAGAGAAACAAAAGTCTATATTGCATGACTACTTATATGTGTAACTTATATTATTATCACCCGAATGTCAATTATCTAATTGCTGCTGTTTGATTTTGATTAGTGGAGACGAAGGCATGTAAACTCTACAGTAATCAACGAACAGACCTCTGATAAAGATAGATCCAGAACTTTCCAGATACCGGACTGTGTAGGCGATGAATATCCCACCTTGCAAAACAAATGAATTTAATGATAAAAACATAACTAATTAAACAAACATTTCTTTGTTGATAACTAAATAAATCTGTAGTCTATGGAGAAACTTGCTAATTGCTTGAGCCCCCTATAAAATTTATATAATTACCTGCTTCAACTGAGTAACATACACAATGAATATGGTTGCAATGGGCCATGTCCAACCCATCAACAACACACATATATATGTGCTTGCTCCTGCCACAGATACTATGAGCTCAAACCTATGCAATATAAGTTAGGCCCAGTACTTTGAATTAGTTGAGATGGGCTTGATGAGCCTTTAGATGGTCATCAGCCAGGCCTATCTCAATAAGTTATTGGTCCTGGAAAGTCAGACTTAGCCTGAATCATAGCCCCAGAGAATCAGCTCAAAACAAAACAGGCTTGGCGTATATCATCATAATTTGAATTGAACAACATCTCTCAAGTACATCTTGTACAGTGTCGCGACCCCGGACCGGGAATCCCCAATCCGGGATCGGGACCAATAGTGTGTGATGATTATACAAGAGGATTACCTACATCCTCAAAATACAACTTATTTAATTTCCCACAGGTGTCCGCGGTGAGGATATCAAAACCTTGCATGGATATTTCTTTTTAATGCGGAAGCGTGTAGCAAATCAAATAGTTAGACTATCTCTAGTCATGCAAGCATTAACATCAATATCAAACTGTATCAGAAAGAGCAATGATCTATAGCATGTTTCCCAAAAGTTGTTAAAGTTAGATAAAATGTCATTTAGTTACATTCCCCAAAATTAGAGGCCAACAAAGGCCAATATTACAAAATAATAACCCAAAGAATAGTTAACAAGTCCTCCCCAAAATGTTACGCCTCTTGGCATCCCGATGTCTACATGACATCGTCAGCACGCCACTCAACTAGAGGCTGCAGCTCACCTACCGCCTCCTCCGGCTCCTCCTCAAGGAAACCGGCAACGGGACCTGAGTACCAAAGCAAAGGATCAGACACGACGGTCTGGCAAGAGAGTGAGAAGATACGACAACATGCAATAGATGAAATATCTCGAAAAGCAAGGAAATCTGTTAAGGCAAGAACTCTCACCAAATAGATAAATCATTTGCTAGAAAACATGTAAACGAGATAAAATATATGAGGTAACCAAGGGAATCAGGAATAACAAGGTGGCAATCACATAAAGCTAAGTCCTCTGTCACTAAAGTGACAACAGTATCACGGGACGTTGATCTCAGTCACACAAGGTGAGGAGAAGCAACGTAAACATATATACAATATAAATATACGGGAACGGGACCACAGTAGCGAACCGGGTATCGGGACGGGGCCACGGTGGTAAACCGGGCATCGGGATCCAAACTGCAGTTGGCGGGACGGGAGAGGGATATCCAAGTTAGTGGATCAGACTGACAAGGTATCCAAGCTTAGTGATGCCGACTCATAGGATAAAACCAATCAAGACATATACAAGTAAATCAAGTACAGTAAATAAACGGGGAAAACGGGGGTGCTCAAGGCACGTTGTCATTTCATATCGGGCAATACATATCTGGACAAGTCAATGCTATTATCATGCTTTCGGGAAAACAATTCATGTAAAGCAAGTCTTGGAAATAGAGCAATATAATGAACTATACTAAATCAGGAAGGACAATGACTTTAAGATCTAATTGAGTGAATAGGGGTCCCGTATGTCGATTATGGAAAAGACTTGGTACTCCTTGAGTTTGAAGACATTCCGGGCTCCTTATGCACTTTTACGATTTTCAAACTTAAAATGAGCTTATGGTTATAATTAGGTGTTATACTAGGAAAATCAAGACTAGGAACGGTCCATCCTAGGCATGACATTAATTCGGAAACATCGACCAACCTATTCAGTCATCGAAAGGAATAGAATTCGCGATAACCAATGCAAAAGACTTATATTTGGATATAAAGAAGTTATCGCGTCATTCTATCCCGTTCAAGATTGAAACGGTTTGAACTTCGATGCCACCAAACTAACCGTGAGAAGTGTCGGCTCAAGACATCTCACCCATAGTCCAATTAGTCCAAAAAGGGTAGCCAAGGTCCCACCTAGCACTAAGGAAAAAATAAAAATCTCAAAATCCACCGGACTCAAATTGAGTCCTCCGGTCCGATCGATCGGCCAAAATTTTCTGAAGCGGATCCGATCGATCGGCCGAAATTTCTACACAGGGCCCGATCGATCGGCCCAAAAACCCTTACAGTTACTGACAGTCCGATCGATCGGTCTGCACGTCCGATCGATCGGACCTGGGCGCAGTGCAGGTCCGGGACTTGGATTTTTCTCCTTTTTGTTCCTTTCTTTCCAACACCTCAACCACCACATAGAACTATGATCAAGATGACTTAATTACATGCTTCCAAGACATTAAATGAGGCTATCAAGAGGTATAAATACCATTTATTGCAATCATGGAAAATCAATAAATGAAATCAATGAAATCATAAAAATCCATCAATGCTACACTAAATCATTTGAAACTTAAAAACCGCCAAACATTCACTTGCCTCAAGTCTTCAATTAATGATATTAAGCTCTATCAAGTCCTCCAAGAAAATGGCCCAAGCTACAAGGCAAAATCCCCAAATAAAACCCTAAAATGGGTTACACAAGGAAAGAAAATGAAATAACTTCCAATAATGCAAATGTAGCTTCCCTAAGGCTAGAAGATCACTAATCTAGGAGATGAATAAGATCACTTACTTGGATGACCTTCAAATGAGAAGAACTAGTTCAAGGAAGATCTCAAGATTGATGGGTTCCTCCAAAAATGGTATCAAGATGAAGCTTGTGAGATGGGGAAGAGATTGGCAATCTCCATTTTGAGTTTGGTGAGCTCTTGGTGAGGATTAGAGATGAAGAAGCAAGAAGAAGAAGAGAAACTTGCTAGCAAAACCCTAGACTCAAGTGTGCTGGAACATGGAGAATGGAATGTAATGGAGGGTGAGTTCCTCTTTGTTAACAAAGGGGAGGTTGGGTCCCACAACTAAAGAAACTAACTTGGCTGAAATCATCTCTCTCGGGTCCTCGGATGAATTCGACGAAGAAGGAAGAAATGTTCGTCGAAATATCTAGTTTCCAAAAAGTGTATGTTTCGCAAGTTTCGAGAATATTAAGTTTTGGGTACAGATTTTGTGTGCAATGACTGTTTTACCCTCCGGGCTATGAAATCGGGTTTCGGGACCTCGAATGGACACGGGATCAACATGAAAGTTGTAAGAATCCACAAGATGAATGCAACGGGCCAAAAACACAATTTAAAACACGTCGGGAAAATTTCACAAGAAAATGCAAAGCCGAAAAAGGGAACCCCCAAAGGGCCCCACAAGCTATCAGTCACTCCAAAAGGCCCAAAACTAGAATCAAGGCTATTCCAAACCCAACTAGACCAAAAACACTAATCAAGCTTAGTACTAACACGCAACTAAATTAGCACTAATCGGGTTCACTTGGTCGGGGTCTTACATACAGTATAGCCTGAGTCATTATAAAGTAATAAGCACAAGGGGATTCTACACAGGAATCATCTTGGATTAGGCTACTGTATCTTTCAGGCATCATAAGAACATTTCTCTTCTACTTGCAATCATAGAAATACAACCAAATCACCACTTTCTCAGAGATAAGCACATGAATATGAATGGTTTTTCTCTTTTGCAAAAACAGGAAAAGTAAGTAAAAAACAGAGCAAAAGAGAGAAGAGAGCAGCAGCAAGAGGAGAAGAAGAATCTCATTGCCTCCTTATTTAACAATATAATTGTAGTTTCAAATCATTGGAAGTAACTGTGTTTTTATAGAACCCAGGAAAAAGATAAACATAATAAGTCACAGTCATTAAAACTCGTTGATAAATCTGAAATCTGAATGCAGGTTTGTGTCATTTGATAAAACAAGAAGAAAAAGATAAACATTTGACACAACAAGTTTTATGTCTGACTGGAATTTAGGATTGAAAGAGTACTTACTGACACTAGGCCCTAAAAAATCGCACACGTTGCTAATAAAGCTCCAAGTCCTACTGCTCATACAAAGCAAAGACGGGGTCAGCGCATCAATAGTAACAGGTTAACTGGACAAAATGATTCAGAGATTATCAGCACCATTATATTATCATGGTTATAAGGCTTTTGTTTGTCTCAGTTATCGTGATGATATCATCATCACGACTTGGAGCAAAAGAAAAGGTAGATTTTTCTTCTTTTTTTTTGCTAAAAAAGGTATGTAAATTTAAAACAAATTCCAATAACACAGAGCCGAGAGGTGGTAAAATATGTTCATGTTCTCATAGAGAAGTAAAAACCTGCTAGAGTAACATTTCAATCTCATGACACCTGAGTCGCTTGGATTCAATCCATTTTCATATGCCACATGTATGCTATTTACATTTTACCATGCCCAGGCCGGCCACATCCCCAATTCCCATTCCCAACTTCCGATACATGCTTTTTCATCCCAAAGGGGTAAACAGAGGATGACAATGAAAAAAAAAAAAACATAAAAACACAACTGAAGAGATTACACAAAAGGTTGTATCTCTGAAGGTGGAGAGAATCCAATACCCTGTTTGATGATCAGCCAAGCATCAACATCATCCTCATTGCATTGGTGCCAGATATTAAATTGAGAACACAGCAAAATAAATAAATGTAAAGAAAGTGTCGTTTGATGTTTAGAGACAGATGAAGAGAACTGTAGCACATCCACCTCAATTTTGGATGGGTCTCACAAGTACCGCTCGTGTATCCGAGCCCGGTTTTCTTCCCACCAAACCCTCACATGCATCTTCCCAAATCTTTCTCAGCTGCAACACCACAGGTTTGAAATCCAGTTAAAGCAAACTCTAGACTTGATGGACAAATGCACCAAAAGACTTCAGAAGAGTTAAAAAGTTCCAACAGTGCACTAGAATTCTCATTCCTACCATGCCAGATAGTTGACATTCATCAGACAGCACCGACCATGCTCAAAATAACCCAGTTTCAATCATCAGGTGGGGACTCGTATGCTAACAGTGGTAAAATAAGTGATCTTTTAACTATCCATTATATAGATCCGCCCAACGATCAAAGCAGAGTAACCAGACAAATTCTTTGATCAGGGGCATTCGTGTGCGTGTGTGTGTGTGTGTGAGAGAGAGAGAGAGAGAGAGAGAGAGTTTTAATTCTTCTTCCTTGATGATTTCTTTCCCAGCAACACTCAGCTTAACCTAAAAAAAAAAACTGAATGCTAAAATGTACTAAAACACTATTAGAAACCAGAGTTCTAGACAACAGAGAGAAACTGGATGAATAAAAGAAGGTTCCATGGTAACCTAATTTGTGATAGTACAGTAGTATAGTTCATCTCTGCACAAGACATTTGTAAATCAAACAGTTCAAAAGGAAACTTGTGAGGCAAAACAACAAGGGCAAGATATCAAACACGATGAGGAAATATTTAACACAATCATAGCACAGGGATCCTTGGCTAATGTGAATAGAAAGTGGACTGAATTACATAAAATATATGTTTCCCTGCTTTCTTAAATCACTACAATCCATATAGTCCTACCCTCAGATTGGATGCACTGTTCATCCAGTTGAGGGAAAAACAATGGAGACCACCTATTTATACTTGGTTTCATTCATAGTGACTAAAAACATGACAAATCTTAAAATAATATATTTATAGGATATCATTTTTCATTCTTTAGATTTATTTATCATTCTTCAAAATGTTTTAATGCCTCTTGGGATCTAGGATGAAACTCAGCCAAGTTGCTTGGACCTCAGCTGAGTCGACTCAACCAGAGGATAACAACCCAAAAAAAAAAAAAGTTGCCCCACACTCGGTAGCAACTGTTGAATTTGCCACAATATAAGAGTTTCTCATGAAGCACTTTTTCCTTTTTTTAAAATTTTGGATGGGCAAACCAATTTCCTTGTCATTTTTTAATTTTGGATGGACAAACCAGTTAAAATCAAGAGTTTCTCCTTTAATGTTGGTGAATTATTAAGGAAATATACAATACTGAAATAGCAGCCTTTCCAGCAACTGTATTAGTATAAGTCTGCCTCTCCTAATCCAGTAGTTTCTATTGTGGAAAAATCATGATTGAATCATGCCTCAAAAATCTCTAACCATAAAAAAAATCTCATCCTTACCCAGCAAATTCCCACAGCCCAGCCATAGACTCTTCTTCTTTTTCCTTTTTTTTCTTAATAATAATTTCATTGAGAAAAAGGGTGAATACAGGACACAAACTGCAACACCCATATCATATCAAAAGGGAAAACAATAGAATAAAGACCAAAAGAGCTAGAAAAAACAAGAAAGGATAGTGCTAGATAACTAACCAACCACAAAAGCAAAACAACACCCCCTATATGGATTGCATCATACTGCCTGTCTGTATAGACTATTTGTGAGAACCCGACCCCTAATCTCTTGGATTAGTGTTGTTTTATTTGTGGATTAGTTTCTTTTAGTGGGATTAGTATTTGTTGGGTTGAGTTTATGAGCTAGAATGGTTTTTCTCTAGTTTTGGGGAATTTTGAGGGCCTTTGTGATTAGTGGGACCCTTTGGGGGTTCTTTTAGTGACTTTGCGCGAGATTGGGAGATTATTCGAAATTCCTGATAATCCTTGTTTTAGCCTCATTTAACTCGTTTTGTTATCCTCTACAACTTTCATGTTCACTCCGTACCCATTCGAAGTTCCGAAAATCAGTTTTTCCAGCCCGGAGGGCAAAACAGTCTTTTCACACCAAATCTGGACCCAAATTTCGAGATCCCAGAACCATGCCAAAGTTATACTTTTTGGAAACTAGATTTTTTGAGAAACATCTTTCTCTCCTTCGTCGACCGCATCCGAGGCCCACAAATAGATGTTTTACCCTTTGCAAGCTTTGAGTGTAGTGGGACCCACACCCACCCATTATATAATGACTCCACTCACTCTTTCTCCCTCATTTTCCACTCCCCATCGGCTGCAACTCCCAGCTACAGTGCCAGCAGCCCCTCTTCCTCATTTCTTCCATTTCCTCTTGCTTTCTCCTCTCATTTCTTGGAAGAAACTCTTGCCATTTGGAAACCCCAACATGCCTTCTTCTTCCCCATCTCTTTAGCTTCCCATGGATGTGATTCTTGTGCAAAACCAAGGTGGGCAGCCCCTATTGCAAGCTTCTTCTTGTTCATTCATGGCCTTAGAGGTAAAGACTCCTTCCCATTTTTCCTTGAATGTGCTATGGCTCTCCCTTAAGTTCTATTTCCTAGCTTGGTTTGAGTCATTCCTTGTCTTGCATTGTTTAACCCATTTTAGGGTTTGTTTTGGGGTTTTTTGTAGAGATTGTGGATCTAGAGCTTGAGAGGTGATTAGAAGCTTGATTTGCTAGCTTGGGACCCAAGGCAAGTGGATGAATGGATGGTTTGAATGTTATTAAGTTTTATGAGAAAATCTTAAGTTTTATTACTTGTTCTTGATCATTGGATACATGTTTGCACATATGCTTCTTGTCACATTTCTATTGATTTCGAAATGCATATGAATTGGTTTTTCTCTCTTGTTAAATCTCTTGGAACTCTTGGGAATGTATGCATTTTATTTAGTCAAGTTTGTTCATATGGTTTTATAAGGAATGAGGTTGGATTGGCTATTCATGGTTACGTTATAAGTCACATTGACTTGAATTGATACTCATTTAAAGAGGTGTTTGAATTTAATTGTTCATTGGAGTTTAATGAGGATTTGAAGTGATTTTGGAAGAGAAATGCAAGTGGATGTTTTGATCTTTATAAGCTTTCAATGATTTTGGTGCTTTTCACTCATGTCTATTTATTACATTGGTTTGAAATAAATGCCCATGATAGAGCTTTGGTAGTGCACTCATGGTAGTGCATTTATGTCTTATAAGTGTATTGGTGAATGTCATTTAATTTCTTCTTGCTTATATCAAATGTACCCTATTGTGAAATGGTTTCCTTCTTTCTTTAATTGCATTGGACTTGATATTGATGGATGAGGTGATGGAATAAACCCATATTGGAGTTGTGGAGAAGTGTAGATAGTTGCATTGGAGGAACTATTAGCTCAATGTTATTGTAAGGACTTTGTGGATGTGAGGAAGATGGTTTTGAGGAGGAAAATGACCCAAAACTGAACTCAGTGAGCATTTTCGTAACTGGCGGTCAGCTCACGGTTAGCCAGCGGCTAACCGCCGAATGCATCGGCGGCTAACCGCCAGCTAACCGCGCACCGCGGTGACTTTTCCAGAGAGCATCATTTTCCACCTGAAAACGCGGTCAGCCTCACGGTTAGCCAGCGGCTAACCGCCGAACCCATCGGCGGCTAACCGCCAGCCAACCGCACAATCACGGTTCCTTTTCCCGAGAGCATCAGAATTCTCACCTGAAATTCGGTCAGCTCCACGGTTACCCAGCGGCTAACCGCCGAATGCATCGGCGGCTAACCGCCAGCTAACCGCAAGGTAACCGAAATTCTCCAGATCTCGAAAAGCTCCCCACTCGAACGAACTCTCCGGTTCGTTCGAGCGTTGAGCTTTGTCAATCGAAGGGGATTCATTAGGCATTGCTTGAGGCCATTCGAGAAAGAAACCATATCACAAGTATGTCATTCGAAATTTTGGGAAATCGTAAAAGTGCATAAGGAGCCCGGAATGTCTTCTAACTCAAGGAGTACCAAGTAATTGTTATAATCGACATACGGGACCCCTATTCACTTAAATAGATCTTGAAATTAATACTTTTCCCGAAATTGTTATAGTTCATTGTCTCACCTCTTTTCCCGAGATTTGCATTACATGACTTGTTTTCCCGAAAGCATTGGAGTTACTCTAGTAACAGTCATTTGTCCCGAAGTGCATTGCATCACATGATATGACAGTGTGCCCTTGAGCACCCCGTTTCACCCGTTTATTTATTGTACTTGATTGACTTGTTTCCCGAAAGCATTGAAGTTACACTAGTAACAGTTAATTGTCCCGAAATGTATTGCCCGATATGAAGTGACTGTGTGCCCTTGAGCACCCCCGTTTTACCCGTTTATTTACTGTACTTGATTTACTTGCATATGTCTCGATTGGTTTTGACCTATGAGTCGGCATCACTAAGCTTGGATACCTTGTCGGTTTGATCCACCGACTTGGAAATCCCTCTCCCGTCCCGCCAGCTGCAGTTTGGATCCCGATACCCGGTTATTGCCGTGGTCCCGTCCCGATACCCGGTTATTGCCGTGGTCCCGTCCCGATACCCGGTTCGCTACCGTGGTCCCGTTCCCGTTCCCGTATATTTATTATTGTATATATGATTTACGTTGAGTCTCCTCACCTTGTGTGACTGAGACCAACGTCCCGCTCTTGTCACTTCGGTGATAGAGGACTTAGCTTCTTGTGATTGCCATCTTGCCAGTTCCCGATTCCTTGGATACCCGACATGTTTTATATTGCTTACTTGCTTTCCGATAAATGATTCATTTTCTTTATGAAAGTTGTTATTTAAACAAGTGTTAATATTCTCCAATGTAAATTCAGTTATTATTATATTGTCTTCTGTTCTTTGTACCCGCACATGTTTTAAATGAATGCCTGTTGGGCGAATACCCATGCTTTTACATATGTTTCAAACGATCGATTGTTTCACTAGATTTATGTGATTACACATGTTTTAAATGAACACCCGAATTGTCAAATACCCATGCTTTGAAACATGTTTCAAATGACACTTGTTTTGCCAGATCACTGTGTTTATACCGGTTTCAAACGAATATCCGATTTGTTAAATATCCCTGCTTTGAGATATGTTTTAAATGAACACCCAGTTTTATTAAATATCTGTATTTTCACATATCTTTCAAATGGACTTTGGTTTTGCCAGACTGCTATGGATACCCGATTTGTTGTACACTTGTGTTTTTACTTAAGTTTCAAATGAACGTTTGTTTTGTCAAGCCACTATATTTATACATGTTTTAGACGAACACCCGATTGTCAAATATCTATGATTATAGATGATGCAAACGAACACATGTTTTATTAGATGTTCATGTTTTACCCGTGCTTGAAATGAATACAAGTTTTCCCCGAGATTCCCGACTTTGCACCCGTTTAATTATATGCAGCATTTTGAGCAAATAGCATGATTTATCATTTGTATTATTATTCGCTATATTGTGTTCTTTTCATCCACCTGCCAGACCGTCGTGTCTGACCCACTACTTTTGGTACTCAGGTTCAGATTTATTCGCCCCGAGTTGAGTGTTTTGTTGGCTTTGGAGCCATGCCTTGCAGGTTGTTTTGTCGGCTATGTCATGTAGACATTGAGTCTGACATCGGAGCTACGTCACATTTGGGTAGTAGTTTATAGCTTATTGTTGTATGGCTTTTGTTAGCCTTTTTCTTGGGTTTCTTAATTAATGTACATTGATAATTGTAACTTGAATATATTTGGGAATGTAATGTCCTGTTACTGTCAGCTCTGTAAATTATTGTGATGGTTACTCCAGTCTGATATGATTCTTGATATAATAGCTATGGGCTAATGGTTTAGTGCGATGCGGAATCCGATGGCCACGGACTCCGGGTCGCAATGCCACAAAAGCTTCCGCAAAATATTCAGAATGTGTTGTCTTCACACACGCGGATCCTGGGAGAAGTAAAATAAAATTATTCCTTAATCCCATCTCCCGCCCCCGAGGTTTCGGTTCGGGGGCGTGACACTATTCCCAAACAAAACATTGTCCAAACCCCATTGAAATTGAGATTGCCCCAATGGAGTATAATTTTGGCAGCATGGCCTAACTATAATGGTGACCATGGATGAACCACCTCAATCTCCAAAATAAACATACCCCATCAGTTAGCTTGTAATACTCATAAAAAAAAATGCATCATACAATGTACGACCCATCAAGTTCGGCCCCCATCCAATGAAAAACAGCATCAAGCTTAGTCGCTGCTGTTTGGGTCCTCAAGATGCAATTCCCCTCCAATTAGTTTACCTCTAAACTTAATTTTCGCCTATCCACTCTCAAAACCCAACTCAAATTCTACTCAATAGTGACCCCCTCAGCACAAATGAACAGAACACATTCACCATGTTTGGTTATTTAGACAAGTCCATCACAGAGGATTGCACTCTAGCATCTCCTCAGATTCCATGAACATCACCCAACTCACTGAAATCTCAAGATTTCCAAGTAGTCCTCAATCCTTTGGGAACATTAACTGTGAACCCTTTCTAAGGGGCTTCTGTGTTGATAACAGCTATGACTTCCAATCGTTGAATCCAACCACAATGTCTGAGATTAATTGGGTTGATGGCATGGAAGAAAATCTATGGAACATGGATGAGATGTGGCAATCTAGAAGGCTACAAGGGAGGGGCATCTAAGAGGTTTGATTTGAGATGACCCCATATATATCTGGCCACTGAAGATCTCAAAGATTATAAGTTTTGGTTAAATGGATTTAGTAGTTAAAACAGAGTATCCAATGGGCTTAGGCAATTGCAAGCATGGTACAGAGAAAAGGCAGAGCGGTTTCATGGTGCCAGTACAGTACTGGTAAATAAGCTGTTTTGCATCAGGAAGCATGTAAAGCTATATTCAGTGGTAAACCCACCTGGTTGGAAAATTACGCTCTCACTAAAGATGCATCCAAGACTTCTTTGAAGTAATTTTAACTCAAAGAACATGTGTGCAAGTAATATAAAATATTCTACCATTTTAAGGCATGAAGAGTCCATTAAGTTTTAATAGTGAGGCATATGATCAGTAAAATCTAGTATGTAAGGTTCATGTTATCTACCAAAACAAAAACATTGTTCCAGCAAATGGTTGAGAGGCTTAAATGCATTGTATGGGTCTTTCCACTACTTGTAACACCATAAGCAAACACTGTGCCTATAGAAAGAGGAGGGAGGGTAAAATAAGCCACCATTATACCAAGCAAATCTTGATTGCATTTGGAACAAAAAATAAAAAATTAATTGTCATGTCATGGTACTGCTACAAAGAACACATATTAATTTTGAACCAGGCATCCAGCTACAGGATCGGAATTCTGCCTTCGGAGTAGGAACTGGAATGAATATGTTGTATTACATCAATACATTGAGGATGGTAAAATTTGCTTCAACTTGCATGAGTGCATGCATTACATACAAGTACATAGATCATATTCTATTTGGACAAAGATAACACTTGCAAGTACAATTATATGAAAACATAACATGAACCAAGAAAGGGAAAAAAAGCTGTGCGCATACATTCACCCATAAAAGGCCAGTCTAGCATGTGAATGTTGGAGTATCCTAGTGTCCTAGACATGGTCATTAGTACATGTCCAAATAATGTGATACATACGGAATTGTTGAGTTCCTGATGTCATGTGTCCATCAGACTGCATCTCAGTCTCAGTTGGCATGAAGATCATAAGTTATTCTGAATTAAAGGGGTTCTGAGTGGGGTTCTTAGGAGTGTCTAGAGGAATAACCAAAGGTCATTCCATCTTTCTATAAATTGGGCAAGTGGTTAGTCCCCTGCCCTTTGGAGAGCAGCCACCATTATAGTTGAGATGTGGGATACCCTAAGGACATCATCAAAGGTAACTCCACCTTTCTATAAATTGTATAAGTGGTCAGTCCCCTGCCCATTGGAGAACAGCCACAGTTATATTGTCCAAAGCGCAAAAGAACCCCTAAGGACATCCACACCACATAATATATCTTCAAGCCATATATCAAAATGCCCAACACAGTAAGGCATCAGCTATACTTGTTAATATACTCACAGACTTTTCGTGACACTTTATACCATGCAATTGTTGGAAAATAATGCTTTATTAATTGTAGAAAATAAAATGAAATAAAAATTAAGAATCTATATCACTATCATCGTCAGTCGGCATTTGTTCTTCTTCATCAGTGCAATAGTCCATCAAAGTATCATCTTCTGCATCACTTTCATCATCATTAATGAAACCGGCATCTATCTGTTCCGACTCCACGTTGATGACCACAACATTAGCATCAACTTCATATGCATTAACGTCCGTCCTATTTAGAGACAATGGTTCAACCTCCTCATCATTTTCTTCATTATCCATTAATTCAGGAGTTTGATGATGTCGAACAATCCCATCAACTTCTAATTGCTCCTCTTGTTGGAATGCATCGCCCCCAATCGAATTTGTCTCTTCCTCCTCAACCTCTAAAACATCATATACATTTCTCTGCTTTATCAGTTGGACAACTTGCCAATCACCTCCAAGTTTGGCATCCTTGAGATAAAAGACTTGTATGACTTGAGACGCTAGTACATAAGGGTCATTTTTATAGCACGTTCGAGATACATTAACGCTAGTGAAGTATGCGTCCGTATGAATTCTTTCTCCATACTAGAGGACTGCTCTAGACCCAACCATCAACCCCAGTCTATATTGCAAAAACTTACAGTCCATCTCAGAAGGGAACTCTTCAACAGGCCCCCCTCCAGGTTTTGAGCAGCACCTAGAAGTATTAGATTCAATGGCTTCCCAAGCTGTAGGTGAAATCGATGCTCAGACCATCACTCTAGAAACAACACACAGAAACTAACCTAGGACCTTCAACAACTATGGAGGCTACTTCATGCACTGCTCCATTACTTCTTCAAGATACCTCAGGTGCAGGGAAAGGGAAAAAATCTCAAATGGTTCAAGCTAGTGGTCCGGTCACAAGGAGGTCTAGAGGCAAGATCACCTCCTCCAGCTTTCCCCCATGATAAAAGTCCTCTACTGGAATTGCCAACAACCCTACTAAAAGAGCCTTGGCAAATATGGTCCGTAAGCATTCCCCAGATCTAATTCTCATATCAGAGCCAATGACAACCTTCTCCTCCTCTCAATCCTTGAAACCTAGTTCCTTTGGGTTTGATTCCTTCCACTCCAATGGTTCCCATTTGGCTTGCGCAAACCTTTGGTGCATATCCAAGTCCTCTCACCATCTCTCAACCACTATCTCAGACTCTTCCTCACGGCACTTAACAATGCTTCTCCAAAACCCAATCTCAGGGCAATCCACTCTCATTACATGTGTTTATGGAGCCAACAATATCTTGAATCCAAGTCACTATCTCCAATGCCCAAATTCAAAATCCAATACCTTGAATCCATCTCAACCCCTAGTTGCTAACAATATAGAATTTATTAATTATATAATCCAAAATTTATGAAAAAAAAACAAATTAAAAAGAAAAAACAATGCAAACCAAAACCTTCATCGTCCAACTTGAAAACCAAATTGTCAAACCCTAGTGCAATTACACAATACTCCAATCCCCAACTCAAAATACCCAATTTCAGATTCTAAGAAAATTATTAAGAACCATAAATCAAAATCTATGAATTATAAAATCATAAATCAAAATCTTCAAATCAGACTAAAATGAATCAAATTCCCTAAACCCTAATCAAAATCCTAATACCAAAAAGGCATACTCTCTCAAATAGACAATTAAACAAATAACAATACAAAACCATCAACAATAACAACCATACCAATAAAAATAAAAAAAAACAGAACTTCAAAAAAAAAAACATAACTTCAAAAAAAGAAAAAGAAAAAAAAAACAGAACTTAAAATTGTGAGCCTCGTTGTCTATGGATCATTAAACCAACATCACATTCACATCACAACCAATAAGGTCTTCATGGGAACCGGTACAGGGGTTGAAATAGTTGGAAAACACCCTTCAACTTTGATAATAATGATAATATTTTTTTGATGAAGAAGATGACGGTACCAATCCCTGATTTCAGATAATAAAGAGAACATATTCTAATCGCATACTTTTTTACAATATAGAAATCTGGTTTGAAAGCATCAATCAAATATAAGCATGCAAGATCTCGAAATTTCAACAAATAAAGAAAAGAAGAGGAAGAGAACCTCTCCAATCAGCGCTCCTTTGAAGAAGACATCGAATGAAGATTCCTCCACAAGTAGCAGCCGCTAACCACGTCGAGATATTGTAGAGGATCGTCGAGATCTTGGATTTCGGTTGGATTTAGGGCAGAGAGATAGAAAGAGAGAATGAACAGATAGATAGGGAGGCAAAGAGACTTCTCCGTGTAAAAGACAAGCAGAAGAGAGGCGATGAAGCGCATATAGTAGGGCGCAAGAGACTCTTAACGAAGGCGCGCGGGTGGTTGATTGAAAAAAAAACAAAAGGCGGGAGATGGAAATAATTGGGAGACTTTTTTTCTTTTTTTTTTGTAACGCTATAAAATAATGTCGCTAATAAAACTATTATCTACGACGCATTTAAAGACACGTTGCAAAAAAACATTATCTGTGACACAACATGTATACCGTCGCAATTAAATATTTTTTTGTGACGTCAAAATTGCGTCCCAAATAAATAGTTTTTTTTTTCTTAAAATTTTTATGACACCATATAATGGAGGTCGCTAATACTAATTATTTACGACGCAAATATATCAGCATCGCGAATAAGATATTATCTGCGACGCAAAAAGGAAACTGTTGCAAAAAACCTTAACTTTTCTATGACATAGCTCAAACTTAAAATTATTTGCGACACGGGGATTGCGTCGCAAATAGAGACACTTATTTATGACAGATGATTGTGTTGCAAATGACTATCTGACGTCGCGAATAATTTTACCGCCGTTTGGCGCCAATGATTTTTTGATGCATTTGTTTGCGACGCACTATATTCATTGCTGAAAGTATCTATTTGCGACGCATGGAGTCCTGTGTCGCAAATACTTAAGTTGTTGCGGCGGGTCTAATTTTATGTTGCTAATTTTTTTTTTTTTGAGACGCTTTGGTTTGCGTCGCAAATATTTTCGTCACTGAAAATCCCATTTGTTGTAGTGGATCTTTAGTAAAGAACTCCATCGAAGGGATGGCCGCTCCCACTAACACCTCATTACGAATATTCACATTAGTTCACCCACTAACCCATCGAAGCGATCTTTAGTAAAGAACTCCACCGAAAGGATGGCCGCTCCCACTAACACTCCAATGAGATAGCATGAACCGAAAATGGAAAGCCGTGGGGTTTTTGCAAACCCCTCTCCCACTTGATTATTTAACACTAGGGTTTTGAAAAACTCTTTTGACCTTTACATTGGTTACTCAAAAATCTTTTTAAATCTAGCAAACTTAGTTAATTAAATTCATGACTCAATGACCTAAGTCATCTTGAACATAAATAACTTTTTCTTTAAAATATTTGAGCAAATCACTTTAAAGGGTCAAATTTCCTAACTTGGGACCAATGGGTTATGGGCCCACTAAGGTAGCAACATATTAGATTTTAGTTTGGCCTCTTTTGGAAACTTAGGGTACCAAGATAAACTAAACCCTATCCAATTTTTAAACCTTAGACAAATAGAAGGTGCTGGTCTAAGATCCGTTTAAAACAATTTGCCAAACTAAAAACAATCCAATATAGAAAGATGCCAATTTTAAGAACCTAGTGGTGGCCATGTTACTAGGTGATAAACATAGCAATTATATAAAGCATTCAACCATGCATTCCATATATAAAAGCAAATAAAAGAATACAATCCTTGATGGCTCCCTGCTCTTCGGACTTCAAATCCTTATCCAACTAGGAATCCTAATCCAACTAGGATACTTGGTTAAGAGTCCTTTTCGCACTAGGAAACCTTCGTTGCCTCCACCACCATGGAATCCTCTTCTACTTGCAACCATGCAATCTTTGAAGCTTTCTTCTCCTTGCTTGTTACAATAAATAAATTTATACAAGCAAACCCATGAAAAGCAAAAACCAAAAATTACATTGGAGATCCCATGCTTTTCAAGAAAGCTTACATCAAGACTAGTTGGAATAAAAACAAGGAAAAAATTACAACCTCCTATGAAAGCTAAACGCTCAATCGTACACTTTCCAACTAATTAAAAAACATCCAAATCCACACACATACATGCGAACCATCAAGGATGCAATTATATGGCTGCAACCAAAAAGATTAGTGCATTCATTGTGCTTTGTACAGCACTATACAGCATGCTGAAATTATTCCAGCAATCTTTAGTGCATTCATAGTGCATTGGGCAGCACTATACAACATTCTGAAATTATTCCAGCAATCTGGAAACAACTCCTGCACTCCAAACATGCACTAAACAGAATTCTGGAAAAATTCCTGCACACCTATCATGCAGTAAATAGTATCTAGAAGGGTGCCACCATGCCCTTAACTAAGATAGGATTGATATCCACACAACATGGGATCATGATTTCACATGAAGAGGCTCTGATACCACTGAAAGTTCATGCATTACAGATCTGAACTTGGACTTCCATTGTAAGACCCCGACCCGAGTGAACCCGATTAGTACTAATTAAGTTGCATGTTAGTGCTAAGCTTGATTAGTGATTTTTGGTTAAGATGGGTTTGGAATAGCTTCTGATATAGTTTTGGGGATTTTGATTGGCTTTGTGCTAGTAGGGCCCTTTGGGGGTTCCTTTTCATGTCATTGCATATGATTGATGATTTATCGGAGATTTTTACACGTATGATTTTAATCCCGTTTTACTCGTTTTAATGATCCCGACAACTTTGATGTTGATCCCGTGTTCGTTTGAGATCCCGAAACCCGAATTCTTGGCCTTGAGGGCAAAATAGTCATTGCACACAAAATCTGTACCCAAAACTTGATATTCCCGAAACCCGCTAAACATAGACTTTTTGGAAACTAGATATTTCGACGATCATTTCTTCCTTCTTCGTCGAATTCATCCGAGGACCCGAGGGAGATGATTTCAACCTATTTAGCTCCTTAAGTTGTGGGACCCAATCCATTGTTAACATAAGGGAACCCATTTCCCCATTCCCTTCATCCTCCCATCTTCATTTTCCAGCACAAAAGAGAGGGAAGCTAGGGTTTTCCCTTTTCTTCTCCTTCTTCATTCTCCATCACTCAATCCACTCTCAAGCTTGCACCTAGGAGAGATTGGAGATCATCATCTTCCTCACCTCATTGAGAGCTTTCTTTCAATAGTCCTTGTGGAGCAAATCATCCATTCCAAGATTTCCTTTGAGCTTACCTTGTCCATTAGAGGACCTTGCAAGTAAGTATTTCCCTTTATCTCCTAGAAATGTCTTCCTTGGACCCTTGAGAAGCTTCACCCTCATTATTGGAACATTTCCTTGCTATTTCTTTGTTTGACCATTTTAGGGTTTTATTTGGGATTTTGCCTTGTAGCTTGGATTCATTGTCTTGGAAGATTTGGTAGAGGTTGATTTCATTGATTTGAAGACTTGAGGCAAGTGGATGAATGATTTCCCTAAGCTTTTATTGATTTTTGGACATTTTCCATTAATGTGCATTTATTGCTTTGTTTTGAAATGAATGCTCATAATAAGTGTTAATGACCCATTTATAATCTTGGAGAAGTAGTGGTTTATGGCATTGAATGTCTCATTATTTTGTTCAAATGTATATATATTGTGAAGTGATTTCCTTCTCCTTTTTCCTTGTGTTGGATGTATGGTTGATGGAGGAGAATGTGATTGATTAAATGGAGGATTGGTTGTAGTTTGGGGGGGGGGGGGGGGGGGGAGAAATAGGCTCCTCATTTGATGTGTAAGAAGGGCTAAAGGAAGGTTGTAAAAAGGAAGAGAAGGAGGACAGCTGAACTGGTCCGGAACTCATTTCTGGACAGTTCGCTCGAGCGACCATGACAGTTCGCTCGAGCGACCTGCCCAGAAAAGGAGTCGGAAATTCCAGTGGCTTGGTCGCTCGAACACATTTTTAATAACCGCTCGACCGATGGGTTCGCTTGAGCGAACTCCCAGATTCGCTCGAGCGATGCGGTCTGCCTGGCATGATGCACGGGTACAAAAATTTCGGCCGATCAATCAGTGGGTTTTGAGATTTATTTTTTTTGTGGACCTTGGCTACACCCCCCTTGGACTCACTTGACCATATGTGAGAGCGTCTTGAGCCGATGCTCTTCACGGTTGGTTCGGAATGTATCGAAGTTCAATCTATTCAATCTTGAACGGGATGGAGCGACACGATATCCTCTTCATACCTAAATGCAACGTCTATTTCCTTGGGTATCGCGAGTTCTATTCCTTTCGGTGACTGAGTAGGTTGCTCGATGGTTCCGGGTTGACAACATACTTAGGATGGACCGTGTATAGTATTGATTTTTCTATCATAACATCTAGTTATAACCATAAGCTCATTTTAAGTTTTGAAAATCGTAAAAGTGCATAAGGAGCCCGGGATGTCTTCAAACTCAAGGAGTACCAAGTCATATCTATGATCGACATACGGGACCCCTATTCACTCAAATAGACCTTAAAACCTTTATCTTTCCAGAATTGTTGTAGTTCATCACATTTCTCTATTTCCAAGATTTACATGTCATGAGTTGTTTTCCCGAAAGCATGATAGTAGCATTGACTTGTCTCGAAATATATTGCCCGACATGAAATGACAGTGTGCCCTTGAGCACCCCCGTTTTACCCGTTATTTACTGTACTTGATTTACTTGTATATGTCTCGATTGGTTTTATCCTATGTGTCGGCATCACTAAGCTTGGATACCTTGTCAGTCTGATCCACTGACTTGAATATCCCTCTCCCGTCCCGCCAGCTGCAGTTTGGATCCCGATGCCCGGTTTATTACCGTGGTCCCGTCCCGATACCCGGTTCGCTACCGTGGTCCCGTTCCCATATAATTATATTGTATATATGTATACGTTGTTTCTCCTCACCTTGCGTGACTGAGATCGACGTCCCGTGATACTGTTGTCACTTTAGTGACAGAGGACTTAGCTTTATGTGATTGCCACCCTGTTATTCCCGATTCCTTGGATACCTCATATATTTTTATCTTGTTTAATTGTTTTATAGCAAATGATTTACCGGTTTTATGAGAGTTCTTGTTGAAACAGATTTCTATGCTTTTCGAGAGATTTCATCTATTATATATTGTTGCATCTTTTCATTCTCTTGCCAGACCGTCGTGTCTGACCCATTTGCTTTGGTACTCAGGTCCCGTTGCTGGTTTCCTTGAGGAGGAGCCGGAGGAGGCAGTAGGTGAGCTGCAACCTCTAGTTGAGTGGCGTGCTGACGATGTCATGTAGACATCAGGTTGCCAAGAGGCGTAACATTTTGGGGAGAACTTATTAACTATTCTTTTGGGTTATTCTTTTGTAGTATTGGCCTTTGTTGGCCTCTATTGTGGGAATGTAATTAACTGATATTTTGTTTAACTTTGACAACTTGGGGAAACTTGCTATATATATATCATTGCTCATTTTGATACAATAATTACACTTATTGTTATGGTCTTCATGACTAATGATAGTTGGACTATTTGATTTACTACATGCTTCCGCACTCAAGAAGAAATATTCATTGATTGTTGTGATATCCTCACCGCGGACACCTGTGGGAAATTGAATACAAATGTGCATGTTATCATTCCTTATTTATCATTATCGTCCCGATCCCGGATTAGTCCTACGGGCCGGTCCGGGGTCGCGACATCCATGGCTGATTCGGTTTTTCAAGTTTTTAAAACAAGAACACAGATCTGATTTCCAGCCATGAAATCATGATCAACATGTGTAGAATGAAAGGAGATGATAGATGACTAATACCTTGCTGATATGAAGTCTTCAAATCTCTGAAACTGAACTTGCAAACTGCTGATCACAAGCCTGCAATCAGCTATACAGGTTGCAGGAATTTACTGCAGCAACTTTCCTTTTGATCTTCTCTTCTATTCCACAACCCAATCTGATTGGTGTTGATTGTGGGATCAAAATATGGTTTCCTTGATGGGTTTTCTGAACTACTCTTTGTGGAAAAGAATCCAGGACCTGATCTCCTCTCAATGAAGAAGAAGAAGGCAGCAAGGGCTGAGCAAGGGCTGGGCGTGAGTGTGCTTTCTAGTTGTCTTGAGCGGCCAATGGAATTCCCATGTGTTTCACGCCCTAGGGTAGAATTCTCTCCTTACTTTCTATGTTGCACGCCCAAGGGTAGTTCCTCTCTATTTATAAAGATCACATTCCTTTTTAAGAGTTCTCTTTCTAATAGGAATGACAATCCCATAAAATAAGCAACCAGCCCCTTTAGTTGTGCAACACTTTCTAATTAAAGATACTAAAAATTAGTAAACTTTAATTATAGGAATTCTTACCCAAAGAGGAGTTCTTCCTTCCAAGTAAAGATACCTAGTCAAACTTGGAAACCTCACACAAGTGGCTCCCATTATGGCTTGCCCACAAGATAGATAAACACACCATGGCCCACTAGTTAATAATTTAGCTAGACTTAAATTCATGTATGCCATCAAAAGCCTATTTGAATTTAAACTCAAAATTATTCTTCCACAAAATTAATTCAACCACATATCATCTAATTAAATTAGGAAACCATGCCAATATAGGAAAGTGGCTAGAAGAGGGACCAAAAGACATATTTGCCCTTGGCTCCCAAAATGACCAAAATGTCCATGCTAACCCCATAGCAACATTAAGATCATTTTAACCCTAACTCATTCCACTAGAGAGTTATGGTTGCACTCCAGGGACAAATATTAAATTGCAAATTAAGCTCATCATAAATAGACGATTGTCTTTGACCTACCAAGTACAATGACCACAATGCCCCTCTATGTAACATCCATAATCAAGTAGGTTAACCGATGTACTATCTACCTTCTTGATTACATCTCATCCTTAGAACTTCATACCCTTGACTTAATCATCATCCGGATATCATTCTCTTGATCCAGGGAGCGACCCACAAGTTCAATATCCATATGGAATATCCATATACTAAGATCTTAGATTCTGATGATTAATCGGATAATTCTAAGGGGACGATCATTCCATCACACAATGGCATAGATTCCATATTGCATTTGCACGTCCCAACTAATCAAGCTCGAGCACCCAAAACACAGAGCTGTTGACCCATGAACAGGATCTCACCCATAGTGAATTAAAGCACAAGAAATTGACTTCGTCAGTTCATCCACAAATGCTCAAGATTAAGAGCACTTGTCACTCAGTAGCAAGAGGTGAATTGATCTCTCTCTGTGATAGTACTATTTTAGAGATCACACCTACAAGTGGTCCTGTTCAATGCATGACACATGCACTAATGAGATAAATCCGGAAAAGCCTCCCGTGACTTAGGTAAGTCACCCTGAATACAGGAGAGTATCTCATTATAACTTATACCAAGATGAAGTGCCCAACTCCATCTCTCAGTTATGAACAAGTTTATTGTTTCAAGTGTCCATGACTCAGACCTTACTGTGTGTAGCCACTACACACCCAAGTCATTACTAGAAAATAATGGGCCTTACACAACCATACATATACACAAGTAATAAGAGAAAGATGTCATTCTATTAAATAACCAATAAATATCCAGTAACAGAGATGTAAGTGCAGTCAGTGGGCTTTAGGGCATACACCAATTGTTAGGGATTTTGTAATTGCAATTTGATGGATGCATTTGCACTTTAGCATCATTTGAATTCACACACATGCATTGATTTAAAATATCTTGAAATCTAGTTTTATACATGCATTGGTTTTTAGTTTTGGAAAAGCTTTGGTTTTATGCATGTTTTGGTTTTATACTTGGATGCATTGGTTTTGAATCCCAAACTCTTTTTGAAAACCTATTTACTTGTGCACTACATTTGGAAAATCATCTTGTGTATTTAGGTTTGAACTTTGCATAATTTCATCTCTTCAAAATCATATTTGTATGCATTGTTTTTGAAAAAGGAGTTTTTAGAAATCAAGCTAGCCTATGGTTTAAAGTTTCAAATCTTTTTAGGCTTTGTGTGTTTCATGTTTTTAAATGTCTTAAAACATGTTTTTAAGCTTGGTTTAGTGACCCACAAAATTCCACAAAGAAAACCTTCATCTTGCTAAAATTGGAATTTTTGGGTTCCCGGCAGTGTCGCCGGTCGACCGGCGCAGAGGTCCCGGTCGACCGGGAACACTGCAGCAGGAATTTTCCTGCGCCCCAACGGTCAGAATTATGACCGTTGTGCTTGGCCGGTTAACCGGCCTGTCATGGCCGGTCAACCGGCCAAACTAGCCGTTGGGCAGTTTTTGGTATTTAAATGAGCTCTTTCCTTTGTCTTTGGTTGGAGATTTTGAAACCCTCTTTGAGGAGCTTTGAGAGAAGACAAAGGGGATGATCTAAGAGACATCAAAGGGTCATTAAGTGAAGCTTAAGCTTGGATCAACTAAGTTAAATCTCCAAGTAAGTTTTACTTTTATTAATCATTTGTTATGTGCTTTATTTGAATCTTTGGAAAATGATTTCAAGCATGATAACAATGATGTGTTGAATTCTTTCTTCCCTCCATCTTTGATATTCAAGATTGGATTCATCACTTTGATTTCAACCCAAGTTTTGTTTTAAACTTTCTTAATCATGCTTAGCCATAAATCTTTGATTTCTTTTATTGCATGATTACTTCACTTGGTTGAAACTTCCCTTGTTGTTTTCATTCATTTAATCTTTAGTCAAATTAGTTTTTGAAAACAACATTGCACATGCATCACTTGATTAGGCTTAAACACTTTCATACAACTTGTGATCTTTAGATTTTCATATCATTCACAAGTGTGTAATTGTTCAAGTGATTTGCATAGAACTTCAATCATATCTTTTTGTGCCTTAAACTTTCAAATTGCATTAAGCATAAATTGATTGAGCTTACTTTTAAACTTGATTGAAGTTTTCACACACACACTTCATAAGCATACATCTTTGCATTCATTGAGTGTTTGTGTGAGTTAGGATTTTCATTTTCATATCCGCCTATTTAGAGGCAATTTATTTGAGCTTAAATTGTAATCTCTTAGAGTGTTGAGTAAACACTTTCTTAGAGAAATATTGATTTGTAAAGGTTATTGCTTAGCCTAAGAAAAGCATTGTGTAAGGTTGTTGCTTAGCCTAAGAAAAGCATTTTGTAAAGGTTATTGCTTAGCCTCTAAAAGCACATTGAGAGGTTGATTGTTTAGCCTTGAAAAGCAACATTGTAAGGGTTATTGCTTAGCCTAGTAAAAAGCATAAATAGTGGAATCCGGTGGGGTGTTGGATACACAAGCCGGTAGTGGATGTAGGCACGTTGGCCGAACCACTATAAATATTGTGTTGTGGTGATTGCTTTTGTGGTGATTGTTTATTTGAGCTTCCGCATATTGTATGTATAATCATCACATGTGACTAGTTTTTATTAAGAAGTTAAAATTGGTTTAAATTGGTCATAGTTGTAGCTCACCCTATTCACCCCCCCCTCTAGGGTTAGGATCCTCGTGGACTTTCAATTGGTATCAGAGCCAAGTGCTCTAATCCCTTAGGATCAAGTGTTTGGAACTCTTGATTAGGTGTAAAAACCTAGAGTTAAAACCCTAGAGTTGTCCTTTATATGAAAATCATTAGAATGGACTCCACTATGCTAGATCTTGTAGATTCTTCTAGACCCCTCATTCTTCCTTCTATTGGAGATTCCATCATTCAATTAAAAGAATCTCAAATTGAATTAAAAGAAGAAGAAATTAAAGAAAATGAAGAAGATCTTCAACAAGCCTTTGAGGAATTATATGAATTATCCTTAAAGACTGAAAAGAGAAACAAAAAGTTAAGAGAAGAATCTAAAAGACTAAACAAAGAATTAGTCTCTTCAAAAGATGAGCTTAGAGAGAAAGAAGAAGTCATAAATTGTTTAGAATCTAAGTTCATGATCTCTTTAAATAATCTATCTAACATTCAAGATGAACTAGGAGATTTAAAGATGGATTATGAAAATGTCAATAAGGAAAATTTAAATCTAAGAGATCAAATAAAAAGGCAAGACAAAGACTTTAACAATCTTGAATCTAAATTGACTATCTCTAAGGAAAATTTATCTAATGCTCAAAATGAATTAAATGAGATTAAGATAAATTGTGATGAGCTTAAAAATGAAAATTTAAACCTAAGAGATACAATTAAAAGACAAGATGTAGACATTGACAACTTAGAATCCAAGTTGATCAAAAGTAAGTTAAAAACAAAAGAACTTGGATCTAATGTTATTGATGAACTAAAGCTTGAATTAAAACTTGCCAATGAAGAGCTAAGCAAATATAAGGAAATTGAATATGAACTTTCAAAAGTTAAAAATGAAAATTCAATCCTTATAACCAAAGTCACTCAACTTGAAAACAATAAACAAAAGTATGAGTGCAAGTTTACCCAAAGTGAAGAGAAACTTGAAAAATTATTCAAATTGGGTAAATCTCATGGAGATAGGACGGGTCTTGGTTTTAATAGGAATATGACATATGACCCTAAATTCACCAACACTTTTGTGAAAGGTGAGTCCTCATTCTCTAGCACTCTTTCTCCTTTGCCCAAAACCAAATGTAATTTTTGTGGCATTGAAGGACATTTTAGGTTTGAGTGCAAACTAAGGAAAAGAAGCCATGTGTCTAAACCCATCTTTGAACTCAAAAATGGAGAATCTAAACCTATGAAGGGTAAGACACTAAAAATGAAGAAAGACTCCATAAAGCTTAAACAAGTTAAACCAATTAACAAGGAGTCTCCAAAAATAGATTCTAAAAAGGTTAATCAAGTCAAACCAAGCTTAAAAGAATCTATGAACAAAAAGCTTCTCAACCTACCTCCCTTAAGTCAAAACATGAAAGAACTTTTGAAGAAATTTACTAAGTTAAATCTAAATTTCAAAAGTCAAAGAAAGGGAGAAAATAAGAAGAAAAGAAATTTGAAGCAATCCCCTATGAAACAAACACACCAACTCTCTAAGACTAATCATCAATCTAAAATAGTCAAACCTCAAAGATTTGATGTTAAGTCTAAAAGAATTTATCAAGTCAAATCTCCTTTAGTTGGTGAGAACCCCAAACTAGACCTCAAAGTTCAACCCTCCCAAGACCTTAGGTGGATTCCAAAAGTTATCTACTTAGTCAAACCTTAAGGCCTTGAACCCCCTTGACCAACCTATCCTTTTTAGTTAAATCTCCTTGTTGGTCATGTTGCATTTGCATTTTGGTTCTTTCTTAGTTACATTTCATAAAATGCATTGCTTCTTTATGATCAATTGATTTTGTCTTCATGCACCATTCTAGTTACATATCATGGTTTTCAAAATCTTTTGATTATAATCTCATCATGTTTGATTTGCTTGTTGCACTCATATGTTTTGCATTGCATTTCTACATGATTAATTGATTGTGATGTTAAAAGCTTTCATAGCTAATTTGTCATGATCAATTGTTGTTAGATCATTTGATGGATGTCTTAGTTAGATCCTTTTTGTAAATCAAATGATTTGAATCAATTCAAGTTTTTCCCTGGATTTATAAGGTATACCTTTATATGGAAAATCATTGTTTTGAAAAATCAACTTGTATGTGTTTTAATGAAGTTATATCTTTTCAAATACAATGTTGATAATTGATCTTCACAATCATTCCTTTATGCTCATTGTTGGATTTTGTTTTTCAAAATGATTTGAAGATTGTTTTGAATGGAAATGCTTTTTAATCTCATTAGTTATATTCATCTAAGCATGTTCCATTATTCTCATTTCCTTTTTCTTTTGGTTTCATTATCTTTAGAAATGGAAATGTATGTTGTTTGCATCTCTAGCTTATGTGTTTACATTCTTTTCATATGCAAATGACTATTGGTTCCATGTATGGTTGTGAACTTGTAACATTTGTAGAAACCATACTAGAACCTAAATCCATCCTCCTTGCTCACTAGTCATATCTTTATGGATGGTTATGATGTTGATTCATGTAGATTCTCTTGGAGTCATCCTTATACATGTTTCAACTTCATAGTAGTGTTCTTGATCATATGTACCTATTTGAAATCCATTTCTTGTATTTCATAGTTATATCTCTTGTTTGATGGATTTCTTAGTGTTGAAGTCATATGATCTAGACACTTTGGAAATTGCATGCATTACAAAGCTTTATCCTTTTTGCATTGCGATTTGCCTTGTTCATCACTATGCTCTTTAGGAATATCATTAAAAGTGATGAATATGCATTTATGATGCTTGATGGTAGTTTGTCACATCCTTGCTCTTTAACATGTTGTCAAATTCAATTGGTTTCATTTGGTATAATTTAAGATTGATTTGATTTCTTGTGTATGTGATAGACCTTGTGTGCATTGGATTGAGCTTGATAGTTATATATTTGTTCCATGTCACATTCCATTAGCATCATAATGTTCATGTTGCCACCTCTTTTGCTCTTATAGGTATATCTCATGACCACCATGTTTATGTGTTCATAATATTGGTTGGTTATTAGTAGAGGTTGGCTTCATGTTTGAATTTCATTTCACTCATCTTGCACTTTAATAGTCATATTTATTGATTGAATGAAATGAGTTCAAAACCTTCATAGCATATGATTTTCATAGTTAAATTAGTTGATGCTATGTTAGGTAAACCCCATATCATGGATAGCTCTAATTTGGATTTCTCATAATAGTTATACTTTTAAATCCATTTTAGAGTGATTGAGTTTATAGTCACATCCTTTAATCTCAATTGATATGTTTATTTCAATTGGTATCCATGATCGTTAATGACCTAGCTCTCTTTTGGTAATTTGATCATATGAGCTTTATAGTTAAATGAATCTAATCCTTTCCTTGAAGTTAACCCTCACTTGGTTAAACCATCTACTTCTTGAATCTAATAGTTATATCTTGTCAAAAGCTTGACAAAAGAAGAGAATGGATTGAGGGGGAGTGTAAACCTTCATAGGAAGAATTAGTTTTGATCAAATTCACCCTTGGAATGCTAATGAGCCCTTAGAGTTATCTTACATACATGATAGCCTGTTATGTATTTCATTTTCGATTACATTTGTTAACAGGTGCTACTAAAGGTATTCTTCTTGTCTCATGTGTGTAGGTACCTTTGCAATTTAATGTCAAAGGGGGAGAGAGAGTTCAAGTGTGACTCAAAGATCTCCTACTCTTCAAAGGGGGAGAGAGTTCGAGAGTTCAAGTACTCGAAGATCTCCTATCCATCAAAGGGGGAGAAAGCTTTCAAGTTCTCAAGAGAGAGAGGCATGGTCAAAGGGGGAGAGCAATTAGAAGAAAGAAAGCTTGGAGCTAAAGAAGATGCTTGGCTAAAGAGAGGAAGATGAGAAGACAAAGCTTGAAGAATGATCAAGCTCCAAGCATCAAGAAGATTGAAGAAAAGAGCCCAAGAGCCCAAGCTAAGAGAAGGAGCATCCAAGAAGATTTCAAGACTTGTCCAGCTGAGGGGGAGCTGAAGACCTTGGTGTGTAATTTCAATGATGAGTAAGTTGCCATCAAATTGCAAAGGGGGAGATTGTTAGGGATTTTGTAATTGCAATTTGATGGATGCATTTGCACTTTAGCATCATTTGAATTCACACACATGCATTGATTTAAAATATCTTGAAATCTAGTTTTATACATGCATTGGTTTTTAGTTTTGGAAAAGCTTTGGTTTTATGCATGTTTTGGTTTTATACTTGGATGCATTGGTTTTGAATCCCAAACTCTTTTTGAAAACCTATTTACTTGTGCACTACATTTGGAAAATCATCTTGTGTATTTAGGTTTGAACTTTGCATAATTTCATCTCTTCAAAATCATATTTGTATGCATTGTTTTTGAAAAAGGAGTTTTTAGAAATCAAGCTAGCCTATGGTTTAAAGTTTCAAATCTTTTTAGGCTTTGTGTGTTTCATGTTTTTAAATGTCTTAAAACATGTTTTTAAGCTTGGTTTAGTGACCCACAAAATTCCACAAAGAAAACCTTCATCTTGCTAAAATTGGAATTTTTGGGTTCCCGGCAGTGTCGCCGGTCGACCGGCGCAGAGGTCCCGGTCGACCGGGAACACTGCAGCAGGAATTTTCCTGCGCCCCAACGGTCAGAATTATGACCGTTGTGCTTGGCCGGTTAACCGGCCTGTCATGGCCGGTCAACCGGCCAAACTAGCCGTTGGGCAGTTTTTGGTATTTAAATGAGCTCTTTCCTTTGTCTTTGGTTGGAGATTTTGAAACCCTCTTTGAGGAGCTTTGAGAGAAGACAAAGGGGATGATCTAAGAGACATCAAAGGGTCATTAAGTGAAGCTTAAGCTTGGATCAACTAAGTTAAATCTCCAAGTAAGTTTTACTTTTATTAATCATTTGTTATGTGCTTTATTTGAATCTTTGGAAAATGATTTCAAGCATGATAACAATGATGTGTTGAATTCTTTCTTCCCTCCATCTTTGATATTCAAGATTGGATTCATCACTTTGATTTCAACCCAAGTTTTGTTTTAAACTTTCTTAATCATGCTTAGCCATAAATCTTTGATTTCTTTTATTGCATGATTACTTCACTTGGTTGAAACTTCCCTTGTTGTTTTCATTCATTTAATCTTTAGTCAAATTAGTTTTTGAAAACAACATTGCACATGCATCACTTGATTAGGCTTAAACACTTTCATACAACTTGTGATCTTTAGATTTTCATATCATTCACAAGTGTGTAATTGTTCAAGTGATTTGCATAGAACTTCAATCATATCTTTTTGTGCCTTAAACTTTCAAATTGCATTAAGCATAAATTGATTGAGCTTACTTTTAAACTTGATTGAAGTTTTCACACACACACTTCATAAGCATACATCTTTGCATTCATTGAGTGTTTGTGTGAGTTAGGATTTTCATTTTCATATCCGCCTATTTAGAGGCAATTTATTTGAGCTTAAATTGTAATCTCTTAGAGTGTTGAGTAAACACTTTCTTAGAGAAATATTGATTTGTAAAGGTTATTGCTTAGCCTAAGAAAAGCATTGTGTAAGGTTGTTGCTTAGCCTAAGAAAAGCATTTTGTAAAGGTTATTGCTTAGCCTCTAAAAGCACATTGAGAGGTTGATTGTTTAGCCTTGAAAAGCAACATTGTAAGGGTTATTGCTTAGCCTAGTAAAAAGCATAAATAGTGGAATCCGGTGGGGTGTTGGATACACAAGCCGGTAGTGGATGTAGGCACGTTGGCCGAACCACTATAAATATTGTGTTGTGGTGATTGCTTTTGTGGTGATTGTTTATTTGAGCTTCCGCATATTGTATGTATAATCATCACATGTGACTAGTTTTTATTAAGAAGTTAAAATTGGTTTAAATTGGTCATAGTTGTAGCTCACCCTATTCACCCCCCCCCTCTAGGGTTAGGATCCTCGTGGACTTTCACCAATCCCAACAGTATGCACGTTTGTAGGATATCCTAAAGGAACTAAAGGTTGGTTATTCTGTAATCCCAGAGAGCAGAAAATGCTGGTCAGCACTAATGCGGTTTTTCTGGAGGAAGATTATATGATGGAACATAAATCTTTAGAAAAGGTGATCTTGGAAGAAATTCAAGAGCAAACAATTCCAAATCCAAGTATGACCGAACTTGAGAAAGAAACGTCCTTACTGGACCCAGTAGTTACACCAGTGCCTCGTCGTAGTGGGAGGATTGTCAGACCCCCTGACAGGTTCTTGTTCTTGGGAGAGTCTTACTTGGCAGTCCCGGAAGAACCGGAACAAGATCACTGTAACTATGATGAAGCAATTAATGACATAGATTCGGGGCGTTGGAAAGATGCTATGAAAGCTGAGATGAAGTCTATGTACTCCAGTCAGGTATGGACACTTGTGGACTTGCCTGCCAATATTAAACCTATTGGGTGCAAGTGGGTCTATTAGAGAAAGAGAGGACCAGATGGTAGAGTGGAGACCTTTAAGGCTAGGCTTGTTGCGAAAGGGTATACTCAGAAAGAGGGTATCGATTATGAGGAAACCTTTTCGCCGGTAGCCATGCTCAAGTCCATCAGGATACTCTTATCCATTGCGGCTTATCTCGATTACGAGATTTGGCAAATGGATGTCAAGACGGCGTTTCTCAACGGCCATCTTGAGGAAGACATCTATATGGTGCAGCCAGACGGTTTTGTAGCTAAAAACCAAGAGCAAAAAGTTTTTAAGCTACAGAAGTCTATTTATAGACTAAAGCAGGCATCCCGAAGTTGGAACATCCGTTTTGACCAGGCAATCAAGTCATTTGGTTTTTGTCAAAATCCGGATGAGTCGTGTGTACACGAAAAGTGAAGGTGATTGGGTACTCTTTCTGATTTTATATCTCAATGACATCCTACTCCTTGGGAAAGACGTGAGAATGTTATCAACGGTAAAAGTTTGGTTGGCCAAGACTTTTGATATGAAGGATGTAAGTCCTGGGGATCCGAACCCTAGAGGGGGGGGGGTGAATAGGGTGAGCTTCATTTATGACCAATTTTAACCAAATTTAACTTCTTTAAAACAAACTAGTCACAAGTGAGGATTACAAATAAAATGCGGAAGCTTAATAACAACAATCACCACAAAGCAATCACCATCACACAAGTATTTATAGTGGTTCGGCCTCAATGCCTACATCCACTACCGGCTTGTGATCCAACACCCCACCGGATTTCCACTATTTATGCTTTTCAATAGGCTAAGCAATAACCTTTACAATATGCTTTCCAAGGCTAAGCAATAACCTTTACAATGATGTTTTTCAAGGCTCAACATCAACCTATACACTATGCTTTTATAGGCTAAGCAATAACCTCTTCAACCACAAGGTTGGTTATCTCACTAAGATAGTGTCTATAAACACTTGATGGAGATTCAATTAAGCTCATTACAATGCCTCTTAATTAGGCGGATATGGAAGTGAAAAACTAATACACACTCACACTATGAATGCAAAGATGAAAGTACATGAAGTGTGTGTGTGTGGTCCTCAATCATTTTGAAAATGAAAGCTCATAAATGTATGCCTAAGGCTTTTGAAAGTTTTAGCTCAAAAACATTTATGATTGAGGAAATGCTAATCACATGTTAAAAGTAACAACTTGTTAATGAGATCAAAGATTTACAAGTTGTATGAAATTAATTAGCTCTAAACATGTGAAGCATAGGGATGTCAATCAAATCAACATGAAGCTCAAAACAAAAAAATAGATTTGATTGAAAAGAGGGGACAAATCATATGTAATTATAAATACAACTTGAAAGTGATATACCTATCAAAGTAAGGCAAGTTGTGAAACTTTAAAACAATAATACACATATGATTTGTAAAGATGTTGAATCCAAAACATAAGATACATTTGAAAGAGATTTTCTTATGATGGAAAAACAACAACCAAAGATTCAACCAAGTATATGAATCATGTTACATATTTCATTAACATGATCTACTTAGATTTACCAAAGATAAAGTACTACTTGGATTGAATCAAATGGTGATGCATCCAAAACAATAGATCTATTCACAGTATAAAACATGCTAAGGATACAACACATCATAGTTTATCATGTTACTAAAGATTTACCTAAGATAAAACAAAACATGAAAACATATGATTTGTAAAGAAGTTGAGTCCAAAACATAAGATAGTTTTGAAAGTGATTTTCTTATGATGGAAAACAACAACCAAAGATTCAACCAAGTATAGGAATCATGTTACATATAATTTCAAAGGTTCTTTCATTAACATGATCTACTTAGATTTACCAAAGATTAAGTACTACTTGGATTGAATCATATGGTGTTGTATCCAAAACAATAAATCAACTCAAAACATAAAACATGTTAAGGACACAACACAAACATAGTTTAACATGCTAGAAATAATTTACCAAAAATAAAACAAAGCATGAAAACATATGATTAAGGAAAGTAAAGCCTCCTTGGAGATTTAACTTCATTAATCCAAGCTTTAGCTTTCCTAATGCTCCCCTTCATCCCTTAGTTCATTTCCCTTCTATTTGCCTCAAAACCCCTCAAGGAGGGCCTTAAAATTCCCAACTTTTGGCAAAGGAAAGAACTCATATTTATAGTAAAAAGTGCCCAACGGCTAGTCCTCGGTCGACCTGCAAACAGGTCTCGGTCGACCGGGATCACACAACGGTCATATTTCTGACCGTTGGAGGCGCCAGGGCATTTTCTGCCTGCAGTGTTTCCGGTCGACCGGGACCTCTGCGCCGGTCGACCGGCGACACTGCCGGGCCACCAAATTCCCACTTTTGCAAGTTTGAAAGATTTTCTTTGTGGAACTATTTGGGCCACTAAACCAAGCTTAAAAGCAAGTTTTAAAACATTCTAAGGGTTTTAAAACATGGAACATAAAAAGCCTAAAACATTTTGAAAGATTTAAAACTCATAGGCTAGCTTGATTTTCTAAAACTCTTTTCAAAACAAATGCATCCAAGATTTAAAAGCAAAGCATGCATAAATCAAAACTTTTACAACTCTTAAAAGCAATGCATGAATAAAACAAGATTTCAAGATTTCTAAAACAATGCATAAGTGTGTAAATCAATTGATGCTAGAATGAAATGCATCCATCAAATTGCAATCTACAAAAACCCTAACAAAGGACTTGGGAGAAGCTAACTACATCCTAGGAATCAAACTCCATCGAGACCGAAAAAATAGGATGATTGGCTTATCCCAAGCTGCATACATAGATAAGGTACTGGTACGGTTTGCTATGCAAGACTCCAAGAAGGGTATTACACCTTTCAGGCGTGGAGTGCACCTTTCCAAGGATCAGTGTCCTAAGACACATGAGGAAAAAGAACAGATGAAGTCGATACCATACGCTTCGGCTGTTGGTAGCCTCATATATGCTATGCTATGTACTAGACCGGATATCTGCCATGCAGTGGGCCTAGTCAGCAGATATTAGTCTAACCCAGGACTTGAACATTGGACTGCTGTAAAGTGTATTCTCAAATACTTGAGAAGGACTAGAGATTACATGTTAATTTATGGCAGTGATGAGCTGATTCCAGTTGGATACACAGATTCTAACTTCATGTCAGATAAGGATTCCAGAAAATCCACCTCTGGTTATGTATTTATGCTTGGTGGCGGAGCTATCAGCTGGAGGAGTATAAAACAGGAATGTACCGCTGATTCTACCTCGGAGGCTGAATATATAGCAGCTTGTGAAGCAGCTAAGGAAGCAGTATGGCTCAAGAGATTCCTTATGGAACTCGGGGTGGTACCTTTGGCACGACAGCCGCTCACAGTTTACTGTGACAGCAGCGGGGCAGTCGCTCAGTCCAAGGAGCCCAGAAGCCATAAAAGCCAAAAGCATATACAAAGGAAATATCATTTAGTCAGAGAGATTGTGCAGAGAGGTGATATTGCTATTACCAAGATAGCCTCTGCAGACAATCTAGCAGATCCCTTTACTAAGCCTTTGACTACCAAAGTCTTTGAGCAGTATGTTGACGGGATGGGCATGAGATGCAACCCTGATTGGAATTGAGCCCAAGTGGGAGATTGTTAGAGTGTATGGACTCAATCCATCAGTTGATGTAATAAACTGATTAATTTCTTTATTTATCAATAAAATCATGCTTTCCTTTCATGAGATGAATGGTGTTTATTACTTAATGCACATGACCAATACATATGACATAATGGTTCATGAGATGAACCGGGTCCCATTAGTATATTAGATGTGATATATGTATATGGATGAGATCTACATACGGGAGACATGTGTCACAAATCTTATACTTAAAATATCTTCACAACCAGTGATGAGACTGGGCATCTCATCTGATAAGGTTGCAGCACTTTGATCACTATGAGATAGTGTGATTTGTCTCATCATCAGAATGTAAGATTCTGGATCATAGTGCTGGTACATTGGATGTCTTGAAGGACCATGAGAAGCACCTTATGAAATACTGTCTCGATTTAAGGACTGCTCTCATAATTCCCTAGCAATAGGTTCTTAATCCTGAGACATTGATGAACTCAAGTTTCTATCTATTCATTTGCTTTGAGTCACCAATGAGTGAGGCCAATTGTAGGTTAACACCTCGGTGTCTTGGGTACGTGGTAGTAGGACTGTGGGAACATCCAATGGTCAATATGGAAACTATCTACATTATCCCCTTGTGCCAATTAATGGATGTATCATTAGTAAGTGCGCACCCATCTCTATTAAGAGTTAATTGGATGGTACTGATGATCACTGTAATTAATTGGGGCTGAAGGATAATAAGATGTGGATCTAAGATTGGATGTGACTGATTTATTCCAATTGATCCATGGATAATGATAGAGGGGCCTACTTGTGGTAATTGGGAAGTTTAGGGTCTTCATTGTAATTTATTCCTAAGACTGGAGTGCAATTGCATTTATATAGTGGTGTTATTTGCAATTAACCGTGGGCCCGGATTACACATGAGATGTGGGGTCGCGTGTCCCAGTTGGAGCCAGCTTTCTAAGGAATCCCTAGTGGTCCCCACTCTAGCCCAAGTATTAGAAAGATTCTATTCTTACTTAAACTCTAAAAGGAAGGAATTAAAAAGTTACTATTTCTATTTGAAGTGGGACTTCTAATAGTGGTAATAGTAAGCTACTAATTTGTGTGGGAGTGTGACTTCTAATACAAATTAGTAAGAGAGATAAGAGAGGAGACTCGAGGGCTATTTAAAGGGGAATACACCCCTTGGACGTCCATGACATAATACCCACGCCCAAGAGCCTCTAGTGCAAGTGTTGCACAACTCTTTTTCTCCTCTTCTCTCTTCCAGTTGCCTTATAGTTTCTTAGAGTTTCTAGTACGGTTTTCTCTTGAAGATCCCACACATCTTCTTGAGAAAAGAGATCTGATAGAGGGTCATAGCGTTGAAGACAATAAGGTATTGGAGATCTCTAATTGCTTCAAGAAGAGTTCTTATTCTAGTTGGTTGTCTTATCCTCGATTAGAGCACTACCGGGTTCCAAAGGTATAATCTGTTTCTTTACTTGTTGTAGATTATTTTGTTGCATGTAGTTGCTGATTTCTATCTTCTAGATAGGTTATATTGCTTTACATGATTGATGAGAAAGAGGGATTGCATCCTGGATGTGGTTTATGGCCTTCTGGATACTTGATCCCTGAGTCAAGTGGGTCAAAAGTTTTGAAAATCTATCCACGAGGCCCACCTACTTCCAACATGTCGTAAGGCCACAGGTGCTTGTTTCAAATGTGGGGCCATGAACCATGCAATCAATGATTGCCCACAACTTCAGACTCAAGGCAATAGAAACCAACAACAAAGACAAGCAGCTCCTCAAAATCAAGCACCAGTTCTGAATCAAGGTAGACCACCCCAGCAGCAGCAGCAGGCCAGACCACAAGCATAGAATTAGAATGCTCATCCTCCACAACAGAACAAACATGCCGAAGGAAGGCAAAATCAAGCACCGAATAGGCTACAAATGCATGGACGCTTATATTACCTCAACCGTGCGGATGCTGAGGTTGTAGGATACGTGGTAGAAGGTAAACTTCTAGTTTGTGGAGTAGAAGCATAGATTTTATTTGATTCTGGATCCACACATTCGTTTCTATCTCCCATTTTTGCCAAGATGATTGATGCACCACATAGTGAATTGGATTATATTCGGATTGTCACCACACCAATAGGTAAATAGGTTGTGTGTAGAACCTATTACCCTAACTGTCCAGTTTTGTTAGGAGATGTTAATTTACCAGCCAACCTCATTTTTTTGGACATGCATGATTTTGATATCATCTTAGGCATGGATTGGTTAGAAGCATATCATGCTACCATGGACTGTCTTAGTAAAACCATAACATTCAGATTGTAAGAAGCACAAGCAGAATTAATATTTCAGGGAAACAAGAGGAAAACTCAGGCATTATTTATTTCAGTGTTGAAAGCAAGCGGATTAGTTCAGAGTGGGTGTGAGGCATTTATTGCGTTTATCACGGAGGATAAACAGTCTCAAGGGGTGGAGGATATCCCTGTTGTGTGTGAATTTCTGGATGTTTTTCCAGAAGAAATCCCGGGATTGCCACCAATTAGAGAGGTTGAGTTCGTAATTGAGCTTCTTCCAGGGACAACTCCGATCTCTATTACACCGTATAGGATGGCTCCAGTAGAAATGGGTGAATTAAAACTTCAGTTGCAAGAATTGTTGAGCAAATGCTTCATTAGGCCAAGTGTTTCACCTTGGGGAGCACCCATGTTATTTGTGAAAAAGAAGGATGGAAGCTTAAGAATGTGCATAGACTACAGAAAATTGAACCATGAGACCGTGAAGAACAAATATCCATTGCTAAGGATAGACGAATTATTTGATCATTTGCAAGGAGCAACCTATTTTTCCAAGATAGATTTGAGGTCAGGGTATCATCACTTGAGAGTTAGAGACTCAGATGTGCAGAAAATGACTTTTAGAAGAAGATATGGACATAACGAGTTCTTAGTGATGCCCTTGGGTTTGACAAATACACCTACAATCTTTATGACCCTTATGAATAAAGTCTTTGCACAATATTTGGATCACTCTACAGTGGTATTCATTGATGATGTCCTCGTGTATTTCAAGAGTAAAGAGGATCATGAAGAACATTTGAGGACAACGCTACAGCTTTTGAGGGACAACCATCTTTATGCAAAACTCAGTAAGTGCAAATTCTAATTAGAGCAGGTTGCTTTTCTAGGCCACATTTTCTCAAAAGAAGGTTTAGCAGTTGATCTAGTCAAGATAGAAGCAGTTGTTAATTGGGTGAAACCAAGCAGTGTGACAGAAATCAGAAGCTTTTTGGGATTAGCAGGCGATTACAGAAGATTGGTCCAAGGTTTTTCGTCCATTGCAGCACCGTTGACAAAATTGACCAGGAAGAATGTCCCATTTGTTTGTACTGAACAATGTGAAACAAGTTTTCAAGAATTGAAGAGAAGATTAACCACAGCTCCAATCCTTACATTACCATCGGGCAGCGGCGGATTCATTGTTTATATAGATGCTTCGAATCTGGGACTGGGTTGTGTATTGATTTAGGATGGCAAAGTTATTGCTTATGGCTCGAGACAGTTGAAGGATCATTAGAAGAACTACGCAGCTCATGACTTAGAATTGGCACCAGTTGTATTTGCTTTGAAGATGTGGAGACACTATCTCTATGGAGAGAAATTTGAAGTCCATTTAGATCACCGAAGTTTGCAATACTTGTTCTCACAGAAGGACTTAAATATGAGACAGAGACGGTGGATGGAATATATCAAGGATTATGACTTCCCAATCAAGTATCATCCAGGCAAAGTGAATGTTGTAGCTGATGCATTGAGCAAAAAATCAATGATCATGGCCAGTTTGAAAGGAGTTAATGTTTTTCAGCAGTTTGAAGAGTTAGGTGTTGAAGTGCAAACACTAAAGCTGGGTGTGATGTTAGCAAACATGACAATATCAAAACCTACCTTCATCCAGAAGATTAAGGATAGTCAATTGTAAGACACAGACTTGGCAAAGATAGTAGAGCATATCACAGAATGCCTAGATTTCAAGATGGTGAATGGGATACTGTATTTTCGCGACCGGCTGTATGTGCCAAATGTGGATGACTTGAAGAGCAAAATAACGAATGAAGCTCACAGTACAAGATATTCCATGCATCCGGGTAGCACGAAGATGTACCACAATTTGAAAAATGGATTTTGGTGGAACAACATGAAGAGAGAGATAACAACTTTCGTGTCACGTTGTCTGACTTGTCAGTTGATTAAAGCAGAACATCAGAAGCCCCCAGGTTTGCTACAGCCGTTAGAGATTCCAGAGTGGCAATGGAAGCACATCACTATGGATTTCGTCTCCGGTTTGCCGAATACCAAGAAGGGAAATAATGCAATTTGGATTATTGTAGATCATCTGACAAAGTCTGCTCATTTCATTCCAATGAAGATGGGGAATATGATGCACATGGCACCACTTGCAAAACTATTTGTTGATGAGATTGTTAGTAAACATGGTCAGCCATTTCCATCACTTCAGACAGAGACAACAGGTTTGTTTTAAAGTTTTGGAAAACTCTACATGAATCTATGGGTATCAAACTCCAGTTCAGCACACATATCATCCTCAGACCGATGGTTAGTCAGAAAGGATGATACAGACTCTTGAAGAAATGGTACGTGCTTGTGTATTGGATTTCAAGGTTCAATGGGATGAGTGCTTACCACTTTGTAAGTTTGCTTATAACAGTAGCTACTGAAAGTCCGTGATTCGAACCCTAGAGGGGGGGGGGTGAATAGGGTGAGCTTTGTTAGGAATTTTGTGTATTGCAATTTGATGGATGCATTATTATATTAGCATCATTTGAGTTTACACACATGCATTGTTTTAGAAAAACTTGAAATCTTGATTTATACATGCATTGTTTTTAAAGACTTATAAAATTGTTGATTTATGCATGTTTTGTTTTTAAACTTGGATGCATTTGTTTTTGGAAAGAAAGTTTATCAAATCAAGCTAGCCTATGTTTTATTTCTTTCAAATCATTTTAGGCCTTTTGTGTTTCATGTTTTTAAACATCTTAGTTTGATTTAAAACATGTTTCCAAGCTTGATTTAATGGCCCAAAAATTCCCACTTGAAAAGACTTTGAAATATGCAAAATTTGGGAATTTTGGTCCCAGGGGGTCGACCCGCAGTGTGGCCAGTCGACCGGCCCCGCGCGGTCGAACGGGAAAGTGTCGTTGGCCCTTTTTCAAACGGTCTATTTTTTTTTACCGTTGTGAAGGCCAGGTCGACCGGGGAAGAGCCGTTGGGCACTTTTTGGCTATAAATACTAGTTCATTCATCATTTCCCAAAAGTTAGCAATTTTAAGGCCCTCCTTGAGAGGTTTTGAGGCCAATGAAAGGGAAATGAGCTAAGGGATGAAAGGGGTCATTAGGAAAGCTAAAGCTTGGATTAATGAAGTTAAATCTCTAAGTAAGCTTTACTTTTCTTAATCATATGTTTTCATGCTTTGCTTTAATTATTGGTAAATCTTTCCTAGCATGATAAACTATGATTTGTTATGTCTTTAACATGTTTATGTTTTGAATTGATCTATTGTTTTGGATGCATCACCTTGATTCAATCCAAGTAGTACTTAAATTGGTAAATCTAAGTAGATCATGTTAATGAAAGAATCTTTGAAATTATATGTAACATGATTCCTATACTTGGTTGAATCTATGGTTGTTGTTTTTCATCATAAGAAAATCACTTTCAAATATATCTTATGTTTTTGATTCAACATCTTTACAAATCATATGTAACTTTGTTTTAAAGTTTCACAACTTGCTTTGCTTTGATAGGTATATCATTTACAAGTTGATTTTATAATTACATATGATTTGTCACCTAATTTCAATCAAATCTATTTTTATGTTTTATGCTTATAGCATACACATATTGAGCTACATTGTTAATTTGATTGACATCCCTATGCTTCACATGTTTTGTTCTTTGAATTTCACCACTTGTTTAGAATACATATGCATATATTTTACAAGTTATTTTTAACATGTGATTAGCATTCTTTCCTCAATCATAAATGTTTTTATGAGCTTAAACTTTCAAAAGCCTTAGGCATACATTTATGAGCTTTCATTTTAAAAATGATTGAGGACATCATACATACACATTGAGCATTCATCTTTGCATTCATAGTGTGTGTGTATGAATTAGTTTTTCACTTCCATATCCGCCTAATTAAGAGGCATTGTAATGAGCTATAAATTGTATCTCCATCAAGTGTATTATAGACACTAATTAGAGAGATAACCAACCTTTGGTTGAAGAGGTTATTGCTTAGCCTAAGAAAAGCATAATGTATAAGTTGATGTTAAGCCTTGAAAAACATCATTGTAAAGGTTATTGCTTAGCCTATTGAAAAGCATAAATAGTGGAAATCCGGTGGGGTGTTGGATCACAAGCCGGTAGTGGATGTAGGCATTGAGGCCGAACCACTATAAATCCTTGTGTGGTGGTGTTTGCTTGTGGTGATTGTTTTATTAGCTTTCACATCTTGTTTGATAAATCATCACTTGTGACTAGTTGGATTTAAAGAAGTTAAAATTGGTCATAATTGAAGCTCACCCTATTCACCCCCCCTCTAGGGTTCGGATCCCCGGACTTTCAATTAGTATCAGAGCGAGGTTACTCCATTTTAGGGCTTAACAACCCGGAGTTGATCTGTATGAGATTAGAACCCTAGTGTTGTGTTTTATTGCTTATCTTTGTAATGATTTCCACTATGATTGAAAATGAAATTTGCCCTAGTATCATTGCACTACTCTAAGACTTTTTCAAGTTATATCTCCAAGAGTTGGTGAGTCCTCAAGTGAACTCTCTAGGACATCCTTTTCAAGACCTTAGGTGAATCTTCATTGGTACACATTTAGACTAACCTTAAGGCCTTGATCCTCTCTAGACCAACCTATTCTTTTATAGTTAAATGTTTTTGTTGGTCATGTTACACTTGCATTTTGTCTCTTTATAGTCACATCTTTTAAAATGCAATGTTTCTTTGTGATCATTTGATTTTGTCTTCATGAACCTTTAAGTTATATCTCATGGTTTTCAAAATCCTTTGATTGCAATATTCTAATGATGGATTTGCATTTTGTTCATATAGTTATATCTCTTGTAGTGCATATCTATTCATGATCAATTGATTGTGATTACAAAGGCTTTCTTAGCTAGATTTTTCATGATCAATTAATGTTGGAAAATCATTTGATGTATGTCATAGTTAAATCTTTTTTGTAAATCAAATGATTTGAAGCAATTTAAGTTTTCCATTGATTTTTCAAGTTATATCTCTTGGTATGGAAAATATGTGTTCAATTTGTATGAGTGTCTATTGTCATATTTAGAATACAAATTGAAAATTTATAGTAGTACACTTCTTGTTTTTCAAAATCACTTGCTCATAATTCTATAAATGATTCTTTGTTGGAATTTTAAATATTGAAGTGATTTGAAAAACTTTGGAAAACGTTCTAAGCTTCATTGGTGGTATTTATAGAAGCATTTTCCTTGAATTTATTTCCTTGTGCTTAATTATGATTATATCATTTGGAAGGAAATAATTTTTACAAACAATTTGCATCTTTGCTCATTTAGTTACATTCTTTTTATGCAAATTGATTTTGATGTCCTACATTGCATGGTTGGATATGGTTTCATTGATTTGCATGTTTGTGCCTAACTTGGTATATATTTTCATTAATGCAAATTGATGATTGTTTATGTGCTTTATAGTTAAATCTTTTGTTTTATTATCATTTGAGCGTATTAAGTACATATGTGGTTTAGTGTGCTAAGCTCATTTGGTATAATCATCATATCCATTTCCCATTGCATTGTAAGCTTAGTACATTTGCTAAGAGTGGAGATATTGCATGATAGGTTAATGGATCATTTTAGATGAATTGGAATTAATCCATTGTTCTTAATAGGTATATCCATATATGTGATCCATCTTCATCTTTATGCGATCCATGATGTCCCTCTAACTCCATACCTTCTTGTGCTTGCATAGTTATATTCTTTATTGATGATATGGTATGAGTTAGATCTTGATTGTTGATTGATCCTCTCTATACAAATGTCAAATTGTTCTATGTATGGTTGTGATCTTAGTTATATTTGTATAAACCATACTAGAACTCAAATCCATCTTCTATGCATTCTAGTCATTTCTTTTTGGATGGTTATGATGTTGATTCTTGTATATTCTCTAAGTGATGTCATCCTTGTACATGTTTCAACATCATAGTAGTGATCTTGATCATATGAAACTCTTTGAAATTCATTCCTCATATATCTATATGTTTGATGGATATCTTAGTAGTAGAATTCATATGATTTTGACACTTTGAAAATTGCATGCATTACCAAGTAATATCTTTTTGCATTGCAATTTACCTTGTTCATCACTATGCTCATTAGTTATATCATTAAAAGTGATGAATAACCATTTATGATGCTTGATGGAATTTTGTGCTTGCCACATTCTTGCTCTTTATCATGTTGTCAAATTCAATTGGTATAATTTTCGATTGATTCGATTTCTTGTGAATGTGATAAACCTTGTGTACATTGGATTGAACTTGATAGTAATATATTTGTTCCATGTCACACACCATTAGCATCATAATTTTCATGTTTGCCACTTCTTTTGCTCATATATGTATATCTCATGACCACCATGCTTATGTATTCATAATCTTGGTTGGTTATTAGTTGAGGTTGACTTCATGTTTGAATTTCATTTCACTCATCTTGCACATTAATAGTCATATTTATTGATTGAATGAAATGAGTTCAAAACTTTCATAGCATATGTTCTTCATAGTTAAATTGATTGATGCTATGTTTAATAAACCCCATTTCATCATGGATAGCTCTAATTTGGATTTATCTTAATAGTTATATTCTTTATAACTCCATTTTTAGAGTGATTGTTTTAATAGAATTATCCTTGAATCTCAATTGGTATTCTTTGTTTTTTTTCCAATTGGTATCCATGATTGCTTTTCTCATTGACCTTGCTTTCTTTTGGTAATTTGATCATATTGAGCTTTATAGTTAAACATGTCTAATCCTTTCCTTGAAGTTGACCCTCATTTGGTTAAACCATCTTCTTCTTGAACCAAATAGTTATATCTTTGTCAAAAGTTTGACAAGAGGAGAGAATGGATTGAGGGGGAGTGTAAACCTTCATAGGAAGCATTAGTTTTGATCAAATTTACCCTTGGATTACCTTCGAACCCTTAGAGACAACTTCCATACATGATAGCCTGTTATGTATTTCATTTTCGATTTCTTTTGTTAACAGGTGCTACTAAAAGGTATTTTCCTTGTTTCATGTGTGTAGGTACCTTTGCAATTTAATGTCAAAGGGGGAGAGAGCATTCAAGTTCTCTAAAGGTGAAGAGAATGTCCAAGCTTCCTAAGGGGAGATATTGTATGATCTTCTACAGGGGGAGAGAATGCATACCTTGCCCAAGGGAGAGAGAGGCATGGTCAAAGGGGGAGAAGTGAAAGAAGAAAGCTTGGGAGTTAAAGAAGATGCTTGGCCATAGAGAGGAAGATGAAAAGAAAGCTTGAAGAATAATCAAGCTCCAAGCATCAAGAAGAATGAAGAAAATAAACCAAGAGCCCAAGCTAAGAGAAGGAGCATCCAAGAGATTTCAAGAGTTGTCCAGCTAAGGGGGAGCTGAAGATTTAGTGTGTTTATTCAGTGATGAGTAAGTTGCCATCAAATTGCAAAGGGGGAGATTGTTAGGAATTTTGTGTATTGCAATTTGATGGATGCATTATCATATTAGCACCATTTGAATTTACACACATGCATTGTTTTAGAAAAACTTGAAATCTTGATTTATACATGCATTGTTTTTAAAGACTTATAAAATTGTTGATTTATGCATGTTTTGTTTTTAAACTTTGATGCATTTGTTTTTGGAAAGAAAGTTTATCAAATCAAGCTAGCCTATGCTTTATTTCTTTCAAATCATTTTAGGTTTTTTGTGTTTCATGTTTTTAAACATCTTAGTTTGATTTAAAACATGTTTCCAAGCTTGATTTAATGGCCCAAAAATTCCCACTTGAAAAGACTTTGAAATATGCAAAATTTGGGAATCTTGGTCCCAGGGGGTCGACCCGCAGTGAGGCCGGTCGACTTTCCTAGGGGCCGGTCGACCGGCCACACTGCGCGGTCGACCGGGAAAGTGCCGTTGGCCCTTTTTCAAACAGTCTATTTTTTTGACCGTTGTGAAGGCCAGGTCGACCGGGGAAGAGCCGTTGGGCACTTTTTGGCTATAAATACTAGTTCATTCCTTTCCCAAAAGTTAGCAATTTTAAGGCCCTCCTTGAGAGGTTTTGAGGCCAATGAAAGGGGAATGAGCTAAGGGATGAAAGGGGTCATTAGGAAAGCTAAAGCTTGGATTAATGAAGTTAAATATCTAAGTAAGCTTTACTTTTCTTAATCATATGTTTTCATGCTTTGCTTTAATTATTGGTAAATCTTTCCTAGCATGATAAACTATGATTTGTTATGTCTTTAACATGTTTATGGTTTGAATTGATCTATTGTTTTGGATGCATCACCTTGATTCAATCCAAATAGTACTTAAATTGGTAAATCTAAGTAGATCATGTTAATGAAAGAATCTTTGAAATTATATGTAACATGATTCCTATACTTGGTTGAATCTATGGTTGTTGTTTTTCATCATAAGAAAATCACTTTCAAATATATCTTATGTTTTTTATTCAACATCTTTACAAATCATATGTAACTTTGTTTTAAAGTTTCACAACTTGCTTTGCTTTGATAGGTATATCATTTACAAGTTGATTTTATAATTACATATGATTTGTCCCCTAATTTCAATCAAATCTATTTTTATGTTTTATGCTTATAGCATACACATATTGAGCTACATTGTTAATTTGATTGACATCCCTATGCTTCACATGTTTTGTTCTTTGAATTTCACCACTTGTTTAGAATACATATGCATATATTTTACAAGTTATTTTTAACATGTGATTAGCATTCTTTCCTCAATCATAATTGTTTTTATGAGCTAAAACTTTCAAAAGCCTTAGGGATACATATATGAGCTTTCATTTTAAAAATGATTGAGGACATCATACATACACATTGAGCATTCATCTTTGCATTCATAGTGTGTGTGTATGAATTAGTTTTTCACTTCCATATCCGCCTAATTAAGAGGCATTGTAATGAGCTATAAATTGTATCTCCATCAAGTGTATTATAGACACTAATTAGATAGATAACCAACATTTGGTTGAAGAGGTTATTGCTTAGCCTAAGAAAAGCATAATGTATATGTTGATGTTAAGCCTTGAAAAACATCATTGTAAAGGTTATTGCTTAGCCTATTGAAAAGCATAAATAGTGGAAATCCGGTGGGGTGTTGGATCACAAGCCGGTAGTGGATGTAGGCATTGAGGCCGAACCACTATAAATCCTTGTGTGGTGGTGTTTGCTTGTGGTGATTGTTTTATTAGCTTTCGCATCTTGTTTGATAAATCATCACTTGTGACTAGTTGGATTTATAGAAGTTAAAATTGGTCATAATTGAAGCTCACCCTATTCACCCCCCCCCTCTAGGGTTTGGATCCCCGGACTTTCAAGCTTAAATTATGACCAATTTTAGCCAATTTTAACTTCTTTAAATTAAACTAGTCACAAGAGGTGATTAAGTAAATAAATGCGGAAGCTTACAAAAACAATCACCACAAAGCATGCACCATCACACAAGAATTTATAGTGGTTCGGCCTCAATGCCTACATCCACTACCGGCTTGTGATCCAACACCCCACCGGATTTCCACTATTTATGCTTTTCAAAAGGCTAAGCAATAACCTTTACAATATGCTTTTCTAGGCTAAGCAATAACCTTTACATTATGCTTTTCTTAGGCTAAGCAATAACCTCTACAACCAAAGGTTCGTTATCTCTCTAAGTAGTGTCTAAAATATACTTGATGGAGATACAATTTATAGCTCATTACAATGCCTCTTAATTAGGCGGATATGAAAGTGAAAAAACTAATTCACACACACACACACACACACACACACACACTATGAATGCAAAGATGAATGCACAATGTGTATGTATGATATCCTCAATCAATTTTAAAATGAAAGCTCATAAATGTATGCCAAAGGCTTTTGAAAGTTTTAACTCATAAAAACATTTATGATTGAGGAAAGAATGCTAATCACATGTTAAAAATAACTTGTAAAAGACATACATATGTATTCTAAACAAGTTGTGAAATTCTAAGAACAAAACATGTGATGCATAGGGATGTCAATCAAATTAACAATGTAGCTCAATATGTGTATGCTATAAGTATAAATCATAAAAATAGATTTGATTGAAATTAGGGGACAAATCATATGTAATAATAAATTGAACTTGAAAATGATATACCTATCAAAGCAAGGCAAGTTGTGAAACTTTAAAACTAAAGTACATATGATTTGTAAAGTTGTTGAATCCAAAACATAAGATAGATTTGAAAGAGATTTTCTTATGATGAAAAACAACAACCATAGATTCAACCAAGTATAGGAATCATGTTACATATAATTTCAAAGATGTTTTCATTAACATGATTTACTTAGATATACCAATTTAAGTACTACTTGGATTGAATCAAGGTGATACATCCAAAACAATAAATCAATTCAAAAACATACACATGTTAAGGACACAACAAATCATAGTTTATCATGCTACAAAATATTTACCAAAAATAAAGCAAAGCATGAAAACATATGATTAAGAAAAGTAAAGCTTACTTCGTGATTTAACTCAATGGAACCAAACTTTAGCTTTCCTAATGACCCCTTTCATCCCTTAGCTCATTTCCCTTTGATTGGCCTCAAAACACCTCGAGGAGGGCCTCTATGTTCCTCAAAATTTTCAAAGGAATGAACCACTATTTATACCAAAAAAATGGGTCCTGCGAGTGCCCGGTCGACCTGGTACAGAGCCCGGTCGACCTGGCTTCAAACGGTCAGAAAAATGACCGTTGGAAGAGCCAACGACTCTTTGCCCCGATCGACCCCGCAGTGTGGCCGGTCGACCCGGGCCTGAGACCAAAATTCCCTAAAATTGTATTTTTCAAAGAGATTTCTTGTGGGAACTTTTGGGCCATTAAATCAAGCTTTGAACCATGATTTAAATCAAACTAAGAGGCTTAAAATCATGAAACGCAAAAAGCCTAAAATGATTTGAAAGATTTAAAACATAGGCTTGCTTGATTTCTAAAACTTCTTTTCAAAACTAATTGCATCCAAGTTTAAAAACAAAACATGCACAAAACAATATTTCTACAAGTCTTAAAAACAATGCATGTGTAAATCAAGATTTCAAGATTTTCTAAATCAATGCAAGTGTGAAAATTCAAATGATGCTAAAGTACTGTTAATGCATCCATCAAATTGCAATACACAAAATCCTTAAGAGCTACCACTCTAGCTTTGGTATGACACCCTTCGAGGCACTCTATGGTAGAAGATGCAGAACTCCGGTTTGCTGGGAAGAAGTTGGTGTGCGTAGTTTTCATGAACCGACGATAGTTGGAGAGACAAGAGAAAAGGTCATGTTAGGGTTTTTGTATATTGCAATTTGATGAATGTATTATCATTTTAGCATCATTTGAATTTTCACACATGCATTGATTTAGAAAATCTTGAAATCTTGATTTACACATGCATTGTTTTTAAGACTTGTAGAAATATTGATTTATGCATGTTTTGATTTTAAACTTGGATGCATTTAAATTTGAAAAGAAGTTTTATAAATCAAGCTAGCCTATGTTTTAAAACTTTCAAATCATTTTAGGCTTTTTATGTTTCATGTTTTTTTAATCCTCTTAGTTTGATTTAAATCATGATTCCAAGCTTGATTTAATGGCCCAAAAGTCCCCACAAGAAATTATCTTTTAATATGCATTTTTGGGGAAATTGGTCCCTGGGCCCTGGTCGACCTGCAATGTGCTCGGTCGACCAAGCCCATGGACTCGGTCGACTGAGCACACTGCATGTCGACCGGGAAAGAGCCGTTGGAGATCTTTTTCAAATGGTCAGATTTATGACCGTTGAGCGCAGGTCGACCGGGGACACGCAGGAACTCAATTTTTTAGTATAAAATGAGGTTCACTCCTTTGTAAAATGTGTGGATCAAAGTGGAACTAAGAGCCACTCTTGAGGAGTTTGGAGACAAGAAAAAGGGGAATGAACTAAGAGAGACCAAGGGGTCATTAGTGAAGCTAAAGCTTGGATCAATGAAGTTAAATCTCTAAGTAAGGTTTACTTTTATTAATCATATGTTATATGCTTTGTTTAAATTATTGGTAAATGAATTTTAGCATGATAACTATGATGTGTTGAATCCATTCTTCATTTAATCTTTGATCTAAGTTGGATTGGATTCTTCACCTTGATTTCAAACCAAGTTTGTTTTAAAATCTTCTTTAGTCATGCTTAGCCAAAATCTTTGATTTCTTTTATAGTATGATTCATTTACTTGGCTGAATCATTATTTGTTGTTTTCATTCATTTGAACCTTAATTAAGTTAATTTGGTTTTGAAAACAACATCGCACATGCATCACATGTTTAGAGTTAATTAGTTTCATACAACTTGTGAGCCTTTGATTTTCATTTCATCAACAAGTTTGTATTCATACATGTGATTTGCATTTCACTTCAATCAAAACTTTTTATGTGCCTTAAACTTTTAAATGCTTTGAGCATATATTGTGTCACGCCCCCGAACCGAAACCTCGGGGGTAGGAAATGGGATTATAAAGCATAAATATATTTTACTTCTCCCAGGATCCGCGTGTGTGAAGACAACACATCCCAACACATTCTGAATATTTTTGCGGAAGCATTTGTGGCGTTGTGACCCGAAGTCCGTGGCCACCGGATTCCGCGTCGCACTCAACCTTTAGCACATAGCTATTATATCAAGAATCATATCAGACTGGAGTAACCATCACAATAAATTACAGAGCTGACAGTAACAGGACATTACATTCCCAAATATGTTCAAGTTACAATTATCAATGTACATTAATTAAGAACCCCAAGAAAAAGGCTAATAAAAGCCATACAACAATAAGCTATAAACTACTACCCAAATGTGACGTAGCTCCGATGTCAAGCTCAATGTCTACATGACATAGCCGACAAACCAACCTGCAAAGCATGGCTCTGTAGCCAACAAAAGCACTCATCTCGGGACGAAGAAATCTGAACCTGAGTACCAAAAGTAGTGGGTCAGACACGACGGTCTGGCAGGTGGATGAAAAGATAACAAATATACTGAAGAATTAAAACATAAGATAAATCATGCTATTCGATCAAATGCTGCATATAATTAAACGGGTGTAAAGTCGGGAATCTCGGGAAAACCTGTATTCATTTCAAGCTTGGGTAAAACATGAATATCTACTAAAACATGTGTTCATTTACATCATCTATAATCATAGATATTTGACAATCGGGTGTTCGTCTAAAACATGTATAAACATAGCGGTATGGCAAAACAACGTTCATTTGAAACTTAAGTAAAAACACAAGTATACAACAAACCAGGTATTCATTTAAACAGGTATAACCAAAGAAATCAGACAAAACTAGTGTTCATTTTGTTGGGATTGGTGTATGCCCTAAAGCCCACTGACTGCACTCACATCTCTGTTACTGGATATTTATTGGTTATTTAATAGAATGACATCTTTCTCTTATTACTAGTGTATATGTATGGTTGTGTAAGGCCCATTGTTTTCTAGTAAATGACTTAGGTGTGTAGTGACTGCACACAGAAAGGTCTAAGTCATGGACATTGGAAATAACTAATTTGTTCGTAACTGAGAGGTGGAGTTGGGCACTTCATCTTGGTATAAGTTATAGTGAGAAACTCTCCTGTATTCAGGGTGACTTACCTTAGTCGCGGGAGGTCTTTCCCGGATATATCTCATTAGTGCATGTGTCATGCATTGAACAGGACCATTAAAGGTGTGATCTCTAAAATAGTACTATCACAGAGAGAGATCAAGTCACCTCTTGCCACTGAGTGACCAGTGCTCTTAATCTTGAGCATTTGTGGATGAACTGACAAAGCCAAGTTCTTGTGCTTTAATTCACTATGGGTGAGATCCTGTTCATGGGTCAACAGCTCTGTGTTTTGGGTGCTCGGGCTTGATTAGTTGGGACGTGCAAATGCAATATGGAATCTATGCCATCGTGTGATGGAATTATCGTCCCCTTAGAATTATCCGATTAATCATCAGAATCTAAGATCTTAGTATATGGATGTTCCATATGGATATTGAACTTGTGGGTCGCTCCCTGGATCAAGAGAATGATATCCTGATGATGATTAAGTCAAGGGTATGAAGTTCTGAGGATGAGATGTAATCAAGAAGGTAGATAGTACATCGGTTAACCTACTTGATTATGGATGTTACATAGAGGGGAAATGTGGTCATTGTACTTGGTAGGTCAAAGACAATCGTCAGTTTATGATGAGCTTAATTTGCAATTTAATATTTGTCCCTGGAGTGCAACCATAACTCTCTAGTGGAATGAGTTAAGGTTAAAATGATCCTAGTGTTGCTATGGGGTTAGCATGGACATTTTGGTCATTTTGGAAGCCAAGGGCAAATATGTCTTTTGGTCCCTTCTCTAGCCACTTTCCTAGATTGGCAAGGTTTCCTAAATTGTTTAATAATGTGGATAAATAATTTTGAGTGTAAATTCAAATAGGCCCATGATGGCATACATGAATTACCACTCTAGATAAATTATTGATGCATGAGCCATAGTGTGTGTGGGCTAGCCAATGTGGTCCCTAATGTGTGGGTCCCAAGATTGAGTAGGTCCTATCACTTGGAAGGCTGAAATTCTTTTTGTGCAAGTTTTCCTAGAGATTAACGTTTCCTAATTATCTTTGGAAACTAAAAATTAGGAGTGTTGGACGTCCATTATAGTAGTTGGTTTGGTTTTGGAAAGCTCCTCTTAGTTTCCTAGTTCTATAAGGAAACATCTTCAATAGGAATTCCTCCTTAAATATATGGTTTCCCCCTCCCTTGGGTGTGCAACACATAGAGAGAAAGAAGGAGAAAACTTCTCCTTTGAGCGTGCAAGAGCAAGGAAACAAAGAGAGGAGTTTCCCATAGAAAACCTAGACCAGCCCCTTTGGACGTCCTTTGCACAAGAAAAAGATCCTAGCTGATTGCATCTTTTCTTCTTAAAGAAAGACCACATAAGATCAAGGAAAAACTAGAAGAGAGAAACCTAGTTTGATCCCACCATCATAGCCAATCAGATTTGGAGAAAGAAGAATAGAGAAGAAGATTAGAAGAGAACTATTGCAAGAAATTCCAGCAAGGTGTGCAGGAATTAAATAGCTTCAGATCTGATCTTCTAGTTCAGATTCCAGAGGTTTTTCAACCCAAGAACGTCAGGTATGTCTTCTCCATTGTACCTTTTAGAATACACACAAGTTGATCATGATTTCATGGTGGTTTTATGTGATTTAAATGGCTGGTTTCAGCAGTCCAGATCATACCAGATTGATTTTTGAAAATTCCAGCCATAGAACTCTTTAGTTTCATCAAGAGTTCAAGATCTGAATCACACCTTCTTTCAATGGTATCAGAGCCACACCATGATTAATCATGGTCCCATGTTGTGTGGATATCAATCCTAGATTAATTAAGGGCATGGTGGCGCCCTTTAGGATGTTTTTTTTCTGCATGTATGGAGTGCAGGAATTTTTCCAGGCTGCTGGAATTTTTCCTGAACACTGTTTTGTGCATGTATGGAGTGCAGAAAATTTTTCCAGATTGCTGGAATATTTCCAGGATACTGTATAGTGTTGTACACAGCACTTTGTATGCACTAACTTTTTTGGTTGCAGCCATATAATTGCATCCTTGATGGTTCGCATGTATGTGTGTGGATTTAGGTGTTTTTTAATTAGTTGGAAAGTGTACGATTGCGCGTTTAGCAATCATAGGAGGTTGTAATTTTTCCTTGTTTTTTATTTCAACTAGTCTTGATGTAAGCTTTCGTGAAAAGCATAGGTATATCCAATGTAATTTTGGTTTTGTTTTTCATGGGTTTGCTTGTATAAAATTTATTTATTGTAACAAGCAAGGAGAAGAAAGCTTCAAAGATTGCATGGTTGCAAGTAGGAGCGGATTCCATGGTGGTGGAGGCAACGAAGGTGTCCTAGTGCGAAAAGGACTCTTAACCAAGTATCCTAGTTGGATTAGGATTCCTAGTCGGATAAGGTTTCCTAGTTGGATAAGGATTTGAAGTCCGAAGAGCAGGGAGCCATCAAGGATTGCATTATATTTATTGCTTTATATAATTGCTATTATTGCTATGTTTATCACCTAGTAACATGGCCACCACTAGGTTCTTAAAATTGACATCTTTCTATATTGGATTGTTTTTAGTTTGGCAAATTGTTTTTAAACGGATCTTAGACCAGCACCTTCGTTTTGTCTAAGGTTTAAAAATTGGATAGGGTTTAGTTTATCTTGGTTCCCTAAGTTTCCAAAAGAGGTCAAACTAAAATCTAATATGTTGCTACCTTAGTGGGCCCATAACCCACAGGTCCCAAGTTAGGAAATTTGACCCTTTAAAGTGATTTGCTCAAATATTTTAAAGCAAAAGTTATTTATGTTCAAGATGACTTAAGTCATTGAGTCATGAATTTAATTAACTAAGTTTGCTAGATTTAAAAAGATTTTTTTTTAGTAACCAATGTAAAGGTCAAAAGAGTTTTTTCAAAACCCTAGTGTTAAATAATCAAGTGGGAGAGGGGTTTGGAAAAACCCCACGGCCTTCCATTTTCGGTTCATGCTATCTCAATGGAGTATTAGTGGGAGCGGCCACCCCTTCGGTGGAGTTCTTTACTAAAGATCGCTTCGATGGGTTAGTGGGTGAACTAATGTGAATATTCGTAATGAGGTGTTAGTGGGAGCGGCCATCCCTTCGGTGGAGTTCTTTACTAAAGATCACTTCTATAGAATGTCAATGAAGTGTTGGTGGGAGCGGCCATCCCTTCGGTGGAGCTCTTTACTAAAGTTCACTTCAAGATTGGATTAAAGTCACTTCCCTTCGGAGGACTTGAGTCATAGACATTCTGGGAACGTTCATAAGAGATGGTAATACACTTGACATAAGACGGTAATAACCTCTCCCTAGGAGTTAGTGTTATTTGTCATATGAGGCCAAACCAATAAGTGATTGGACTGTTGCTGGATATGCTAAATCCAGATAATGATAATCCAAATAAGCGAGGCTTTACTTAACGAGACTATAGATTCCACCATCCCTTCGATGGAGGGTCTATGAGGAGGTTGAGACACTGATACATTATAATTAGGGTTAAATAATGTAAAAAGTCTTATGCATGTTTTTCCTTTTATTACAAGCACCATATACATGTTACATATATACTGCCTATCTAATTATAACCTGTTATATATCCAGAGAGATGGGGAAGGATTCTTTTAGCCCGTTGATGAGTATTCTGCGTGAGAACAAATTGACTGGCCCAAATTACGTAGACTGGAAAAGAAACCTTAACATAGTACTCACCGCTGAGGAGTACAAGTATGTTTTGTCGGAACCCTGTCCTACCATTGATGATTATTCTACAGATGACCAGCAAGAGGCTGAAAGGAAATAGAAAAAGGCGAATAGCATGGCCAAATGCTACATGCTTGCTTCCATGTCCAACGTGTTGCAAACACAGCATGAGCAAATGGACACAGCTTCTGATATCATGTTGTCCTTGTCTGAGATGTTCGCAGACAAAAGCAGGCCAGCTAGGCAAGCTGCTTTAAGGACAATCATGAATTCTAGGATGGCTGAGGGAACACCTGTCAGAGAGTACATGCTCAAAATGATGGATTATTTCAATGAAGCTGAGATCCTAGGGGCTGAGATTGATGCAGGGAGTCAGACCGATATGATTCTTGAAACTCTGCCGGAGTCTTTCAACCAGTTCAAGCTCAACTTCAACATGAGCAAGATGGACATGACTCTCTCTGAGTTAATGAAAGAACTCCAGGCGGCAGAGGCCATCATGAAGCCTAAAGGCCAAGCTCACTTTTCCCAGTCTTCCTCTAAACTGAACCCGAAAGGGAAAAAGTTCAAGAAGAAGCAGGGTAAGGGAAAAGGACAGAAAAAGGGCAAAGCTGGAAAGAAGGACAAAGGTACAGGTGAAAAGCCTAAAGGGAAATGCTTCAAGTGCGGCCTCAAAGGTCACTGGAAGAAAGATTGTCCCAAGCTCCTAGGCTCAGATAAGAAAGGGGTTTCAGATAATGAAAAAGCTTGAGAAAGGGGAGTTTGACCTTAGAGTTGGAAATGGAGCAAATGATTTGGGCTGTTGCAGTGGGAGCTGTTACTTTACATTTTCCGCATGATAGGATATTAGTTTTAAATAATGTTATCTATGTTCCAGACATAAGTAAGAATTTAATTTCAGTTTCCAGACTTATTGAATTTCATTATTCAGTTTCTTTCCATTCTGGTGTTGATATCAGTAGAAATGGAAATATTATATGTTCCGGTAGAATGCATGACAACTTATTTTATATATATCCTATTGCTCCCACACTGCATAATGTACAACTACAAAAGCTCATCTTCCCTTAAGAGGAAGGTTTCTTCGACCAATGACACTTATCTTTGGCACTTACGTTTGGGTCATATTAACCTAAAACGGATTCAGAGGTTGGTAGAGGATGGGCTTTTGAGCTCATTAGATCTCGAACCTTTACCTCAGTGTGAATCTTGTCTCATGGGAAAGATGACCAAAAGGTCATTCTTTGGAAAGGGATTGAGGTCAAATGAGTTGTTAGAATTGGTTCACACTGATGTGTGTGGTCCTACGAACAAACTAGCTCGAGGAGGTTATGAGTATTTCATCACCTTCACTGATGATTACTCTAGGTATGGATATGTGTACCTAATACGACGCAAGTCTGAAGCGTTTGATAAGTTCAAACAATTGAAGGCTGAGGCGGAGTTACAACTAGGGAAACATATCAAAGCTCTTCGATCTGATCGAGGTGGCGAGTACCTCCTGGGTGAGTTCAAGGAGTACCTCAAACAACATGGGATTGTGTCTCAGTTGTCTGCACCGGGTATGTCGTGACCCCGGACCGGGAATCCGAATCCGGGATCGGGACTAATTAGAAGTAGTGATGATTGATGATGATTATCTACATCCACCATATAAAACTTATTTAATTTCCCACAGGTGTCCGCGGTGAGGATATCACAATCCTTGCATGAATATTTCTCTTTTGGTGCGGAAGCGTGTAGCAAATCAAATAGTAGACTATCTCTAATCATGCAAGCATTAATATCAAATATCAAAACTGTATCAGAATGAGCAATGATCTAAAGCAAGTTTCCCAAAAGTTGTTAAAGCTAGACAAAATATCATTTAGTTACAATCCCCAAAAATTAGAGGCCAACAAAGGCCAATACTACAAAAGAATAACCCAAAAGAATGGTTAATAAGTTCTCCCCAAAATGTTACGCCTCTTGGCAACCCGACGTCTACATGACATCGTCAGCACGCCACTCAACTAGAGGTTGCAGCTCACCTACTGCCTCCTCCGGCTCCTCCTCAAGGAAACCGACAACGGGACCTGAGTACCAAAGCAAAGGATCAGACACGACGGTCTGGCAAGAGAGTGAGAAGATACAACAACATAAAATAGATGAAATAACTCGAAAAGCAAGGAAATCTGTTTAAGCAAGAACTCTCATAAAATATATAAATCAATTGCTAGAAAACATGTAAACAAGATAAAACATATGAGGTAACCAAGGGATCGGGAACTCACAAGATGGCAATCACATAAAGCTAAGTCCTCTGTCACTAAAGTGACAACAGTAATACGGGATGTTGTTCTCAGTCACACAAGGTGAGGAGAAACAACGCAAATCATATATACAATATAAATATACGGGAACGGGACCACGGTAGCGAACCGGGTATCGGGACGGGACCACGGTAATGACCGGGTATCGGGATCCAAACTGCAGCTGGCGGGACGGGAGAGGGATTTCCAAGTCGGTGGATCAAACCAACAAGGTATCCAAGCTTAGTGATGCCGACACATAGGTTAAATAACACATCGATACATAAGCAAGTAAATCAAGTACAAGTAAGACAATGAACGGGCAAGAATATTCAATGTATAACTTTCATTTCATATCGGGCAATACTCTTCGGGACAAGTCCAGGTTACTAGTGTAACCATCAAGCTTTCGGAAAAATAGATCATGTAAAGTAAATCTTGGAAATGAAGAAATAAAACGAACTATTACAATTTCCGGGAAAAATATTGATTTCAGGATCTATTTAAGTGAATAGGGGTCCCGTATGTCGATTATTGCAATGATTTGGTACTCTTTGAGTTCGAAGACATTCCGGGCTCCTTATGCACTTCTATTATTTTTAAAACTTACCATGAGCTTATGGATAGTACTAGATGCTATGATAGAAAAAATCAAGACTATAAACGGTCCATCCTAAGTATGATGTCAACCCGGAACCATCGAGTAACCTACTTAGTCACCGAAAGGAATAGAGTTCGCGATACGCAAGGAAATAGACTTTGCATTTAGGTATGAAGAGGGTATCGTGTCGTTCCATTCCGTTCGAGATTGAATAGATTGAACTTCGATGCATTCCGAACCAACCGTGAAGAGCATCGGCTCAAGACGCTCTCACATATGGTCAAGTGAGTCCAAAAATGGTAGCCAAGGTCCACAAAAAAAAAATCTCAAAACCCACTGGGGTCCGATCGATCGGCCGAAATTTCTGTACCAGCGTGACCTATGCCAGGCAGACCGCATCGCTCGAGCGAATCGAAGAGTTCGCTCGAGCGAACCCATCGGTCGAGCGGTTATTAAAATGCGTTCGAGCGACCGGGCTATTGGAACACCCGTATCCTTTTCTGGACAGGTCGCTCGAGCGAACTGTCCAGAGACTCAATTCCGGGCAGTTCAGTTCCTCTCTTTCTCTTTCTTTTTACAACCCTCTTTAGCCCTTCTTACACATCAAATGAGGAGCCTATTTCTCCCTCCAAACTACAACAAATCCTCCATTTAATCAATCAAATTCTCCCCCACCAACCATACATTCAACACAAGGAAAGAGGAAAGAGGAAACCATTTCACAATGAGAGTACATGATTATAAACCAAGAGGAAATTGAATGCAAAGAGCTAACATATCTTTATGACCATAAAGGCACTCTTTAATAATCCAACAAGAACATTTATTTCCAAAATGAGAAATCAATAAAACATGAGAAGGTCATTAATGTTCACCAAACCATTTAAAACTCAAAGTACTCCAATCATTCACTTGCCTTAGGCCTTCAAATAATGGAATCAAGCTCTATCAAGTCCTCCAAGACAATGATCCAAGCTACAAGGCGAAAACCCCAAATACAACAAACCCTAAAAGAGTCAAAACAATAAAGTAGCAAGGAAATCCCCCAAGGATGATAGGGAAGCTTCTCAAGAGCTAGGAGGTAACAAATATAGGAGATGAAGGGAAATACTTACTTGCAAGGTTCTCTAATGGCAATGACAAGCTCTAAGGAATTCTTATAAGGGTTGGTGTGTTCCACAAAAGCTATGGAAAGGAAGCTCTCAAGGAGATGAAGAAGGTGATGACCTCCACTCTCCTAATGGTGCAAGCTTGGAAGTGGATTGAGTGGTGGAGAGCAAGAGCAAGAAGAAGAGTTCCTCACAAAGCCCTAGCTTTCTCTCTTGTGCTGGAAAAGAAGAATGAAGAAGAACGGAAATGGCTTCCCTTGTTAACAAATGAGTTGGGTTGGGTCCCACAACTAAAGGAGCTACATTGGCTGAAATCATCTCTATCGGAACCTCGGATGAATTCGACGAAGAAGAAAGGAATGATCGTCGAAATATCTAGTTTCCAAAAAGTATAAGTTTCGCGGGTTTCGAGGATATTAAGTTTTGGGTACAGATTTGGTGTGCAATGACTGTTTTGCCCTCTAGGCCATGAAATCGGATTTCGGGATCTCAATTGAACACGGGATCAACATGAAAGTTGAATGAAATAACAATACCAATAAAACGGGATTAAAATCATGAATGTAAAAACCTCCGATAAATCCTCAAACATATGCAATGTTAAGAAAGGGAACCCCCAAAGGGCCCTACTAGCACAAAGCAAAACAAAATCCCCAAAACTATATCAAAAGCTATTCCAAACCCAACTTAACCAAAACACTAATCAAGCTTAGCACTAACACGCAACTTAATTAGCACTAATCTGGTTCACTCGGGTCGGGGTCTTACAGGGTACACCCCAGCAAAATGGTGTAGCAGAGAGAAGAAACCGTACCCTTCTTGATATGGTAAGGTCCATGATGAGTCATGCAACCCTGCCCATATCTTTTTGGGGAGATGCCCTAGAAGCAGCAGCATACATTTTGAATCTGGTACCTTCTAAATCAGTACCTAGGACACCTCAAGAAATGTGGACAGGTCGAAAACCCAGTTTAAGACATATTCACATTTGGGGTTGTCCAGCCTATGTACTGAATGATAAAGCTACCAAGCTAGAACCCATATCGGAAATGTGCTACTTCATCGGGTATCCTAAGGGAACGAGAGGAGGCATCTTTTATCATCCAAAGGAGCAAAAGGTGCTTATCAGCACTCATGCTAGATACTTGGAGGATGATTGCATGATGCACCAAGAGCTTGGTTGTAAAGAAACTCTTGAGGAGATTCTTTCAGAAACTCCTGCAACATCTGTGCCAGATCCTGAGACTGTAGATAATTAAGACATTCCTTTTAACACTCCGGAGCCTCGTCGTAGTGGGAGAATTTCTGGACCACCAGATAGATACCTAGGAGTGTCTTTTATGACAGACTCCGAGGATCTGGTTGAGGATCCTACTAGTTACGATGAAGCAATAACGGATATAGATGCTGACATGTGGCAGCAAGCGATGAAATCTGAATTGGATTCTCTGTATTCCAATCAAGTCTGGGAACTTGTGGATGCACCTGAAGGGATCAAACCCATAGGGTGCAAGTGGATCTACAAGAGAAAGAGAGGAGTGGATGGGAAGGTTGAAACCTTCAAAGCAAGACTGGTGGCGAAAGGATATACTCAGAAAGAGGGTATCGATTATGAGGAAACCTTTTCACCAGTGGCTATGCTTAAATCCATTAGAATTCTCTTAGCCATCGCATGTCATTATGACTACGAGATATGGCAGATGGATGTCAAGACAACTTTTCTAAATGGAAGTCTTGACGAATGCATCTATATGATGCAACCAGAGGGATTCATTGCTGGTGGCCAAGAGAACATGGTCTGTAAACTTAAAAAGGCCATTTATGGACTTAAGCAAGCATCTAGGGCATGGAACATCAAGTTTAATCAGGCAGTCAAATCCTTTGGCTTTGATCAAAACATTGATGAACCATGTGTGTATAAGAAAGGGAGTGGAAACGCAGTTGCATTTTTAGTCCTATATGTGGATGACATATTACTCATTGGAAATGATGTTGGCATGTTGTCGTCTGCTAAGGTTTGGTTATCATCTCAATTTCAGATGAAGGATTTGGGTGAGGTGAGCTATGTCTTAGGGATCAAGCTTTTGCGAGATCGCAAGAACAAGATGTTAGCCTTATCCCAATCTTCGTATATTGAGAAGATATTGGTCAAGTATAACATGCATGACTCCAAGAAGGGCTTGCTACCTTCTAGACATGGAGTACCACTATCTCGGAATTAATGTCCGAAAACACCTGAGGAGATAGACAGCATGAGGAGAGTACCATATGCATCAGCTGTTGGAAGCCTCATGTATGCAATGTTGTGTACTAGACCAAATATCTGTTTTGCCGTTGGCATGGTTAGTAGATATCAATCAAACCCTGGACCTATGCACTGGACAACTGTTAAGCATATAATCAAGTATCTTCGGAGAACGAAAGATTATATGCCAACCTACCGAGCAGATGATCTGACGCCACTGGCGTATACAGACTCTGATTTCCAGTCGGATGTAGATGGCAGAAAGTCTACCTCGGGATACGTCTTTACTCTATCAGGAGGGGCTATATCATGGAGAAGTGTCAACCAAGATTGTACTGCCACTACGACAAAAATCATTTTTCGCGACATAAATATTTGTCGCAGAAAATCACAAAATCGTCGCAGAATATATTCTGCGACGAAACCATTTTCGTCGCCGGTTCGTCGCCCATTACGTGTCGGTGATTGTTTTTGCCGACGATCAGAATTAATCGTCGCTAAATATACATTTTTTGCAACAACTCCGTATCGTCGCGAAATATCAATTTTCCGCGACAACCCATTATCGTCGCTAAATATCAATTTTCTACGACAACACATTATCGTCGCTAAAATGATTTTCTGCGACAACACATTATCGTCGCCAAATATCAATTTTCTACAACGACGCATTATGTCGGCAAAAATGATATTTTTTGTCGCCAAATGTCCATAATTCATTACGAAAAAATGGATAAAAAATGGTGAAAAAGTAATTTGGCGACAAAATGGAGTCGTCGCTGAATTATAGTTTTTTACCGACAAAACTTTATTGTCGCCAAATAGTGCATGAATTGCCATAAGTTATAATAGGTGACGAATTAGTTTTGCCGCGCATAGTTTGTAGACATTTCGCCCAATATTTAACCTTGCCACAGTTTCTCTTAGGCGACAAATTATATATGTCGGGGATATATTTATTCCTTTTAGGAGACAAATAAAATTCGTCGCTAAAAATAATATATATTTTTTTAAATTACCACATGCTACCTCAAAAACATCTTTTACGCTGAATGTAATAAAACCTGCTCATTCAACTAAAATAAAATGTATAATAAAACCTTCACATTCAACAAAAATAAAATGTACAATAAAACATGGCCATTCAACTCAAACAAAATGTACAGTAAAGTATCTTCATTTAACTAATGAAAAATGTACAAAACATGCTCCTTCAACATGTACTCCAATTCTTCTGTGCTTTTTATTGCCCATGAATGTAAAATGTTGTTTTAAATTGAAAAATTTAAACATGGGTCATGTGACAAAAGCAATGTATATGTTATTATCTGACACATGTCACTCATCTGAAGCACTCAGCATGATATAGCCATTTCTCCTGTTTCAGCAACAGCAGCAATGACAGCTTGCAAAATATGCTTGAAAGCTCTCACTATCATCTCATGGATACAGAGCAACTGCACATGAGAAAGGTTTTCTGAAAGCTTAACCTGATTAAGAAAAGCAAAAGTATATTTCAGTGGTAATAAACAGATGAAGAAATTCAGTTAGTACCAAAGGTAAACAAATCCAATGCTATAAGTGATCATTACTTTCAAATGAAATTTACTACCTGCAGTCTGCGTTACTCGAGTACAACTATTGGCACAGGTATAGCTAAAAGTCCAAAGTGTGATTCACATTACCAAAATATTCAAGGTATGGGAACTGGGCCATATGTTTTAAGTTCTAATACAGTAATACCTTTACCAGTAATTAAATTTTCCATACAATTGACACACTGACTGACATGGATGAAAATCGCGGTCAGTGGCTGTACCAAATGCGAAGTGGCTATAACACTACACTTGAATGCAAACAAACCTGAACATAAGAGAAAAAGAAATGAAAAGTGCATTCCATACCAGACAGTACCCAGTAACAGCTTGACAGATAAAAACTTCATTACATTCCAAAAAAAAAAAAAAAAAAGACCCCAATTACAGCTTGACCAATAAAAATTATCTTTCATGCTACAAATAGCTCTCCAATCTCCTACAACATTCTGAAGCAATCCTTATCCACCACCAAGATCCCAGGACTTTCCTTCTGGGCCAAACTTGCTTCCAAGGGCTTCAATCCACCTATTTTCAACTGTCCATGGATTTAAGAAATTGATTCTGAAGTTCCCAACTTCATTGACTGGCACATCTTCGACACCACAAGACGAAATCTCATTTTACATGAATGACAATATTATGAATTTTGATGATATTTTAAGCTTTTCAGACTTCTAAATGTGTAAATAGTACTGTCTAACAAGTCATATCACAACAGTGCAGATAAGAATAAAACCGGTATCAGTAGGGCACAGTGTGTTTTTTGTAAAATCCAAAGCTATTCTACATATTAATGGTAATTTTACAAATAACAGTAGGGCACAGTGTGTTTTTTGTAAAATCCAAAGCTATTCTACATATTAAGGGTAATTTTACAAATAAAGGAAGGGGGGGGGGGGTGGGGGTGTTGTTGTACAATGGACTTTAGCTTAACTTCTTCATTGAAATAATATATAAAAAATTGAACAATTTGGTCAGAAAATCGTAGTTAAAGTGTGATCATTCACAGTAGACAGTAGAAACAGATTACAAAAGCAGACACAACTAGGCACACATCAGCTATCAAAAACAATGGAAATGCACACAAATACACGCAAACATATGCATGCATTTATTACAAATATATGACTTTGTGAACATACAAATGCCTAAATAAAAGGTGGTGGAGATATTTGTTTTTTTTTGGAATCAGTTCAGCTTATAAATCATAATAGCAGAACACAGCATACAGTAAAGACAATAGGTTCTTATGTCACATGAAATGCAGGAGCAACTCTTTTTTTTTTTTTTGAATGGTAGGAGCAACTCATATTCCAAAGCAAAATTAGATATAAGAAATAATTTACATGGAATAGATGCGAGATCAGAATGGTCTTTGAGTAGATTGTTTTCACCAGAAGAAACTCTTGTTTCCCCTGCAAGAGGCCAAGTTAACCACAAAGCATTTTGAGCAACCATGCTATCATAATCTTCTTTATAGCTGTCACAAGTAAATGCATACCAAATGCGACAAGCAAGACTGAAAGACAGCCCGATTTAGCTTCAGCAAGCAACTTTTGAGTTCAGGCATAATAAAAGTGGCTTGGCTTCTCTCTCTCCCAGATTCACTAAAAGCAGTCAGTACACATGCCCTGCTGAGCCGATAGGCTACAGAATGCTGTTGCAAAATAACATCAGAGAGGATTCAGGGAAACAGGAGAAGAATAATGAAATGGGGTAACAAACAAATGTCATTAAATCAGCTACAGCAAGCACCCAAAAAAAAAAAAAACAATTTCATATCCGGTGAACATGGCACAGCTTAAAGTTCATGGTACATGCCTGACTGCACTTGTAGGGACTATACTGAAAGTCTCCCCCATTTCTCTGTTTTTGTAGTGCAATTCAGTATAAGCCTTGCTCCTTAAACTGGGTGATGATCTGAAAGAAAAAAAAAAAAGAGGCAATTGCAAGTTCACAATGATGGTTCACTATAAGTCATATGTCCTAACATAGAGATGAAAAGGCGTGAATGTAAAATGACCTGAGTAAGCCTCATTTTGAACTCATTTTGCACATCCCTGGATTGTTGTTTCATGGCCTTGACAAAACACAAGTGACAAACTTAAGAAGAAGGACAATACATGCAAAAAGCAATCACAGATGATATAGGCACCTATACCTAGTTATCCAAATTCAAATTCCACCAGAGGTTGGGTATATTTCATCCTTCAACTCAGATATTCAATGTAGGGAACAATGGAAACACTGTAAGTAATGCAATTTATGAAAATACAGAAAATATATCAAGGATTGGATTATTGGAAGGTAAAAGTGGTGGATTTAGGAATAAATTTAAAATATATCTTACTGAAAATTGCAAGCTAAAATCATCATACAAGGGGCTCCTCTTCAATCAAAAGTAACTAATAAATGATACAAAATAATGTAGTAATGTTAGGCCATCATGAGGATTCCATATAAAGCTTATACAAAAGAAAGCTCAATTGAGATTTTTAAGCAACACACAGCTCTACTATGCTGATATGACTCGACAATAAACAAACAGATGACATTGGAGTGAATTAAATAATCTCCAACATATCAAACGACAATTCTGAGTCCATCCATCCCCTTCTATACAAAAAAATATATAAATTAATGAGGTGGAAACCTCCCTTCATAGCTATATCCAATAACCCAAATGCAATTATAAAGCAAAGAAAGAGACCTGAGCATTAATATTCCAAACTCTATGTAAATCAGACAACTTATCAAGGCAGAACCATCTATAATAATAATAAAAAAAAGGAAGGTGTAATACAATGAAACAAAGAACCCCAGTGGGAAAAATTAGCATTTAACTAGATGACATTTTGATGTAAAAGAAACTGGGTATCCTAACAACTATTACCATTGATTGGCACATGGAGTCTCTGACTTGGGTTGGTATAGATATTTCATCCTTTTTTGTTTTTCCCCATTCTACCCAAATGTTGTACCTGGGACGGGATCTAGTTATGTAATTGGTTTTTTTTTTGGGTTGCCTTTTGCTTTTGGTATGTTTGGAAGTTTGGGATTTGTAATATGAATGACTAAGCGGTATAGTCTTGATACCTTCCGCAGGAGAGGTGGTGGAGGTCTTGGTCTCCCAAATGCCTTGGCCTTCTAGCTGTTCTTCTATCAAAATTCTTGATTCAGCAAGGCAATGGAGGGGGCACAAAAACAATGCCCTCGTCACGTTACGGTTACATAAACTTGATTAAAAATAGAAGAAAGGCCCAACATAAAACCTGAACCGAGTTCTGCAGAGTGAGGAAGAGATGGAGGAACTTTAACTTGATCTTCATACAATCTCTTGTACATAGCAACCTGTGAAACAAAGTTAGTACTGTTATGAAGGCACCATTATACTACCAATGGTATCATCACAAATGTAAAAACAGATGGTCAGATATTTAAAAATGCTACGGATTGCAAAAGAAAGTCAATCCCACAATAGGACCTACAGAGCTGTGAAGTGACTCTATCATGCATCCCTGTTCTTCCAACCTCTTCAAAACAACTTCAACTTTGGAAGCAGCCTCATCTTTATGCTTTTGGAGCTCTTCTTCAAAATTCTCCTGAAAGTCCGTAGATTTAATCTAAGTACAATAACAATGATTTGGCGGCCATTAAAAATCTCACAACAATCAATAAAAAAAAAAAAAAAGTCAAAAGAGGCTCATCCCACGAATTTCCTGAAAACATCAAATTACTCCTATATTTAATTTTTTTTATAAAAACATTGTAATTATCATCTCTATTCCCTATCTGGGTCAGTATGATGCTAATGGGAAAAATAATACATTGTATATAACATAATCATGCCTTTAAAAGACACACAAATGCACTTGGTCCTCCAAAAATTTAACTATAATAGTATAATGAGCTGTGTATGCAGGATATAAAGGAACAGAGATGAACAAGTACACATGTGAAAACTGAGAAATCCATGTCTGTTTTCAAAGAAGACGACATAATTTTACAAAGAAAAAACCTGGAAGAATTTCTTAGTCTTTCTTTCTGTTCCCCCCTGCCTTTCTTAGTTCCAACTTCTAGTTTAGAAATTTCTTAACAGAAACCTTTCTCATCGTTTTAATGCAACTCCTGCTTTATGAATTTAACCTTGAAAACACCCCTCTTTAGGTGATTTGACTGAGACCATTATGTATTCATGATATAAGCTAAAAGTTTTTGGGATATATATGATGAAAATGACCCCAAGTAGTTGACCTGGATGGATGCTTTTGGTGATTGGATGAGTTTACAGTCGATTGCTATTATGGCTACTTTTGATTCTATCCATTTCTATTGTAAAAGTTTCACCTTTCTTTTTTATCATTGTAAAATTTTCAGATGGACCTCATTAGAATCTCCCGACACTCTACTGGCCATTCCCATCTTGGTTGGCCCTACCTTCACTACAATTGAAAAAAAAAATACATACTAAAATTTAAACTACCTTCACTCCAATTGAAAAATATATGTACTTAAATTTGAACCCATATGTTCTTTGGTTGTCACGGGAGATTCATCCATTCTGCCTCAATTGAACACTGACAAGATCTAGATCCTCTTAACTCATCTTCATCACCAACACTTAGGCATGTTTAACTTTATTGCAGTAACTTTTCAAGACAATAGAAACCCTAACCTTATTTGAGAGAGACACAAAAAAACTGGTTCTCATAGAACAGCTGGTTACCTAGTTTAAGTTAGCACCCAAAAGCTGGCATCCACCATCCAAACATCCATAACAATATTGCATAAATCTGTTGTTTCTTTTAATCAAAACCCAGCTCCTCAGTTTACTAGAGAAATTACATGCTTATATTCATCTCTACCAATATCCTCAAGTCCTGTTTTTCTATACACAGGGTCCATTTCCAGTGATCTAGATCATCAATCTAATGGTTCCATGGGATGGGACAGAATGGAAGGAGAACCTAGACATTCAATAATCTTTTCTAAAAATTAACTGGATACTAGCTATATTTCATTAATTGCATTTAACCTCAACAAAGAACAAGGAAAGGAAATATAAGCTTCACTTTGCCATTTTGCAAGGGCTGGCCAGTGAAGAGTGAGGATCAAGTTAGTAGGATATTTGGGAACAGTCTACAAACAGTTGTTCCTATAATCTGAATTTCTGAACCACCGAACAAGTGTGCCAACATGTGAAAAATTCAAGGTCTGACGTCGGGTTGTGGATGAAAAAGAAAGAAAAAAAAAGAAAATCTCCTAGTTACTAAGAACGTTTCTAGGATACATTGAGAGTGGTGTTTTCCCTGGGTTAACTCAAGAACTTCCTCCTTATGTAAGACTACTTGTTGAAGCATGTATCCAAAGAGATAAGACCAGGTATTCAACATTTAGCTATGGTATAATGCATTCAAAAGCACTTGTCAAACGTTGAAGCTGGTTCATCTTTATATTTGTTGACAGAATTCTTGAAGTGTTTGAAACCTCAAGCTATAAAGACACTGATTTTACCTGCCATTCAAAAGATTCTACAGGCCAGTTGCAAATAATGAATAAGTTAGATTTCCGTACTCCTTCCCTTTATTAATTTTTTCGGATTAGAGAATTATTTGTTGGTAATGTGCGGAACATAGCACACACTATATTTTTTTATCTTTTCACAATAGAAGTTATTTGTTTCAGGCAACAGATTATTCCCATCTGAAGGTTTTTCTCCTTCAAAATTCATTTGCGAGAGAAGTGTGGAAGAGTGTGGGCAAACAAGTCTATCTAGGGAAGATGCATCCATTGGTCATCTCAATTTTGTATGCCTCTCCTCATAAGAACTCTGCTTCTGCTGCTTCTGTGCTGCTAATTGGTTCCTGCGAAGAGCTTGGCATACCTATAGCAATTCATCAGGTTTGTTGTGCTCATATGTATATATGTGTGTGTGTCTATATATATATAATGATCAAGATGCATTCCATTCTTTTGGTTACTAACTTTTGAATCTTTACTCATGAGCCAGACAATCCTGCCTCTAATCCACTGTTTTGGAAAAGTACTCTGCAATGATGGAATTGATGCCCTGGTTAGAATTGGTATTTCAGGCCATTGATTAGTTCTAGTTTTAAGTAGTGACTGTTACATTTTTTGTTTTTGCATTTCATCTTCTAGTCTGGCTCCATATTTATGACTTCCTAAGCTAGTGTTCTGGATTGGCTTTGCCAGGTGGACTTTCAGGAGAAAACTTTATTATCAGGCAACTTTTACCTTTACTAAGGAATGTAATTCGTTCTTGCATTGATTCTTCATTTGCGGATAAGCCTGAGCCTTTACAGAGCTGGAATGCCTTAGCATTGATCGACAGTCTTGTGACTTTAGATGGTTTGGCCACAGTCTTGCCCATAGAAGTGGTCCTTAAGGAGTTGATTCAAGTATGGATATGGTTGCTACTGTCCTTATACATTACAGTGATGTGAAATTTGAGACAAATGAAAATGTTACTCTTATTGATATGGAAGTTCTATAATCTTACAGGATCAAGTTGGTATCCATCTTAAGATTCTTATGCAGACCCAGTTGGATCCTCACATCAGTATCTTTCCTTCTTTCTTCACTCCCTTCGAGCTTCTTCGTAGTACAAAGTCGGCAGGACAGCCTTTCTCCTCATGCTATAATCCTCACATCAGTTCCAGTAATGTTCACAAAATTTATGTCTTACTTAATTATCCACAGTGACGCCCGTCAGATTAACAATCTAAGACCAAAGGAAGATGTGCAACACTTATATCCAATGCATGGTTTAAACTGTCAGATTTGGAACCCTTTATTAGATGGGAGAATAACCAATACATATCAGCTGTATTGGTATGATTTAATTTTCAATAGAAAAGTAGAACAGAGTAGCCTGTATCACAGCAAACTGGCCCATATAGACATCAGGGATACATGTGAATTAGGTATCACAGCATACCAATATTATCCATAGGCTGTTATTACACCATGATCCAATAACAGATCCTGGATAATGAGTCTGGATCCTCTGAGGCTCCCCACTCAGGAGAAATTTGTCAGGCTAACTAAAGATAAATCTAACTCGTTAAAAAGAACTGCACTTTTCTCTGAGTTATCATAAAAATCTCCCTACAATACAATTGAACACTTGAGTTTATTATAATATTTTGTTAATGTGTTTGAAGGTCACCAATCTGAAAGGGATCTAAACTCCTGCTTATACAAATATTTTAAGCAGAACTATACAACAAGGGCTATAAATTCTAATGGGGTTATACCTACAAGAATGACACATAGTAACCATTAAAAAAAATCACATAGTGGGAGAATAAGCTTGTGTGCTGTGATTAAGCCTGTGCACATGATGAATTACAAATGAAACTACATACAGGATGAATTTTCGTAGTTGTTTGTTTTCATATAATTCATAGGAATTCTTCTTAAAAGGAACTTCTTTAAGATTATTTAAGAGGTGAAGAATACAAGGAGGGGTGAAGGAGATGGGGTAGCAATGTGGGGCATGAATCATATGTATTTTATACAATGGTATTCAATCAAGCTCTAGGGTGCCTATATTGGATAACACTCTGCAATCAAGAGTCTTATTTGAACCCATCTAACAAGTTGTCCTGATAACACACACATTGAAATTACGTTTATAAACAGATCCCATCCATCTATCATTGAATTAAAAAATGTAGTAATAAAAAAGACTACAACCACAGTGAACCAAAAAAGTTAATAACTCATCATAAGGTTTTGCATTTCAGAAGAAAAAACTACTTCTCACCACATATTCACATCTAGCAGAACCATTCTTTGGAGTATGAGTTGCAAGCCACGTTTGTGTCCGAGTGATCTCAACTCCAGGATTTTGTTGCCTCTAAAAAAAAGGGAGCAAACATCCTCATTACAAAATTAGTTAAATGGGAAATAAATATGTGGAAGACCCAGGTGATAAACTCTAGCAAAATTCTTTCAAACATGCAAGAAAGAGCTCCCAAATTGAAGAAACTCACATGATGAGTTGATAGACTACTCCTTGTTAATCCCTAAAATCCTGTGAGCCCTCAGCCCATTCCATCCAAAGATCTGGCTAGCTTGGATATTTTGGGACTCAATCCCATCGGTCGGGGCAATTTTGCACATTAACTAAGTGAACAAGCATATACTATCATTCTGGATTAAAATTAGGAAGCTAGCACCCCCAACACACATAAAAGCAATTAAGCGAAGAGGCATTAAACCACCCAAACAAGTCACTGAGCCCATACTAGAGATACCCAACTAGAAGGGGGCCAAGTAGACTAGAACCCAGAATTTTCATAACCCTTGCCAGATCCAAGCGAGTGTCCAATGATAAAAGGCAATATTGAAACATTACAAAACTTGAAAAATAACTGAAAATCAATTAACAGTGATAAGAAGAGACCTACTATCCCATATCAAAGAAATCAAGAAATTCTGAGAGTACCCAAACTCAGATATTGTTTCTTCTACAGTTCTGCCCCAACATTCAAGGGGGATAAGACAAAAATTGCATATTAATGAAACCCAACATAGCACTCCTTGTACATCAGCCTCTACCGAAGAAAAAACTCTTAACCCTCTTCTCAGTTAACAACATCCTTCTTCCTCTGCGAAATTTGAAACCATCTTAACCCTCAAATACCCCAACATCTCAAATCTCCAACCACACGGCAGCATGAATGCCTCTCTCCATCGCAGCAGAGACTACTCTTTAATGTAATTCAGAAGACCAAAACAAACCTAATGGTAATAAAATACAAATCACACAACCATCAACGAAATTACTCATGTCTTCAATCCCCCAGAAAAAAAGGTAAAAAAATTCAAGAGCACAATGACTTGCAAAAGAGGGGCAATAAAACCACAACGCCCTACAAACACCAAGACCTACAACTCCAAGCCTCATTGCAAAACAAGAAAGATCAAACAACAACGAATCAAAACCCTCTTTCATTAGCAGACATTCTGATGCAAGATCAGTGAGCCAACCTAACTACCAACCCAGCAAAACCCATACACCAAATTTCAGGCCCAAAGGAGGAGAATTTGTGACAACTCGTCCAATGCAAAAAGGATATTCTTTCCATCAAACTTTAATAGGAATATATTAAATGATTGTAATCAGATTCAGACTGTTATTTAGAATTCAATTAGGCTAGATGAAGTTTCCTCTTTTGAATACTCTTAGTTTTAGGTTTTTTTTTATTCCAATAAATACATGGATATATAAAGCAGTAAATCAGAGACAAAGATGAATAAAAATTTATACTTTGAGGCTCGTTTCCTTTTTGTGATAGACTCTTGCACCCAAATTTGAATGCCTGCACTGCAAGACCAGTGCTTGTGCTGTTAAGCCAATGCAGATACACCACAATCCATGTATCCTCAGGTCCCCCTTTGATTATACCAACCTCTCCAACTAGTATGACAGAGAGGAAACAGAGTGATGGGGAACGAGGGAGAGAGAGAACAGAAAAGAAAGAGAGAGGAGAGGGGGAATGGTGCGTGAATGCAGGAAGAGGGAGGGGTGTACCTGGTGCAGGGGAGGGGTCCGCGGCGCGAGGAGGAAGATGAAGGCGTCCGGGGGCTGCTGCGCGCTCTTGGCAGTGCTGCTGTAGTCGTCTTGCAGTGGAGAGGGAGGGAGAGATAGAGGAGATGGGCTCTGGAGAGGGCGATGGAGGCAGGAGAGGAAAAAATGAGTGAGGTGAGTGAGGAGAGAGAACGAAATGAGTGAGCAGAGGGAGGATGGAGGCGAGAGAGAAATAAATGAGAGAGGAGAAAGAAGGAAAAGAGGGAAATAGGAATTTCGAGAGGAGAGAGAACGAAATGAGGGAAAAAGCGCTGGTCGTGGGCGTGAGAGAGATGAAGAGCAGAGAGACCGGAGAGGGGGGCTGCCTCTAAGATGGGTCGCGCAGGGGGTTGTGAGATGCAGAGAGAGAGAGGGGGGGGGGGCAAGATCGAGAGGGAGAGGACGTGATGGTGCGGCTGTGAGAGAAATGGCAGAGCTCTGCGTCCTCCGTTACCTCATTTTACTATAGTTTCATTTCGTCGCCAATTCCTCTCCAAAAATAAACCGCGAAGAGAGTGTGCGCGCCCAAATTTTATGCATTCCGCGACGAAATAAATTCGCTGCGGAATATTATAAACGTATTTTGCGGCAAAATATTTTTATCACAAAATCTCTTTAATAAAATACATTGTAGATGATTTAGCGATGAAATAAATTCGTTGTAAAATAAATAATTTCGTCGCCAAATTTATACCTCTTCATGGCGCCAGCCCCATCTTTTAGCGCCAAATTTTCCGCGACAACATTTAGCGTCGATTAAAAATTATCGTCGTTAATTCATTTGTATTTTCATTTTAGGCGACGAAATTAATTTTTCGTCGCGAAAACCACTATTTAGCGACAAATTCTCAAAACGTCACGAAATATTCGCCGCGAAAAATAATTTTTGTTGTAGTGTGCTGATTCTACCATGGAAGCAGAGTATGTGGCGACTTCGGAAGCTGCGAAGGAAGCAGTATGGCTCAGAAAATTCCTATTGGAATTGGGAGTAGTTCCTGTAGTGCAAAAACCGATTGTCATGTAATGCGACAATACTGGTGCAGTAGCTAACTGCAAAGAGCCCAGGAATCACAAAAAAGGCAAGCATATTCAGAGAAAGTACCACTTGATCCGGGAATTCGTCCAGGATGGAGAAATAGTGGTAGAGCAGATTGCCTCAGCAAATAACTTAGCTGACCCATTTACTAAGACTCTCACTGAGAAAGTGTTTACTTCACATGTTGAGTCTATGGTGAAAGTCCACGAGGATCCTAACCCTAGAGGGGGGGTGAATAGGGTGTGCTACAACTATGACCAATTTCGACCAATTTTAATTTCTTAAACTAAACTAGTCACATGTGATGATTAAACAAACAAGATGCGGAAGCTAATACAAAATCAATCACCACATAGCATGCACCACAACACCAATATTTATAGTGGTTCGGCCAACGTGCCTACATCCACTACCGGCTTGTGTCTCCAACACCCCACCGGATTCCACTAATTATGCTTTTTACTAGGCTAAGCAATAACCCTTACAAAGTTGTTTTTCTAGGCTAAACAACAACCTCTCAATGTGCTTTTATAGGCTTAGCAATAACCTTACAATATGCTTTTCTTAGGCTAAGCAATAACCTTACAAGTTGCTTTTCAAAGGCTAAGCAATAACCTTTACAAATGAGGATTTCTCTAAGAAGGTGTCTTTACAAAAGATCACTCTAAGAGATTACAATTTAAGCACAATGGAATTTGCCTCTTAAATAGGCTAATAGGAAAATGAAATTCCAATTACAAACATACACTAAAATAAACTAAAGTGTGTGCACAAAGTGTATGTATGAGTTTCTTCAATCAATTTTAACAATGAAGCTTTTAAATGAATGCATAATGCATTTTAAAATCAAGGTTTATAAAATGATGATTGAAGAGAAAACTAATCACATAAAAGATTCAAACAACTTTGAAGAATTAAGATAAACAAGTTGAGTGAAAGTTAAAGTCTAAGAACATATGTGATTAGGATAAGAGTGTGTGCAAACTAATCTAATTTACCAAGAAAGATATTGAGTTTGCAAAACAACTCTTTAAGGGCTTGAAATCATGCATAAATGAAAATTCAAAGGATTTGAACATGCATGAATTTCATTTGAATGGAAATCAAAATAACTTAGAAGATGTACCTTTTAAAAACTCATGAGATTGATTTCCAAATAGCCCTCTAGCTTTTCCAACTTCTTCCCCTTTCTTTGGCTCCAAAATGCTCTCAAAAGTTCAAGTTTCAAGCATTGAAAAAGGTTGGAAAAGAATGGACTTTATAGCCAAAAAGTTGCCAACGGCTAGTTCTCGGTCGACCGACAAAGAGGTCTCGGTCGACCGAGAAGGCACAACGGTCAGATTTCTGACCGTTGGGGCTTCAGTTCAGAAAACTGTCCATTTGCCCTGTAGTGGTCTCGGTCGACCGAGATGCAGGTCTCGGTCGACCGAGACACCTGCAGAAAGTTAGCCCAGATTTTCATAAATGAGAGAAACATGAGGCTTTTAAGGGCAACTCTTTGAGGGGATTTTTGGGCTGGTAAACCAAGCTTGGTAACATGTTTTAAGGCATTCTAAGATGTTTAAAAACATGAAATACACAAAGCCTAAAAAGATTCAAAGATTTAAAACCAAAGGCAAGCTTGATTAGTAAAAACTCTTTTCAATTGAAATTGCATACAAAACTGATTCTAAAAGTGCTGAAAGTATGCAAACCTCAAACCTAAATACCTAACATGATTTTCCAAAAGAAGTGCACAAGGAAATAGGTTTTCAAAAAGAGTTTGGGTTTCAAAACCAATGCATCCAACTTTAAAACCAAAACAAGCATAAAGCAAAGACTTTTCCAAACATGCATTGTTTTTTTTTTAAGAGTTTGGGTTTCAAAACCAATGCATCCAACTTTAAAACCAAAACAAGCATAAAGCAAAGACTTTTCCAAATCTTAAAAGCTATGCAAGTATAAAACTAGATTTCAAGATATTTTAAATCAATGCATGTGTGTGAATTCAAATGCATCCATCAAATTGCAAAAAACAAAAGACCTAACATATGGGAGATAGGTTAGGTCGTAGTGATCTTTAGTGCAAGTGGGAGATTGTTGGGATTGGTGTATGCCCTAAAGCCCACTGACTGCACTCACATCTCTGTTACTGGATATTTATTGGTTATTTAATAGAATGACATCTTTCTCTTATTACTTGTGTATATGTATGGTTGTGTAAGGCCCATTGTTTTCTAGTAAATGACTTAGGTGTGTAGTGACTGCACACAGAAAGGTCTAAGTCATGGACACTGGAAATAACTAATTTGTTCATAACTGAGAGGTGGAGTTGGGCACTTCATCTTGGTATAAGTTATAGTGAGAAACTCTCCTGTATTCAGGGTGACTTACCTTAGTCGCGGGAGGTCTTTCCCGGATATATCTCATTAGTGCATGTGTCATGCATTGAACAGGACCATTAAAGGTGTGATCTCTAAAATAGTACTATCACAGAGAGAGATCAAGTCACCTCTTGCTACTGAGTGACCAGTGCTCTTAATCTTGAGCATTTGTGGATGAACTGACAAAGCCAAGTTCTTGTGCTTTAATTCACTATGGGTGAGATCCTGTTCATGGGTCAACAGCTCTGTGTTTTGGGTGCTCGGGCTTGATTAGTTGGGACGTGCAAATGCAATATGGAATCTATGCCATCGTGTGATGGAATGATCGTCCCCTTAGAATTATCCGATTAATCATCAGAATCTAAGATCTTAGTATATGGATGTTCCATATGGATATTGAACTTGTGGGTCGCTCCCTGGATCAAGAGAATGATATCCTGATGATGATTAAGTCAAGGGTATGAAGTTCTGAGGATGAGATGTAATCAAGAAGGTAGATAGTACATCGGTTAACCTACTTGATTATGGATGTTACATAGAGGGGAAATGTGGCCATTGTACTTGGTAGGTCAAAGACAATCGTCAGTTTATGATGAGCTTAATTTGCAATTTAATATTTGTCCCTGGAGTGCAACCATAACTCTCTAGTGGAATGAGTTAAGGTTAAAATGATCCTAGTGTTGCTATGGGGTTAGCATGGACATTTTGGTCATTTTGGAAGCCAAGGGCAAATATGTCTTTTGGTCCCTTCTCTAGCCACTTTCCTAGATTGGCAAGGTTTCCTAAATTGTTTAATAATGTGGATAAATAATTTTGAGTGTAAATTCAAATAGGCCCATGATGGCATACATGAATTACCACTCTAGATAAATTATTGATGCATGAGCCATAGTGTGTGTGGGCTAGCCAATGTGGTCCCTAATGTGTGGGTCCCAAGATTGAGTAGGTCCTATCACTTGGAAGGCTGAAATTCTTTTTGTGCAAGTTTTCCTAGAGATTAACGTTTCCTAATTATCTTTGGAAACTAAAAATTAGGAGTGTTGGACGTCCATTATAGTAGTTGGTTTGGTTTTGGAAAGCTCCTCTTAGTTTCCTAGTTCTATAAGGAAACATCTTCAATAGGAATTCCTCCTTAAATATATGGTTTCCCCCTCCCTTGGGCGTGCAACACATAGAGAGAAAGAAGGAGAAAACTTCTCCTTTGAGCGTGCAAGAGCAAGGAAACAAAGAGAGGAGTTTCCCATAGAAAACCTAGACCAGCCCCTTTGGACGTCCTTTGCACAAGAAAAAGATCCTAGCTGATTGCATCTTTTCTTCTTGAAGAAAGACCACATAAGATCAAGGAAAAACTAGAAGAGAGAAACCTAGTTTGATCCCACCATCATAGCCAATCAGATTTGGAGAAAGAAGAATAGAGAAGAAGATTAGAAGAGAACTATTGCAAGAAATTCCAGCAAGGTGTGCAGGAATTAAATAGCTTCAGATCTGATCTTCTAGTTCAGATTCCAGAGGTTTTTCAACCCAAGAACATCAGGTATGTCTTCTCCATTGTACCTTTTAGAATACACACAAGTTGATCATGATTTCATGGTGGTTTTATGTGATTTAAATGGCTGGTTTCAGCAGTCCAGATCATACCAGATTGATTTTTGAAAATTCCAGCCATAGAACTCTTTAGTTTCATCAAGAGTTCAAGATCTGAATCACACCTTCTTTCACATTTAAACATATTTCAACGCATGGATATTTAATAAATCGGGTAATCATTTAAAACAGGTATAAACATAGGAATCTCACAAGCCAAATGTCATTTAAAACAAAACGAATCTCACAAGCCAACTGTCATTTAAAACAAGGCACGGATATTTAACAATTCGGGTATTCATTTAAAACACGTGTAATCACATAAATCTAGTAAAACCATCTATCGTTTGAAACATATGTAAAAGCATGGGTATTCGCCCAACCGTCATCCATTTAAAACATGTGCGGGTACAAAGAACAGAAGACAATATAATAATAACTGAATTTACATTGGAGAATATTAACACTTGTTTAAATAACAACTTTCATAAAGGAAACGAATCATTTATCGGAAAGCAAGTAAGCAATATAAAACATGTCGGGTATCCAAGGAATCGGGAACTGGCAAGATGGCAATCACAAGAAGCTAAGTCCTCTATCACCGAAGTGACAAGAGTATAACGGGACGTTGGTCTCAGTCACACAAGGTGAGGAGACTCAACGCAAATCATATATACAATATAAATATACGGGAACGGGACCACGGTAGCGAACCGGGTATCGGGACGGGACCACGGCAATAACCGGGTATCGGGATCCAAACTGCAGCTGGCGGGACGGGAGAGGGATTTCCAAGTCGGTGGATCAAACCAACAAGGTATCCAAGCTTAGTGATGCCGACTCATAGGTCAAATAACAAATCGGGACATATGCAAGTAAATCAAGTACAATAAATAAACGGGTAAAAAGGGGGTGCTCAAGGGCACACTGTCACTTCATATCGGGCAATACATTTCGGGACAAATAACTGTTACCAGTGTAACTTCAATGCTTTCGGGAAACAAGTCATGTGATGCAAATCTCGGGAAAAGAGGTGAAACAATGAACTATAACAATTTCGGGTAAAAATATCGGTTTCAAGATCTATTTAAGTGAATAGGGGTCCCGTATGTCGATTATAATAATTACTTGGTACTCCTTGAGTTTGAAGACATTCCGGGCTCCTTATGCACTTTTTGATTTTCCAAACTTAAAATGAGCTTATGGGTAGTACTAGATGTTACAATAGAAAAGAATCAAGATTATAGACGGTCCATCCTAGGCATGACATTAATCCAGAAACATCGAGCAACCTATTCAGTCACCGAAAGGAATAGAATTCGCGATAACCAAGGGAAAGACTCGTGTTTAGATATAAATAAGATATCGCGTCGTTCCATCCCGTTCAAGATTGAAATGGATTGAACTCCGATGCCACCGAACCAACCGTGAGGCGTGTCGGCTCAAGACATTCTCACACATGGTCCAAACAGTCCAAAGAGGGTAGCCAGGGTCCCACCTAAAACCGAGAATTAGTGCCTAGATCATCACCATTCTTTCTTTTAGTTCCCTAGTCTTAGAGACCTTAGATTAGGGTATAATTGGTCTTAACACTAAGGTATATACCCCTAGGACTCATAGAAGGCCCAAAGGTTTCAAAAAAAAAAACAATATCAAATTTCACTGTCCGATCGATCGGTCAAAATTTCTGTCTTAGTGCATTAAAACAGTTCAACGTTATCCCAACGTGGCCTAAGCCAGGCAGACCGCATCGCTCGAGCGAATCGAAGAGTTCGCTCGAGCGAACTCATCGGTCGAGCGGTTATTTAAATGCGTTCGAGCGACCAAGCTACTGGAAATGCCCGAATCCTTTCCTGGACAGGTTGCTCGAGCGAAGTGTCATGGTCGCTCGAGAGAACGGTCCAGAAATGGATTCCGGACCAGTTCAGCTGTCCTCTTTCTCTTCCTTTCCTTCCAACACATAAACCACTAACATTTTTATTCCATATTCACTTAAAATCCTCATTAAAACTCCCATGAAAAATTAACTTTGAACACCTCTTTCTTCCCATTTAACAAAAAACCAAACCAAAGGAAAGAATCTCCAATGTATACAAAGGTCCAATTGAGCCAAAAATCTATGGATAAACAAAGTCTATTGATCACATTTCCATCACAATAGATGATTTAACAAAACTCATTAAATGAGTATCAACTTCAAGTCAATGTAACTAATAAACATAACCATGGATGGCCAAACCAATCCTATTCCTTATAAAACCATATGAGCAAACTTGACCAAATGAAATGCATACCTCTCCAAGAGATTAACAAGATAGAAACAACCATTAATATGCAAATTTCGAAATCCATATATAAGTGACAAGGAGCATATGTGCAAGCATGTATTCAATGATCAAGAACAAGAAATAAACTTAGGGTTTTTTTCATAAAACTTTGATAACATTAAAACCATCTATTCATCCACTTGCCTTGGGTTCCAATCTAGCAAATCAAGCTCCTAATCACCTCTCAAGCTCAAGATCCACAATCTCTACAAAAACCCCCAAAACAAACCCTAAAATGGGTTAAACAATGCAATGACAAGGAAACCTTTCAATAATCAAGGTGGAGCTTCTCTAAGGCTAGAAGATTACAAATCTTGAAGATGAAGAAGAACACTTACTTGGATGACCTTCAAATGAGAAGAACAAGCTCAAGGGAGGTCTCTAGGTTGGGAGATTTCTCCAAAAATGGTATCAATAGGGAGCCATGGTGAAGAGGAAGAAGAAGATGGTCTCCATTTCTTGATTGATGAACTCTTGGTGTAGCTTGGAGATGAAGAAGCAAGAAGAAGAAGAAGAAGTTGCAAGAAAAGCCCTAGGCTCAATAGTTGTGCTGGAACAATGGAGAATGGAATGAATGAAGGAGATGGGTTCCTCTTATAAGCAAGTGAGGTTTGGGTCCCACAACTTAAAGAACTTGGGTGGCTGAAATCATCTCTTTCGGGACCTCGGATGGATTCGACGAAGAAGGAAGAAATGATCGTCGAAATTTCTAGTTTCCAAAAAGTATATGTTTCATGGGTTTCGGGAATATCAAGTTTTGGGTACAGATTTCATGTGCAATGACTGTTTTGCCCTCAAGGCCAAGAAATCGGGTTTCGGGTTCTCAAATGGATACGAGATCAACATGAAAGTTGTAGGATTCCTCAAGATGAATGCAACGGGCCAAAAACACAATACGAAACAAATCGGGAAAATCTCACAAGTAAATGCAAAGCCGAAAAGGGAACCCCCAAAGGGCCCCACAAGCTACCAAAGCACTCAAAAGCCCAAAACTAGAAGAAAAACCATTCTAGCTCACAAACTCAACCCAACAAATACTAATCCCAATAAAAGAAACTAATCCACAAATAAAACAACACAAATCCAAGAGATTAGGGGTCTGGTGCTCACATATTGATTGAGCTTACTTTTTAACTTGATTGAAGTTATCACACACACACATCATGAGCATACGCCTTTGCATTCATATAATGTTTGTGTGAGTTAGATTTTCAATTTCATATCCGCCTATTTTAGAGGCATTGTAATTGAGCTTAAATTATATCTCTTTTAGTGTTTTGTGTAGACACTACTTTAAGAGAAATTATTCTTCTTGTAAAGGTTACTGCTTACCCTAAGAAAAGCATAGTGTAGAGGTTATTGCTTAGCCTTGGAAAAGCATCTTGTAAAGGTTATTGCTTAGCCTAGAAAAGCACATTGATATGTTGTTGTTTAGCCTAGAAAAATATCAATGTAAAGGTTATTACTTAGCCTTTTGAAAAGCATAGATAGTGGAAATCCGGTGGGGTATTATATCACAAGCCGGTAGTGGATGTAGGCATTGAGGCCGAACCACTATAAATCTTTGTGTGGTGGTGAATGCTTTGTGGTGATTGTTTAAGTTAGCTTCCACATTTATTTACTTAATCATCACTTTGACTAGTTAGTTTTAAAGAAGTTAAAATTTGGAATAATTGGTCACTACCTTATAGCTCACCCTATTCACCCCCCTCTAGGGTTAGGATCCCGGACTTTCAAGTCAAGCTGATTCAGGAACGTTTGAAGATCGCCTGAAGTAGATAGAAGAGTTATGCAGACACTCGCCGAAGAGAATTGCAGTTTCAAGTGGGTGACAAAGTGTTATTGAAAATTTCACCAGTTAGAGGTACTCGAAGATTCGGACAGAAGGGCAAATTGTCAAGACAGTTGGTCTGTATGAGATTTTGAGCAAAATTGGAGATGTTGCATATAGACTTGCGTTACTGCCGGAACTCTCCGGGGTGCACAACGTATTTCATGCTTCCATGCTCAAGAAATATGTTTCTAGTCCTTCGCATATACTACAACACGAGCCTTTGGAGATTCGAGAAGATGCCTCGTATGTGGAGAAGCCGGTCAAAATCATTGATACCAAAGAGCAAGAATTGAGAAATCAAACTATTCATTGGGTCAAGGTACTTTGGGAAAATCACGAGCCAGAGGAAGCCCACATGGGAATTGAGAGATCAAGTGCAGAGGAAGTATCCGCAGTTGTTACAAGAGGTAAATGTTTATTTTATTTGGTAGACCAAATATCCTGAGGGGTGGAGGATGTTAGTCCTGGACATAGCTTTGGGAATTTTGAGAACGTTTAGTATTAGTCAGACACGCTCAGGGAGGCCTGAGTGTACGTGTGAGCTTGGGAGGATCGTTTTGATTATGATGTTTATTTCATTTGAATGGTTTTATTATTTGTTACAACTTTCATTTTCAGCCTGTCCGTATTTGAAGCCCAAAAGCCCAAGTTTTGGCCCAAAGGGGTAAAATTATCTTTTTATACCCAAATCTTGACACAAACATCGAAATCTCAAAACCATGTCAAAATTATACTTTTTGGAAACTAGATTTTTCGAGGATCATTTTATCCTTCTTCGTTGAGTTCGTTTGGGAACCGCAAGATCATGTTTTCGTCATTGCAAAATTAGACATATTGGGCCGCATTTGTGAAGTACTTAAGTCACCTTCCTCCCCCCTCCTTTCATTCTCAATCCCAACCCTAGAGAACCAAGCTCTAAGAGAAAACCCTTTTTCATTTTCACTTTCTTCCTTTTGAATGCACAAGTTAGAGGCCTCCAAATGGAATTCCAAGACCATCATCTTCTTCCAAGCTTTCCATGGATGCAAATCTCTTGAAGTTTCTAGCTAGAAAACCTCTCTATTTTCTTCTCTCCTTCTTGTTTGAGCATCTCTAGGTAAGAGCTTCAACCCATCTCTTCAATGGAGTCTTTTTAACTCCTAAAGAACTTCTTTTTCATACACGCAAACCCTTTATGTAGAAATGGATTTCTTTGTTTTCATTTTGTTGAGTTTTGAATGGATTTTCATGGGGTTTTTTGTAGTGTTTGGCTTAACTCTTGAGTAGGAGTGCTTGAAGAAGGTTTGTTTGGCATTTGGGAAAAAGGCAAGTAATCTCTATAGGTTCAAAGTTGCATGTGTGTTTTTGGATTACTTTGTTATTCTTGAAAATTTGTATATAAATTGTTTATGATCTCCATTGTTATATTTTCATGGATTTTTCTTATTTGTTTTCCATTCTAGCATATGTATATTCATGTTAAGTTCTTTTCCAAATTTCTAGATTTCTATTTGATTTTAAGCTCTTGTTTCATTTGAAAATTTGGATTTGTTTTGATAGAGAATGGACATTGAATGTTGAGATTTTGGATTGAATGGTTTGGAATTGTGAAAATGACCCTTTGGAGAGCATGGAGGCTCAAGGGATTTCATGTGGTTCAAGGATGAGAAGAGGGAAAGAAATGTATTAGAAAGCATACAAGAGAAGTGTAGTTTCTGCACTCAACGAGCACAGGCAGAAGCATGTTCGCTCGAGCGACCCCTGTGTTTGCTCGAGCGACCAGGCCACTGCCTGGTCCGGGGGTAAGCAGAAGCTTGTTCGCTCGAGCGACCCTTGGGTCCGCTCGAGTGAACTATCCACTGTCTGGCCTGGAGCAGGACAGAGAGCTGTCCGCTCGAGCGACCTTGTGGTACGCTCGAGCGAACTGTCTCGCTTGAGCGAACCTGCCAGATTCAGGAAGGAGTTTTGTTTTCATTTGTGTATTTTCTTGAGAATCGAAAACTAGATTATGTTAAGGGTTTTGGCTTGACATTGTGTAAATGGAACTTCGAAATGTAATCCAACTTTGGGGACACCAATTCATTTTTATTTCCGACATTTGGGTTCCAATTATACAAGGGTCAATTAATAGCCTTGACACATACTTGATGGATTTCGTGTTTGAACTTCAGTTTTGGTGCGATAAGTACCATCGTGTATTCATTTTGAATTTCTAGTATAAGTTTGTTTAAAGATTTATTTCAAGAATCGAAAGGGGATCACTTCTTTAGTTCGTGCGCATATATCATTATGCCTTTTGCTAGTCGTGTTTTTCCTTGTTTTGATAAGTGATTTTCCCCCTTTTTATCTCGACGTGTTTTAGACCGTGTTTCGCATGTTTTATGCATTCATGAATTCAAGTGAACACCACTGAGGTTGGACTGCCCCTTCAATCTGATCCACTGTCCGGATGTCTTTAAACATGTGGACTATCTACAGATTGGTCGTGTATTTTATTAGACATCGTGCGTGTCCGGTTTCGCGGCCGGAATCCCCGTATATGTGGGAATTGTGTCTTGTTTATATTATGTATATCATGCTTGTCATGCGTGCTTTCTCTTGTCATCATTTATGATGGAGAAAGGATGGGCTCAATGTGGAGATTACTATTCATGATATTAAAGTATTCATGCTAGTTTGTTTTAGTTTCTTAGCTTATTTTACATTTTAGTTTTGCTCACGTTTTAGAAATGTACCTCAGTCAAGTAATCGTTTCAAATTTAGTAATTTGCTTATTATGATTTCGTAAAACATCTATTGTTCCATGCTTATACCTAAATTGATTACCTGCCAAACCGTCGTGTTTGACCCTTGTATTTTGGTGCCCAGGTGCAGGTGACGTTACCTTTGAGGAGGAGCGTTCGGAGGAAGCTATTGAGCCACCCCTAGTCAGAAAGTGGCATCCCGACGATGTTAATTAGACGTCGGGCGTGATCCTGAGTTTCACTTCATTTTGTCATGGGTTCCTTTTTGATATTTTGAGAATTGTATTGGCCTTTGTTGGCCTCTTATGGGCTGTAACAAAAATTTAACTTACTTTTGTGTTAACTTCCAAAAATTGAATTATGATGGGAATGTCATGTTATAATTCCTCCTTCTGATAACTTGGACTTGATGCTATTTTATAGTTGCACTTGAAATTTTATTTGTGCTTGTCTTGATGTGATTTGCTACATGCTTCCGCAAACTTGATCGTGTGAGCTAGATTCCACGTGTCTCGGAATCTTCACCGCGGGAACTTGTGGGAAACACGTCGCAGGCCCGGGCCTCGGTCTGGGGTCGCGACTGTTGGAAATAGGTGGGCCTTGTGGATAGGTTTTCAAAACTTTTTGACCCACTTGACTCAGGGATCAACTATCCAAAAGGCTATAAAACCCAATCCAGGATCCATGTCCTCAATCTCTGCCATCATGATCAATAAACAAACCTATCAGGAAGATAGAACAGCAGCCAACAAGCATCCATAAAAATCTACAACATACAAGGAAATAGATTATACCTTTGGAGCTCGGTTGCGCTCTAATGGAGAAGTTGCGTCTTTCTTTGATGATGAAACTCTTTCACGTATCAAACAAGAATCTTCAAGACCTATTGATCTTCCACGCCATGACCCTCTAATCAGAGCTCTTTTCTCAAGAAGATGGGTGAGATTTCCAAAAGAAAACCCTACTAGAAACTCCAAGGAACTAGAAGAGAAAGAGGATAAGGAAATTTGTGTAACTCTTGCACTAGAGAAGGGGTTGGGCGTGGGATACTATATTGGACGTCCAAAGGGGATTCTTCCCATTTATATAGCCCTCAAAACTCCCTTTTTTTTCTCTCTTACGGAAAAAATGCTGAACAGCGACACCATGTATTGGTTTTACTGACTGACTTGGGTGGTCGTTTTTTTCCGATGGATATTTTGTTTTACCGACTGCCCGTGACAATCGGATAGGTGAAATAAAAAATAAATAAAGTCCCGCCCATGTGATATCATTCCCGAATCCCGACTCCCCAACCCTAAAACCAGTTTTCTTTGGCCTTTCCCTTGCCCTTTCCCCCTTCTCGCTCTCCCAACGCTCATTCCCGACTCCCCAGCCCTAAAACCAGTTTTTTTCCTTTCCCTCTCCCCCTTCTCGCTCTCCCAACACTCATTCTCATCCTCTCCCTCCTCCACCGGTGCAGGAGCACATACAGGGGCAGACGACCCCTGCCTTCCAACCGAGCACCATCGACTGAGGAAAGTCCTGATTCCGACTGCCCCCACGATCCCAACATCACCGATCATTGGTCCGGATTTCCCCTGCGCCAAAGAGGCATCACGCTCTCTGTAATCTCAAGCCATTCCGGTACTCTCTCCCTCTGTATCCTATTTTCTTTTTTTTCATGAAAAATTAGATCATGCATCTTCCACCGAGGAAAACTTCTGGCTATCGAGGTTAGACAAACATGTATTGCCTTTTGCTTGTTGCAACGGTTGATATGGAGTAAATGGGAAAAAATAGGGTATAACTTGTGGTTACATCAAGCTCTTGGCATCCGATCTCCTCTCCCTCACCCAAATCCCCAACCCCCTTTCCTTCTACCTTCACGGCCGCTTCCTCTCCCGTGCCGAGACCGTCGGCGTCATCGTCAGCCGAGAGCACAAACCCAACTTCCTTAAATTCCTCATCGATGACGGCACCGGCTGAATCCCCTGCATCATCTGGCTCAACCACCATTCCTCTCCGTACTTCTCCCACCACCACCCCTCCGATCTCCGTCTCATCTCCCAGATTGCCACTGATGAGGCTGCTGCAATCCAATTGGGTGCCCTTGCAAGGGTCCAGGGCCGGATCAATGCTTACAGAGGTGTGATACTGATCAATGTAACAGATGTAGTCATTGAAAGAGACCCGAATGCTGAAATCTTGCATTGGCTGGACTGCATTCGGTTGGCTCGCGATTGTTACTAGGTCGATCCCACGCTTTTGAAATAGGTTACATTACCTTTTCTTTTTTTCTTATGGTGGTTTTAATTTCATCTATTGTGATCTATTGTCTGTGATGGACTTGGATTTAAATAGACACTCAAAAATCTAATATTCGAACTGCAATTCAAGTTCAACCTAGTGAGCTTGAGTAAGAGATTCATTATCGCCACTCAAAAACTAATGTGGACTGGGGCCTATCCTAGACTATTTTAGCAATTTGGATGGTTGGGACTTGAGATTCAGCTTAACATTGACAAGGGTAGTTTTATTGGTGGCTGCAAATGAATACGTTATAGTTTTGACATTTTGAAATATGTCCGTGCAAAGGCGCCTTTTGGTATCCACTAATGAAGAAACAATACCACTAATAACAAATGCAGTATGCATAACAGGGCTACCTATGATCAATTCAAATCCTCATAGTCCCTCTAATCCCTGTAAAATGGAAGTCGTATTAATTTGATATGAATCTTGGGTCAAGTTACACTAAAAGATCACACAATATATTCTTATCTCCTTCTAGCCTAGTCGGCATAGCATAAGCATAAGCATGATATGCCAATGGCATTCGAATATAAAGAGAAGAAAATCTTAAAAGAAAAGAAAAATAAGTTGATCCCAATTTGTAGATGATTGCATGTCTTAAACTGATATCTGTACCGCAAGCCCAAACAAAGATCGTTCTTAGGCTCCTCTCTCAAGTAGGTTCTGACAGCAGTTGTTCTAATTTTGTAAAAGGAGAAACCCAATTGAATCGTTAAGAACCCGAGATGTAAATGCTAGCACCATTTCTGTGACATTTCCTTATTGGCGGTCAAAATACATGACAGACATTGAGATCATATTGGCATGACAGACATTAATCTGCTATTATGTTTTTATAATATTGACCACCTATCAAGATTTTAAGGCAGGGGAAGGGTGATTTTATATGCTATAATTAGAAATATTTCAATGAGAGACATTTATAATTCTCAATGACCTCATATAAGGCTGCATTTGATTTCTAATTCTCTACATATTGAAGAGCTTATACAACATAGGTTTAATCACTGCCCTTTCTCTTTATAATATTGACAACCTTTTATATGGTGGGGCAATTATAATTAGCAAGGTAAGGGTTGAATGGAGTTGATAAAGCGGACAAACAGATGAGGTCAATAAGGTCCTGTACCACCACTGTCTACCTGTGGCTGGATTCCAACGTATCTTTCCACTAAAACAGGAAAGATATGATGGAATCCCAGTTAAAAGGGAAAGGGAATAAAAACGAATAAGTCGTTGTTGTCATTTGGCTGTTAGAGCTTTTGTAAAAAAAATTCCTCGAAAATCTTACTAGAAATACCAAGATTCATAAAGTTACTCCCTAGTAAGCAAGCATGAACTTTGGTAATTTTGTTTGTAATCCTTTGCCTTTTCTAGCAAACATCCTTTATGGTGTACTCTGTTGTTTCCTTCCATTTGTGGCATGGCATTAAATGAGTTTATGCACTTTGTTGTCTTTTGCTGCAGATTCAAGGACATATTCCAAGAGGTATATGAAGCTAAGTGGAAATCCAAGTTTGAGGTTGCAGGGATATGGTGAGATAGGCAAACACCTTCAATCCAGTTAAAAATGTGAGTAGTTGGTTTCTCACGTGCTAACTTTTCATTCCATACGTACGAACGTAGACTCATTGATGACATGGTGGCATATGCACTTAAGAGTGAAGGTGGTTATGTATGGGTGTGCAAGAACTATGATGGATAAGTACAAAGTGATTTCTTAGCTCAAGGTCTGTATGCCATTTCCTTACCTGTCTGCTATGTGGATCTATATATTGAAGTGTTACTCGTGGAAATTCAGGGAAGATGGTGCTAGCGCTTTGTAGGTAAGGTTTAGGCGCAGTCTCTAATCACTTTTTTTTTTACATTTTCTGTCTTAATAGGGTTTGGATCTCTTGGATTGATGACATCAGTACTGGTACTTGTGCTTTGACTAATTCTAGTTTGTGCTTGTGTGGATAATTGCTTACATGTTAATATCCATCAATGCGTAACGCCCTCTTTCAGTTAGAATATCCATCAGTGCGTATAAGATGTACATATTTGCATGTATTTATTTGGACATTTCATAGTAGTGGATATGTTAATTTATGACAATATTTATCTTGACATTGTCTGCTTATTTGGTTCATTCATATGTATATTAAATAGTTAGGGGCCTGTTTGGCATCACTTTTAACCCATTTTTGTCTAAAGATTCAAACTTTTTTCAGAAACCCTTTTGATTTAGGTCTGAACAGGGAGTCATGGATTTTTTTTCTTTCTCTTATACTTTTGGGTTTTATTGATAGGATTATGTACCCACAATTTTTGACAACTTCAGTGCTAATGTTGCTGGGGATGGGAACATTGTCAACTTAGGCCTCTGGGATACTGCAGGTATTGGATTTTGATGCTATGTCCTTAACAGGCATTTTGATTATAATGTTATGTGTTTTTAGTGGACATGTTTTTTGATTATTTATGATCAGCCCCAACCATATCATCAAACATTGAGTGGAGTTACCAAAGGGCTTCCATGACTTGTATCATGGAAACTATTTCTTTTCCATTTCTAGGATTGTTGGGGCAAATTGACCGATGATGGGCAGATATGGTGATTCTCATTATGGGCAACCTTTTATGACCCACATAAGGTATTTTTGGATTTTTATGAGTTTTTGTTTTGTATGCTTCTATTGCAATTCCTTCAATGATTTGTGCTTCAAGTGATCATTTTCTGTGTGTTTTTTCTAGAACTTCAGGTGATGATTTTCTCTGTTTCTATTTCGGTGCCTTCATCTTGTCTCTCCACGCTACATCTCTTCCACCTCCTCTGTGGGTTGTTGTATCAGGAAGAGCAAAGTAAAGCTACAGCCTTCACTGCAACTTTCTACTTCAGCATTGCAGGAGATGTCGCAACTACAAGCATGACATGGAGATCATGATGTACCGCTCCACTTTTGCTTCTCATGAGGATCCCCTCATAGTTGGTGAAGAATGCTGCTTACGCTGGGCTATGTTCTCTCGTTCAAAGAATATCCAATTGGGACTCTAGTATCTTCTCTCTTCGTTTTCTTCTATGTTCTATCATTTCCTGTTGCCATATGCTTATGTAACTCTTGTGGGTAACACTCTGTTTGAGGACACTGGCCTGGTGATCCACTTTATCAGTGTTTTTTAATTGATCTAATCCCTCTTTCAGCAAAAAAAAGAAAAAAGAAAAAGAAAAGTGCTTTCATCTACCAAAAGTCACTCTTTAGAAAAATCAGCATAATATTTTTTTTTATTTTTTTTAAATTAAAAACGACGGCCAAAACCCGTCGTTTTTTTTAATTCTTATTAAAAAAAAAGTCAAAAACGACCGCTGTGGGCAGTCGGTTTGTTAGACCCTGACCCAGACCAACTCGATTAGTGTGCGATTAGTATGTGTTTAGTCCTAAGTGGGTTTAGTTTTCGTTGGGTTAGAAATGATTAGTTTTAGTCTTGGACATAGCTTTGGGAATTTTGAGGACGTCTAGTATTAGTCAGACACACTTAGGAAGGCCTGAGTGCACGTGTAAGCTTTGGAGGATCGTATCGATTTCCGTGTGATTGTGATTTTGATTTCTTTTGAATGGTTTTTCTATGTGTTACAACTTTCGTCTTAAGCCATTCATGTTTGAAGCCCAAAAACCCATGTTTTGGCCCAAAGAGGGTAAAATTGTCTTTTATGCACAAATCTGGACATAATTTTCGAGATCCCAAAACCATGCCAAAAATATACTTTTTGGAAACTAGATATTTCGACGATCGTTTTATCCTTCTTCGTCGAAGTCATCCGAGGTCCACAAGATCGTGTTTTAGTCACTTCAAGGTCCAGCTAGTTGGGGCCCATTGTCTTCACTTAACCTCCCCATCTCCCTCTCTTTTCATTCACTTTACCAGATTTCTGCAACTTCTTTGACCTAGGGCTGGAAAATCCCTTTTTCCCTTCCATCTTCTCCATCTTGTATGACATAGCTAGAGATCTCCAAACGAAATTCTAAGAATGCCATCTTCTTTCTCTCCTTGCAAGCTCCCTATCCATACAAATCTCTTGGAGTTTCTTGTGGAGCAAGCTCTTCATCTTCTTCATCTCTCCTTGTTTAGCCCTTGTTAGGTAAGAGCTTCAACCATGTTTTTTTCATGTAGTCCTTTTGTTCTTAAAGATCATGTTTTTCAAGTGTTCAAACCCTTTGGTAAAATGGGTTTCTTGTTTTCAAGATTTAGTGATTTGTGTGGTTTTTCTCTTGGGTTTTCTTGTAGTGTTGGATTAGCTTGAGTGAAGTTCTTGAGAGGATTGTTAGCATTGGTCAAGGCAATTAATCTCTCTAGGAAATGATGCATGTGTATTTTGATTTCATTGTAGTTTTGAAATTGTGCATTTCATTTGTTTACAAGCTTCATGGATATGTTTTACTGGATTTGAATGCTTGAATTGTGATAAATGAACCCTTGGTGAGCATGAAGGCTCAAGGGAATGTATGTGATTGATGGATGAGAAGAAGGAGAAAAATGTAGCAAAAGTTGTACAAGAGGGAGGCAGTTTCTGCACTCAGCGCGCGCAGGCAGAAGCATGTTCGCTCGAGCGACCAAGCCTCTGTTTAGTCCGAACGCAGACAGAGAGCTGTCCGCTCGAGCGACCAAGCCACTGTTTGGTCTGAGCGCAGACAGAGAGCTGTCCGCTCGAGTGACCCTTGGGTCCGCTCGAGCGAACTGTCTCGCTCGAGCGAAGTGTCATCACCTTATAAAGTTCGCTTGAGCGAACCTGCCAGATTCAGGAGAAGAGTTATTTCGCTGTGCATTTTCTTGAAGATTGAAAAACTAGACTATGTTAAGGGTTTTGACTTGACATTGTGTAAATGGAACTTCGAAATGCAACCCAACTTCGGGGACACCAATTCTTATATATTCCGACATTTGGAGTCTCAATTACACAAATGTCAATTGGCAGCCTTAACACATGCTTGTCAAATTTCATGTTTGAATTCCGTTTTGGTACGATAAGTGCCATCGTGTACTAGTTTTTGGACTTGAAAGTATAAGCTTGTTTTGAAGTTTTGATTCAAGAAAAAGGGGATCACTTCCTAAGCGTGTTATGCATATTTATTATGCCTTTTGCTAGTCGTGTTCGTCGTGTTTTGATAAGTGATTTCCCCCTTTTTACCTCGACATGTCTTGATAGTGTTTCGCGTGTTTTGTGCATTCATGAATTAAGTAAACACCACTGAGCTTGGACTGCCCTTTCAGTTTGATCCACTGTCTGGGGGTCCTTAAACATGTGGACTGTCTGCAGACTGGTCGTGTATTTATTACACATCGTGCGTGTCCGGTTCCGCGGCCAGAATTCCCGTCTTTGTGGGAAATCGTGTCGTGCTTATATTATGTACATCGTGCTTGTCGTGCGTGCTTACTCTTTTTATTATATGAATGATAGAGAAAGGATGGGCTCTTTGTGGATGATAACTATTCATGATATATTATGTACTCATGCTAGTTTGTTTTAATATCTCAGCTCAGGTAAATATTTCTACAAATGTATCTCAATCATTATAGTATTTCAAACCAAGGACTTGCTTATATATTTTCTAAAACGGTTATTGTTCATGTTTGCACCTAAATTGATTACCTGCCAAACCGTTGTGTTTGACCCTTGTTTGTTGGTGCCCAGGTGCAGGAGACGTTACCTTTGAGGAGGAGCGTCAGGAGGAGGCTTGTGAGACAACCCCTGTGAGAGAGTGGCAGCCCGACGATGTCATCTAGACGTCGGGCGGATTCTTGAGTCTTGTCATCATTTGTTTTGGGGTTTCCTTTGATTATTTTGGAGAATTGTATTGGCCTTTGTTGGCCTCTTATGGGTTGTAACCAAACTTAAAGTACTTTTGAATTAGTCTCATAACTTGAATATTAATGGGAATGCCATGTTAGCTTCGTTCTTTGATACTATGTTTTGGTATTAATTGTGATAGCACTCAAATATTTTATTGGTGCTTATCTTGACGTGTTTTGCTACACGCTTCCGCATACTTGATCGTGTGAGTCAGATTCCGCGTGTCTTTGGGAATCCTCACCGCGGGAACCTGTGGGAAAGCAGAATCTTCAATGAAATGTATTAAGCAAAATGCAAAATCCGCGTCGCGGGACCAGGGTTCCGTTTCGGGGTCGCGACACGGTTATTTCAGACGGTTAAAAGCCGTCGTTTTGGATAGATTTCCCGACGGCCATGGGCCGTCGATTTTAAAAAACGACCCTGAAATTTTCGACGGCTGGATTGACGGCTAAATTTGTCGATTTTCATGAAAAACGACGAGCAAAGAACGTCGTTTTTGGTGATTTTTGACGTAGTGTTACTAATTGTATTAGAAGTCACACTTCCACACTAATTAGTAGCTTACTATTACCACTATTAGAAGTCCCACTTCAAATCGAAATAATAACTTTCTAATTCCTTTATTTTGGAGTTCAAGTAGAATTAGTAATGATCCAATCTTGGGCTAGTGTGGGGACCACTAGGGATTCCAAAGAATGCTAGCTCCAACTGGGACACGCGACCCCACATCTCATGTGCAATCCGGGCCCACCGTTAATTGCAAATAATACCACTATATAAATGCAATTGCACTTAAGTCTTAGGAATAAATTACAATGAAGACCCTAAACTTCCCAATTACCACAAGTAGGCCCCTCTTATCATTATCCATGGATCAATTGGAATAAATCTGTCCCATCCAATCCTAAATCCACATCTTATTATCCTTGAGCCCCAATTAATCACAATGATCATCAGTACCATCCAATTAACTCTTAATCGAGATGGGTGTGCACTTTCTAATGATAAATCCATTAATTGGCACAAGGGGATAATATAGATAGATTCCATCTTGATCATTGGATGTTCCCACAGTCCTACTACCACATACCCAAGACACCGAAGTGTTGACCTACAGTTGGCCTCACTCATTGGTGACTCAAAGCAAATGAATAGATAGAAACTTGAGTTCATTAATGTCTCAGGATTGAGAGCCTATTGCTAGGGAATTATGAGAGCATTCCTTAAATCGAGACAGTATTCATAAGGTGCTTCTCATGGTCCTTTAATACATCCAATGTACCAGCACTATGACCTAGAATCTTACATTCTGATGATCGAGACAAATCACACTATCTCATAATGATCAAAGTGCTGCAACCTTATCAGATGAGATACTCAGTCTCATCACTGATTGTGAAGATATTTTTAAATATAAGATTTGTGACACATGTCTCATGTATGTGGATCTCATCCATATACATATATCACATCTAATATACTAATGGGACCCTGTTCATCTCATGAACCATTATGTCATATATATTGGTCATGTGCATTAAGTAATGAAACACCATTCATCTCATGAAAGGAAAGTATGATTTTATTGATAAATAAAGAAGTTAATCAATTTATTACATCATCTGATGGATTGAGACCATACAATCTAACAGCGACACATTCCAAGAATAACGGAGCCGGATCCAGATCCACATACACACAGAGAGAAGGGAGGGAGAAGTCCAAGAAGAAAGCTCTGCTACCTTGAAAAAACTCTGCTGCAACAAACACCACAAGGTGATTAAAGTTCCTCTCTTTCTATCCGACATGGCCTAGACGCGCCTTTTCAGCTCGTCTACTCGGCTTTTTATTGGATATAGGACCTCCTCTTAGTCTTTATCTTCTAAAAATCTGAAGTCCAAGCCAAGCCAAAAGAATCAAAGCATCATATGTTCTCATCTGAAGGACGATGGCGAAGTCCATACATGACTTGCGACTGTCGATCTGAACGAGTCCCTGCAATCTCTTGAGAAGTCAGAATTCCTTTTCTTACTTTTCTATTGTATTTTGTATTTTTTCTAATGAGACAAAATAATTACAATTCTTGTCTTTCATTATTGATGAGATTTGTAAATCGTCTTTCACGACAAACATCGCCTTTTACGGCAAAATCGCCTTTCACGGCAAACATCGCCTTTTACGGTAAAACCGCCTTTCACGACAAACAAAGAAAAATCACCTCTTACGGCATTCCAAAACCTTGTCTCTTTTCTTAAATATATGTGCAATCAAAAGTTAGGAAAAAAGTTGATTTCCTTTTCTACTTGTGAAGGTGGATCTCCGGATCATCATTTCTAAATTTCAAGTAGAATAGAAAATCTGGCATACCCGTACAAAAATGTTGATACTCGCTTCTTTTTCCCTCCGCCAGCCTTTCGGTAGCCCCGGGATGGAAGAGAGAGAGAGAAAAAAAAGCCGGGTCCATCAAGTTGGCACACCCGGTGAGACTCGTTCATTTGAGAACATGATGCTTGGATTCATAGGCTCCTTTCTAGTTGGTGGCATATGTTAGATCTTGCATTTAAAAAAAAAAACATGAGATGGGATGTTTTGGAAATTTCTATCTTTGAATTTATTTCCACTCTTTCTCATTTCAAAAAAAAAAAAAAACTGGTTTCTCTTTCTTGGATTCAATTTTGAGAAACTTTGATCCTTTCCTTTCCGAACTTGATAGCTCACGGAAATATTTGTAGCTATTGTTCGTATCGGGGAATGGGTCATAGGGATTTTTTTCAAACTCTTCAAAAAAAAATCAATTTTCTCTTTTTTGGATACAAATTAGAGAAACTTTGGTTTCTTCCTTTTTGGACAATGGCTCGCGAAAATCATTTGTAGCCAGCATTTCAATTGGGAGGGGCCATTCGCTTTCTTTGATGGGTCCGTTAGAGATCTTTCAAATTTGTTTTTTCAAAATTTCTCTCTTTTGGATTCAAATTTGAGAAACTTTGGTTCCTTCCTTTTCGGACAATGGCTCGTGGAAATCGTTTGTAGCCAGCGTTTGGATTGAGAGGGCTATTCACTCTCTTTGATGGGTCCATTAGAGATCTTCCAAGAAAAGTTTTTTTAAAAAAAGCCACTAAGGTTGCACCAATTGCGTTCTTTGACCAAAGTGGATCTAAGAAAAGCCTTGTCCAGAGTGTGGAGACAGCTAGACTGTTCAAGGCAAGGGTCCTCCAAACGGGTTCATTAAGGAATCCTACCCTTACTTGGGGGTTGATCTATCTACTGAGGCTTCATAAGACCGAATTGGAAGCCTATCCAAACGGGCTCGCGGAAATCGCTTGTAGCTTGCGTTCGGACTGGAACTCCACTTGCTCTCTTTGATGAATTCAATTTTGACCTTTCAAAAAAAAAAACTTCCGTCATTTTTGAATTCAGATTTGAGAAATCTTGGTTCATTCCCTTTCAGATCATAGCTCGGGGAAATCGTTTGTAGCTTATGTTCGGATTGGAATACCATTTGCTCTCTTTTATGAATCCAATTTTGACCTTTCAAAAAAACCCATCTCGTGTCCATTCCAAGGATGCGATTGTTAGGGTTTTCATTAGTTTACAATTAGATTGGATACATTCATTTTCATAAGCTTGATCTCTCATACTTCTTTATTGGAATCTTCTTGCATTATATTTAGCTTGGCATCAAAGGTTTTTGCTGAAACATGTTTTAATTTGCATTTTTAAATGAAAAGAAAACTCTTTTTATCAAACATGTTAGTCTCTAATCTAGCCTAGTTCTCCAAGACCAAACTTCCCTTTTAAAATCATTTTTCGAGTCTTTAAAAAATAGGGATAGTTCGGTCAGCCGAACCATGGTCGGTCAGCTGTCGGTTCCGTATCCAGAATGTAAAATCTGTGTATCAGGGAATGTCGGTCAGCTTGTCGGTCTGTTGTCGTCAACTGTCGGTCGACCGAACTGCAGTTCGGTGAACAGACAACTTTACAACAGTCCACAAATTTAAAAAATTATAGTCGTTGGATTATGACCGTTGAGTTCGGTCGACCGAACTCCATTTGTCGGTCAACCGACAATAGATACGTTGGAGACGTATTTTCTTATAAAAAGAACCCTTCCTTGTTTTTTGTGCCAACACTTTTGAGACTTTTGAGGGCCAAGGAAGATGGGACATTGATGCTAAGCTAGAGGGAAGCTAGGAGGACAAATCATCATGACAAACCTTTGATTCTTCAATGGGTTTGCTCCTCTTATCTTATTTTATTCATGCTTGCTTTCAAATCTTTGATTTCTTCAAATGGCATGATTAAAGTGTTCAAAGTGTTCAAATGTTGAGTGTTTAAACATGCTTTGATTTTAAAATATGTTTATCATTTTAACTTCATCATTTGATTAGTAATCTCACATGGTTAGATATTTAATGTTTCTTTCAAACTTGCTAGTTTCATCTTAAACTTTCTAAAAACAAGTTTGTCATTATTTCAAAAGACATGTGTAGTTACTCTATCTCTCATTTACATCATTTATGAGCATTGAATTTCAAAAGAGATAGAAGTAGTTTTAAGACATGTATCATTTATTGATCTTTGCATTTATCATGCATATGCATTAGTTTGATTACAACTTTCATATCAACCTATGTTAAGAGGCATTTAATTGTATTCACTTGCATCTCATTGTATGCTTGGTTAGGCATATATAGTTTTTGAGATTAAAAATCTTATTGTAAATGTTTATGCTTAGCCTATTAAAAAGCATATGAGATTGTATAAGTTAATGCTTAGCCTTGAGTAAAATGCATTTGTTGTTGTAAGGTTGGAGGTTACCCTAAACCTTAAAATTGGTAGTGGAACACCGGTAGAAATACCGGGAGTGGATGTAGGCATGTTTGGCCGAACCACTATAAATTTCCTTGTTATGGTGATTGTGTGAATGATGCACTTAAATTTACTCTTTTCTTATCAATGTCAACTTTGATTGTATTCATTGGTTCTTTACTTGGTATTAGATCTTTCATCGATAATCAAGTTAATGAACTTTCAAAACATAATTGATATTGGTTTAAAGAAGAATTGGGCATTGTAATTGAGTGTACCCTATTCACCCCCCCTCTAGGGTTTGGTTATGGACTTTCAATTGGTATCCGAGCCTAGGTGCTCTTGTCTAGGTCTAACCAACTTTTGAGAGAATCCTAGAGAGTGTTTTCATTAGTTGCCATTATGCAAACTCATTTGGGAGAAGGTAATGCCACAAATAGACGACCCTTGTTTAATGGAACACTTTATCACTACTGGAAAATTAGAATGCAAGTGTTCTTAGAATCCCAAAGCATAGATGTTTGGAGTATCATAGAAGAAGGCTATCATCCTCCTACTATCACTGAGCAAGACACGGAAGGATATGTCATCTCTATTAAACCAAAGCCTAAGAGAGAATGGACCCAAGGAGAAAAGGATAGGGCCAATTTAAATGCTAAGGCAAAGAATTCTTTGTATTGTGCCTTATCCCAAGAAGAGTTTAATAGAGTAGTCAATTGCAATATGGCTAAGGAAGTTTGGGATACCTTAGAGACTACTCATGAAGGAACGGATCAAGTTAAGATAGCTAAAATTCAAATGTTGACATCTAAATTTGAAGATATCAAGATGCTTGAGGAAGAAACATTTGATGAATTCTGTTCTAAATTCATGGAGATTGTCAACTCTTTTATAGGTCTAGGAGAGAAAATAGATGAGTCCAAGGCTGTGAGGAAAATCTTAAGATCTCTTCCTAAAAGGTTCAAACCCAAGATAGTAGGCATAGCGAAAAGCAAAAATGTTGACAAAATTAAACTAGAAGAGCTAAGAAGAAATCTTCTTACCGATGAACTAGATCTAGAAGTTCCCAGTAAAAAGAAAGGAGTAGCCTTTTAAAGGAAAATGAAAGTGATGATGAGAGTGATGATGACAATGCCTTGTTTGTTAAAAAATTCTTTAGAAATAACAAGAGTAATAGAAACTCAGATGAAACTAAAAGTCCTAGATTCCAAAGAAATTCTAAAGGATCTCTTAAAAAGGATGTTCAATGTTACAATTGCAAGGGGTTTGGACACATTGCTCAAAATTGGTCTACCCTCAAAGAATCTGAAAAGGGAGATGGGAAAGGTAAGAAAGTTTTAAACATAACTTGGGATGAAGAAGATGAAGGTAGTGACCATAATGAATCCCAAAATGATGAAGATGAAAATTCCCCTAATTGGCTTCTCTTTACATCTATTGAAGAAGACAATGAGCATAATAGTCTAATAGATGAAACATTAGGGAAAGAGCAATCAAATGATGAAATTAATGAAATTCAACATGCCTATGATGAACTATATGGAAATTGGGAAATCTTGATTAAGAAAAAAAAAATCTTAAAAGAAGAAATCAAAATGCTTGTGATTATTATGAAAGATGAAAGAAGAACTTTAGAACACAAGATGACCACATTAAATGAAAATCTAGCTCATGCTCAAAAGGAAATTCATAATTTACAATCCAAACTTGAATCTAGTCAACTTGAGACTAACTCCCTTCAAATGAAGCTCACTAAAGGTAAATTTGTTGTTGATAAATTCACATTAGGTAATGACAAGTTTTTCCAAATGTTGGGTATGCATAAAATTTTTGGAGACAAGAACGGGTTAGGTTTTGAGGGTTCCTCTAGCAAAAACAAAAATAACTTTCAAAATTTTACTAGGACCCTTTATAAACCTATGGATGAGAAAAACTATACCTCTAGATGGACTTGCTATTTTTGCAATCACTACGGGCATTTAGTTCCTAATTGCCCATACAAAATTAGATTGTCCTTAGAAAATCCCACTAGAGTGCTTTTAAAGTTTATTCCCATGATCATCCCTCCTAAATCTCCTTTGTTTAGTTGGACTATTAAAGATAGAACTTTTAAGAGCCTTTTAGTTCAAATTGCCTTGAAAGCTAAAGAAGATCATACTTGGTTCTTAGATAGTGGTTGTTCCAAACATATGACAGGAGACTGATCTAGATTCAGCTCAATTGTGGATTATGATGGAGGAAATGTATCTTTTGGAGATAACAGTAAAGCTCAAATCATTGGCAAAGGATGTGTGAAAGGAGATCAAATGCCCAACTTAAATGATATTTTTCTAGTGGAAGGATTGAAGCATAATCTTCTTAGCATAAGTCAACTATGTGACAAAGGAGACAAAGTTATTTTTGATAGTCAATCTTGCAAAGTTGTTGATGATAAATCCAATCAAGTCATTCTCACTGGTTCTAGAACTAAATGAGACATCTATATCATAGAATAACGTGATGAAAATGAGTCTAGGTGCTTGATAACGAAAATTCAAGAAAATTACTTATGGCATCAAAGGATGGGTCACATAAACTTCAAACTAATGAGGATCTTATCGAAGAATGAAATTGTGAGAGGAATTCCTAAGTTGAGTGATGAAAAATCTGATATATGTAAGGCCTGTCAACTAGGGAAACAAATCAAGAAAAGCTTCAAAGGTTTAAAGGATATATCATCTTCGCGTCCTCTTGAATTAATCCATATAGACTTAATAAGGCCTACACCTCTGCAGAGTATTGGAGGAAAGAAATTTATTCTAGTTATGGTAGACGATTATTCTCGGTTTGGATGGATTGATTTTCTTCATGCTAAATTAGATGCCGTAGAAAATATCATAAGAATTTTCAACAAGATTCAAGTTGAAAAAGATTACAAAATTCGTAAGATTAGAAGTGATCATGGAGGTGAGTTTGAAAATGAAAAATTTGCCAAATTTTGTGATACTCGTGGCATTGATCACCAATTCTCTACTCCAAAAACACCTCAACAAAATGGAGTGGCTGAAAGGAGAAATAGAGTTATTCAAGAAATAACTAGGACTATGCTCAGTGAAAAGCATCTCTCTCGTAATCTATGGGCTGAAGCTGTTAATACTGCCTGTTATCTTATAAACAGAGTTTATCTAACAAAAAATACCAACAAAACCCCCAATGAACTTTACTTTGGAAAAAATCCTAATTTGGGGTATTTAAAAGTGTTTGGTAGTAAATGTTACATCTTGAGAGATAGAGAGAAATTGGAGAAATTTGAGCCTAAGTTTGATGAAGGAATTTTTCTAGGATAGACCGCGTCCGGATCCCGTCCATGCCTAGCTTCAAAGAAGACAAGCTCGGCTATTTTACACAAGGGACTACGTCCTTCATTGCTAGAGTTTAGCCAGAGCTCACCGAAGCTCAAATTGCTCGTCGCATACGTCGCCGCGCACAAATCGACAAAAGAGACTAGAAAAGTGAAGAACCCAGCATTCTACCCTTCAAGTCTCTAAAAAATGGGTCGAAAGAGAAAGACCCGATCAAGTTTTTGCTGTCCATATGGTTGGTAAAGCTAGAAAATGGCAGAAGCCGACAACTAAAATTCATGTCATACGATCGGTGACTTAGCAGCGTCTCCCGGACACGAAGACATCGGGAGGATTCTCCTGTTCCTTCAAGCCAAGGACATCGGAGTAACTACTCCTCCGACTCTTCATCCAGAAAAAAGAGTGAAAGTCCTGGGATCCTAACCCTAGAGGGGGGGGGGGGTTGAATAGGGTGAGCTACAATTGTGACCAATTTAAACCAATTTTAACTTCTTAACAAAAACTAGTCACATGTGATGATTAATCAAACAAAATGCGGAAGCTAAAATAAACAATCACCACAAAAGCAAGCACCACAACACTAAGGTTTATAGTGGTTCGGCCTCAATGCCTACATCCACTACCAGCTTGTGATCTAATCACCCCACCGGATTTCCACTATTTATGCTTTTTACTAGGCTAAGCAATAACCCTTACAATGTTGTTTTTCTTGGCTAAACAACAACCTCTCAATGTGCTTTTCTAGGCTAAGCAATAACCTTTACAAGATGCTTTTCTTAGGCTAAGCAATAACCTTTACAAGATGCTTTTCTTAGGCTAAGCAATAACCTTTACACAATGCTTTTCTTAGGCTAAGCAATAACCTTTACAAATAAAGATTTCTCTAAGAAGGTGTCTTTACAAAAGATCACTCTAAGAGATACAATTTAAGCACAATGACATTGCCTCTTAAATAGGCTAATATGAAAGTTTAATTCAAATTACAAACATATACTAAAACAAGCTAAAGTGTGTGCACAAGTGTATGAATGCTTTTCTTCAATCAAATTCAACAATGAAGCTCTTAAATGAATGCATGATGCATTTTAAAATCAAAGCTTATAAAATGATGATTGAAGAGAAAACTAATCACATAAAAGATTCAAACAACTTTGAAGAAATGAAACAAACAAGTTGTATGAATGTTAAAGTCTAAGAACACATGTGATTAGGATAAGAGAGTTTGCAAACCAAACTAATTTACCAAAGATGATATTGAGTTTGCAACACAACTCTAGAAATCATGCATAAGTGAAAATACAAAGATTTAAGCATGCATGGATTTCATTTTAATGGAAATCAAAATACAAGTAAAGATCTACCTTTTTAAAACTCAAGCATTTGATTTCCAAATAGCCCTCTAGCCTTTCCAACTTCTTCCCCTTTCTTTGGCTCCAAAATGGTCTCAAAAGTTCATGTATCAAGCCTTGAAAAAGGTTGGAAATGAATGGACTTTATAATGAAAAACAGTCCAACGGCTAGTCCTCGGTCGACCTGCAAACAGGTCTCGGTCGACCGGGATCACACAACGGTCAGAAAAATGACCGTTGGGGCTCCAGGGGCCCAGTTGGCCTGCAGTGTTCCCGGTCGACCGGCGACACTGCCGGACCACCCCCTGGGACCAAAAAATCCATATTTTGCATAATTGAATGTATTTCTTTGTGGGGATTTTTGGGCCAATAAATCAAGCTTGGTAACATGTTTTAAATCAAATGAAGATGTTTAAAAGCATGAAACACAAAAAGCCTAAAATGATTTGAAACTTTTAAAACCAAAGGCTAGCTTGATTTCTAAAAACTCTTCTCATATGAAAATGCATACAAAGATGATTCTGAAAGTGATGAATGCATGCAAGGCACAAACCTAAATTCTCAATATGATTTCACAAAAGTAATGCACAAAGAATTAGGTTTTCAAAAGAGTTTTGGATTCTAAAATCAATGCATTCAAGTTTAGAAACAAAACATGCATAAAACAATACTTTTACAAATCTTAAAAGCAATGCATGTATAAAACCAGATTTCAAGGTTTTCTAAAACAATGCAAGTGTGATAATTCAAATGATGCTAAAGTGAAAATGCATCCATTAAATTGCAAATACAAAATACATAACAATGAGTTCCAGCTCAATCACCAAGACGATGTCCTCATTCGACTCTCGAAAGGAGAACGTCTTGGTTACAAATGCCGAGCAGCCTCCGCCGCATGATGATGAAAGTCCTGGGATCGGAACCCTAGAGAGGGGGGGGGGGGTGAATAGGGTGAGCTACAATATGTGACCAATTATGACAAATTTTAACTTCTTAAAATAAACTAGTCACAGGTGATGATTTACCAAACAAGATGCGGAAGCTAACAAAAGAAATCACCACAAGCATGCACCACTACACAAAGATTTATAGTGGTTCGGCCTCAATGCCGACGTCCACTACCGGCTTGTGATCTAATCACCCCACCGGATTTCCACTAACTATGCTTTTTACTAGGCTAAGCAATAACCATTACAATGTTGTTTTTCTAGGCTCAACAACTGTAAGTCCACGAGGATCCTAACCCTAGAGGGGGGGGGGTGAATAGGGTGAGCTACAACTATGACCAATTTAAACCAATTTTAATTTCTTAACTTAAACTAGTCACAAGTGATGATTAACAATCAAAATGCGGAAGCTAAACAAACTCAATCACCACATAGCATGCACCACAACACCAATGTTTATAGTGGTTCGGCCTCAATGCCTACATCCACTACCGGCTTGTGAATCCAATCACCCCACCGGATTTCCACTATTTATGCTTTTAACTAGGCTAAGCAATAACCCTTACAAAATGCTTTTCAAAGGCTAAGCAATAACCCTACAAGATGCTTTTCAAAGGCTAAGCAATAACCTTACAAGATGCTTTTCAAAGGCTAAGCAATAACCTTTACAAAGTTGATTTCTCAAAGAAGGTGTCTTTCCAAAAGATCACTCTAAGAGATTACAATTTAAGCTCATATGAAATTGCCTCTTGAATAGGCTAATATGAAAGTTTAATACAAATTACAAACATACACTTAAAACAAGCTAAAGTGTGTGCACAAGTGTATGAGTGTGTTTCTTCAATCAATCTTAACAAAGAAGCTCTTAAATGAATGCATGATGCATTTTAAAATCAAAGCTTATAAAATGATGATTGAAGAGAAAACTAATCACATGTGAAATTCAAACAACTTTAATAAATGAACTAAACAAGTTGTATGAATGTAAAAGTCTAAGAAAGCATGTGATTTAGTTAAGAGAGTTTGCAAACTAATCTAATTTACCAAGGAAGACATTGAGTTTGCAAAACAACTCTTTATAGGCTTGAAATCATGCATAAATGAAAATACCAAGGATTTGAACATGCATGAATTTCATTTGAATGGAAATCAAAATAACTTAGAAGATGTACCTTTTAAATACTCATGAGTTTGATTTCCAAATAGCCCTCTAGCCTTTCCAACTTCTTCCCCTTTCTTTGGCTCCAAAATGCTCTCAAAAGTTCATAGTTCAAGCCTTGAAAAAGGTTGGAAATGAATGGACTTTATAGCCAAAAAGTTGCCAACGGCTAGTTCTCGGTCGACCTAGACACAGGTCTCGGTCGACCGAGAAAGCACAACGGTCATATTTCTGACCGTTGGCCTGAAACAGTTCAAAAACTGTCCATTTGCCCTGCAGTGTTCTCGGTCGACCGAGACCCAGGTCTCGGTCGACCGGCGACACTGCCGGGACAACCCAAAAATTCCAACTTTTGCATTTTGAAGATTTTCTTTGTGGAATTTTGTGGGTCACTAAACCAAGCTTAAAAACATGTTTTAAAACATTTAAAAACATGAAACACACAAAGCCTAAAAAGATTCAAAGGTTTAAAACCAAAGGCAAGCTTGATTAGTAAAAACTCTTTTCAAATCAAATTGCATACAAAACTGATTCTAAAGGTGCTGAATGTATGCAAAGCTCAAACCTAAATTCACAAGAAGATTTTCCAAATCTAATGCACAAGGAATTTGGTTTTCAAAAGAGTTTTGGGTTCTAAAACCAATGCATCCAAGTTTTAGAACCAAACCATGCATAAAACACAAACTTTTCCAAATCTAAAAACCAATGCATGTATAACACTAGATTTCAAGATATTTTAAGTCAATGCATGTGTGTGAATTCAAATGATGCCAATATGCAAATGCATCCACCAAATTGCAAAAACAAAATACCTAACAATCTCCCCCTTTGCAATTTGATGGCAACTTACTCATCATTGAGATTACACACTCTGTCTTCAGCTCCCCCTCAGCTGGACAAGTCTTGAAATCTTCTTCTTGGATGCTCCTTCTCTTAGCTTGGGCTCTTGGGCTCTTTTCTTCAATCTTCTTGATGCTTGGTGCTTGATCATTCTTCAAGCTTTCTTCTCATCTTCCTCTCTATGGCCAAGCATCTTCTTTAGCTCCAAGCTTTCTTTCTTCTATTTGCTCTCCCCCTTTGACCATGCCTCTCTCTCCCTTTGGCAAGGTATGCATTCTCTCCCTTTGAGAACTTGAGTTCTTTCTCCCCCTTTGATGGATAGGAGATCTTCGAGTACTTGAACTCTCGAACTCTCTCCCCCTTTGAAGAGTAGGAGATCTTTGAGTCACACTTGAACTCTCTCTCCCCCTTTGACATTAAATTGCAAAGGTACCTACACACATGAGACAAGAAGAATACCTTTAGTAGCACCTGTTAACAAATGGAATCAAAAATGAAATTCATAACAGGCTATCATGTATGGAAGTAATCTCTAAGGGCTCAAAGGCTATCCAAGGGTGAATTTGATCAAAACTAATACTTCCTATGAAGGTTTACACTCCCCCTCAATCCATTCTCTTCTTTTGTCAAACTCTTGACAAAGATTTAACTATTAGATTCAAGAAGTAGATGGTTTAACCAAGTGAGGGTCAACTTCAAGGAAAGGATTAGATTCATTTAACTATAAAGCTCAATATGATCAAATTACCAAAAGAGAGCTAGGTCTAATGGGAGAAGCAATCATGGATATCAATTGAAACAAACATATCAATTGAGATTAAAGGATATGACTATTAACATAATCACTCTAAAATGGATTTAAAAGTATAACTATTATGAGAAATCCAAATTAGAGCTATCCATGATATGGGGTTTACTCAAACATAGCATCAATCAATATTACTAATGAAAATCATATGCTATGTAAGATTTTGAAAATCATTTCATTCAATCAATAAATATGACTTAGTAAAGTGCAAGAATGAGTGAAATGAAATTCAAACATGAAGCCAACCTCAACTATAACCAACCAATATTATTAACACATAAACATGGTGGTCATGAGATATACCTATAAGAGCAAATGAGGTGGCAATCATGAGCATTGTGATGCTAATGGTGTGTGACATGGAACAATCATATTACTTATCAAGTTCAATCCAATGCACACATGGTTTATCACAATCACAAGAAATCAAATCAATCATAAATTATACCAAAAGAAACCAATTGAATTTGACAACATGATAAAGAGCAAGAATGTGACAAAAATTCCATCAAGCATCATAAATGCATATTCATCACTTTTAAAGATATGACTATATAGCATAGTGATGAACAAGAGAAATTGCAATGCAAAAAGATATGACTAGGTAAAGCATGCAATTCTCAAAGTGTCCAAATCATATGAATTCAACTACTAAGATATCCATCAACCAACATAAATGTAAGGAATGGATTTCAAAGAGATTCATATGATCAAGAACACTACATATGAGGTTGAAACATGTACAAGGATGACACCAAGAGAATCTACATGAATCAACATCATAACCATCCATAAAGAAATGACTATAAGGCAAAAAGGATGGATTTGGGTTCTAGTATGGTTTTTACAAATACTACCAAGGTTACTACCATACATGGAACCAAATAGTCATTTGCATATGCAAGTAATGTAAACAAACAAGCAAAGATGCAAACAACATACATTTCCATTTCTAAAGATAATGAAACCAAAAGAAAAGGAAATGATAATCATGGAACATGCTTAAAAGATTATAACTAATGAGATTAAAAAGCATTTCCATTCAAACAATCTTCAAATCATTTTGAAAAACAAAATCCAACAATGAGCATAAAAAGAATGATTTTGAAGATCAAGAATCAACAATGTATTTGAAAAGATATAACTTCATTGCAACACATACAAGTTGATGTTTCAAAACAATGATTTTCCATATAAAAGTATAACTTATAAGTCCATGGAAAAACTTGAATTGAGTCAAATCATTTGTTCAAATAGTCTTACAAATGATTCAACAACAATTGATCATGAATAAATCTAGCTATGAAAGCTTTTAACATCACAATCAATTAATCATGTAAAGAAATGCAATGCAAGGCATATGAGTGCAAAAAGCAAATCAAACATGATGAAATTATAATCAAATGATTTTGAAAACCATGATATGTAACTTAGAAAGGTGCATGAAGACAAAATCAAATGATCATAAAGAAGCAATGCATTTTAAGAAATGTAACTAAGAAAGAACAAAAATGCAAATGCAACATGACCAACAAAAGGATTTGACTATAAAGAATAGGTTGGTCAAGGAGGTTCAAGGCCTTAAGGTTTGACTAAGTAGATAACTTTTGGAATCCACCTAAGGTCTTGGGAGGGTTGAACCTTGAGGTCTAGTTTGGACTTCTCACCAACTATAGGAGATTTAACTTGATAAATTTTCAATTTGAACTTATCACCATGATATTTAGATTTTACTAAATTTGGCTTAGAATGGTGATTAGTCTTTTGATGTTGGTGAGTTTGTTTCTTAGGGGATTGCTTCACTTTTCTTTTCTTCTTATTTTCTCCCTTTACTTGACTTTTGAATTTTAAATTTAACTTAGCAACTTTATTCAAAAGTTCTTTCATGGGTTGATATAAGGGAGATATGTTTAGAAGCTTTTTGTTCTTAGATTCTTTCAAGCTTGGTTTAACTTGTTTAAGCTTTTTAGAATCTATTTTAGGAGACTCCATTTTAAAGGATTTAACTTGTTTAGTCTTTGTGGAGTCTTTCTTCATTTTTAGTGTCTTACCCTTCATAGGTTTAGATTCTCCATTTTTGAGTTCAAAGATGGGTTTAGACACATGGCTTCTTTTCCTTAGTTTGCACTCAAACCTAAAATGTCCTTCAATGCCACAAAAATTACATTTGGTTTTGGGCAAAGGAGAAAGAGTGCTAGAGAATGAGGACTCACCTTTCACAAAAGTGTTGGTGAATTTAGGGTCATATGTCATATTCCTATTAAAACCAAGACCCGTCCTATCTCCATGAGATTTACCCAATTTGAATAATTTTTCAAGTTTCTCTTCACTTTGGGTAAACTTGCACTCATACTTTTGTTTATTGTTTTCAAGTTGAGTGACTTTGGTTATAAGGATTGAATTTTCATTTTTAACTTTTGAAAGTTCATATTCAATTTCCTTATATTTGCTTAGCTCTTCATTGGCAAGTTTTAATTCATGTTTAAGATCATTAACAATATTAGATCCAAGTTCTTGTGATTTTAACTTACTTTTAATCAACTTGGCTTCTAAGTTGTTAAAGTCTTTATCTTGTTTTTTAATTGTATCTCTTAGGTTCAAATTTTCATTTGTAAGCTCATCACAATTTATCTTAATCTCATTTAATTCGTTTTGAGCATTAGATAAATTTTCCTTAGAGATAGTCAATTTAGATTCAAGATTGTTAAAGTCTTTATCTTGCCTTTTTATTTGATCTCTTAGTTTTAGATTTTCCTTATTGACATTGTCATAATCCATCTTTAATTCTTTTAATTCATCTTGAATGTTAGATAGATTATTCAAAGAGATCATGAACTTAGAGTCTAGACATTTTATTACTTCTTCTTTCTCTCTAAGTTCATCTTTTGAAGATGCTAGCTCTTTGTTTAGGTTTTTAGATTCTTCCCTTAAACTTTTGTTTTTCTTTTCAAGCTTTAAGGATATTTCATATAATTCTTCAAAAGCTTGTTGAAGGTCTTCTTCATTATATTCATTTTCTTCTTCTTTTGGATCAAATTGATTTTCATTAGTTTGAGAGTTTGAAACTCCAAAAGAAGGAAGAGTGAGGGGTCTAGAAGAATCTACAAAGTCTAGCCTAGTGAAGTCCATTTAAATGATTTTCAAGTAATCACAACTCTAGGGTTTTAACTCTAGGTTTTTACACCTAATCAAGAGTTCCAAACACTTGATCCTAAGGGATAGAGCACTTGTCTCTGATACCACTTGTAAGTCCACGAGGATCCTAACCCTAGAGGGGGGGGGGGGTGAATAGGGTGAGCTACAACTATGACCAATTTAAACCAATTTTAATTTCTTAACTTAAACTAGTCACAAGTGATGATTAACAATCAAAATGCGGAAGCTAAACAAACTCAATCACCACATAGCATGCACCACAACACCAATGTTTATAGTGGTTCGGCCTCAATGCCTACATCCACTACCGGCTTGTGAATCCAATCACCCCACCGGATTTCCACTATTTATGCTTTTAACTAGGCTAAGCAATAACCCTTACAAAATGCTTTTCAAAGGCTAAGCAATAACCCTACAAGATGCTTTTCAAAGGCTAAGCAATAACCTTACAAGATGCTTTTCAAAGGCTAAGCAATAACCTTTACAAAGTTGATTTCTCAAAGAAGGTGTCTTTCCAAAAGATCACTCTAAGAGATTACAATTTAAGCTCATATGAAATTGCCTCTTGAATAGGCTAATATGAAAGTTTAATACAAATTACAAACATACACTTAAAACAAGCTAAAGTGTGTGCACAAGTGTATGAGTGTGTTTCTTCAATCAATCTTAACAAAGAAGCTCTTAAATGAATGCATGATGCATTTTAAAATCAAAGCTTATAAAATGATGATTGAAGAGAAAACTAATCACATGTGAAATTCAAACAACTTTAATAAATGAACTAAACAAGTTGTATGAATGTAAAAGTCTAAGAAAGCATGTGATTTAGTTAAGAGACTTTGCAAACTAATCTAATTTACCAAGGAAGACATTGAGTTTGCAAAACAACTCTTTATAGGCTTGAAATCATGCATAAATGAAAATACCAAGGATTTGAACATGCATGAATTTCATTTGAATGGAAATCAAAATAACTTAGAAGATGTACCTTTTAAATACTCATGAGTTTGATTTCCAAATAGCCCTCTAGCCTTTCCAACTTCTTCCCCTTTCTTTGGCTCCAAAATGCTCTCAAAAGTTCATAGTTCAAGCCTTGAAAAAGGTTGGAAATGAATGGACTTTATAGCCAAAAAGTTGCCAACGGCTAGTTCTCGGTCGACCTAGACACAGGTCTCGGTCGACCGAGAAAGCACAACGGTCATATTTCTGACCGTTGGCCTGAAACAGTTCAAAAACTGTCCATTTGCCCTGCAGTGTTCTCGGTCGACCGAGACCCAGGTCTCGGTCGACCGGCGACACTGCCGGGACAACCCAAAAATTCCAACTTTTGCATTTTGAAGATTTTCTTTGTGGAATTTTGTGGGTCACTAAACCAAGCTTAAAAACATGTTTTAAAACATTTAAAAACATGAAACACACAAAGCCTAAAAAGATTCAAAGGTTTAAAACCAAAGGCAAGCTTGATTAGTAAAAACTCTTTTCAAATCAAATTGCATACAAAACTGATTCTAAAGGTGCTGAATGTATGCAAAGCTCAAACCTAAATTCACAAGAAGATTTTCCAAATCTAATGCACAAGGAATTTGGTTTTCAAAAGAGTTTTGGGTTCTAAAACCAATGCATCCAAGTTTTAGAACCAAACCATGCATAAAACACAAACTTTTCCAAATCTAAAAACCAATGCATGTATAACACTAGATTTCAAGATATTTTAAGTCAATGCATGTGTGTGAATTCAAATGATGCCAATATGCAAATGCATCCACCAAATTGCAAAAACAAAATACCTAACAACAACAACCTTTACAAGATGCTTTTCTAGGCTAAGCAATAACCTTTACACAATGCTTTTCTTAGGCTAAGCAATAACCTTTACAAATGTAGGATTTCTCTAAGAAGGTGTCTTCAAGAGAACACTCTAAGAGATACAATTTAAGCTCAATGAAGTTGCCTCTTAAATAGGCTAATATGAAAGTGTAAATCAACTCACACAAACACTATATGAATGCAAAGATGTATGCTCATGATGTGTGTGTGTGATAACTTCAATCAAGTTAAAAACAAGGCTCAATAAATATATGCTTAAAGCATTTCAAAGTTTAAGGCACATAAAAACTTTGATTGAAGTTTAATGCAAATCACATGTATGAGAAACAACTTGTTAATGACATGAGAATCAAAGACTCACAAGTTGTATGAAAATGACTAACTTAGAACATGTGATGCATGTGCAATGTTGTTTTCAAAACCAAATTAATTTAACTAAAGTTTAAATGAATGAAAACAACAAATAGAGTTTCAACCAAGAAAATGAATCATGCTAAAAGAAATCAAAGATTTAGGCTAAGCATGATTAATGAAGACTTTAAAACAAAACTTGGTTTGAAAACAAAGTGAAGAATCCAATCTTAATTAGATCAAAGATTAAGAGAAGAATGGATTCAACACAACATAGTTATCATGCTAAAAATCATTTACCAATAATTTAAACAAAGCATGTAACCTATGATTAAGAGAGGTAGAGCTTACTTAGAGATTTAACTTCATTAATCCAAGCTTTAGCTCTCCAAATGACTCTTTGGTCTCTCTTAGTTCATCCCCTTTTCTTTGTCTCAAAACACCTCAAAAGAGTCTTGAAAATCTCTAACTTTGGTAAAGGAATGAACTTCATTTTATACCCAAAAAATGCCCAACGGTTAGTCCCAGGTCGACCTGGACCCTTGCCCGGTCGACCGGGTACACACAACGGCTATAAAAATGACCGTTTGAAAAACTGCTTTTAGCAGGGGCCAGAGACCGCCGGTAAAACTGGTTTTGGCCGCCGGTATAAGTCCTGTTTTCCCAAAAATGTATTTTTTAAAGTAATTTTGGTTGGGAATTTTTGGGCCATTAAATCAAGCTTGAAAACATGTTTTAAATCATTCTAAGGGTTTTAAAACATGAAAAAAAAAAGCGAAAAATGATTCAAAACTTTTAAACCAATGGCTTGCTTGATTAAAAAAAATCTTTTCAAAACTAATTGCATCCAAGTTTAAAAACAAAACATGCACAAAACAATATTTCTACAAGTCTTAAAAATAATGGATGTGTAAATCAAGATTTCAAGATTTTCTAAATCAGTACGTGAAAATTCAAATGATGCTAAAGTGTTAATGCATACATCAAATTGCAATACACAAAATCCCTAACAGATGACGTAACCGCACGCATCTAGCAGTTGGAGCAAGGACAATAGAGATTAGAGGCTCTGATGGAAAACCTCCTTCTCACTTTCCAATGTCCACCAAACAATGAAGTCCATCTAAATGATGAGACAAATGGTGGAGATGATGAGTCACATGTCCTTACCAAAAAGGATGTTGACGATATCCTCACCAAAGCAAAAAAGAAGGATACACGAAAGGAGCATGGGATCAAGCCACCTTATCCCCTATGGATGGACTTGGTTCCATTCCCTACAAAATTCAAACAACCCATTCTCCAAACATACACGGGGAAAGGTTCAGCCAGACAACACGTCATCCACTTCAAGATCCTAACTGGAGCTATTGCGGATCAAGATGCCCTCAAGATCCGTCTTTGTGCAAGTACCCTAAAAGGTACGACCTTTGATTGATACTCCACTTTGTCGGAGAACTCCATTCAAAACTGGAACATGTTGGAGACAGCTTCCTGACCCACTTCAAAGGTGAGGATCATCCTGTTACTATGGCGCAGCTTTGCAACCTAAAACAGGGAGAGAATGAGTCAACATACTACTTAATTCACAAGTGGAAGGTGATGGCATACAAGTGCTCAGATGTACACTGCCCACAAGCATCGCTGGTCGACATCTGCCGTAACAACATGAGAGCAAGGATCCGCTCCATGATCATCAACAATAAATCAAAGAACCTGGGAGAACTCCTAGAAGAATCTATGGAAGCTGAAACGGTGATCAAAGACCTCAACAATAAAAAATCATCGAAGAAAGAGCCGACTACCATTACGACCTCAAAACCGAAGAAAGAGGAGGTTCTTAATGTGCAAACTAAGTCAGCTCTTTAGCAGCCAAAGAAAGTTGAAAATAAAGCTGCAAGTAAGAAACTCGAACTCTCTGAGGCCTTCCAAGAACGAGTAGAAAAAAATACCTGTTCGATGAAGATATTGAAGAAATATTTGGGGCTCTTTTAGCAAATGGCAAACTCACCTTGCCAGACCCCAAAAACCGGGAGAAGTTGGTAAAACCAACGATCATCGGTATTGTCCAAATCACCAGATGGTCTCGCATCCTCTCAATCATTGCTTCGTTGTACGAGAGAAGATCAACGAGATGTCGAAAAATGGACTCATCACCTTTGACAAAAAGTATGGGTTTGCCTCCGTCGGCATGATGTCATATGGACAAACTTCAAAGTCACCAAAGGAGAAGATCATTACTTTTTCAAGGTGATAAAAATGACTCAAACGTCCCAAGAGTTGGTTCCTTATCCAACATCAGACGGACATCCTATATGGGTGCATCCCGATCTCCTTGAAGATGTAAATTGAGAGATCGTCAAAACAAAGCCGACTACTCAATAGCGAAGGCACACCAGGAGACAACTCCGTAGGCTTAGACATCAGGAGAAAGCTCAACCAAAACAAGAAGTCCCTGAAAAGGCAGAGACCTCTTCTACTGCTTCACTGGGTGCAACAGAAGAGTCCATTCCCAAGACTTCTTGGGCAGCAAGAAAATTCACCTTTGGTGATTTCATGCCACCACAGCTACGAAATGAAGCTACTTAGGGGGCATCGTATTCTTGTAACTCAGTAATTGGACTCTCCGTGGATAGATACGAGTCCAGTGACACCGCCAGTGACACCGACGAGTGAGAGGAATCCCTTAAAACAGGAGAATACCTCTCTGATGAAGAATGGATTCCTGAATCTCATCTTATGCCAGTTGTAAGACCCCGGCCCGAGTGAACTCGATTAGTACTAATTAAGTCGTGTGTTAGTTCTAAGCTTGATTAGTGATTGTGGCTAAGTTGGGTTTGGAATAGATTTTGAAATAGTTTTGGGGAATTTTGATTGCTTTGTGATAGTGGGACCCTTTGGGGGTTCCTTCTTTACGACCTTGCAAGCGCTTGAGGATTTATCGGAGATTTTTAAATTCATTATTTTAATCTCGTTTTATTTGTATCGTTAACCCCTACAACTTTCATGTTGATCCTGTCCCCGTTCGAGATTCCGAAACCCGATTTCATAGCCTTGAGGGCAAAACAGTCATTGCACACAAAATCTGTACCAAAAACTTGATATTCCCGAAACCCGCGAAACATATACTTTTTGGAAACTAGATATTTCGAAGATCATTTCTTCCTTCTTCGTCGAATTCATCCGAGATCCCAAAAGCCAAGATTTCAACCTTTGAATGTCTTAAGTAGTGGGACCCATCTCCATTTGCTTATATAGGAGACCCATCTTCCTCATTTCTCCTTTTTCCAGCACAAAAGGGAGTCTAGGGTTTGTTTGGCAACTTTTCTTCTTCTTCTTCTTGCTCTCTCCATCTCCAATCCACACCAAACTTGCATCAATCAAGAAATGGAGATCATCATCTTCTTCCTCATCACCATAGCTCTCTATTGATACCATTTGTGAAGAAAACCCTCCATTCTAAGATCTTCATTGAGCTTACTCTTGCCATTAGAGGACCTTACAAGTAAGTAACCCTTCCCTCCTTCTAGATTTGTATTCTTCTAGCCCTAGAGAAGCTCCATCTTCATTATTGTAAGGTTTCCCTTTCTAGTTCATTGTTTGACCATTTTAGGGTTTGTTTGTTTTGGGGATTTTGTTCATAGCTTGGATCTTTGGCTTGGAAGAGTATTAGAGCTTGATTTCCTTGAATAGAAGACATAAGGCAAGTGGATAATTTGATTTTTATAAGCTTTCAATGATTTTGGTATTTTTCACTCATGCCTATTTATTGTGTTGTTTTGAAATAAATGTTCATGATAGAGTATTAATGGTGCATTTATGTCATAGAAGGGTATTGGTGCGTGGCATTTAATTTCCTCTTGTTTTGTCCTAAATGTACTCTATGGTGAAATAGTCTCATTCTTTCTTTTTTTTGTATTGGATTTGATGTTGATGGAGGAGGTGATGGAATGAACCCATATTGGAGTTGTGGAGAAGTGTAGATAGTTGCATTGGAGGAGCTTTTAGCTCAGTTTTATGGCAAGGATTAAGTGGAAGTGAGGAGAATGGTTTTGAGGAGGAAAATGACTCAAATCTGAACACAGTGGGTGTTTCCCGCACCTGACGGTCAGCTAGCGGTCACCTGGCGGCTAGCCGCCAGCTAACCGAACAGTCGCGGCTGCTTTTCCAAAGATCAACATTTTTCTCCTGAAAACCCAGTTAGCCTCACGGTTAGCCAGCGGCTAACCGTCGAACCCTCGGCGGCTAACCGCCAGCCAACCGACCCATTCGGTTGTTTTTCCAGAGACCAACATTTTCTCCTGAAAATACAGTCAGCCTCACGGTAAGCTAGCGGCTAACCGCCGAACCCATCAGCGGCTAACCGCCAGCCAATCGAACCATTTCGGTTACATTTCCAGTAACCTGTCTTTCTGTCAGGCTAACCGCCGAGCCCATTGGCGGCTAACCTCCATCTGACCGCTAGGTAACCGAAATTACCCAGACAACCATTCCGGAGAGCTCCTCGCTTGAGTGAACTCTCCGGTTCACTCGAGTGCTGAGCTTTGTCGGTCAAAGGATATTCACTAGGCATTGTATGAGGCCACTCGAGAAAGAAACCATATCACGAAGATGTCATTCAAAGTTTTGAAAATTCAAAGTGTATAAGGAGCCCGAGATGTCCCCAAACTTAAAGAGTACCAAATTATTATCAGATCGACATACGGGCCCTATTCACTTCAAATAAATCTTGAACCCAATACTTTACCCGAGATTTCAATTGTTCATTGTACTTTATCGATCCCGAGATTTATACTACATTCCTTGTTTTCCCGAAAGCATTGAATTACACTTGAAATAGTTACTTGTCTTGAAGTGCATTGCACCACATGAAATGACAGTGTGCCCTTGAGCACCCCCGTCCTGCTCGTTCATTTAATTGTACTTGATTTACTTGCACATGTCTCGATTTTTTATTTGACCTATTAGTCGGCACCACTAAGCTTGGATAACCCTGTTGGTCTGATCCACCGACTTGGATATCCCCCCTCTTGTCCCGCCAGCTGTAGTTTGGATCCAGCTACCCGGTTATTACCGTGGTCTTGTCCCGATGCCGCAGATTGCTACTGTGGTTCCCGATGCCCGGCTCGCTACCGTGGTCATGTATAGTATATGTATATGTATTTATAAGATCCACTGTTTCTCCTCACCTCGAGTGACTGAGATCAGTGCCTAGATCTTGCTCTATCGCTTTAGTGATAGAGGACTTAGCTTCATGTGGTTGCCATCTTGCTTGTTTCCCGTTCCCTTGGTTACCTTACATGTTTTATAAGGCATACTTGTATTTGAATAAATGTTTTATCTCGTTTATAGAAATTGTTATTTAAACAGGTTTAAATGCTTTTGGAAGGTAAATTCATTCATTATCATATTGTTGTTGTATTTTGCCCATTTGCCAAACCGTCGTGTTTGACCCACTTTTGGTACTCAGGTCCCGTTGTTGGTTATCCCGAGGAGGAGCATGAGGAAGTGGTCGGAGAACCGTAGCAGTTAGTTGAGTGGCGTGCTGATGACGTCATTTAGACGTTTGGTTGCTATGAGAGACTTATTATTTTGGGAAACTGTTTAACCATTCTTCGGATTGGTATTTTGTTTATATTGGCCTTTGTTGGCCTCTATTTTTGGGGTAATGTAATTAAATGATCTTTGTATAAACTTTAACTTACTTTTGGGTAACATGCCAATGATCATTGCTCATTCTGATACGGTACTATACTTGTGTTATTTATCTTTATGATTTGAGATGGATTGAATATTTGATTTGCTACACGCTTCCGCACTTAATAGAAATGTTCATGTATGGTTGTGATATCCTCACCGCGGACACCTGTCGGAAATTAAATAAGTGTGTGCTCTTTGTTGACACACTCTACATATTAACCATTCAATCACCACACCACCATCATCATTTAATGTGTCCCGATCCCGGATTAGGACCTCGGTGGCCCGGCCCAGGGTCGCGACACCAGTAATTTGGTATAATCCCTTACAGCCACAAGGATCCTGGTCCGATGATGAAGAAGGCCAAAAGGCTGTTCAAGAAAATGCTATCGATCCAACACCTGCCAATGCTCCAGTAGAACCCAACATTGATGAACCACAAGGAGCAGATGACAAAGAAGATTTGGCTCCCATCCATGATCCTGAAGAATATGTGGGGATCTTGCAGCGTCTTACCATAGAGTAAGAGTAGGATCATATCAATCACCTTCATCACAATCAAAATCCAGTGCCAGAAGTCCTTGAAGATTTACAAGTACCTCCTCCGGTAATCCTGGAAAATGAAGAAAGCTGCTGGATCGATGATCCTCTTACATTCGAGGATGAGTCCAATTTCCAATAGTCTATTCTGGGGGCATCTCCATCGGGGCAACCTGCAATGCGATAGCTCAGGATGTTAGGAATTTTCTAGATTGCAATTTGATGGATGCATTTTCATTCAAGCATCATTTGATTTTCACACATGCATTGTTTTAGATAAACTTGAAATCTTGATTTATTCATGCATTACTTTTAAGAGTTGTAAAAGTTTTGTTTTATGCATGATTTGTTTTTAATCTTGGATGCATTTGTTTTAGAAAAGAGTTTTAGAAAATCAAGCTAGCCTATGAGTTTTGAATCTTTTTAGGCTTTTTATGTCATGTTTTAAAAACCATTAGAATCTTTAAAACATGTTTTTAAAGCTTGATTTAGTAGGCAAAAAGGTCCCCCAAGCAAAACCTTCATATATGCAAAAGTTGCATTTTTTGCAAAGGGGGGAGTCCCGGCAGTGTTGCCGGTCGACCGAGAGGCAGGTCTCGGTCGACCGAGACAACTGGAGGTAAAATCTGCAGTTTTGAACTGAAACCTCCAACGGTCAGAAATCTGACCGTTGTGCCTTCCCGGTCGACCGAGACCTCTTTGTCGGTCGACCGAGGACTAGCCGTTGGCAACTTTTTGCTATAAATATGAGTTCTTTCCCTTGCCAAAAGTTGGGAATTTTTAACCCCTCCTTGAGAGGAATTGAGGCATATCAAAAGGGAAAAGAACCAAGGGATGAAGGGGATGTTTAGGAAAGCTAAAGCTTGGATTAATGAAGTTAAACCACCAAGTAGGCTCTTCCTTTCTTAATCATATGTTTGCATGCTTTTGTTTTATTTTTGGTAAATCATTTCTAGCATGTTAAACTATGTTTGTGTTGTGTCCTTAACATATTTTATGTTTTGAGTTGATTTATTGTTTTGGATACAACATCACATGATTCAATCCAAGTAGTACTTGAATTGGTAAATCAAAGTAGATCATGTTAATGAAAGAAACTTGGTAAATCATATGTAACATGATTCCTATACTTGGTTGAATCTTTGGTTGTTGTTTTCCATCATAAGAAAATCACTTTCAAAAGTATCTTATGTTTTGGATTCAACTTCTTTACAAATCATATGTTTTCATGTTTTGTTTTATCATTGGTAAATCTTAGTAACATGTTAACCTATGATGTGTTGTATCCTTAGCATGTGTTATATTTTGAATAGATCTATTGTTTTGGATACATCACCATTGATTCATCAAAGTAGTACTTTATCTTTGGTAAATCTAAGTAGATCATGTTAATGAAATATGTAACATGATTCATATACTTTGTTGAATCATTGGTTGTTGTTTTTCCATCATAAGAAAATCTCTCTCAAATGTATCTTATGTTTTGGATCCAACATCATTACAAATCATATGTGTATTATTGTTTTTATGCTTCACAACTTGCCTTACTTTGATTGGTAAATCTTTTTCAAGTTGTCCTTATAATTACATATGATTTGTCCCCTCTTTTCAATCAAATCTATTTTTATGTTTTGAGCTTCATTGATGATTTGATTGACATCCCTATGCATCACATGTTTAGAGCTAATCCATTTCATACAACTTGTGTAACTTTGATATCATTAACAAGTTGTTACTTTTAACATGTGATTGCATTATATCCTCAATCATAAATGTTTTATAAGCTAAAACTTTCAAAAGCCTTAGGCTTACATTTATGAACTTTCATTTTCAAAATGATTGAGGATCACACACACACACTTCATTTGTTTTCATCTTTGCATTCATAGTGTGAGTGTGTATTTGTATTTCACTTCCATATCCGCCTATTTAAGAGGCAATGTAATGAGCTTAATTGAATCTCCATCAAGTGTATGTTAGACACTAAATTAGTGAGATAACCAACCTTTGGTTGAAGAGGTTATTGCTTAGCCTATAAAAGCATAATGTATAGGTTGATGTTAAGCCTTGAAAAACATCATTGTAAGGTTATTGCTTAGCCTTGGAAAGCATATTGTAAAGGTTATTGCTTAGCCTATTGAAAAGCATAAATAGTGGAAATCCGGTGGGGTGTTGGATCACAAGCCGGTAGTGGATGTAGGCATTGAGGCCGAACCACTATAAATACTTGTGTGATGGTGATTGCTTTGTGGTGATTCTTTTGTTAGCTTCCGCATCTTGTATGATTAATCATCACATGTGACTAGTTTGTTTTAAAGAAGTTAAAATTGATTAAAATTGGTCATAATTGAAGCTCACCCTATTCACCCCCCCTCTAGGGTTCGGATCCCCATGGACTTACAAGTGGTATCAGAGCGGGTTACTCCATTTTTGGGCTTAACAACCCGGAGTTGATCCTTGCTAGGTTTGAACCCTAGTGTTGTGTTTTAATGCATATCTTTTTGATGATTTCCACTATGTTTGAAAATGTATTTTCCCTAGCCTCTTTGCACCACTCTAAGACTTTCTCAAGTTATATCTTCTAGAGTTGGTGAGTCCTCAAAGTGATCTTTCAAGGACAACCTTTTCATGGCTTTAGGTGAATTTTCAAAGGTAGACTATTTGAGTAACCTTAGGCCTTGATCCCACTAGACCAACCTATTCTTTTTTAGTTATATCTATTTGTTGGTCTTGATACATTTGCATTTTGTTTCTTTATAGTCACATCTTTTAAAATGCAATGTTTCTTTGTGATCATTTGATTTTGTCTTCATGAACTTTTATAGTTATATCTCATAGTTTTCAAAATCCTTTGATTACAATCTTTTCATGATGGATTTGCATTTTGATCATATAGTTATATCTCTTGTAGTGCATATCTATTCATGATCAATTGATTGTGATTACAAATGCTTTCATAGCTAGTTTTTCATGATCAATTGATGTTGGAAAATCATTTGATGTTTGTCATAGTTAGATCCTTTTTGGAAATCAAATGATTTGAAGCAACCTTAGTTTTCCATTGATTTACAAGTTATATCTTTTGATATGGAAAATTTGTAAGTGTCTATTGCTTTTACAAATTGAAAACTTTACAATAGTACACTTCTTGTTTTTCAAAATCACTTGCTCATAATTCTAAATGATTCTTTGGTAGAAGTTCATATATTGAAGTGATTTGAAAAACTTTGGAAAATGTTCTAAGCTTTATTAGTTATATTTATTGAAACATTTTCCTTGAATCTATTTCCTTGTGCCTAATTATGATTATATCATTTGAAAGGAAATAATTTTTACAAACAATTTGCATCTTTGCTCATTGAGTTACATTCTTTATGCAAATTGATTTTGTTGTCTTACATTGCTTGGTTGGATATGATTTCATTGATTTGCATGTTTGTGCCTATTTTGGTATATAGTTTCATTAATGCAAATTAATGAGTGTTTATGTGCTTTATAGTAAAATCTTGTTTTTGAGCTTTTTAAGTACATATGTGATTTTATGTGCTAAGTTCATTTGGTTTAAACCTCATATCTTTTTCCATTGCTTTGTAAGCTTAGTACATTTGCTAAGAGTGGAAATGTTACATGATAGATTGATACCTTTAACTTCATACCTTCTTGTGCTTAAATAGTTATATTCTTTTTGATGATTGGTATGAGTTAGATCTTGAGTGTTGATTAATCCTCTCTATGCAAATGTCAAATTGTTCTATGTATGGTTGTGATCTTAGTTATATTTGTTGAAACCATACTAGAACTCAAATCCATCCTCTATGCCTTTCTAGTCATATCTTTTTGGATGGTTATGATGTTGATTCATGTATCTTCTCTAAGTGATAACATCCTTATACATGTCTCAACTTCATAGTAGTGTCTTGATCATATGAAACTCTTTGAAATCCATTCCTCATATTTCTATGTGTTTGATGGATAACTTAGATGTTGAATTCATATGATTTAGTCACTTTATAAATTGCATGCATTTCAAAGTCATATCCTTGTGCATTGCAATTTACCTTGTTCATCACTATGCTCAATAGTTATATCCTTAAAAGTGATGAATATGCATTTATGATGCTTGATGGAATTTTGTCACATTCTTACTCTTTATCATGTTATCAAATTCAATTGGATTCAATTGGTATATTGTTTGATTGATTTGATTCCTTGTGAATGTGATAAAACTTGTGTGCATTGGATTGAACTTGATAAGTAATATGATTGTTCCATGTCACACACCATTAGCATCATAATGTTCATGTTGCCACCTATTTTGTTCTAATAGGTATATCTCATGACCACCATGTTTATGTTTTCATAATATTGGTTGGTTATTAGTTGAGGTTGGCTTCATGTTTGAATTTCATTTCACTCATTCTTGCACATGAATAAGTCATATTTTTTGATTGAATGAAATGATTTTCAAAATCTTACATAGCATATGTTTTTCATAAGTAATATTGATTGATGCTATGTTTGAGTAAACCCCATTGCTTCATGGATAGCTCTAATTTGGATTTTTTCCTAATAGGTATATCTTTAAATCCATTTTAGAGTGATTGATTTAATAGTCATATCCCTAAATCTCAATTGGTAGTCTTTGTTTTTCCAATTGATATCCATGATTGCTTTTCCCATTAGACCTAGCTCTCTTTTGGTAATTTGATCATATGTGCTTTATAGTTAAATGAATCTAATCCTTTCCTTGAAGTTGACCCTCAATTGGTTAAACCATCTTCTTCTTGCACCTAATAGTTAAATCTTTGTCAAAAGTTTGACAAAAGGAGAGAATGGATTGAGGGGGAGTGTAAACCTTCATAGGAAGTATTAGTTTTGATCAAATTGACCCTAGGATTGCCTTTGAGCCCTTAGAGACTACTACCACACATGATAGCCTGTTATGTATTTCTTTTTCGATTTCATTTGTTAACAGGTGCTACTAATGGTATTTTCCTTGTTTCATGTGTGTAGGTACCTTTGCAATTTAATGGCAAAGGGGGAGAAATTATGCAAGTTCTCAAAAGGGTAAAAAGAATGTCCAAGCTTCCAAATGGGAGAGTTGTGTATGATCTTCTACAAAGGGAGAGAATGCATACCTTACCAAAGGGAGAAAGAGGCATGGTCAAAGGGGGAGAGCTAATAGAAGAAAGAAAGCTTGGAAGCTAAAGAAGATGCTTGGCTAAAGAAAGAAAGATTGAAGAATGATCAAGCTCCAAGCATCATGAAGAATGAAGAGAAGAAAAGAGCCCAAGCTAAGAGAAGCATCCAAGAAGATCTCAAGACTTGTCCAGCTGAGGGGGAGCTGAAGACTAAGTGTGTAATCTCAGTGGTGAGTGTGTTTGCCATCAAATTGCAAAGGGGGAGATTGTTAGGAATTTTCTAGATTGCAATTTGATGGATGCATTTTCATTCAAGCATCATTTGATTTTCACACATGCATTGTTTTAGATAAACTTGAAATCTTGATTTATTCATGCATTACTTTTAAGAGTTGTAAAAGTTTTGTTTTATGCATGATTTGTTTTTAATCTTGGATGCATTTGTTTTAGAAAAGAGTTTTAGAAAATCAAGCTAGCCTATGAGTTTTGAATCTTTTTAGGCTTTTTATGTCATGTTTTAAAAACCATTAGAATCTTTAAAACATGTTTTTAAAGCTTGATTTAGTAGGCAAAAAGGTCCCCCAAGCAAAACCTTCATATATGCAAAAGTTGCATTTTTTGCAAAGGGGGGAGTCCCGGCAGTGTTGCCGGTCGACCGAGAGGCAGGTCTCGGTCGACCGAGACAACTGGAGGTAAAATCTGCAGTTTTGAACTGAAACCTCCAACGGTCAGAAATCTGACTGTTGTGCCTTCCCGGTCGACCGAGACCTCTTTGTCGGTCGACCGAGGACTAGCCGTTGGCAACTTTTTGCTATAAATATGAGTTCTTTCCCTTGCCAAAAGTTGGGAATTTTTAACCCCTCCTTGAGAGGAATTGAGGCATATCAAAAGGGAAAAGAACCAAGGGATGAAGGGGATGTTTAGGAAAGCTAAAGCTTGGATTAATGAAGTTAAACCACCAAGTAGGCTCTTCCTTTCTTAATCATATGTTTGCATGCTTTTGTTTTATTTTTGGTAAATCATTTCTAGCATGTTAAACTATGTTTGTGTTGTGTCCTTAACATATTTTATGTTTTGAGTTGATTTATTGTTTTGGATACAACATCACATGATTCAATCCAAGTAGTACTTGAATTGGTAAATCAAAGTAGATCATGTTAATGAAAGAAACTTGGTAAATCATATGTAACATGATTCCTATACTTGGTTGAATCTTTGGTTGTTGTTTTCCATCATAAGAAAATCACTTTCAAAAGTATCTTATGTTTTGGATTCAACTTCTTTACAAATCATATGTTTTCATGTTTTGTTTTATCATTGGTAAATCTTAGTAACATGTTAACCTATGATGTGTTGTATCCTTAGCATGTGTTATATTTTGAATAGATCTATTGTTTTGGATACATCACCATTGATTCATCAAAGTAGTACTTTATCTTTGGTAAATCTAAGTAGATCATGTTAATGAAATATGTAACATGATTCATATACTTTGTTGAATCATTGGTTGTTGTTTTTCCATCATAAGAAAATCTCTCTCAAATGTATCTTATGTTTTGGATCCAACATCATTACAAATCATATGTGTATTATTGTTTTTATGCTTCACAACTTGCCTTACTTTGATTGGTAAATCTTTTTCAAGTTGTCCTTATAATTACATATGATTTGTCCCCTCTTTTCAATCAAATCTATTTTTATGTTTTGAGCTTCATTGATGATTTGATTGACATCCCTATGCATCACATGTTTAGAGCTAATCCATTTCATACAACTTGTGTAACTTTGATATCATTAACAAGTTGTTACTTTTAACATGTGATTGCATTATATCCTCAATCATAAATGTTTTATAAGCTAAAACTTTCAAAAGCCTTAGGCTTACATTTATGAACTTTCATTTTCAAAATGATTGAGGATCACACACACACACTTCATTTGTTTTCATCTTTGCATTCATAGTGTGAGTGTGTATTTGTATTTCACTTCCATATCCGCCTATTTAAGAGGCAATGTAATGAGCTTAATTGAATCTCCATCAAGTGTATGTTAGACACTAAATTAGTGAGATAACCAACCTTTGGTTGAAGAGGTTATTGCTTAGCCTATAAAAGCATAATGTATAGGTTGATGTTAAGCCTTGAAAAACATCATTGTAAGGTTATTGCTTAGCCTTGGAAAGCATATTGTAAAGGTTATTGCTTAGCCTATTGAAAAGCATAAATAGTGGAAATCCGGTGGGGTGTTGGATCACAAGCCGGTAGTGGATGTAGGCATTGAGGCCGAACCACTATAAATACTTGTGTGATGGTGATTGCTTTGTGGTGATTCTTTTGTTAGCTTCCGCATCTTGTATGATTAATCATCACATGTGACTAGTTTGTTTTAAAGAAGTTAAAATTGATTAAAATTGGTCATAATTGAAGCTCACCCTATTCACCCCCCCTCTAGGGTTCGGATCCCCATGGACTTACACAGGATAATAGTGCCTCTAGAGCTTCATCTGCTAAAGACACATACTCTCAGACTACATTTGGTAGTATATCTTCCGGGGCTACATCTTCTCAGGTGACTTCCACTAAGATATCACCTTCTCAGCGTTCGTCCCGTGAAACTGTGACATCAGAACTCACACCTCTTCCGACCGATCATCCTGAAGAAACTCTAGCCGATGAAGTCCTCTTTAATGAAAACTCGGTCAACTGGCCGCAGATACCTGACCTCATAGGAGATGTCTTGTCGCGACCCCGGACCGGGCCCCACGTGACTGATCCGGGATCGGGACTAAAGATGAAGAAAGAGATGATCCATAGATGGTTACATACATTTATTTTATTTAATTTCCCATAGGTGTCCGCGGTGAGGATATCAAAACTGTCAATGAATATTTCTTTTGAGTGCGGAAGCATGTAGCAAATCAAATAGTCGGACTATCTCTAGTCATGAAAGCATTAACATCAAGTATGAATTACTGTATCAGAATGAGCAATGATCTACAACATGTTTCCCCAAAAGTAGTTAAAGTTGAACAAAAGATCATTTAGTTACAATCCCCAAAATTAGAGGCCGACAAGGCCAATAAAAACAAACAATAACCTAAAAGAATTGTTAAGTAGTTCTCCTCAAAATTTACGCCTCTCGTAGCAACCCGATGTCTACATGACATCATCAGCACGCCACTTGACTAGAGGTTGCGGCTCACCTACCGCCTCCTCCGGCTCCTCCTCAAGGAAACCGACAACGGGACCTGAGTACCAAGGCAAATGGGTCAGACACGACGGTCTGGCAAGAGGAAGAAAATATATAACAACATATAAATAATGAAATATCTCGAAAAGCATAGAAACCTGTTTAAGCAAGAACTTGTTAGGAATTTTCTAGATTGCAATTTGATGGATGCATTTCATTCTAGCATCATTTGATTTACACACTTGCATTGGTTTTAGAAAACTTGAAATCTTGTTTTATTCATGCATTGGTTTTAAGATTTGTAAATGTATTGTTTTATGCATGATTTGTTTTTAAAACTTGGACGCATTAGTTTTTGGAAAAAGTTCAAGAAATCAAGCAAGCCTTTGTTTTAAAAGTTTTGAATCTTTTTAGGCTTTTTATGTCATGTTTTAAAAACCATTAGAATCTTTAAAACATGTTTTTAAAGCTTGATTTAGTAGGCAAAAAGGTCCCCCAAGCAAAACCTTCATATATGCAAAAGTTGCATTTTTTTGCAAAGGGGGGAGTCCCGGCAGTGTTGCCGGTCGACCTAGAGGCAGGTCTCGGTCGACCGAGACAACTGGAGGTAAAATCCACAGTTTTGAACTGAAACCTCCAACGGTCAGAAATCTGACCGTTGTGCCTTCCCGGTCGACCGAGACCTCTTTGTCGGTCGACCGAGAACTAGCCGTTGGGCACTTTTTGCTATAAATATGAGTTCTTTCCCTTGCCAAAAGTTGGGAATTTTTAACCCCTCCTTGAGAGGATTTGAGGCATATCAAAAGGGAAAAGAACCAAGGGATGAAGGGGAAGATTAGGAAAGCTAAAGCTTGGATTAATGAAGTTAAACCACCAAGTAGGCTCTTCCTTTCTTAATCATATGTTTTCATGCTTTGTTTTATTTTTGGTAAATCATTTCTAGCATGATAAACTATGTTTGTGTTGTGTCCTTAACATGTGTTATGTTTTGAGTTGATTTATTGTTTTGGATACAACACCATATGATTCAATTCAAGTAGTACTTAACTTTGGTAAATCTAAGTAGATCATGTTAATGTAAAAAACCTTTGAAATCATATGTAACATGATCCATATACTTGGTTGAATCTTTGGTTGTTGTTTTCCATCATAAGAAAATCACTTTCAAAACTATCTTATGTTTTGGACTCAACCTCTTTACAAATCATATGTTCTCATGTTTTGTTTTATCATTGGTAAATCTTTGTACATGTTAATATATGATATGTTGTATCCTTAGCATATTCTATATTTTGAATAGATCTATTGTTTTGGATACATTACCATTGATTCATCAAAGTAGTACTTTATTGGTAAATCTAAGTAGATCATGTTAATGAAAGATGTAACATGAGTCATATACTTTGTTGAATCTTTGGGTGTTGTTTTTCCATCATAAGAAAATCTCTCTCAAATGTATCTTATGTTTTGGATCCAACATCATTACAAATCATATGTGTATTATTGTTTTAATGCTTCACAACTTGCCTTACTTTGATTGGTAAATCTTTTTCAAGTTGTCCTTATAATTACATATGATTTGTTCCCTAATTTCAATCAAATCTATTTTTATGTTTTGAGCTTCATTGATGATTTGATTGACATCCCTATGCATCACATGTTTAGAGCTAATCCATTTCATACAACTTGTGTAACTTTGATATCATTAACAAGTTGTTACTTTTAACATGTGATTGCATTACATCCTCAATCATAAATGTTTTTGAGCTAAAACTTTCAAAAGCCTTAGGCATACATTTATGAACTTTCATTTTCAAAATGATTGAGGATCACACACACACACTTCATTTGTTTTCATCTTTGCATTCATAGTGTGAGTGTGTATTTGTATTTCACTTCCATATCCGCCTATTTAAGAGGCAATGTAATGAGCTTAATAGAATCTCCATCTAGTGTATTAAAGACACAACTTAGTGAGATAACCAACCATGTGGTTGAAGAGGTTATTGCTTAGCCTATAAAAGCATAGTGTAGAGGTTGATGTTAAGCCTTGGAAAAACATCATTGTAAAGGTTATTGCTTAGCCTTGGAAAGCATATTGTAAAGGTTATTGTTTAGCCTATTGAAAAGTATAAATAGTGGAAATCCGGTGGGGTGTTGGATCACAAGCCGGTAGTGGATGTAGGCATTGAGGCCGAACCACTATAAATACTTGTGTGATGGTGCTTGCTTTGTGGTGATTGTTTTTATTAGCTTCCGCATATTGTTTGATAATCATCACTTATGACTAGTTTGTTTTAAAGAAGTTAAAATTGTTAAAATTGGTCATAAAAGAAGCTCACCCTATTCACCCCCCCTCTAGGGTTCGGATCCCCATGGACTTACAGAACTTTCATAAAGTAGATAAATCACTTGCTAGAAAACAGGGAATGAGATAAAACATATAAGGTATCCAAGGAATCGGGAACTAACAAGATGACAATCACATAAAGCTAAGTCCTTTGTCACTAAAGTGACAACAGTATAACAGGATGTTGATCTGAGTCACACAAGGTGAGGAGATTCAACTCAAATCATATATACAATATAAATATTCGGGACGGGACCACGGTAGCGAACCGGGTATCGGGACGGGACCACGGTAATAGACCGGGTATCGAGATCCAAACTGCAGCTGGCGGGACGGGAGAGGGATCACCAAGTCGGTGGATCAAACCGACACGGTATCCAAGCTTAGTGATGCTGACTCATAGGTCAAATGACAAATCGAGACATATGCAAGTAAATCAAGTACAATAAATAAACGAGCAAGATGGGGGTGCTCAAAGGCACACTGTCATTTAATGTCGGGCAATACATTTCGGGACAAATAACTGTTACTAGTGTAACTATCATGCTTTCGGGAAAACAAATCATATAATATAACTCTTGGAATGAAGTGAAACACCGAACTTTAACAATCTCGGGTAAAATACTGGTTTCAAGATCTATTTAAGTGAATAGGGGTCCCGTATGTCGATTATGATAAAGACTTGGTACTCTTCGAGTTTGAAGACATTCCGGGCTCCTTATGCACTTTGAAGTTTCAAAACTTCGAATGAAATCTTTGTGATATGGTTTCTTCCTCAAATGGTCTCATACGATGCTTAGTAAATCTCCTTGACATAGAGGGGTTCCCAGAGAATAGACCCAAACATGGAAACAGTTGAACATTGTCACGCCCCCGAACCGAAACCTCGGGGGCGGGAGATGGGATTAAGCATAAAAATATATTTTACTTCTCCCAGGATCCGCGTGTGTGAAGACAACACATTCTGAATATTTTGCGGAAGCATTTGTGGCGTTGCGACCCGAAGTCCGTGGCCATCGGATTCCGCGTCGCACTCAACCTTTAGCCCATAGCTATTATCTCAAGAATCATACCAGACTGGAGTAACCATCACAATAATTTACAGAGCTGACAGTAACAGGATATTGCATTCCCAAATATGTTCAAGTTACAATTATCAATGTACATTAATTAAGAATCCCAAGAAAAGGCTAACAAAAGCCATACAACAAGAAGCTATAAACCACTACCCAAATGTGTCGTAGCTCCGATGTCGAGCTCAATGTCTACATGACATAGCCGACAAACCAACCTGCAAGGCATGGCTCCACAGCCAACAAAACACTCAACTCGAGGCGAAGAAATCTGAACCTGAGTACCAAAAGTAGTGGGTCAGACACGACGGTCTGGCAGTGTGAGAACCCGACCCCTAATCTCTTGGATTAGTGTTGTTTTATTTGTGGATTTGTTCCTTTAGTGGGATTAGTAGTTGTTGGGTTGAGTTTGTGAGCTAGAATGGGTTTTCTTCTAGTTTTGGGCTTTTGAGTGCTTTGGTAGCTTGTGGGGCCCTTTGGGGGTTCCCTTTTCGGCTTTGCTTTTCTTGTGAGATTTTCCCGATTTGTTTCGTATCGTGTTTTTGGCCCGTTGCATTCATCTTGAGGAATCCTACAACTTTCATGTTGATCTCGTATCCATTTGAGAACCCAAAACCGATTTCTTGGCCTTGAGGGCAAAACAGTCTTTTCACACCAAATCTGTACCCAAAACTGATATTCTCGAAATCCGTGAAACATATACTTTTTGGAAACTAGATATTTCGACGATCATTTCTTCCTTCTTCGTCGAATCCATCCGAGGTCCCGAATTAGATGATTTCAGCCACCCAAGTTCTTTAAGTTGTGGGACCCCTTCTCACTTGCTATAAGAGAACCCACCTCCCTTCTTCCCCATCTTCATTTCCAGCACAAATCAGCAACTATTGAGCCTAGGGTTCCTTGTGCTCTCTTCTTCTTCTTGCTTCTTCATCTCCAAGCCACACCAATAGTTCACCAAACTCGAAATGGAGACCGTCTTCTTCTTCCTCATCTTACAAGCTTTCCATTGGTACCATTTGTGAAGAGAACCCTCCATCACAAGACTTCCCTTGAGCTTGTTCTTCTCATTTGAAGGTCATCCAAGTAAGTGATTCTTCCCATCTTCTAGAATTGTAATCTACTAGCCTTAGAGAAGCTCCACCTTGATTATTGAAAGGTTTCATTGTCATTTCATTGTTTAACCCATTTTAGGGTTGTTTTGGGGGTTTTTGTAGAGATTGTGGATCTTGAGCTTGAGAGGTGATTAGGAGCTTGATTTGCTTGATTAGAGTCAAAGGCAAGTGGTTGATTGGATCGTTTTGATTATTAACATGTTTTGGAGAAAATCTTGATTTCATTGATGGTTTTGGTAATTTTAATAGTTATTTTTGATATGATAAATATTGATTATGAGATGTGCTTGTTGATGAGTTATTCTTTCTTGTTAAGCTCTTGAAAGTGCATGCATCCTATTGTCAAGAATTTCAAATGGTTTCACATGAATGAGTTTTCTCCACTTTGAGTTTTATTGTGGATGGAATAGATGGAAAGGATGGAAATGGAGGAACTTGAAATGAGGAGCTCTTTAGCTCATTTTAATGTCTTGGAAACATGTGTTTAAGCCCCCTTGTTTATAGTTTTATGTGATTGATTATATGTTGGAAGGAAAGGAAAGAAAAAGAGAAAAATCCAAGTCCCGGACCTGCACTGCGCCCAGGACCGATCGATCGGACGTGCAGACCGATCGATCGGTCTGTCAGTAACTGTAAGGGTTTTTGGACCGATCGATCGGGCCCTGTGTAGAAATTTTGACCGATCGATCGGTCCCTGTTCAGAAAGTCCGGTGAATTTTGAGATTTTCAATTTTTCTTGGTTTTAGGTGGGACCTTGGCTACCCTTTTTGGACTGATTGGACTATGTGTGAGATGTCTTGAGCCGACACTCCTAAAGGTTGATTCGGTTGCATCGAAGCCCAATCAATTTCAATCTTGAACGGGATGGAACGACGCGATATCTTCCTAATATCTAAACACAAGTCTTTTTCCTTGGTTATCGCAAATTCTATTCCTTTCGATGACTGAATAGGTCGGTCGATGTTTCCAAATTAACGTCATGCCTAGGATGGACCGTCTATAGTCTTGATTTTTTTCTATTATAACATCTAGTACTACCCATGAGCTCATTTTAAGTTGTGAAAATAGTAAAAGTGCATAAGGAGCCCGGAATGTCTTCAAACTCAAGGAGTACCAAGTAATTATCATAATCGACATACGGGACCCCTATTCACTTAAGTAGATCTTGCAATCAATATTTTTCCCGAAATGGTATAGTGCATTATATTTCCTCATTTCCCGAGATTTGCATCACATGATATGAAATGAAAGTGTGCCCTTGAGCACCCCGTTTTACCCGTTTATTTATTGTACTTGATTTACTTGTTTCCCCGAAGGCATTGGAGTTACTTTAGTAACAGTTATTGTCCCGAAATGCATTGCCCGAGATGAAATGACAGTGTGCCCTTGAGCACCCCCGTTTACCCGTTTATTTACGTGCCCTTGAGCACCCCCGTTACCCGTTTATTTACTGTACTTGATTACTTGATATGTCTCGATTGGTTTTATCCTATGAGTCGGCATCACTAAGCTTGGATACCTTGCCAGTCTGATCCACTGACTTGGAAATCCCTCTCCCGTCCCGCCAGCTGCAGTTTGGATCCCGATACCCGGTTATTGCCGTGGTCCCGTCCCGATACCCGGTTCGCTACCGTGGTCCCGTTCCCGTATATTTATTATTGTATATGATTTACGTTGAGTCTCCTCACCTTGTGTGACTGAGACCAACGTCCCGCTCTTGTCACTTCGGTGATAGAGGACTTAGCTTCTTGTGATTGCCATCTTGCCAGTTCCCGATTCCTTGGACAACCGACATGGTTTATATTGCTTACTTGTTTTCAGTTAAATGATTCATTGCTTTTATGAAAGTTGTTATTTAGATAAGTGTTAATGCTCTCCATTGTAAATTCAGTCACTATTATATTGTTTTATGTCCTTTGCACACGTACATGTTTTACATGAATGTCGGTTGGGTGAATACCCGTGCTTTTACATATGTTTCTAACGATCGATGGCTTTTGCTAGATTTATATGATTTCACATGTCTTAAACGAAAACCCGAATTGTTAAATATCCGTGCTTTGTTTTAAATGACATTTGACTTGTGAGATTCCCATGTTTATACACGTTTTAAATGATTACCCGATTTGTCAAATATCCATGGTTTGAAATATATTTTTGATGACACTTGTTTTGCCAGATTCCTATGTTTATACCTATTCTACATGATACCCGATTTGTTTAAATATCCATATCTTGGAATAGGTTTAAACGAACATTAGTCTTGTCAGATTTCTTGGGTTACACTTGTTTTAAATGGACACCTGGTTTGTTAAATATCCGTATTTTCACATATGTTTCAAAGGGACATTGGTTTTGCTAGACTGTTGTGGATACCTGATTTGTTGTATACTTGTGTTTTACTTAAGTTTCAAATGAACGTTTGTTTTGTCAAACCACTATATTAATACATGTTTTATTAGATGTTCATGTTTTACCCGTGCTTGAAATGAATACAAGTTTTCCCCGAGATTCCCGACTTTGCACCCGTTTAATTATATGCAGTACTTGATCGATTAGCATGATTTATTATATGTTTTACTCTTTAGTATATTTGTGATCTTTTCATCCACCTGCCAGACCGTCGTGTCTGACCCACTACTTTTGGTACTCAGGTTCAGAGTTATTCGCCCCGAGTTGAGTGTTTTGTTGGCTTTGGAGCCATGCCTTGCAGGTTGTTTTGTCGGCTATGTCATGTAGACATTGAGTCTGACATCGGAGCTACGTCACATTTGGGTAGTAATTTATAGCTTATTGTTGTATGGCTTTTATTAGCCTTTTTCTTGGGATTCTTAATTAATGTACATTGATAATTGTAACTTGAACATATTCGGGAATGTAATATCCTGTTACTGTCAGCTCTGTGATTTATTGTGATGTTTACTCCAGTCTGAGACGATACTTGATATACTAGCTATGTGCTAAAGGTTGAGTGTGACGCGGAATCCGATGGCCACGGACTTCGGGTCGCAACGCCACAAATGCTTCCGCAAAATATTCAGAATGTGTTGTCTTCACACACGCGGATCTTGGGAGAAAAATACCTTTATCCTTAATCCCATTTCGCGCCCCCGATGTTCTTGTTTTGGGGGCGTGACAGGCAGGTGGATGAAAAGATAACAAATATACTGAAGAATAAAACATAAGATACATCATGCTATTCGATCAAATGCTGCATATAATTAAACGGGTGCAAAAGTCGGGAATCTCGGGGAAAACCTGTATTCATTTCAAGCATGGGTAAAACATGAATATCTAACAAAACATGTGTTCATTTACATCATCTATAATCATAGATATTTGACAATCGGGTGTTCGTCTAAAACATGTATAAATATAGCGGTATGGCCAAAACAACGTTCATTTGAAACTTAAGTAAAAACATGAGTATACAACAACCAGGTATTCATAGCAGTCTAGCAAAACCAATGTCCATTTGAAACCTATGTAGAAATGCGGATATTTAACAAACCGGATATCGTTTAAAACAGGTATAAATGTAGGGATCTGGCAAACCAGTGTCATTTGAAACATATTTCAAAGCATGGATATTTAACAAATCGGGTATCATTTCAAAACAAGTATAAACATAGATATCTGACAACCAAATGTCCTTTAAAGCAAGCTCGGATATTTAACAATTCGGGTATTCCTTTAAAACATGTGTAATCATATAAATCTAGCAAAATCATTGATCGTTTGAAACATATGTAAAAGCATGGGTATTTAACGAATCGGGTAATAATTTAAAACATGTGCGGGTACAAAGAACAGAAAACAATATAATAATAACTGAATTTACATTGGAGAATATTAGCACTTGTTTAAATAACAACTTTCACAAAGGAAACGAATCATTTATCGGAAAGCAAGTAAGCAATATAAAACATGTCGGGTATCAAAGGAATCGGGAACTGGCAAGATGGCAACCACACGAAGCTAAGTCCTCTATCACTAAAGCGATAGAGCAATAACTAGGCCCTGATCTCAGTCACTCGAGGTGAGGAGAAACAGGGGATCTCATATCAATACATATACATATACTAGGCCCTGATCTCAGTCACTCGAGGTGAGGAGAAACAGGGGATCTCATGAATGCATATACATATACTATACGGGACCACGGTAGCGAGCCGGGCATCGGGGACCACAGTAGCAATCTGCGGTATCGGGCCAAGACCACGGTAATAACCGGGTATCGGGACGGGACCACGGTAATAACCGGGTAGCGGGATCCAAGCTGCAGCTGGCGGGACAAGAGGGGGATCTCCAAGTCGGTGGATCAGACCAACAAGGTTATCCAAGCTTAGTGGTGCCGACTCATAGGTCAAATCCAATCGAGACAATGCAAATAAATCAAGTATAAATACATAATCAAACGGGCAAGACGGGGGTGCTCAAGGGCACACTGACATATCATGTGGTGTAATGCACTTCGGGACAAGTAACTGTTACTAGAGTAACTCCAATGCTTTCGGGAAAACAAGTCATGTAATGCAAATCTCGGGAAAAGAGGTGAAACAATGAACTATAACAATTTCGGGAAAATATTGATTTCAAGATCTATATAAGTGAATAGGGGTCCCGTATGTTGATTATTGAAATGACTTGGTACTCCTTGAGTTTGAAGACATTCCGGGCTCCTTATGCACTGTTACACTTTTCAAAACTTCGAATGACATCCTTGTGATATGGTTTCTTTCTCGAATGGCCTCATACAATGCTTAGTGAATCTCCTTTGATCGACAAAGCTCAACGCTCAAACGAACCGGAGAGTTCGTTCGAGCGGGGAGCTTTTCGAAATCTGGGGAATTTCGGTTACCTGGCGGTCAGCTAGCGGTTAGCCGCCGTTGGGGCAGGCGGCTTGCCGCTGGCTGACCGCACAGCTGACCGCGGCTGGGCTGCAGAAATGCAGCTTACTGGAAAGCTGACCGTCAAATGCGGTTACCTGGCGGTTAGCCGCCGATGCATTCGGCGGTTAGCCGCTGGGCAACCGTGAAGCTGACCGAGTTTTCAAGTGGGATATCTGATGCTTTCTGGAAAGGTAACCGTGAGTGGGCGGTTGGCTGGCGGTTAGCCGCCGATGTGTTCGGCGGTTAGCCGCTGGCTAACCGTGAGGCTGACCGTATTTTGAGGGGGAAAACGATGCTCTCTGGAAAAGTCGCCGCGGTGCGGGGTTAGCTGGCGGTTAGCCGCCGATGCACTCGGCAGTTAGCCGCTGGCTGACCGTGAGCTGACCGCCAGTTACGAAAATGCTCACTGTGTTCAGTTTTGAGTCATTTTCCTCCTCAAAACCCTCTTCCTCACATCCACAAGTCCTTACAATAACATTGAGCTAATAGCTCCTCCAATGCATCTCTTTATACCTCTCCAAATCCCCATTTGAGTTCTATCCATCACTATTTCCATGTCAAGTCCCATGCAAAGAAAAAGGGAAGGAAACCATTTCACAACATTCATAAAGGCTATCACAAGGATGATAAGTACTCTACCAATATGTTTATAAAACCTTGAATGACTTAGCCCACCCCATTCCTCATGAAAACTCCAATGAAAACAAATAACTAAACATCTCCTTTCTTCTCATTTAAAACCAAATAAGGAGGAGAGTTCCAATCATATACCGGGGTTCATTTGAGCCCAAATCTATGGATAAACAAAGTCTATTGATCACATTTCCTTAACCAAAGATGTTTTAGCAAAACTCTTTAAATGAGTATCAATTTCAATCAATGTAACTCATAAACATAACCATGACTAGCCAAACCGACCTCATTCTTTATAAAACCATATGAACAAACTTGATCAATTGAAATGCAGAATTTCCAAGAGATTTAATCAATAGAGCGAGACCCATAATATGCATTTTCGAAATCAATAGAACTATAGTAAGAAGCATATGGGAAACATATGTCAAATTACCAAGAATAAGTAATAAATTTAGGAATTCTCATAAAACTTTGATAACATTAAAACCATCCATTCATCCACTTGCCTTTGACTCTAATCAAGCAAACCAAGCTCCTAATCCCTTCTCAAGCTCAAGATCCACAATCTCTACAAAAACCCCCAAAACAACCCTAAAATGGGTTAAACAATGAAATGACCATGAAACCTTTCAATAATCAAGGTGGAGCTTCTCTAAGGCTAGAAGATTACAAATCTAGAAGATGGGAAGAATCACTTACTTGGATGACCTTCAAATGAGAAGAACAAGCTCAAGGGAGGTCTCTAGGTTGGGAGATTTCTCCAAAAATGGTATCAATGGGGAGCCATGGTGAAGAGGAAGAAAAAGATGGTCTCCATTTCTTGATTGATGAACTCTTGGTGTGGCTTGGAGATGAAGAAGCAAGAAGAAGAAGAAGTTGCACAAGGGAAAACCCTAGGTTCAGCTGGAACAATGGTGAAGAATGAGCAATGAAGGAGATGGGTTCCTCTTATAAACAAGTGGGGTTTGGGTCCCACAACTTAAGGGACTTGGGTGGCTGAAATCATCTAATTCGGGACCTCAGATGGATTCGACGAAGAAGGAAGAAATGATCGTCGAAATATCTAGTTTCCAAAAAGTGTATGTTTCACGGATTTCGAGAATATCGAGTTTTGGGTACAGATTTGGTGTGAAAAGACTGTTTTGCCCTCAAGGCCAAGAAATCGGTTTTCGGGTTCTCAAATGGATATGGGATCAACATGAAAGTTGTAGGATTCCTCAAAATGAATGCAACGGGCCAAAAACACAATTCAAAACAAATCGGGAAAATCTCACAAGTAAAAGCAAAGTCGAAAAGGGAACCCCCAAAGGGCCCCACAAGCTACCAAAGCACTCAAAAGCCCAAAACTAGAAGAAAACTCATTCTAGCTCACAAACTCAACCCAACAACTACTAATCCCACTAAAAGAACTAATCCACAAATAAAACAACACTAATCCAAGAGATTAGGGGTCGGGTTCTCACAAACATTGTCCCAAACATAGCCCATGCCAGACGACCCACACCGCTCGAGCGAACTGGAGATTCGCTCGAGCGAGTCGCTCACTGGAATGGTGTCTGGGTGGGTTCGCTCGAGCGAAGTGGAGGTCGCTCGAACGGACTCATTGGGTCGAGCGAATATTTAAATGCGTTCAAGCGAACAACTCACTGGAATGAGTTCTAGGAGGTCCGCTCGAGCGGACCCAGCTACTGGAATGCTCCGAAGGCTTTCCTGGACAGGTCGCTCGAGCGAACTGTCCAGAACCTGAATTCGGACCAGTTCAGCTCCCCTCTTTTCCTTCCTTCTACCATCTATTTTTAGCCACTTTTATACACCAACTAAGGAGTCTAAAACTCCATTCAAATGGCATCAAACATTTCATCACCTCCATCCCATTCTCCTCCATCCATATCACAATCAATATAAGAAAACAAGAAGGAAACCATTTCACAATATATATACATTTGAAACAAAACAAGAAGACATTCAATGCTATGAACTACTACTTCTCCATGATCATAAATATGACATTAATACTCTATCATGAGCATTCATTTCAAACCAAAACATATTAATGAAAACATAAAAATCCATAAATGCTTCACCAACCATTTAAAACTTAAAACACCCAATCATTCACTTGCCTTATGTTTTCTAGCAATGCAATCAAGCTCTAACAAGTCTCCCAAGCAAAGAATCCAAGCTATGGCAAAAATCCCCAAAACAAACAAACCCTAAAAGAGTCAAAACAATGAAATAGCAAGGAAACCTTCCAATAATGAAGGTGGAGCTTCTCAAGGGCTAGGAGATAACAAATCTAGAAGATGAAGGGGAATACTTACTTGCAAAATCCTCTATTGGCAATGGTAAGCTCAAAGGAAGTCTTGTGATGGTGGGTTTTCTTCACAATGGTATCAATGGAAAGCTTGCAAGATGAGGAAGAGGATGGTGAGTTCCATTTCTTGTTTGATGAGCTCTTGGTGTGGATTGGAGATGGAGAAGCAAGAAGAAGAAGAGAAAAAGGGAAAACCCTAGCTTATGCTTATGCTGGAAAAAGAAATGGAATGAATGAAGGGTTGAGTTCCCCTTTGTTAACAAATGAGGAGTTGGGTCCCACAACTATTTCCAAAAAGTATATGTTTCGCGGGTTTCGGGAATATCAAGTTTTGGGTACAGATTTTGTGTGAAATGACCGTTTTGCCTTCAAGGCTATGAAATCGGGTTTCGGGATCTCAAATGAACACGGGATCAACATGAAAGTTGAATGAGATAACAATACCAATAAAACGAGATTAAAACCATGAGTGCAAAAATCTCCGATAAATCATCAGCACATGCAAGTCATAAAAGGGGAAACCTCCAAAGGGCCCCCACTAATCACAGAGTAATCGAAATAGCCCAAAACTAGAATCAAAGCTATTCCAAACCCAACTTAGCCAAAATCACTAATCACGCTTAGCACTAACACGCAACTTAATTAGTACTAATCGGGTTCACTCGGGTCGGGGTCTTACATGTCTGGTCCGATAAATTACTCAACAAGGAAGAAAAGTTGCTGGATGCTGTTAAGGGCTTGTTCCTGGAAAATACTCCTTGCAACGCAATCACCGAGGACAACAATGTTGCTACAGAGATGTCTTTAGCAAATGAGAAGGATAAACCCCCTGATTCTGAGGGCGATCTTCCAAATGAAGAACCTTCTCCAGAAGCTCTTGAAGTTGATAGAGGTACCCGCTCTGGCCGGGATTATCATAAAAATTACAACCAACCTTCTTCTTCTTATGTGGATCCTTCGGGAAAGCAAGTTGTAAACGCCCCAAGTGGCAACAATTATGAAAATATAGACCCCAATGAGGCTTTCAAGTACGACTTGATTGAACACTTCAAACACATATCTGCACGACTGCACATCCTTGACAAATTATGAATGTCTCCACACACTCGTGATAATCTCGTTTTAGAACTGCAAAGACTGAATGTGGATATCGACAAACATGCTCCATAAGTCCTGCAAATTGAAATGGATTATAGGATCAAAAAATCAAATACTTCCTTAAAGGGAGAAAAGAAGAAAATTGAAGGATCGGGCATTGAATGCCTCTCGGTTCAGAAAGGAGCAAGTGCAACCATCGCCTTCGATAAGAATGACCTCCTGCTGGGTGAGACAAAGCACAACCGACCCTTGTACTTCACAGGGTAGGTCAAAAAAATGTCAATACATAGAGTCCAGATTGACCTAGGTTCTGCACTCAAACTCATCTCTACTTCGGCACTCGAAGAGCTGGGCATTTCACCTAGCAAGCTAAGTCACACATCTGTATCCATCTTTGGATATGATGGGAGTGCTCAAAGGCCTATTGACGAAATTAGGTTCAAGTTGCAAATCGATGATCTTATCTCTGAAGTCACTGTGTATGCAATAAGAACCCCTTCATGCTACAACATCCTTCTTGGACGCCCCTGGATACACAAGAATGGTGTCGTCCCTTCAACTTTACATATATGCATCAAGTTTGTTGGCAACGATAGCTTGATACATCGAGTGTTTGCAGACAAAAAACCCTTCAAAGGTAAAGATATTCATTTTGCAGATGCTCATATGTACAAGGATGAAAAAAAAGAAAAGGAGGAAGAAACAACACCCTTTGCAGAAAATCTCTAGAAAGAGAAGGGCAAGGCTCCTCAGCAATCATCGGAAGAAAATAAACCTTCCGGCAAATCTGAAGAGAGCAATCCATCTCCCTTCGTTGTCTCGCTTAAATCTTCCAACTCATTGGTAATCACCACCAAAGCAAAGAAGACAACAAAAGACTGGAGGCAAGTTTGTTGTTTCCTTTGTGTTTATCATGCAAGACACAAATTCGGATTCAGAGACAGAAGATGATACATCGTCAGGCCAAACTGATACTCAGCAAGTTCAGCCTGCTCTCACTCCAATGGAAACACTTGCCGACGTAGAAGACTCTACGTCTGCTTTCTTGATTGTTCTGGCAACTATGGAAAAAGAAAAGCCAATCTTCTTCCAAATATCGGAAACTTCTTCATCAAATTCTTTGCTAGAACCCTTCCAAAACAAAGGTATGCCTCAGTTATCCCTGAATAGTCCAATGGCACAAGCTATCATGAAGAAAATGGGCTATGGTGCTCAGAATCCAATCAATTTGGGAGGAGGCCGTGGTATTCTCACGCCATTGGAACCCACCTTGATCAAAAGTCAACTGGAGGATTGGAAACTCCACCGTCATATAGACAGGTCTTCATACGGGTTGGGGTATGATCTTGACACTCCCATGGGACAGTTGACACAAAGGCTGCAAAGTCGTTTTGCCGACCTTGCCTCAACATCTCGTGTTCATGAAGACATTGATCTCCCTGGATATCTCTTTGAAGAGTCACTTGTCAAGAATCCAGGAAGCTTATCCAATTGGTACGATTTCTATGATAATGAAGAGGAATTGTTCGACGACACAGAGACACGGTTTTTTGATCCAAAAGAACCATTGTCTCCAAAAGAAGTGCCCTACTCTGACCCAGTTTCAGCAGATGATTGGGACTATCTCATAGCACATCTTGAGAAGAGTACTAATCAAGAAGACCCATGGACAAAGGCAGAGCCTTGGTCTGTAAATACCTTTGGAACTTCAGAATGTCATGTTAAATTGGAAGCCTCCAAAAATATTGTGGAGGAACCACCTTCAAACCTTCCAACAGAAGATCCTGTTCAAAAGATAGATTTGGGGACACCTTATAACCCACGTCCTGTATTCATAAGTAAGAATATAAAGGATGATGAGTTACGCAAGTATATCTCTTTTCTTCATGAGTTTATTGATATTTTTGCATGATCTTAAGCTGAAATGCCTGGCTTAGACCCCAAAATAGCAGTCCACAAACTCAATTTGCAAAAAGATATCAAGCGCTACCAACAATGCCAAGTTCATGGAGAATATGTCCACATGCCTCCAGAATGGCTACATCCTACAGCGATCTCATGGCTTATTGAAGCCTGGGGTATGGACATCATAGGTCCTATCTCTCCCCCATCAAGCAAAGGTTATCGCTTCATCTTCGCAGCTACGGATTATTTCTCCAAGTGGTCAGAAGCATTTGCGCTCATTGAAATGAATACCTTATTAGTCCTTTAGTTCTTACGCACCAACATTATATGTCACTTCAGCATGCCTAAAAGATTCGTCCATGATAACGGACCACAATTTCGGGATCACAGATTCTACAGGTTTTGCGACAAGTATAAAATCCAAAGTTGTCCTTCGACTCTATATAATCTGGCAGCGAACGGACTAGCATAAGCCTTCAATAAGACACTCTACAAAATTCTCAAGAAAATGGTCTCTAGTCACAAAAGAGACTGGGGCGACAAACTATTAGAAGCTTTATAGGCCTATCGAACCACCGTTCGGGGACCAACCCATAGCACACCATTCTCATTGGTCTATGGATGCGAAGCTGTTGTTCCTTTGGAAGTACAAATTCATTCCTTAAGGGTATCTTTGCAAAATGACATGACGCAAGAAAGAAATGTCAAATTGAGACTTCAAGAGCTGGATAATCTTTATGAGAGACGGCTCGAAGCTCTACAAAGCATTGAGCTTTACCAAGAACGCATGGCAGGATCTTTCGACAAGAAGGTCAGGCAACGCACCTACAAAAAGGGAGACTTGGTTCTTGCAGTAAAAAGGCCAATGGTTTTTGCCCACAAATCTAAAGGCAAGTTCGAACCAAAATGGGAGGGACCCTTTGTCATCGACAAAGTCTTCTCCAACGGCGCATACGCTCTTCTAAACATGGAGGGCGACATATGTATGTTGCTCATCAACGACAAGTTTTTGAAGCGATACTACCCTTGAAGACTTCTTACATCGGGTCAGAGCGACGCCTACACGACAAACGCCTATTCATAGGTGCTTGCTTGTCAAACCCACTCCTTTTGGAATTTTCATCTTTACGTTGAAATTTCTAAAAAAAAAAACTCTCAAAACAATGTTTACTTTCATAGTTTCATTGTTCAAAAAAAAAAAAAAAAACCCAAAAATCCAAGTTTAGGAGCTTCTTCCCGAACTTGACAAAAAATTTCGATCTTTGAACCCAAAATTCATGGTTTGAAACAAAGATCAGGACTCAGGGATTTCCACCCTAGTCCGCCAAGGCTTTTACCACAAAAGATGGTTTTGAGTCAAAAATTTATGACCCTCGTGTCTTTAAACAAAATAATGGTTTTAAAAAAAAACATGGGGAAGCGATGTGCAGTTGATACTCGCAAAACCCAAAAATTGGAACGATGCGAACCCCATTTGATACTTCTTGATAGACCCGTTTCTTCCTTTCCACCTCTCTTCTGTCCCCGGGGCTACCAAAAGGCCGGCGGAGGGAAAAAGAGAAAGGCGAGCATCAACATTTTTGTACGGTATGCTAGATTTTCTATTCTACTTGGAATTTAGAAATGGTGATCTGGAGATCTACCTTCATAAGTTGAAAGGAAATCAATCTTTTTTCCTAATTTTCCATTGCACATATATTAAAGAAAAGAGACAGTTTTTTTTTAATGCCGTAATAAATCTTATCAATAATGAAAGACAAGAATTGTGATTTTTGTCTCTTTAGAAAAAATACAAAATACAATAGAAAATATTTTTGTCTCTTTAGAAAAAATACAAAATACAATAGAAAAGTAAGAAAATGAATTCTGACTTCTCAGGAGATTGCGGGGACTTGTTAGATTGACGGTCGCAAGTCATGTATGGACTTCGCCATCGTCCTTCAGATGAGAACGTATGATGCTTTGATTCCTTTGGCTTGGCTTGGAATTCAGATCTTTAGAGGATAACGACCAATGGGAGGTCCTATATCCAATAAAAAACCAAATAGAAGAGCTGAAAAGCCGCGTCCAAGCCATGTTGGATGGAAAGAGAGGGCCTTGGGGGGGGGGGGGGTGGCCCCCCAAGGGACTTCAATCACCTTGTGGTGTTTGTTGCGGCAGAGTTTCTTCAAGGTGGCAAAGCTTTCTTCTTGGACTTCTCTCTGGATCTGGATAGATGTGTCCCGTTCTTCTTGGAATGACCCCCTTTTATAGGCTCTTGGTAGCCATGGGGCGGGTTTATAAGCATTGATGGCATTGATGCTCCATGATGGGAGGAGTTACAAGTTTTAATTCATTTATTTTGTAACTCCTTTTTCTTAGCTTTTGATTGGCTGATGGAGAATGATGGGCATTGAATCGCCTTTAATCTCCATGATGAGAGGAGTTTGATGGTTTTAATGCCATGATTGCTTTAATTTGCAACTCCATTTTCCTTGCTTCTGATTGGGTCGTCCAAAATAATGGGTTAATGACCGCATTAAGTTGTCATAAAATGGGTCATTTAACTGCATTAAATGGTCGCCTAGTCGTGCGAAGTGTCGCGGGCCGTACCGCGTCTTTTGGAATTCTTCTTGCGATGATCGCTGAGGGATCCACATGTTGCTTGATGTCGGAAGGGGATGCAACTTCAGACACTGGTTGATATCAGTGGGTCGGTAACATCTGTCCTGTCGATTTCTCGATCGGTCGGACAAAAAATGTTTTTTCTTGGTTGGCCAGTTCGGCGATTTTGAAGTGTGCGATGATGATCACATGCTCTTGATGGTAGATCTGAGATGTTGGCGAAGATCAGTTGATTTCGAGCAAAAAAAAAAAGATTTTTGAAAAACCACAGGGGCCGGGATTCTCGAAACGCGAAAAGGGTCGGAAAATTGTATTTTCGGCGGAAATCTGGCAATCCAGATTTCCAGGGTCACCGACGACCATGGATAATTTTTCCCCTTTGGTTGCCCTTTTTTAGTCGTTTCTCCGATTTTCGATTCCCTTTTTTTCTTTTTTCTTTTTTTTTTGACATTTTTGTACATGTTTTGGCCTGATTTCCCTGCAAAAAATTGGACGAGAAGCCTTGCATATCGGAGAGCAAAGTTTCCAATTTTTCGGGAAGGCCGCAGACTTTGTTGCGCAGAGTTGCCGATTTACCATCAGGAGCCAAACTAGGTCAAACGATGTCGGAATGACCTGAGATTTGAAGCGGATCCTCCCGAGCAGTAGACAAGACCAACCATTTGCTTTTGTTTGAGCTTTGGAGCCGTGTGGGGTCCCTTCGCCAGTAGACTTGTTTTTGTTGCGGGGAAGATGTCCCGCTTTGATGTGTGGTCAACTGATGTCCGGTTGACCTGAATTTTGATGAGGACTATTGAAGTCATTTTGAAATGATCCATTAGCTCTGATTTGGATGTCATGGTCCTGGGAAGCTCCACCGTCGGGGGGCTTGATTTTGTTTCTGAGTGTCAAAGTCGGGTCAAACGTCGTCTGAATGACCTGAAATTTGATGTGAAGCCCTTTAGAAGCCTTTTGAAGCCACCATGTGCTCTGTTTGATGAGTGATGGCCTCAATGTTGGAAGTAGGTGGGCCTTTCATATAGGTTTCAAAAAATTTTGACCCACTTGATGCAGGGATCAACTATCTAGAAGGCAATAAACCCAATCCAGGATACAATTCCTCAAACTCATAAATCATCTACAGCAATTGTGTGGGGTCGTTTTATGCTCACTAATTCGGACGGGGGCCCATCCCCAGTTTCGGTTTAACCTTGGTCTCGGAAACCATATGAGGTCGGCCGTAGCGCCATCTCGAAGGAACCATGGATCGAGTCTCGGCGGCCACGTCACAGGCTCCGATCTCGGTCTCAGCCTCTGCCCGACCTCGGCTCCTGTCACTCAGTCATAAATGCGGCCATAAATGCACTGCCACGACGGACGGCAAGCTGACAGACGGAGTGGGCGCCAAACCCAGATAAGAAGCACGCCTTATCTCAGGGCCATAGGTATGGGATGATGATCCGATGGGACACCCCCTTTTTTCACCTACCCCCACTCAAGAGGTACGAATACACACTGATGGGACTCCCATCCCTTCATGTGGATAGTACCATGATGACCCTCACGTCTATATATTACATGAAGGAAAGCCTTACAAGGTACGCATGATCCTCCCCTCAAAAAGTTGGCTCTCTCCATTCTCTCCCAGTTCATACACTAACTTGATCGTCGGAGGACCTTCGGCTACCCATAGCCAGGGTCTCTGACCGTTGTTTTCTTCCTTTCAGGTCACTGGAGACTCGATCCTTTCCCTTCATTCCCTTCATTCCCTTTATTCCCTTTAAAACCACAAATCAGGAGCTTGATCCTCCATTACCTAAGTCCGTAATTTTTAGGCACTTACAGTTGGCGCCGTCTGTGGGGACTAGGATCTGTGTCAAAACCTCTACTGAAGCCATGCCTCCAAAGACCAGACACGGTGGTGGAGGGCCTTCGAAGTCCCAAAAAGCATCGTCCTTCCCGCTACAGGAGCAACCTGCATTTCCACCATTTCCGGAACCACCCCCTGGCCTTCACTCTGCTCTGCCTCCCCCTCCGGGCCCGGTCGGGCTGCTTCCCCCTCCGGGGCCGACCGGGATTCCCCCTGTCGGGCAGGAGCCATCGGGGACCTCGCGTCAAAGGAGGTCAGGGATAAAGTCAAGTGCCGCGCACGTAGAAGGCATCGTCCAGTCGGCTTCTTCGTCTCGGCCCATAACCACGCACCTGCACCAAAATAGCCATCGTGAGACTCCTCGCCACACTGGTGAGCGGCCACACGAGGGTCCTCAGCAAAACGCCTCCACGGCTGGTCTTCGACGACGAGGCAAAACCCCCGTCGGGACGAGGTCCCGGCAGTCCTACCGGCGCGTCCTCAACGACGGCCAGTCCTTCCACCAAACCCATGGAGCCAGGAGCGACAACCCCCTGCTCAAAGAGCTCAATGCCCAGCACCAGGCCCTCCAAGATAAAGACGAGGTGATTCGTCGCCTCGAGGAACGACTCGAGATAAATGAGAGAAAGTCTCGTAGTCCACTTCCTCGGCGATAGCGGGCCCACCCGGACAACCGAGACCTGAGGCAGGTCCGCGACGGCAGAAGAAGATATCACTGTGAGGAGGAGGGCTCGAGCAGCAGTCATCTGCCCAGTGGCCTCGGGGGATCGCGGCGCGAGCCAGAACCACAAAGACCAGATGACCGGGCGGACTTCAAAGAGTTGCTGGATAATTACGTCAAACAGGAGGTCCAGGCCCGCTTGGCCGAGATCGGATTCGCCCGAGACCTAGCCGATGAGCATGAAGAGGGCAATCAGGGCATGTCCCCCTTTTCGCAGGAAATCAAAAATTTTTCTCTCCCTGAGAGATTTAACGTCCCGAGGTTCGTCCTTTATGACGGAGCCTCGGACCCAGAGGCGCATCTGCGGCATTTCACTCAGCGGATGTCGGTCTGGGGGGGACGTCGGTCTCTTGAACTGCAGGGTTTTCTCATCCAGTCTGGGAGACCTCCCCCTCCGGTGGTTCTGCGCGCTCCCCCCCGGATCGGTCTCGAGCTGGCGGCAGCTCCGGAGCTCTTTCTTTGAAAAGTTTCAGGCACACCGCGTCATCCCGAAGACGGGTAGCAATCTTATGGCGATCCGGATGAAAGACGGTGAGAGTATCACTGCCTTTGCCAGGAGATTCTGGACAATATACAGTCAGATTACCGACGCCAACGACGAGATCGCCATCATGTGCTTCAGGGAGGGCTTACTCCCAGGAAACGAACTCCGCAGAGACCTAGTCCGAAACCCTGTGGCAACGATGAAAGCACTAATGGCAAGGGTGAAGCAGTACATTGAACAGGAGGAAGACGAGGCCCATGGCACGGAGCGGTTTGGACTCCCAAAGAAGCACCAAGCCTCCACCAGGGAGGGGACGTCCTCCAGGCCAAGGTCGGATAAGAGAAAGCTGTTAGGGATTTTGTATTTGCAATTTGATGGATGCATTTGCACTTTAGCATCATTTGAATTCTCACACTTGCTTTGTTTTAGAAAACCTTGAAATTTAGTTTCATACATGCATAGCTTTTAAGATTTGGAAAAGTTTTTGTTTTATGCATGTTTTGGTTTTAAACTTGGATGCATTAGTTTTGAAACCCAAACTCTTTTGAAAACCTATTTCCTTGTGCATTATATTTGGAAAATCATCTTGACAATTTAGGTTTGAACTTTGCATACATTCATCCCTTCATAATCATATGTGTATGCATTGTTTTTGAAAAAGGAGTTTTTAGAAATCAAGCTAGCCTATGGTTTAAAGTTTCAAATCATTTTAGGCTTTGGATGTTTCATGTTTTTATACTTCTTTGGATGATTTAAAACATGTGAAAAAGCTTGATTTTATTGGCCCAAAAGATCCCCAAAGAAAATCTTCAAGAAACCCAAAAATGGGAAAATCTGGGCAGGCCCGGTCAACCGGCCAAGAGGCCCGGTCAACCGGCCAGACTGCCGGTTAACCGGGTTTCTGAAGCTCAAACGGGCATTTTTATGACCGTTGTGCTTGGTCGGTCAACCGGCCTGTCATGGCCGGTCAACCGGGGATATAGCCGTTGGGCTGTTTTGGGGATATAAATGAGTTCTTTCCTTTGTCTTTGGTTGGAGATTTTGAAACCCTCTTTGAGGAGCTTTGAGAGAAGACAAAGGGGATGATCTAAGAGACATCAAAGGGTCATTAAGTGAAGCTTAAGCTTGGATCAACTAAGTTAAATCTCCAAGTAAGTTTTACTTTTATTAATCATTTGTTATGTGCTTTATTTGAATCTTTGGAAAATGATTTCAAGCATGATAACAATGATGTGTTGAATCCTTTCTTCCCTCCATCTTTGATATTCAAGATTGGATTCATCACTTTGATTTCAACCCAAGTTTTGTTTTAAACTTTCTTAATCATGCTTAGCTATAAATCTTTGATTTCTTTCATTGCATGATTCTTTGTCTTGGTTGAAACTTGCTTGTTGTTTTCATTCATTTAAACATTAGTAAAATCTATTTGTTTTTGAAAACAACATGCACATGCATCACATGTTCTAAATTAGTCATTTTCATACAACTTGTTAGTCCTTGATTTTCATGTCATAAACAAGTTGAATTTCATACATGTGATTTGCATAAGACTTCAATCAAATCTTTTATGAGCTTTAAACTTTAAAATGCCTTGAGCATACATTTGAATAAGCCTTATTTTTAAACTTGATTGAAGTCATCACACACACACATCATGAGCATACACTTTTGCATACATAGAGTGTTTGTGTGAGTTAGTTTTAATTTTCATATCCGCCTATTTAGAGGCAAATTAAATTGAGCTTAAATTGTATCTCTTGGAGTGTTCTTTTGTGAAGACACTTTCTTTGAGAAATCTTGATTTGTAAAGGTTATTGCTTAGCCTTGAAAAGCACATTGTAAGGTTGTTGTTTAGCCTTTGAAAAGCAACATTGTAAAGGTTATTGCTTAGCCTTGAAAAGTACATTGTAAGGTTGTTGTTTAGCCTTTGAAAAGCAACATTGTATAGGTTATTGCTTAGCCTTTGAAAAAGCATAAATAGTGGAAATCCGGTGGGGTGTTGGATTCACAAGCCGGTAGTGGATGTAGGCACGTTGGCCGAACCACTATAAATATTGTGTTGTGGTGATTGCTATGTGGTGATTGATTTTGTTTAGCTTCCGCATATTGTTTGATTATTCATCACATGTGACTAGTTTATGCTAAGAATTTAAAATTGGTTTAAATTGGTCATAGTTGTAGCTCACCCTATTCACCCCCCCCCCCTCTAGGGTTAGGATCCTCAAGGACTTTCAATTGGTATCAGAGACTCGTGCTCTATATTAGGATCAAGTGTATCTTGATTAGGTGTGAAAACCTAGAGTAAAAACCCTAGAGTTGTGCTTTTTTTTTAAATCTTTAAAATGGACTCCACTATGCTAGACTTTGTAGATTCTTCTAGACCCCTCATTCTTCCTTCTAGTGGAGATTCAAACCCTCACTTAAATGAATATCAATTTGACTCAAAAGAGGAAGAAAATGATTATGATGAAGATGATCTTCAACAAGCCTATAATGAATTATATACATTATCTTCAAAGCTTGATAAAAGAAATAGAAGTTTAAAAGAAGAATCTAATAAACTAAACAAAGAGCTAGCCTCTTCAAAAGATGAACTTAGAGAGAAAGAAGAAGTAATAAAATGTCTAGACTCTAAGTTCATGATCTCTTTAAATAACCTATCCAACATTCAAGATGAACTAAAAGAATTAAAGATGGGTTATGAAAATGTCAATAAGGAAAATCTAAATCTAAGAGATCAATTACAAAGGCAAGGTAAAGACTTTAACAATCTTGAATCTAAATTGACTATCTCTAAGGAAAATTTTTCTAATGCTCAAGATGAATTAAATGAGATTAAGATAAATTGTGATGAGCTTAAAAATGAAAATTTGAACCTAAGAGATACAATTAAAAGAAAAGATGAAAACATTACCTATTTAAAATCCAAGTTGACAATTTCCAATGAAAATTTGTCTAATGCTCAAAGTAATTTAAAAACTTTAGAACTTGGACCTAATGTTGTTAATGAGCTTAAATCTAAGTTAAATCTTGCCTATGAAGAGCTAAACAATTATAAGGAAATTGAAAATGAGCTTTCTAAAGTCAAACATGAAAATTCAATCCTTATAACCAAAGTCACTCAACTTGAAGGATATAAACAAAAGTATGAGTGCAAGTTTACCCAAAGTGAAGATAGACTTGAAAAATTATTTAAATTGGGTAAATCTCATGGAGATAGGACGGGTATTGGATTTAATAGGAATATGTCTTATGACCCTAAATTCACCAACACATTTGTGAAAGGTGAGTCCTCTTTCTCTAGCACTCTTTCTCCCTTGCCCAAAACAAAATGTGATTATTGTGGCAATGAAGGACACTTTAGGTTTGAGTGCAAACTAAGGAAAAGAAGCTATGTGTCTAAACCCATCCTTGAACTCAAGAAAGTAAAATCAAACTTGAAGGGTAAGACACTAAAAACAAAGGAAGACTCCATAAAGCTTAAACAAGTTAAACCAATTAACAAGGAGTCTCCAAAAATAGATTCTAAAAAGGTTAAACAAGTCAAACCAAGTTTAAAAGAATCTATTAACAAAAAGCTTCTCAACCTTCCTCCCTTAAGTCAATACATGAAAGAACTTTTGAAGAAAATTACAAAGTTAAATCTAAATTTCAAAAGTCAAAGAAAGGGAGAAAATAAGAAGAAAAGAAAAATGAATCAATCCCCTAAGAAGAAAACTCACCAACATCAAAAGACTAATCACCATTCTAAACCAAATTTAGTAAAATCTAAATATCATGGTGATAAGTTCAAATTGAAAATTTATCAAGTTAAATCTCCTATAGTTGGTGAGAATTCCAAATTAGACCTCAAAGTTCAACCCTCTCAAGACCTTAGGTGGATTCCCAAAGTCATTTACCTAGACAAACCTTAGGGCCTTGAACCTCCTTGACCAACCTATCCTTTAATAGTTAAATCATTTTGTTGGTCATGTTGCTTTGCATTATGTTCTTTCTTAGTTACATTTCATAAAATGCATTGCTTCTTTATGATCAATTGATTTTGTTTTCATACACCATTCTAAGTTACACTTCATGGTTTTCAAAATCTTTTGATTATAATTTCATCATGTTTGATTTGCTTTTTGCACTCATATGCCTTGCATTGCATTTCTTTACATGATTAATTGATTGTGATGTTAAAAGCTTTCATAGCTAGATTTATTCATGATCAATTGTTGTTGAATCATTTGTAAGACTATTTGAACAAATGATTTGACTCAATTCAAGTTTTTCCATGGACTTCTAAGTTATACTTTAATATGGAAAATCATTGTTTTGAATAATCAACTTGTATGTGTTTCAATTAAGTTATATCTTTTCAAATACAATGTTGATAATTGATCTTCAAAATCATTCTTTTTATGCTCATTGTTGGATTTTGTTTACCAAAATGATTTGAAGATTGTTTGATTGGAAATGCTCTATAACATCACTAGTTATATTCATTCAAGCATGTTCCATGATTCTCATTTCCTTTTTCTTTTGGTTTCATTATCTTAGAAATGGAAATGAATGTTGTTTGCATCTTTGCTTATTTAGTTATTCTTTTAATATGCTAATGACAATTGGTTCCATGTATGGTTGTGACCTTAGTTACATTTGTAGAAACCATACTAGAACCCAAATCCATCCTCTATGCCTAATAGTCATTTCTTTTTGGATGGTTATGATGTTGATTCATGTAGATACTCTTGGTGTTATCCTTATACATGTTTCAACTTCATAAGTAGTGATCTTAATCATATGAAACTCTTTGAAATCAATTCCTTGCATTTATGATGGTTGATGGATATCTTAGTAGTTGAATTCATATGATTTTGACATTTTGAAAATTGCATGCATTGCCAAGTAATATTCTTTTGCATTGCAATTTACCATGTTCATCACTATGCTCAATAGTTATACTTTTAAAGTGATGAATATACATTTATGATGCTTGATGGAGTTTGCAGCATTCTTGCTCTTTATCATGTTATCAAATTCAATTGGTTTCTATTGGTATAATTTTTGATTGATTTGATTTCTTGAGAATGTGATAAACCTTGTGTGCATTGGATTGAACTTGATAAGTAATATGATTGTTCCATGTCACACACCATTAGCATCATAATGTTCTTGTTGCCACCTCTTTTGCTCATATAGGTATATCTCATGACCACCATGTTTATGTGTTCATAATAGTGGTTGGTTATTAGTTGAGGTTGGCTTCATGCTTGAATTTCATTTCACTCATTCATGCACGTTAATAGTCATATTTATTGTTTGAATGAAATGATTTCAAAACTTACATAGCATATGATTTTCATAAGTTATATTGATTGATGCTATGTTTGAGTAAACCCCATTGCATCATGGATAGCTCTTATTTGGATTTTTCCTAATAGTAATATTCTTCAATCCATTTTAGAGTGATTGAGTTTATTGTCACATCCTTTAATCTCAATTGATATGTTTATTTCAATTGGTATCCATGATCGTTTCTCTCTTTAGACCTTGCTCTCTTTTGGTAATTTGATCATATGAGCCTTATAGTTAAATGAATCTAATCCTTTCCTTGAAGTTGACCCTCACTTAGATAAACCATATACTTCTTGAATCTAATAGTTATATCTTGTCAAAAGCTTGACAAAAGAAGAGAATGGATTGAGGGGGAGTGTAAACCTTCATAGGAAGTATTAGTTTGATCAAATTCACCCTTGGATTGCCCTTGAGCCCTTAGAGATAACTTCCATACATGATAGCCTGTTATGAATTTCATTTTCGATTTCATTTGTTAACAGGTGCTACTAAAGGTATTCTCCTTGTTTCATGTGTGTAGGTACCTTTGCAATTTAATGTCAAAGGGGGAGAGAGTTTAAGTACTCAAAGATCTCCTACTCATCAAAGGGGGAGAGAGTTCGAGAGTTCAAGTACTCGAAGATCTCCTATCCATCAAAGGGGGAGAAAGAACTCAAGTTCTCAAAGGGAGAGATTGCATTCCTTGCCAAAGGGTGAGAGAGGCATGGTCAAAGGGGGAGAGCAAATAGAAGAAACAAAGCTTGGAGCTAAAGAAGATGCTTGGCTAAAGAGAGGAAGATGGAAAGAAAGCTTGAAGAATGATCAAGCTCCAAGCATCAAGAAGATTGAAGAAAAGAGCCCAAGAGCCCAAGCTAAGAGAAGGAGCATCCAAGAAGATTTCAAGACTTGTCCAGCTGAGGGGGAGCTGAAGACTTAGTGTGAAATGTCAATGATGAGTAAGTTGCCATCAAATTGCAAAGGGGGAGATTGTTAGGGATTTTGTATTTGCAATTTGATGGATGCATTTGCACTTTAGCATCATTTGAATTCTCACACTTCCTTTGTTTTAGAAAACCTTGAAATTTAGTTTCATACATGCATAGCTTTTAAGATTTGGAAAAGTTTTTGTTTTATGCATGTTTTGGTTTTAAACTTGGATGCATTAGTTTTGAAACCCAAACTCTTCTGAAAACCTATTTCCTTGTGCATTATATTTGGAAAATCATCTTGACAATTTAGGTTTGAACTTTGCATACATTCATCCCTTCATAATCATATGTGTATGCATTGTTTTTGAAAAAGGAGTTTTTAGAAATCAAGCTAGCCTATGGTTTAAAGTTTCAAATCATTTTAGGCTTTGGATGTTTCATGTTTTTATACTTCTTTGGATGATTTAAAACATGTGAAAAAGCTTGATTTTATTGGCCCAAAAGATCCCCAAAGAAAATCTTCAAGAAACCCAAAAATGGGAAAATCTGGGCAGGCCCGGTCAACCGGCCAAGAGGCCCGGTCAACCGGCCAGACTGCCGGTTAACCGGGTTTCTGAAGCTCAAACGGGCATTTTTTATGACCGTTGTGCTTGGCCGGTCAACCGGCCTGTCATGGCCGGTCAACCGGGGATATAGCCGTTGGGCTGTTTTGGGGATATAAATGAGTTCTTTCCTTTGTCTTTGGTTGGAGATTTTGAAACCCTCTTTGAGGAGCTTTGAGAGAAGACAAAGGGGATGATCTAAGAGACATCAAAGGGTCATTAAGTGAAGCTTAAGCTTGGATCAACTAAGTTAAATCTCCAAGTAAGTTTTACTTTTATTAATCATTTGTTATGTGCTTTATTTGAATCTTTGGAAAATGATTTCAAGCATGATAACAATGATGTGTTGAATCCTTTCTTCCCTCCATCTTTGATATTCAAGATTGGATTCATCACTTTGATTTCAACCCAAGTTTTGTTTTAAACTTTCTTAATCATGCTTAGCTATAAATCTTTGATTTCTTTCATTGCATGATTCTTTGTCTTGGTTGAAACTTGCTTGTTGTTTTCATTCATTTAAACATTAGTAAAATCTATTTGTTTTTGAAAACAACATGCACATGCATCACATGTTCTAAATTAGTCATTTTCATACAACTTGTTAGTCCTTGATTTTCATGTCATAAACAAGTTGAATTTCATACATGTGATTTGCATAAGACTTCAATCAAATCTTTTATGAGCTTTAAACTTTAAAATGCCTTGAGCATACATTTGAATAAGCCTTATTTTTAAACTTGATTGAAGTCATCACACACACACATCATGAGCATACACTTTTGCATACATAGAGTGTTTGTGTGAGTTAGTTTTAATTTTCATATCCGCCTATTTAGAGGCAAATTAAATTGAGCTTAAATTGTATCTCTTGGAGTGTTCTTTTGTGAAGACACTTTCTTTGAGAAATCTTGATTTGTAAAGGTTATTGCTTAGCCTTGAAAAGCACATTGTAAGGTTGTTGTTTAGCCTTTGAAAAGCAACATTGTAAAGGTTATTGCTTAGCCTTGAAAAGCACATTGTAAGGTTGTTGTTTAGCCTTTGAAAAGCAACATTGTATAGGTTATTGCTTAGCCTTTGAAAAAGCATAAATAGTGGAAATCCGGTGGGGTGTTGGATTCACAAGCCGGTAGTGGATGTAGGCACGTTGGCCGAACCACTATAAATATTGTGTTGTGGTGATTGCTATGTGGTGATTGATTTTGTTTAGCTTCCGCATATTGTTTGATTATTCATCACATGTGACTAGTTTATGCTAAGAATTTAAAATTGGTTTAAATTGGTCATAGTTGTAGCTCACCCTATTCACCCCCCCCCCCTCTAGGGTTAGGATCCTCAAGGACTTTCAATTGGTATCAGAGACTCGTGCTCTATATTAGGATCAAGTGTATCTTGATTAGGTGTGAAAACCTAGAGTAAAAACCCTAGAGTTGTGCTTTTTTTTTAAATCTTTAAAATGGACTCCACTATGCTAGACTTTGTAGATTCTTCTAGACCCCTCATTCTTCCTTCTAGTGGAGATTCAAACCCTCACTTAAATGAATATCAATTTGACTCAAAAGAGGAAGAAAATGATTATGATGAAGATGATCTTCAACAAGCCTATAATGAATTATATACATTATCTTCAAAGCTTGATAAAAGAAATAGAAGTTTAAAAGAAGAATCTAATAAACTAAACAAAGAGCTAGCCTCTTCAAAAGATGAACTTAGAGAGAAAGAAGAAGTAATAAAATGTCTAGACTCTAAGTTCATGATCTCTTTAAATAACCTATCCAACATTCAAGATGAACTACAAGAATTAAAGATGGGTTATGAAAATGTCAATAAGGAAAATCTAAATCTAAGAGATCAATTACAAAGGCAAGGTAAAGACTTTAACAATCTTGAATCTAAATTGACTATCTCTAAGGAAAATTTATCTAATGCTCAAGATGAATTAAATGAGATTAAGATAAATTGTGATGAGCTTAAAAATGAAAATTTGAACCTAAGAGATACAATTAAAAGACAAGATGAAAACATTACCTATTTAAAATCCAAGTTGACAATTTCCAATGAAAATTTGTCTAATGCTCAAAGTAATTTAAAAACTTTAGAACTTGGACCTAATGTTGTTAATGAGCTTAAATCTAAGTTAAATCTTGCCTATGAAGAGCTAAACAATTATAAGGAAATTGAAAATGAGCTTTCTAAAGTCAAACATGAAAATTCAATCCTTATAACCAAAGTCACTCAACTTGAAGGATATAAACAAAAGTATGAGTGCAAGTTTACCCAAAGTGAAGATAGACTTGAAAAATTATTTAAATTGGGTAAATCTCATGGAGATAGGACGGGTATTGGATTTAATAGGAATATGTCTTATGACCCTAAATTCACCAACACATTTGTGAAAGGTGAGTCCTCTTTCTCTAGCACTCTTTCTCCCTTGCCCAAAACAAAATGTGATTATTGTGGCAATGAAGGACACTTTAGGTTTGAGTGCAAACTAAGGAAAAGAAGCTATGTGTCTAAACCCATCCTTGAACTCAAGAAAGTAAAATCAAACTTGAAGGGTAAGACACTAAAAACAAAGGAAGACTCCATAAAGCTTAAACAAGTTAAACCAATTAACAAGGAGTCTCCAAAAATAGATTCTAAAAAGGTTAAACAAGTCAAACCAAGTTTAAAAGAATCTATTAACAAAAAGCTTCTCAACCTTCCTCCCTTAAGTCAATACATGAAAGAACTTTTGAAGAAAATTACAAAGTTAAATCTAAATTTCAAAAGTCAAAGAAAGGGAGAAAATAAGAAGAAAAGAAAAATGAATCAATCCCCTAAGAAGAAAACTCACCAACATCAAAAGACTAATCACCATTCTAAACCAAATTTAGTAAAATCTAAATATCATGGTGATAAGTTCAAATTGAAAATTTATCAAGTTAAATCTCCTATAGTTGGTGAGAATTCCAAATTAGACCTCAAAGTTCAACCCTCTCAAGACCTTAGGTGGATTCCCAAAGTCATTTACCTAGACAAACCTTAGGGCCTTGAACCTCCTTGACCAACCTATCCTTTAATAGTTAAATCATTTTGTTGGTCATGTTGCTTTGCATTATGTTCTTTCTTAGTTACATTTCATAAAATGCATTGCTTCTTTATGATCAATTGATTTTGTTTTCATACACCATTCTAAGTTACACTTCATGGTTTTCAAAATCTTTTGATTATAATTTCATCATGTTTGATTTGCTTTTTGCACTCATATGCCTTGCATTGCATTTCTTTACATGATTAATTGATTGTGATGTTAAAAGCTTTCATAGCTAGATTTATTCATGATCAATTGTTGTTGAATCATTTGTAAGACTATTTGAACAAATGATTTGACTCAATTCAAGTTTTTCCATGGACTTCTAAGTTATACTTTAATATGGAAAATCATTGTTTTGAATAATCAACTTGTATGTGTTTCAATTAAGTTATATCTTTTCAAATACAATGTTGATAATTGATCTTCAAAATCATTCTTTTTATGCTCATTGTTGGATTTTGTTTACCAAAATGATTTGAAGATTGTTTGATTGGAAATGCTCTATAACATCACTAGTTATATTCATTCAAGCATGTTCCATGATTCTCATTTCCTTTTTCTTTTGGTTTCATTATCTTAGAAATGGAAATGAATGTTGTTTGCATCTTTGCTTATTTAGTTATTCTTTTAATATGCTAATGACAATTGGTTCCATGTATGGTTGTGACCTTAGTTACATTTGTAGAAACCATACTAGAACCCAAATCCATCCTCTATGCCTAATAGTCATTTCTTTTTGGATGGTTATGATGTTGATTCATGTAGATACTCTTGGTGTTATCCTTATACATGTTTCAACTTCATAAGTAGTGATCTTAATCATATGAAACTCTTTGAAATCAATTCCTTGCATTTATGATGGTTGATGGATATCTTAGTAGTTGAATTCATATGATTTTGACATTTTGAAAATTGCATGCATTGCCAAGTAATATTCTTTTGCATTGCAATTTACCATGTTCATCACTATGCTCAATAGTTATACTTTTAAAGTGATGAATATACATTTATGATGCTTGATGGAGTTTGCAGCATTCTTGCTCTTTATCATGTTATCAAATTCAATTGGTTTCTATTGGTATAATTTTTGATTGATTTGATTTCTTGAGAATGTGATAAACCTTGTGTGCATTGGATTGAACTTGATAAGTAATATGATTGTTCCATGTCACACACCATTAGCATCATAATGTTCTTGTTGCCACCTCTTTTGCTCATATAGGTATATCTCATGACCACCATGTTTATGTGTTCATAATAGTGGTTGGTTATTAGTTGAGGTTGGCTTCATGCTTGAATTTCATTTCACTCATTCATGCACGTTAATAGTCATATTTATTGTTTGAATGAAATGATTTCAAAACTTACATAGCATATGATTTTCATAAGTTATATTGATTGATGCTATGTTTGAGTAAACCCCATTGCATCATGGATAGCTCTTATTTGGATTTTTCCTAATAGTAATATTCTTCAATCCATTTTAGAGTGATTGAGTTTATTGTCACATCCTTTAATCTCAATTGATATGTTTATTTCAATTGGTATCCATGATCATTTCTCTCTTTAGACCTTGCTCTCTTTTGGTAATTTGATCATATGAGCCTTATAGTTAAATGAATCTAATCCTTTCCTTGAAGTTGACCCTCACTTAGATAAACCATATACTTCTTGAATCTAATAGTTATATCTTGTCAAAAGCTTGACAAAAGAAGAGAATGGATTGAGGGGGAGTGTAAACCTTCATAGGAAGTATTAGTTTGATCAAATTCACCCTTGGATTGCCCTTGAGCCCTTAGAGATAACTTCCATACATGATAGCCTGTTATGAATTTCATTTTCGATTTCATTTGTTAACAGGTGCTACTAAAGGTATTCTCCTTGTTTCATGTGTGTAGGTACCTTTGCAATTTAATGTCAAAGGGGGAGAGAGTTTAAGTACTCAAAGATCTCCTACTCATCAAAGGGGGAGAGAGTTCGAGAGTTCAAGTACTCGAAGATCCCCTATCCATCAAAGGGGGAGAAAGAACTCAAGTTCTCAAAGGGAGAGATTGCATTCCTTGCCAAAGGGTGAGAGAGGCATGGTCAAAGGGGGAGAGCAAATAGAAGAAAGAAAGCTTGGAGCTAAAGAAGATGCTTGGCTAAAGAGAGGAAGATGGAAAGAAAGCTTGAAGAATGATCAAGCTCCAAGCATCAAGAAGATTGAAGAAAAGAGCCCAAGAGCCCAAGCTAAGAGAAGGAGCATCCAAGAAGATTTCAAGACTTGTCCAGCTGAGGGGGAGCTGAAGACTTAGTGTGAAATGTCAATGATGAGTAAGTTGCCATCAAATTGCAAAGGGGGAGATTGTTAGGGATTTTGTATTTGCAATTTGATGGATGCATTTGCACTTTAGCATCATTTGAATTCTCACACTTGCTTTGTTTTAGAAAACCTTGAAATTTAGTTTCATACATGCATAGCTTTTAAGATTTGGAAAAGTTTTTGTTTTATGCATGTTTTGGTTTTAAACTTGGATGCATTAGTTTTGAAACCCAAACTCTTTTGAAAACCTATTTCCTTGTGCATTATATTTGGAAAATCATCTTGACAATTTAGGTTTGAACTTTGAATACATTCATCCCTTCATAATCATATGTGTATGCATTGTTTTTGAAAAAGGAGTTTTTAGAAATCAAGCTAGCCTATGGTTTAAAGTTTCAAATCATTTTAGGCTTTGGATGTTTCATGTTTTTATACTTCTTTGGATGATTTAAAACATGTGAAAAAGCTTGATTTTATTGGCCCAAAAGATCCCCAAAGAAAATCTTCAAGAAACCCAAAAATGGGAAAATCTGGGCAGGCCCGGTCAACCGGCCAAGAGGCCCGGTCAACCGGCCAGACTGCCGGTTAACCGGGTTTCTGAAGCTCAAACGGGCATTTTTATGACCGTTGTGCTTGGCCGGTCAACCGGGGATATAGCCGTTGGGCTGTTTTGGGGATATAAATGAGTTCTTTCCTTTGTCTTTGGTTGGAGATTTTGAAACCCTCTTTGAGGAGCTTTGAGAGAAGACAAAGGGGATGATCTAAGAGACATCAAAGGGTCATTAAGTGAAGCTTAAGCTTGGATCAACTAAGTTAAATCTCCAAGTAAGTTTTACTTTTATTAATCATTTGTTATGTGCTTTATTTGAATCTTTGGAAAATGATTTCAAGCATGATAACAATGATGTGTTGAATCCTTTTTTCCCTCCATCTTTGATATTCAAGATTGGATTCATCACTTTGATTTCAACCCAAGTTTTGTTTTAAACTTTCTTAATCATGCTTAGCTATAAATCTTTGATTTCTTTCATTGCATGATTCTTTGTCTTGGTTGAAACTTGCTTGTTGTTTTCATTCATTTAAACATTAGTAAAATCTATTTGTTTTTGAAAACAACATGCACATGCATCACATGTTCTAAATTAGTCATTTTCATACAACTTGTTAGTCCTTGATTTTCATGTCATAAACAAGTTGAATTTCATACATGTGATTTGCATAAGACTTCAATCAAATCTTTTATGAGCTTTAAACTTTAAAATGCCTTGAGCATACATTTGAATAAGCCTTATTTTTAAACTTGATTGAAGTCATCACACACACACATCATGAGCATACACTTTTGCATACATAGAGTGTTTGTGTGAGTTAGTTTTAATTTTCATATCCGCCTATTTAGAGGCAAATTAAATTGAGCTTAAATTGTATCTCTTGGAGTGTTCTTTTGTGAAGACACTTTCTTTGAGAAATCTTGATTTGTAAAGGTTATTGCTTAGCCTTGAAAAGCACATTGTAAGGTTGTTGTTTAGCCTTTGAAAAGCAACATTGTAAAGGTTATTGCTTAGCCTTGAAAAGCACATTGTAAGGTTGTTGTTTAGCCTTTGAAAAGCAACACTGTATAGGTTATTGCTTAGCCTTTGAAAAAGCATAAATAGTGGAAATCCGGTGGGGTGTTGGATTCACAAGCCGGTAGTGGATGTAGGCACGTTGGCCGAACCACTATAAATATTGTGTTGTGGTGATTGCTATGTGGTGATTGATTTTGTTTAGCTTCCGCATATTGTTTGATTATTCATCACATGTGACTAGCTTATGCTAAGAATTTAAAATTGGTTTAAATTGGTCATAGTTGTAGCTCACCCTATTCACCCCCCCCCCCCTCTAGGGTTAGGATCCTCAAGGACTTTGAAAAGCCTGCCCGCCCTTTCTCAATCTCCTCGGACAACAGCAAGAGGCCGAGGTCTCAGCCCGCCAAGCCTGCCAGCGATCCTTACAGAGCCATCAGTGTTGTATTCAAGGAGCCCATTTACAGAATCCTGAGCAAGATCAAGGCGGAACCATACTTCCAATGGCCGAGGCCGATGCCAGGCGACCCATCCACCCGAGACAGGCAAAAACACTGCTCCTATCACAAGCAGCACGGCCACATGACTGAAGACTGCTTTGCACTAAAGTCCCATCTCGAAAAGCTCGTCAAGGATGGGCACCTCCAGGAGTACATCAAGGGAGAAGAAAGAGTCAACCGAGCTCAGCAGCGCAACCAACCCAGCGATGACCAGGACAGTGACGAACCGGCAGGTATCATCCACGTCATCCACCTGGCCCCCGCCCCGGGTAAGCAGAGTACCCGAGCTCGGTCAGAGGCCAGAAGGGCTGCCCATGGCAAGCAAGTGATGTCGGCATAGCTAGAGAGCGCCCCGAAGAGGGCTAAGAAGGAGAGGCCCAGGATTTGGTTCTCGGATGAAGACCTAAAGGGAGTCCAGCTCCCCCATAATGATGCCCTCATCCTCACTTTGCGGCTCAACAATTACACCACCAAGCGCGTCCTCATAGATCCAGGGAGCTCCTCCGAAGTCATCTACTACAGCTGCTTCAAGCAGCTCGGCTTACCCGAATCTGATCTACAGGAAGCCCACATCCCTTTGATAGGGTTCAGCGCTGAACCAGTGTACCCCAAGGGGAAGATCTCACTTGAAGTCCGAGTAGGAGGCGCGACAAAGATGGCCGACTTCATGGTTGTAGACGCGCCATCCCCCTACAATGTGATAATGGGACGAAGTTGGTTGCACGCCATGGAAGCAATACCCTCCACCCTCCATCAAAAACTCAAGTTTCCATTAGAGAAGCCTGGTGGGGTGGTCGAGATTGTGACAGTGTCGGGGAACCAGCAGATGGCCAGAGAATGCCTCGTGGCCGTAACCCCCGGGGAGGTTGAGCCGCAGCGGGTGCACATGGCCGAGCTCGAAGCCGAAATTGAGAATGTTGGGCGAACAGCCGGACAGAAAAGCATAGAGGACCTCACCGAGGTCAGGATTGATCCTGAAGATCCGGAGCGATACTTCCTGCTGGGTAGCCAGCTCCCCGACACTGAGAGGGCCGAATTGCTAGACTTCCTACTTCCGAATAAAGACGTCTTTGCATGGACTCCATATGAAATGCCGGGAATTGACCCCGAGGTCATATGTCACAAGCTGAATGTGGATCCCGGACACAAGCCCGTCGTGCAAAAGGCTCGTAGAACGGGGGTCCCTCAGACAGAGGCAATAGTAGAAGAGGTGGATAAGCTCCTCGAGGCCGGGGCAATCCGCGAAGTACACTACCCCAGGTGGCTAGCAAACACGGTGGTAGTAAAGAAGAAGAGCGGCAAGTGGAGGGTCTGTGTGGACTTCACCGACCTCAACAAAGCCTGTCCCAAGGACAGCTTCCCCCTCCCAAAGATCGACCAGATGATCGACGCCACCTCGGGGCATGGCAGGATGAGCTTCTTAGACGCCTACCGAGGTTACCATCAGATCCCTCTGCACAGACCTGATGAGGAAAAAACTGCGTTTATCACACCTCGAGGCATCTATTGTTACAAAGTGATGCCCTTCGGGCTCAAGAACGCCGGAGCGACATATCAGAGGCTGGTCACAAGGATGTTTCGGGACCAACTCGGAAAGACGATTGAGGTCTATATTGACGACATGGTAGTCAAGTCCAAGGAGTCGCAGAACCACCTAACGGACCTACGCCAAACATTTGCCATCCTCCGAGAGTTCCAGCTCAAACTGAATGCCTCGAAGTGTGCATTTGGTGTCGGCTCCGGCAAATTCCTGGGGACTTTGGTGACTCGGAGAGGGATCGAGGCCGATCCGGAGCAGATCGCAGCCATACAATCTATCCAGAGCCCGACCTCGGCCAAGCAGGTCCAGAGACTTACAGGGATGGCTGCTGCACTCAATCGCTTCATCAGCCGCGCCTCGGACAAGTGCCGTCCGTTCTTTCAGCTCCTGAAGAAGAGTTCTAAGTTCCAATGGACTCCAGAATGCGACTTGGCACTAGAGACGCTTAAAAGGTACCTCTCCTCACCACCCCTATTGTCCAGTCCGTCGCAAGACGATTTTCTCTATCTTTACCTTGCAGTCTCGGACCATGCGGTGAGCTCGGTGCTGGTTCGAGAAAGCAACAAGCAACAATACCCCATCTATTACACCAGCAAAACCCTACTCGATGCCGAAACCAGGTATCTGCCACTTGAAAAGCTAGCACTAGCACTAGTCAGTGCCTCCCGCAAGCTCTCCCACTACTTCCAGACACACACAGTAGTGGTTGTCACCGAGTACCCACTTAAGTCGCTTTTCAGAAGGGCAGACTTCTCTGGTCGAATTTCCAAGTGGGCTGTGGAGCTGGGACAGTTCGACATCCATTATCAACCCAGAACAGCAATTAAGGCGCAGGTCCTGGCGGACTTCGTCGTCGAATTCACCTCGCCTAGTTCGGTACCGACCTCGCTCGATACCGAACTGGGGGACTCCAAGGGCCGAAATGAAGGTAACACCGAGACTGAAGAAGACCAGTCCTGGAAAAAATTCCTTGAGTCGGCCTGGAAAGTCTTCGTTGACGGATCGTCGACATCCAAGAGAGCAGGCGCCGGCATCGTCCTTCAATCTCCAGAAGGATTAGTCATAGAACAGGCACTAACCCTCGACTTCAAAGCATCAAACAATGAAACAGAATATGAAGCACTGATCGCCGGTCTCGGCAGTGCGAAAGTACTGGGGGCACGGCGGGTGGCGGTCTTCAGTGACTCCCAGTTGGTGACGAGCCAGCTGAGCGGAGACTACCAAGCCAGAGACGAAAGAATGGTGGCCTATCTAGCCCACACCAGGCAGCTCCTCTCCCAGTTTGAAAAAGTTGAAGTAAGGCAAGTCGGTAGGGAGTCCAATCGCCATGCAGACGCCCTGGCAAGCTTGGCCTCGGCCGTAGAAGCTGGGAAAAGGAGGACAGTTGATGTAGGGACATTGGAGAAACCCAGCATAGAGCTCCTCCCAGTTCGGCCAGTTCTGTGCACTGACCTCGGTCCGAGCTGGATGGACCCAATCATGACGTTCCTCAGAGAGGACAAGCTCCCTGAAGATAAGAGCGAAGCCTACAAGGTCAGGATGAAGGCGGCTCGCTTCTGGCTATCTCCAGATGAAAAACTCTACAGAAAGTCCTACTCCGGACCATATCTCCAATGCGTTCATCCAAGCAAGGTAGAAGATTTTCTATTTGAAATCCACGAAGAAATCTGCGGGAGCCACATCGGAGGAAGGTCCCTGGCATACAGAGCTATTAGCCAGGGCTATTGGTGGCCCTACATGCAGAAAGATGCACAGATCTACGCAAGGAAATACGAAAAATGCCAGAAGTTCTCCCATTCCCTTCACCAGCCAACTCGGGACCTGAGCCCTCTCTCCAGTCCATGGCCCTTTGCTCAATGGGGGCTGGACATCGTCGGACCTCTCCACCGAACTCCGGGAAACAAAAGATGGCTAATGGTGGGCACCGATTACTTCACAAAGTGGATTGAGGCAGAATCCTTATCCTCCATCACCAAGCTTGACACAAAGAATTTTGTGTGGAAAAACATCGTCACGCGGTTCTGGATCCCCAGAGTTCTGGTCTCGGACAACGGAACCCAATTCGATTCAAAATTCTTCAAAAGCTTCTGTCAGGAACTCGGCATCAGAAACCTCTATGCGACTCCGGCTTATCCGCAGAGCAATGGGCAAGCAGAGATCTCGAACAAAGTGGTTCTGGAGGGGCTGAAGAAAAGACTTGATAAAGCTAAAGGCAGATGGACGGAAGAATTGCCGAGTGTCCTCTGGGCATACAGAACCACCCCGAGACGATCCACCTCGGCAACCCCTTTTTCATTAGCCTACGGGATGGAAGCTGTAATCCCTCTTGAGGTCGGCCTCCCGACCTTAAGAACAAATCTCTTCGATCAAGGGCAGAACGAAACAAACCTCGCCAGAGAGCTCGACCTGGCCGAGGAACGAAGGGAAGCAGCATCCGTGCGTCTGGCCGCCTACCAGCGGCAGCTATCCCGAGGATACAATCAGAGGGTAAAAGAAAGAAGGTTCTTGGTTGGAGAGCTTGTGAGAACCCGACCCCTAATCTCTTGGATTAGTGTTGTTTTATTTGTGGATTAGTTCTTTTAGTGGGATTAGTAGTTGTTGGGTTAAGTTTGTGAGCTAGAATGAGTTTTCTTCTAGTTTTGGGCTTTTTAGTGCTTTGGTAGCTTGTGGGGCCCTTTGGGGGTTCCCTTTTCGGCTTTGCATTTTCTTGTGAGATTTTCCCGATTGGTTTCGTATCGTGTTTTTGGCCCGTTGCATTCATCTTGAGGAATCCTACAACTTTCATGTTGATCCCGTATCCATTTGAGAACCCGAAAACCGATTTCTTGGCCTTGAGGGCAAAACAGTCTTTTCACACCAAATCTGTACCCAAAACTCGATATTCTCGAAATCCGTGAAACATATACTTTTTGGAAACTAGATATTTCGACGATCATTTCTTCCTTCTTCGTCGAATCCATCCGAGGTCCCGAATTAGATGATTTCAGCCACCCAAGTTCTTTAAGTTGTGGGACCCCTTCTCACTTGCTATAAGAGAACCCACCTCCCTTCTTCCCCATCTTCATTTCCAGCACAAATCAGCAACTATTGAGCCTAGGGTTCCTTGTGCTCTCTTCTTCTTCTTGCTTCTTCATCTCCAAGCCACACCAATAGTTCACCAAACTCGAAATGGAGACCGTCTTCTTCTTCCTCATCTTACAAGCTTTCCATTGGTACCATTTGTGAAGAGAACCCTCCATCACAAGACTTCCCTTGAGCTTGTTCTTCTCATTTGAAGGTCATCCAAGTAAGTGATTCTTCCCATCTTCTAGAATTGTAATCTACTAGCCTTAGAGAAGCTCCACCTTGATTATTGAAAGGTTTCATTGTCATTTCATTGTTTAACCCATTTTAGGGTTGTTTTGGGGGTTTTTGTAGAGATTGTGGATCTTGAGCTTGAGAGGTGATTAGGAGCTTGATTTGCTTGATTAGAGTCAAAGGCAAGTGGATGAATGGATTGTTTTGCTTATTAACATGTTTTGTGATAAAAATCTTGATTTCATTGATGGTTTTGGTAATTTTAATAGTTGTTTTTGATATGATAAATATTGATTATGAGATGTGCTTATTGATGAGTTATTCTTTCTTGTTAAGCTCTTGAAAGTGCATGCATCCTATTGTCAAAATTTCAAATGGTTTCACATGAATGAGTTTTCTCCACTTTGAGTTTTATTGTGGATGAAATGGATGGAAAGGATGGAAATGGAGGAACTTGGAATGAGGATCTCTTTAGCTCATTTTAATGTCTTGGAAACATGTGATTAAGTCCCCTTGTTTATAGTTTTATGTGATTGATTATATGTTGGAAGGAAAGGAAAGAAAAATGAAGAAAATCCAAGTCCCGGACCTGCACTGCGCCCAGGACCGATCGATCGGACGTGCAGACCGATCGATCGGTCTGTCAGTAACTGTAAGGGTTTTTGGACCGATCGATCGGTCCCTGTTCAGAAAATTTTGACTCGATCGGTGGACTCAGTTTGAGTCCGGTGGATTTTGAGAATTTTATTTTTTTCCTTAGTGCTAGGTGGGACCTTGGCTACCCTTTTTGGACTAATTGGACTATGGGTGAGATGTCTTGTGCCGACGCTTCTCACGGTTAGTTTAGTGGCATCGAAGTTCAATCCGTTTCAATCTTGAACTGGATGGAATGACGCGATAACTCCTTTATATCCAAATATAAGTCTTTTGCCTTGGTTATCGCGAATTCCATTCCTTTCGATGACTGAATAGGTTGGTCGATGTTTCCGAATTAACGTCATGCCTAGGATGGACCGTCTATAACCTTGATTTTTCCTAGTATGAAATCTAGTACTACCCATAAGCTCATTTTAAGTTGTGAAAATAGTAAAAGTGCATAAGGAGCCCGGAATGTCTTCAAACTCAAGGAGTACCAAGTAATTATCATAATCGACATACGGGACCCCTATTCACTTAAGTAGATCTTGCAATCAATATTTTTCCCGAAATGGTATAGTGCATTATATTTCCTCATTTCCCGAGATTTGCATCACATGATATGAAATGAAAGTGTGCCCTTGAGCACCCCGTTTTACCCGTTTATTTATTGTACTTGATTTACTTGTTTCCCCGAAAGCATTGGAGTTACTCTAGTAACAGTTATTTGCCCCGAGATATATTGCCCGACATGATATGATAGTGTGCCCTTGAGCACCCCCGTCTTGCCCGTTATTTATTGTACTTGACTTGCTTGCATATGTCTCGATTGGTTTTAACCTATGAGTCGGCACCACTAAGCTTGGATAACCATGTTGGTCTGATCAACCGACTTGGAGATCCCCATCTTGTCCCGCCAGCTGCAGCTTGGATCCCGCTACCCGGTTATTACCGTGGTCCCGTCCCGATACCCGGTTATTACCGTGGTCTTGTCCCGATACCGCAGATTGCTACTGTGGTCCCCGATGCCCGGCTCGCTACCGTGGTCATGTATAGTATATGTATATGCATTCATGAGATCCCCTGTTTCTCCTCACCTCGAGTGACTGAGACCAGGGCCTAGTATATGTATATGTATTGATATGAGATCCCCTGTTTCTCCTCACCTCGAGTGACTGAGATCAGGGCCTAGTTATTGCTCTATCGCTTTAGTGATAGAGGACTTAGCTTCGTGTGGTTGCCATCTTGCCAGTTCCCGATTCCTTGGATACCCGACATGTTTTATATCGCTTACTTGCTTTCCGATAAATGATTCGTTTCCTTTATGAAAGTTGTTATTTAAACAAGTGCTAATATTCTCCAATGTAAATTCAGTTATTATTATATTGTTTTCTGTTCTTTGTACCCGCACATGTTTTAAATGAATGCCGGTTGGGTGAATAACCATGCTTTTACATATGTTCCATACGATCAATGATTTTGCTAGATTTACATGATTACACGTGTTTTAAAGGAATACCCGAATTGTTAAATACCCGTGCCTTGTTTTAAAGGACATTTGGTTTGTCAGATATCTATGTTTATACCGGTTTCAAATGAATATCCGATTTATTAAATATCCCTGCTTTGAGATATGTTTTAAATGAACATTAGTCTTGTCAGATTTCCTTGGTTACACCTGTTTTAAACGAACACCCGATTTGTTAAATATCCGTATTTTTCACATATGTTTCAAATGGACAGTAGTTTTGCCAGACTGCCATGGATACCTGATTTGTTGTATACTTGTGTTTTACTTCAGTTTCAAATGAACGTTGTTTTGTCAAACCACTATATTTATACATGTTTTAGACGAATACCCGATTGTCAAATATCTATGATTAGAGATGATGTAAATGAATACATGTTTTATTAGATGTTCATGTTTTACCCGTGCTTGAAATGAATACAAGTTTTCCCCGAGATTCCCGACTTTGCACCCGTTTAATTATATGCAGCATTTTGAGCAAATAGCATGATTTATCAGTTGTATTATTATTCGCTATATTGTAATCTTTTCATCCACCTGCCAGACCGTCGTGTCTGACCCACTACTTTTGGTACTCAGGTTCAGCGTTATTCGCCCCGAGTTGAGTGTTTTGTTGGCTTTGGAGCCATGCCTTGCAGGTTGTTTTGTCGGCTATGTCATGTAGACATTGAGTCTGACATCGGAGCTACGTCACATTTGGGTAGTAGTTTATAGCTTATTGTTGTATGGCTTTTGTTAGCCCTTTTCCTTGGGATTCTTAATTAATGTACATTGATAATTGTAACTTGAACATATTTGGGAATGTAATATCCTGTTACTGTCAGCTCTGTAAATTATTGTGATGATTACTCCAGTCTGATATGATTCTTGATATAATATCTATGGGCTAAAGGTTGAGTGCGACGCGGAATCCGATGGCCACGGACTTCGGGTCGCAACGCCACAAATGCTTCCGCAAAATATTCAGAATGTGTTGTCTTCACACACGCGGATCTTGGGAGAAGTAAAATATATTTATGCCTTCATCCCATCTCCCGCCCCCGGGGTTTCGGTTCGGGGGCGTGACAGAGCTGGTCTTGAAAAAACACTCCCAGCAGATAAAAATCCTAATGAAGGCAAACTTGCGCCGAACTGGCTCGGCCCTTATAAGGTGGTCTCCGTCTCAGGAAGGTCGGCCTACAGGCTTGAAGGGATGGATGGCAAGGAGTTGCCACGACCATGGAATGCTGCCCATCTAAAAAAATATTACTTCTAGTTGTATTCAAAATGATTGATCAATAAAGAAGAACCTTTTGACAAAGAACTGCCTTACGTCTCTCAGGATCCGGCCCTCGCGCCATCCTCTCTGAGTTCGGTCGTAGGACCAGCTCCGCAAGGATCCGGCCCTCGCGCCATCCTCTGTGAGTTCAGTCGTAGGACCAGCTCCGCAAGGATCCGGCCCTCGCGCCATCCTCTCTGAGTTCGGTCGTAGGACCAGCTCCGCAAGGATCCGGCCCTCGCGCCATCCTCTCTGAGTTCGGTCGTAGGACCAGCTCCGCAAGGATCCGGCCCTCGCGCCATCCTCTCTGAGTTCGGTCGTAGGACCAGCTCCGCAAGGATCCGGCCCTCGCGCCATCCTCTCTGAGTTCGGTCGTAGGACCAGCTCCGCAAGGATCCGGCCCTCGCGCCATCCTCTCTGAGTTCGGTCGTAGGACCAGCTCCGCAAGGATCCGGCCCTCGCGCCATCCTCTTTGAGTTCGGTCGTAGGACCAGTTCCGCAAGGATCCGGCCCTCGCGCCATCCTCTTTGAGTTCGGTCGTAGGACCAGCTCCGCAAGGATCCGGCCCTCGCGCCATCCTCTCTGAGTTCGGTCGTAGGACCAGCTCCGCAAGGATCCGGCCCTCGCGCCATCCTTTTTGAGTTCGGTCGTAGGACCAGCTCCGCAAGGATCCGGCCCTCGCGCCATCCTCTTTGAGTTCGGTCGTGGGACCAACTCTGCAAAGATCCGGCCCTCGCGCCATCCTCTTTGAGCCCGGTCGCAGGACCAGCTCCGCAAGGCACGGAGTTCGACCTACACCCCAGCTTGGCCCACACCTCTCGAGTCACCAAAGAATGCTCGCCAAAAATAAAGATACAGCCCCAGCCCTTCAGGAAGAAGACCACATCTCGGGGTATGAACCCAAGCTAATCACAAAATCCTTCCTAAAAAGGGATTCCTCCCGAGAAAAACATCTTTAAGACCTAGCCATTGGTCTGGGGGCAGCCCAATGATGGGATAGGAGTTCGGACGCTTTACCGACCTCCAGGACTTGTGAATTTTCGCATCGAAGCATCCACATACCATTGCCAAGAAAGAGCAAAGAAGGAAGGCAACAAGGTGGAAAAAGATCTTCTCATTGATCAAAAAGTATGATTACAAGGTTCCTATGCACTTGAAAAAAGAAAGAAAAATTACATCGAAAAAGAAAAAAGAAGAGAAAATTCCTAAAGAGCCTACTCCTTGGGCACCGCCTTAATAGTCTCCGGCTCTGGAAGTGCAGAAGAAATGGGGGCACCACGAGCAGATGGAGGAGCTCCAGGAGGAGCTTGGGCCGCCTCAACTTCGGCGGGAGTCGAAGGAGGAGGAGGAACGCCTTGGACTTCGACAGGGGTCGGAGGCGGAGGAGGGGCGGCAGAGACATCGGCCGGAGCCCCAGAAGGGTTGGAGCCAGGCTCTGGCTCTGAGCCCACTGCTGCAGGTCGGAACTGAGGAAGATCCGAGAAGATGGGATGGTCCTCAGAGACCCCATACTTAAGAAGGGCCGCCTTGCACCCCATCTCAAACAGCAATGGGCTCAGATCTGTGATCTGAGCGACGTACTCCTCCGATGCCCAATCCACCCCGTCCTGGTAAGCCTTTGCAGCCTAATCTCGCAGGATGGATTCGGCATCGGCCCTCTCTTTCCTAGAGGCCTCGAGCTCAGCCTCTTTCTTAACCAGTTCGCCTTGCTTCTCGGCGACCTCGGCCTCTTTCTTGACGAGCTCGGCCTCCATCTCGGCGAGCTCAACCTCCAGTCGGGACGCCTTCCTCGCCTTGTCATCTGCGGCGCCCCTCAGATTCTTATTTTCGCCCCGCAACTTGATGATTTCAGCCTTCGCCGCTTGCTGATCCGTTGCGTGTTGGGCGATTTTCTCCTCCGCCTTCTTGAGTTCGGCCGCGCTGGCCTCCAGCGCACTCCCTAGCTTCTTCTTCTCCTTCTCTAGCCCGGCGATGTGGGCAGCCCTTTCTGCATGCCTCTCCATCAGTACTTGGAGCCTCTGCGCGTTCTGCTAAAAGGATAGAAACGATGGGAAGGACGGATCGGATAACCAAGAAGCGAGAATTTTAGAAATAGGGAAGAAAAGCTACCTCGAGCGACGCCTTCAACGTCTGATGGATTAAAGCCGGAGTCCCGGCTTTCCTGTGCCTTTCCATGTCCTGGGGGAGGGCGCATCCCCGGGCGAGGGCCACGACCGACTCCCAGCTGGCCCCCAGCCGCTCTCCCATGGTCATGGGCTCGTTCGGGTTGAGGTCAAAGTTGGGCCTCCAGGGTGCCGGCACGGAAGGTTCGACCTGCGCCTCCGCACCTTGGGGCCTCCCCTCCGCGCCCTCCAGGCGAGGTCTCTTCTCGGGAGGGGGCCTCTCGCCCTCCTTTCCGGCGGCCGCGGACCGAGGCCGGGCTTCCTTCTGCGGCGGGGGAGGCGGAGTCTCTTTCCCGGGTTCCACCACCCGCGGCCTGCTGTCCCGGAGCGGGCGAGGCTCCTTCGGCGGCCGAATGACCCCGGAGGGCTCCCCCGACTTCCCCTTCGAAGATTTGGCCGAGGGAGCGCCCGCTGCTCCCAACGAACTGGAAGAGGCGGCAGGGGCGGACCCCTGAGCGGCACCCGACCCACTAGGGACGTGCTTGAAGGCTGCCGGGGCTTGGTCGGCAAAAATCAGGGCCCCCAGGTCCTTCAAAGCGGGGCGCGGCCTGTCCATTTTTTCTCCCTGGTCTCGGGGAGGACTGTCGCCAACGACTATCGGGTCCTGAGGATCCGTGGCTCGACTGCTGGTCTCGGCGGGCTCAGGCCCGACTTCCCCTATTGGCGCGAGGGGGATCTCTGCAGTCTTCCTGGTGTAAGACTGGTACCGAGGCTTGTACCCTAGCAAGGAGAAGGCAGCTCGGTCGTGGTGGCCGTGGTAACGATCGATCCTCTCTAACCACGCGTCGTTTCGTTTCCACTTATCAAAACTGGCCTCTCTCCTTCTCTTCTGAATGCCTGCACAAGAAAAAGGCAAGGACGTCAGCTCGGCATAAGGACAAGCAAGGGCGGTACAAACAAAACCTAGAGGGATGGGCATTTACTGGGGGGGGTCCCATGCTTCCGCGGAACCTGGATTCTCCGATCCTCCTCGGTCTCGGTCCCCTTGAACTCCCAGTTCCCCGAGACCAAAATGCGTTCATCCCCAGCGTATTTGCTGGAATCCTCCAGGGCGTTCACCAAGGGATGGCGTCTGGCTTTCACCCGGAGGTAGTAAAAGTCTTCGCCCCCTGCAGCCCTGCAGATGTCGTAGACATCCTCTATGTCATGCACCCCGAGACCGATGTCGAGAATCCAGTTCAGCTCTGCCACACCCATTATAATCTTGAAGACGTTTGGCATTAACTGGGAGGGACAGATGTGCCATGCATGGAGGCAAGAACGGAGGAGCGGATGAATGGGAAATCGGACCCCGCCTTCGCACACTGACACCAAGGGGAAAGGCATCCAGTTCTTGTACCGAGAAAGGCCATATGAGAGGTCCCCGACATCGTCAGGTTTAACCAAGACGTCGGCCGGAATCTTAAACGACGACCTGAAAGCCTCCAGGGCCGCAGGACCCTCTAGCCAATGGCTATAAACCCCCATTTTTCCTAGAAGGTTAAAGAGCAAGAAAAAAGAGGCGAAAAACTGGAAAAACCCTAAAAGGCCAAAACCCTCTGAAAACAAAGAAAAGGAGGGGTGCGAAGGAGTAGCAGAGACAAAGAGAGGAACTCACAGAAAAGGCAAGAGGGACTGCGGAAGACAAGAAGACAGGATGTAGGAAGCAGAGGAGGAGATCTCCGGGTTCGGTGGTCCTCTGGCTTAGGCGAAGTTGCAGCGAGGTATTCAGCAGTACGTTCTCCAGCGCTTCAGCAAGGTCTCCTTCTCAGACAAACAGTTAGGGTAAAAGAGGAAGGAGCAAGGGGCGTTTTCGTTTTATAGAGCGACGCACCTTCTTACCTTGCCAGCGCATTACTTCGATCCCGGTGAGCAGCCATTCGAACAGCTCCACGTGGCAGCGACGGTTCGTCTCTCATCACGCCTCTGGTACGATATCTATCACCTCGGTCATACGAAACGACGTCCCACGTGCCTACCATAGCAGGGCAATTATGACACCTTATTTATTGCCTAGGGCAGGCGAAGGGGCATCATGATGAGGATCCCATACGAGCAGGATACGAAAAGACAGCCCCATCACTTCCGAGTCTTATCTCCCGACCTCGGGCGAGCCCCAAGAGGTCAAGAGAAAGGGGGCAATTGTGTGGGGTCGTTTTATGCTCACTAATTCGGACGGGGGCCCATCCCCAGTTTCGGTTTAACCTTGGTCTCGGAAACCATATGAGGTCGGCCGTAGCGCCATCTCGAAGGAACCATGGATCGAGTCTCGGCGGCCACGTCACAGGCTCCGATCTCGGTTTCAGCCTCTGCCCGACCTCGGCTCCTGTCACTCAGTCATAAATGCGGCCATAAATGCACTGCCACGACGGACGGCAAGCTGACAGACGGAGTGGGCGCCAAACCCAGATAAGAAGCACGCCTTATCTTAGGGCCATAGGTATGGGATGATGATCCGATGGGACACCCCCTTTTTTCACCTACCCCCACTCAAGAGGTACGAATACACGTTGATGGGACTCCCATCCCTTCATGTGGATAGTACCATGATGACCCTCACGTCTATATATTACATGAAGGAAAGCCTTACAAGGTACGCATGATCCTCCCCTCAAAAAGCTGGCTCTCTCCATTCTCTCCCAGTTCATACACTAACTTGATCGTCGGAGGACCTTCGGCTACCCATAGCCAGGGTCTCTGACCGTTGTTTTCTTCCTTTCAGGTCACTGGAGACTCGATCCTTTCCCTTCATTCCCTTCATTCCCTTTATTCCCTTTAAAACCACAAATCAGGAGCTTGATCCTCCATTACCTAAGTCCGTAATTTTTAGGCACTTACAGCAATATATCCTATCTAGAAGATAGAAAACAACATCTAAACATGCAACCACGACATCCACAACATACAAGGATGTAGATTATACCTTTGGAGCTTTGTAGTGCTCTAATAGAGAATTTGAATTCTTTCTTTGATGATGAACACCTTCACTAATCAAATCAAAATCTCCAACACCTTTTGTTCTTCCACGCTATGACCCGTATCAGATTCTCTTTTCTCAAGAAGATGGTGGAATCTCCAAGAGAAAAACCCTAAAAGAAACTAGAAGAGAACTAGAAGAGGGAAGGGATGTGCAACAACTTGCACAAGAGAAAGAAGGAGGATGGGCGTGAATCCCTAGGTGGATTTCTTGCATTGGACGTCCAAGCCTCCTCCCTCTCTCCTTTGATATCACTTAAGCAACCTCCTCTTTCTAATTGAAATAGAAGTCTTACTTCCATAACAATTAGTTGCTTACTAAATCACAATTAGAAGTCTTACTTCAAATATGATTAGTAACGTTCTCCATTCTAATTAAAATAGAAGTCTCACTTCCAATAATAATTAGTAACTTACTATTACCACTATTAGAAGTCTCACTTCAAATAGAAATAGTAACTTTCTATTTCCTTTTAGAGTTCTACTATAATTAGTATCTTTCTAATATCTTGGGCTAGCGTGGGGACCACTAGGGATTCCTTAGAAAGCTGGCTCCAACTGGGACACGCGACCCCACATCTCATGTGCAATCCGAGCCCAAGTTAATTGCAAATAACTCCACTATATAAATGCAATTGCACTCCAGTCTTAGGAATATATTACAATGAAGACCCTAAACTTCCCAATTACTACAAGTAGGCCCCTCCATCTATATCCATGGGTCAATTGGACCTGTCCACCAAATTAGATCCATATCTTATTATCCTTGAGCCCCAATTAATTATAATGATCATTTGGTACCAATCCAATTAACTCTTAATCGGAATGGGTGTGCACTTACCAATGATAAATCCATTAATTGGCATAAGGGGATATTAAAGATAGATTTCATCTTGACTATTGAATGTTCCCACAGTTCTACTACCACGTACCCAAATCACTGAGGTGTTGACCTACAATTGGCCTCACTCATTGGTGACTCAAAGCAAATGAATAGATAGAAACTTGAGTTCATTATTGTCTCAGGATTGTGAGCCTATTGCTAGGGTGTGAGAACCCGACCCCAAATCTCTTGGATTAGTGTTGTTTTATTTGTGGATTAGTTTCTTTTAGTGGGATTAGTATTTGTTGGGTTGAGTTTGTGAGCTAAAATCGTTTTCTTCTAGTTTTGGGCTTTTGAGTGCTTTGGTAGCTTGTGGGGCCCTTTGGGGGTTCCCTTTTCGGCTTTGCATTTTCTTGTGAGATTTTTCCGATTTGTTTCGTATTGTGTTTTTGGCCCGTTGCATTCATCTTGAGGAATCCTACAACTTTCATGTTGATCCCATATCCATTTGAGAACCCGAAAACCGATTTCTTGGCCTTGAGGGCAAAATAGTCTTTTCACGCCAAATCTGTACCCAAAACTCGATATTCCCGAAATCCGTGAAACTCATACTTTTTGGAAACTAGATATTTCGACGATCATTTCTTCCTTCTTCGTCGAATCCTTCCGAGGCCCACAAAGAGATGTTTTACCCTTGGCAAGTGTTAAGTGAAGTAAGACCCACACCCACCCATGTTATAAGAGGTCTCTCCACTCCCTTTCTCCCTCATTTCTCCATTCCATCGACTGAAACTTCCCAGCTACAGTGCCAGCAGCCCTCTTCTCCATTTCTTCCATTTCTCTTGCTCTAATGGAGCCTCCAAGCCACCAATCCGACGAGGGAACTCCGGCAACTTCTTCTCCTTCATCTCCTCTCTTGTTTGACACCATTTTTGTGGGAAACCAAGGTGGGCAGCCCCTATTGCAAGCTTTTTCTTGTTCATTCATGGCCTTAGAGGTAAAGAATCCTTCCCATTTTCCTTGGATGTGCAATGGCTTTCCCTTAGGTTCTATTTCCTAGCTTGGTTTGAGCCCTTTCCTTGTCTTTCATTGTTTAACCCATTTTAGGGTTGTTTTGGGGGTTTTTGTAGAGATTGTTGATCTTGAGCTTGAGAGGTGATTAGAAGCTTGATTTGCTAGCTTGGAACCCAAGGCAAGTGGATGAATGGATGGTTTGAATGTTATCAAAGTTTTATGAGAAAATCTTAAATTTTATTACTTGTCCTTGATCATTGGATACATGTTTTCACATATGCTTCTTGCCACATATATATTGATTTCGAAGTTTGCATATCAATGGTTGTTTCTCTCTTGTTAATTTCTTGGAAAGATATGCTTTCAAATTGTCAAAGTTGCTCACATGGTCTTGAAATGAATGGGGTTGGTTTCCCCACCCATGTTATGTTTATTAGCTTGTATGGATTTGAAATAGAAGCTCATTTAAAGAGTTTGGCCAACAAATCCATTGTTTTGGAAATGGGCTCAATGGTTTTTAATTACCCCTTGATTATGGCAAATGGACCCTTGTATACAATGGAGATTCTTCCCTTTTAGTTTGGTTTTAAGTGAGAAGAAAGGAGATGTTTAGTCTTACTTTTTCCTTGGAGTTTTCATTGGGAATGTGGTTGGCTAAGTCATTTAATGTTTTGTAAACATGTTGGTTTAGCATGTATTGTCCCTTGGTTATATCCTATATGAATGCTTGTGAAATGGTTTCCTTCTTTCTTTAATTGCATTGGATTTGATATTGATGGAAGAAGTGATGGAATGAACACATGATGGAGTAATGGAGAAGTGTAGATGGATGCATTGGAGGAGCTCTTAGCTCAATTTTCTTGTAGGGACTCAGTGAAAGTGAGGAGGATGGTTTTGAGGAGGAAAGTGACTCAAATATGCACACAGTGGGTGATTCCCGCACTGGCGGTCAGCCTGCGGTCACCCGGCGGCTAGCCGTCTGGTGACTGGCGGCTAACCGCCAGGTAACCGAAATGTCACGGTTCCTTTTCCAGAGAGCATCATTTTCCCCCTGAAAACGCGGTCGGCCTCACGGTTAGCCAGCGGCTAACCGCGGACCCCATCGGCGGCTAACCGCCAGGTAACCGCACTTGGCGGTCAGCTTTCCAGTAAGCTATATTTTCTGCAGCCCAGCCGCGGTCAGCCAGCGGCTAGCCGCCTGCCCCAGCAGCGGCTAACCGCCAGCTGACCGCCAGGTAACCGAAATTCCCCAGATTTCGAAAAGCTCCCCGCTCGAACGAACTCTCCGGTTCGTTCGAGCGTTGAGCTTTGTCGATCAAAGGAGATTCACTAGGCATTGTATGAGACCATTCGAGAAAGAAACCATATCACAAGTATGTCATTCGAAGTTTTGAAAAGTGTAAAAGTGCATAAGGAGCCCGGAATGTCTTCAAACTCAAGGAGTACCAAGTCATTTCAATAATCGACATACGGGACCCCTATTCACTTAAATAGATCTTGAAATTAATATTTTACCCGAAATTGTTATAGTTCATTGTTTCACCTCTTTTCCCGAGATTTGCATTACATGACTTGTTTTCCCGAAAGCATTGAAGTTACACTAGTAACAGTTATTTGTCCCGACATGTATTGCCCGATATGAAATGTTAGTGTGCCCTTGAGCACCCCCGACTTGCCCGTATATCTATTGTACTTGATTTACTTGCATTGTCTCGATTGTATTTGACCTATGAGTCGGCACCACTAAGCTTGGATAACCTTGTTGGTCTGATCCACCGACTTGGAGATCCCCCTCTTGTCCCGCCAGCTGCAGGTTGGATCCCACTACCCGGTTATTACCGTGGTCCCGTCCCGATACCCGGTTATTACCGTGGTCTTGTCCCGATACCGCAGATTGCTACTGTGGTCCCCGATGCCCGGCTCGCTACCGTGGTCCCGTATAGTATATGTATATACATTCATGAGATCCCCTGTTTCTCCTCACCTCGAGTGACTGAGATCAGGGCCTAGTATATGTATATGTATTGATATGAGATCCCCTGTTTCTCCTCACCTCGAGTGACTGAGATCAGTGCCTAGTTATTGCTCTATCGCTTTAGTGATAGAGGACTTAGCTTCGTGTGGTTGCCATCTTGCCAGTTCCCGATTCCTTGGATACCCGACATGTTTTCTATTGCTTACTTGCTTTCCGATAAATGATTCATTTTCTTTATGAAAGTTGTTATTTAAACAAGTGTTAATATTCTCCAATGTAAATTCAGTTATTATTATATTGTCTTCTGTTCTTTGTACCCGCACATGTTTTAAATGAATGCCTGTTGGGCGAATACCCATGCTTTTACATATGTTTCAAACGATCGATTGTTTTACTAGATTTATGTGATTACACATGTTTTAAATGAACACCCGAATTGTCAAATACCCATGCTTTGAAACATGTTTCAAATGACACTTGTTTTGCCAGATCACTGTGTTTATACCGGTTTCAAATGAATATCCGATTCGTTAAATATCCCTGCTTTGAGATATGTTTTAAATGAACACCCAGTTTTATTAAATATCTGTATTTTCACATATCTTTCAAATGGACTTTGGTTTTGCCAGACTGCTATGGATACCCGATTTGTTGTATACTTGTGTTTTTACTTAAGTTTCAAATGAAAGTTTGTTTTGTCAAACCACTATATTTATACATGTTTTAGACGAACACCCGATTGTCAAATATCTATGATTATAGATGATGCAAACGAACACATGTTTTATTAGATGTTCATGTTTTACCCGTGCTTAAATGAATACAAGTTTTCCCCGAGATTCCCGACTTTTGCACCCGTTTAATTATATGCAGCATTTGATCGAATAGCATGATTTATCATATGTTTTATTCTGCAGTATATTTGTTATCTTTTCATCCACCTGCCAGACCGTCGTGTCTGACCCACTACTTTTGGTACTCAGGTTCAGATTTCTTCGCCCCGAGTTGAGTGTTTGTTGGCTGTGGAGCCATGCCTTGCAGGTTGGTTTGTCGGCTATGTCATGTAGACATTGAGCTTGACATCGGAGCTACGTCACATTTGGGTAGTGGTTTATAGCTTCTTGCTGTATGGCTTTTATTAGCCTTTTTCTTGGGATTCTTAATTAATGTACATTGATAATTGTAACTTGAACATATTTGGGAATGTAATATCCTGTTACCGTCAGCTCTGTAATTTATTGTGATGGTTACTCCAGTCCGATATGATTCTTGATATAATAGCTATGTGCTAAAGGTTGGGTGCGACGCGGAATCCGATGGCCACGGACTTCGGGTCGCAACGCCACAAATGCTTCCGCAAAATATTCAGAATGTGTTGTCTTCACACACGCGGATCCTGGGAGAAGTAAAATACATTTATGCTTAATCCCATCTCCCGCCCCCGAGGTTTCGGTTCGGGGGCGTGACATAGGGAATTATGAGAGCAGACCTTAAAAGTAAAGACACTGTATATAACGTGCTTCTCATGGTCCTTCAATACATCCAATGTACCAGCACCATGATCCAGAATCTTACATTCCAATGATCAAGACAAATCACACTATCTCATAGTGATCAAAGTGCTGCAACCTTGTTAGATGAGATGCCCAATCTCATCACTGGTTGTGAAGATATTTAAGTATAAGATTTGCAATACATGTCTCCTGTATGTGGATCTCATCCATACACATGTATTACATCTAGTATACTTGTAGACTCCGGTTCATCTCATGAACCATTATGTCATTCGTATTAGTTATGTGCAAACAAGTAATAAAACACCATTCATCTCATGAAAGGAAAGCAATAATATATATTGCTAAATAAAGAAATTAATCAATTTATTCATCATATACTGGTATTGAGACCATAAAACTAACAATCTCCCACTTGGGCTCAATGCCAGTCAGGGTTGCATCTCATGCAGATCCCATCTACTTACTGCCCAAAGACTTTGGTACTCGAAGGCTTAGTAAAGGGATCTCCGAGATTGTCTACAGAGTCTATCTAGGTGGTAGCAGTATCACCTTTTTGCCCAATCTCTCTGACCATTTTTTATAATCTCTGTACATGCTTTTGGCTCCTGGGTTCCTTGGACTTATCACTTGCCCTGCTGTTATCACAGTAAACTGTGAGCGGCTATCCTGCCAAAAGTACCACTCCAAGTTCCATAAGGAATCTATTGAGCCAATCTGCTTCTTTGACTGCTTCTCAAGCAGCTACAAAAATAAACACATACCCAGAAGTTGATTTCTTGGAATCCTTATCTGACTGGAAGTCAGTATTTATGTAACCGACTCATTACTGCCGTAAATCAATATGTGATATTTAGTCATTCTCGAGGATTTGAAAAGACATCTTACAACAGTCCAATAGTTAGGACCTGGGTTAGACTGATATCTGCTGACTAAGCCCAATGCATGACAGATATCCGGTCTAGTACATAGCATAGCATACATGAGGCAACCAACACCCGAAGCATATGGTATCGACCTCATCTGCTCCTTTTCCTCAGGTGTCTTGGGACACTGATCCTTGGAAAGGTGCACTCCATGCCTGAAAGGTGTAATACCCTTCTTGGAGTCTTGCATAGCAAACCGTACCAGCACCTTATCTATGTACGCATATTGGGATAAGCCTATCATCCTATTTATTCGGTCTCAATGGAGTTTGATCCCTAGGATGTGGCTGGCTTCTCCCAAGTCCTTCATATCAAAAGTCTTAGCCAACTAAACCTTTTACTGTTGACAACATCCATATACCACTCTCTAGGAGAAGGATGTCGTCGACTAGAAAAATTACTCTGCCTCCTTCACTTTTCATGTACACTCATGACTCATCCGGATTTTGACAAAAATCAACTGACTTGATTGCTTAGTCAAAACGAATGTTCTAGGTTCGGGATGCCTGCTTCAGTCCATAAATGGACATCTGCAGCTTGCAAACTCTTTGCTCTTGGTTACTCGCTATAAAACCGTCTGGCTGCATCATATAGATGTCTTCCTCAAGATGGCCGTTGAGAAACGCCGTCTTGACATCCATTTGCCAAATCTCATAATCGAGATGAGCTGCAATGGATAAGAGTATCCGAATGGACTTGAGCATGGCTACCGGCAAGAAGGTTTCCTCATAATCGATGTCTTCTTTCTGAGTATATCCTTTCGCAACAAGCCTGACCTTAAAGGTCTCAACTCTTCCATCTGGTCCTCTCTTTCTCTTGTAAACTCACTTGCACCCAATAGGTTAGATATTGGCAGGTAAGTCCACAAGTGTCCAGACCTGATTAAAGTACATAGACTCCATCTCAGCTTTCATAGCATCTTGCCAATGTCCCGAATCTTTGTCATTAATTGCTTCATCATAGTTACAGGGATCTTGTTCCAGTTCTTCCGGGACTGCCTCGTAAGACTCTACCAAGAACGAGAACCTGTCAGGGGGTCTGACAATCCTCCCACTACGACAAGGCACTGGTGTAACTATTGGGTCCGGTAAGGGCGCTTCTTCCTTAGGTTCGGTCATACTAGGATCTGGAATTTTTTTCTCTTGAATTTCTTCCAAGATCACATTTTCTAAAGATTTCCGGTCTATCATATAATCTTCCTCCAGAAAAACCGCATTAGTGCTCACCATCACTTTCTGCTCTCTGGGATTATAGAATAACCAACCTTTAGTTCATTTAGGATACCCTACAAACATGCATACTTCCGACTTCGCTTCCAACTGATCCGTCTTAACCTTTAGCACAAGTGCCGGACAACCCCAAATGTGTAAATGTTGTAGACTAGGCTTTCGCCCGGATCACAACTCCCAGGGAGTCTTAGGTATAGACTTAGATGGTACGGGGTTTAGTATGTACATCGCAGTATCCAAGGCGTATCCCCAAAATGATATAGGTAATCCTGAGAAACTCAGCATAGACCTGATCATATCTAAAAGAGTCTGGTTCCTTCTTTCTACTCTGTTCTGTTGAGGCATACCAGGAGAGCAGACAACTGGGATAAAATCCCATTTTCTGATAAGTATCCCATAAAATCAGCGGAGAGATATCCTCCTCTGACCCTTACATTAATGGGTCCACACACATCAGTATACACTAATTCCAACAAATCTTTGGCCCTATTGCCCTTTGATGAAAAAAGGGCCTTTTGGCCATTTTACCTTCCAGACAGGACTCGCAGACAGGCATTGGTTCTACCACCATTGAAGGCAAGATACCATCTTTCACTAGCCTGTCAATCCAATTTAGGTTTATATGACCTAGCCTCACGTGCCAAAGTTTTGTTGGATCAGATGAAGGTGATTTCCTCTTTAATGATGGTCTATTAATTATTTCAGTATCATGTATCTCATACATTGTGGGATTAACAAATAAATTCCATTGATTACCTTGTCAGAATACATAAAAATACCGTATCTCTTTATGACAATTTCAGTACCAAGAGTAATAGAATAACTCTTATTCACCATACTAGAAACTGAAATTGAATTCCGCCGTAAAGACGGTACATATGACGTGTCTGACAAAACCAATTTATCATTTGAAAAACATAATGTAATAACTCCCACTGAAACAGCCTCTGCCTTAGCATCAGATCCTAGGTTGACAATGATTTCTCCGTCACTGAACCTCCTGGTTTTCCTGAACCCTTGCAACGAATTACATATGTAATCAGTTGCCCTGGAGTCCATACACCAAGATTCTGAAGTACCAGTTTCAAAATTAACTTCAGAAATAAGTGACTCAATCATACCTGAGGTCTTCTTCTTAGACAGATATTCTGGACAATTCCTTTTCCAATGTCCTGTCTTACCACAATGGAAATACTTTCCTTTTACTCCCGTACCCTTAGCCTTGGCCATACTACAAGTATAACCATTCTCCACCTTAGGACCCTTGATGACTGATTTCTTCTTGCTATTTCGGTCTTTGCCTTTCGGCTTGGTCCTAGCAAATGACTTTTCTGTCATGAGGGAATTTTGCTCTTTCTTCATGATTTCCTCAGTCACTACCAGCTGGCGAGACAGCTCAGCTATAGTCATTTCCAATTTATTATAATTGATCTCGAAATGATTGAAAGAATCCGGTAGTGACTGAAGGATCATGTCGATCTGCGATTCTTTATCAATCGTAACACCCAGTACATCTAACTCATTTAGTGCGAGACTCATTTTCAATAAATGTTTTTGTACTGGGGTTCCCTCAGCCATCTTAGTTTTTATCAGCACCTTCATAGCAGCTTGCCCAGCAGGTCTAACCTGGTCCGCAAACATCTCCTTTAAGTTTGATATAATATCGTATGCTGACTTATAGGATTGATGTTGGTGTTGTAAAACACTAGACATGGATGCCTGTATAAAACATCTGGCTACCTCATTGTCTTTTGTCCATTTGGTGTAAAGGTCCTTTTCATACTGAGGCGCATGAAGCTTAGGCTCAGGAAGGAAGGGTATGGTAAGGACATATCTGCATCCTGAAGCTGTCAGGATAATATCCAGGGTCCTTTTCCAGTCTATAAAGTTGGATTATATCAACTTATTCTAGTTGAGGATGGTCGCAAGTGGATTGAAAGTATTTGAATTCATGCTTGAAAAAACTGTAGTACATAACCATACATTCAATTAATGAATTTAAATGACATTAGAGTTTAGTATTCTACCAAATTTATGTGGGAATCCTCATAACCACTATATTCAGAATACATCGGAATCCCAATCTCCGGGGTATGCCTCCTTGGGGAGTGCGAATACCACCTAGATTGGTGCGGATCAAAGTTGGTCAAAATTAGGATTAAGACTAACTTTCCATGATCCCCTAAATTCATTATTATCCAAGTATCTCATACCAAATAATGAATGACTCCCGATTAGCTTCGGTTTCTAAAATAAATTAGGCAAATCCTTGGGGATACTACATCATTATTTTAGTTAAGTGTGATCCACCAACTAGCATTGCATGACAACCGTTGCGAGCAGCTCCTCCTTGGGGAGTGGACCCCCGCCTCGTCTCACCAACACTATCCATAGGAGATCCATATCTAGTAACCAGACAAGTAAAAGCCCTCCGTGGGGAACGGCCATTCTCAAGATGGTGCGAGGCTAATACTTTCCTTACAATGGACCTATGGTGGAAAACCATGGGGATTTCTAAATATAAATGCCCCGCTCCCACTTAATATTTTAGAATTGAGGATTTCCTTGTAAGGTATTAGGGCCCACATATATATATATATATATGAACATCAAATCATCTCATGATATGATCAAAGATTGGTTCCAAGTCAAGTTATTTCAAGGAAAGTCCAGTTTCTTAAATTAGTGTTACCAATGGATCCATCTCATGGGCCCATCAACTCTAATTAGAACTGTTTCCAAAAATTAATTTGATTTGACCAATTTTGGTAACTTGCTATGTTTGGATCAGATTTGGAAATATTCTAAATTAAGCATGCATCCATAAATAGAAAGTGCTAAAATTAGAAACTAGTCATCTCCTCCACATGGCCCTAGCGGAATAGACTTCTTAGACTTCTAGACTTTCCAAAACTTTGGAATTCATCAAACTCTTTGGGCAACTCCAAAACACTTTTGGTAATCTTCAAACTCTTTGATTATGAGTCCAACATCGCTTTCTTTCTTCGTCTCGGACATTGTCAGAATTTACAATTTTAGAAAAATTACATAAATTCCTATGCCTCGATTATGAGACTTACATGGTAATCTAAACATGGAAATAAAAGGGCTATAGGGAAATTCATCATGCCTTGCCCTTTCACGGGAAACCAAGGAAACCATGATGCCCTTTACACTTAGCCTTAAATAAACAAATAACCATAAATAGAAAGCAAAAGACTTGTGGGCCATATGGAGAGGACATGATCATCTGCAAGTTAGTATCTCATACAACCATACAAATCACAAAAATAGGCTGCCAAATAATGCTGGAAAAATAGGATGTAAGAGAAGACCCGAAACTGAAAAACCCAATTTCTGCAACCTGCTGTGCAGTGTCCTCGGTCGACCGACCTGCAAGTCACCCGGTCGACCGAGCATTGGGCCAGGTCGACCGGACTGACGAAAACCTGCAACTTGGGTTTATCTGTTTCGTGTCCATTCTTCACCAAATCACTTCCAAAGTGTTCCAATGGCTTCCTACCATCCTTCCATCATTATTAAACCCTTTTGTGACTATCCAAACATGAATCTACTATCAAACCAAGTAAATTCATCAAAACTGATCCTTACATAGCCCTTGCTCTATCTTCTTCGCATCTCATGCAGAGATTAGAACAAGCTTACTGATCTAACATGATTAGAGATGAGGTATGGCTCCGATACCAATTGTTGGAAGTAGGTGGGCCTTTCATATAGGTTTCAAAAACTTTTGAACCACTTGATGCAGGGATCAACTATCTAGAAGGCAACGAACCCAATCCAGGTTGCAATTCCTCAAACTCATAAATCATGTACAACAATATATCCTATCTAGAAGATAGAAAACAACACATAAACATGCAACCACGAAATCCACAACATACAAGGATGTAGATTATACCTTTGGAGCTTTGTAGTGCTCTAATGGAGAATTTGAATTCTTTCTTTGATGATGAACACCTTCACTAATCAAATCAGAATCTCCAACACCTTTTGTTCTTCCACGCTATGACCCGTATCAGATTCTCTTTTCTCAAGAAGATGGTGGAATCTCCAAGAGAAAAACCGTAAAGGAAAGTAGAAGATAACTAGAAGAGGGAAGGGATGTGCAACAACTTGCACAAAAGAAAGAAGGAGGATGGGCGTGAATCCCTAGGTGGATTTCTTGCATTGGACGTCCAAGCCTCCTCCCTCTCTCCTTTGATATCACTTAAGCAACCTCCTCTTTCTAATTGAAATAGAAGTCTTACTTCCATAATAATTAGTTGCTTATTAAATCACAATTAGAAGTCTTACTTCAAATATGATTAGTAACGTTCTCCATTCTAATTAAAATAGAAGTCTCACTTCCATTAATAATTAGTAACTTACTATTACCACTATTAGAAGTCTCACTTCAAATAGAAATAGTAACTTTCTATTTCCTTTTAGAGTTCTACTATAATTAGTATCTTTCTAATATCTTGGGCTAGCGTGGGGACCACTAGGGATTCCTTAGAAAGCTGGCTCCAACTGGGACACGCGACCCCACATCTCATGTGCAATCCGAGCCCACAGTTAATTGCAAATAACTCCACTATATAAATGCAATTGCACTCCAGTCTTAGGAATATATTACAATGAAGACCCTAAACTTCCCAATTACCACAAGTAGGCCCCTCCATCTATATCCATCGATCAATTGGACCTTTCCACCAAATTAGATCCATATCTTATTATCCTTGAGCCCCAATTAATTATAATGATCATTTGGTACCGATCCAATTAACTCTTAATTGGAATGGGTGCGCACTTACCAATGATAAATCCATTAATTGGCACAAGGGGATATTAAAGATAGATTTCATCTTGACTATTGAATGTTCCCACAGTTCTACTACCACGTACTCAAATCACCGAGGTGTTGACCTACAATTGGCCTCACTCATTGGTGACTCAAAGCAAATGAATAGATAGAAACTTGAGTTCATTAATGTCTTAGGATTGTGAGCCTATTGCTAGGGAATTATGAGAGCAGACCTTAAAAGTAAAGACAATGTATATAAGGTGCTTCTCATGGTCCTTCAATACATCCAATGTACCAGCACCATGATCCAGAATCTTACATTCCAATGATCAAGACAAATCACACTATCTCATAGTGATCAAAGTGCTGCAACCTTGTTAGATGAGATGGCCAATCTCATCACTGGTTGTGAAGATATTTAAGTATAAGATTTGCAATACATGTCTCCTGTATGTGGATCTCATCCATACACATGTATTACATCTAGTATACTTGTGGACTCCGGTTCATCTCATGAACCATTATGTCATTCATATTAGTTATGTGCAAACAAGTAATAAAACACCATTCATCTCATGAAAGGAAAGCAATAATATATATTGATAAATAAAGAGATTAATCAATTTATTCATCATATACTGGTATTGAGACCATAAAACTAACACTCTAAAAATGAGGAATGTATGCAAATCACAAACCTAGAAGTCTAATTCGATTTCCCAAAAATATGCATGAAGAACTAGGTTTTCAAAAGTGCATTTTAAGTTCTAAAACATGCATGATTAAATCATTTGAAAATCAAATGCAAATGCAAGCTAGAAACTTAGATTTCAATGTCCAAACTAAGATGCATGAGTGTGTGATCATTTGACAATGAAAGAGATAGTGTATCCATCAAATTAGCAACAACAAAAACCCTAACAATCTTCCCCTTTGCAATTTGATGGCAACTAAGATGATCACAACTCTTCTAGGACTTTGGCTTTTCTGAATGGCTCTGTTCTCGAAATCTCTTGAATGTAGTTTCGACCGAACAACCAATTTGTCGTGAGCTTTAACTTAATCTTTTCAAGATTTCTCCCCCTTGGTTAGAGCTCTCCTTTGCTCTTCGCATTCAAGCGATCTTCCTTTTTAGCCCTTGAACAGATCTCCCCCTTAGTTAGATCTAATCTTCTCTCCCCCTTTGTTTGATCTTCTGTCTCTCTCCCCCTTTGTCATCGAATTGCAAAGTAACTTGTATATATGAGAAAACAAATAACTTTTATCAGCACCTGTTATCAAATGAGATTGAAAATGTAATGCGGAACAGGTTATCATGTATATTGGTTTGTCTATGCATTGTTTGAATGAAGCTAAGACAAAAAAGTATTAATTGAGAGAATATAAAGCAGCAAAGCAACATTAACATTCATCATGAGGAATATAACAAGAAGATTATAGATGAACAAGTGAAACTATAATTTCATTGATTTAAACATAGAAGTTTAGTACAGATTTCACATATTACTTGACCAATAGAAAAATCAAAATATCATGGTCAGCAATCAAAATATCAGTCAGTTGATAGATAAAAAATACATCAAGAAAGACAATCTATCACTACCCCCCACAAAAAGAAAGAATGCCTAAGAAGAATCTGTAGGAGAAGGGGGCATCGCATCATCATGGCGTCTGCAGCTGCTGGAGATGTTCGAGAGATATTTAAGGTTTTCTTCATCATTCCTCTGAACTCCTGAAACTCTGTGCGCATGGAAGCAACTGCTTGCTCCACAGACATCATGCGTTCCTCCAAGGTACGCTGAAGAGGGGGCTGGGGCTGACGAAGTTGGGGCTCTGGTTGACAAGGCTAGGGCTCTGGCAGAAGAGGTTGGGGCTGCTGCTGATATGCAATCTCTGTCTCTATAGCCTCAATCTCAGCATCTCCTTCTGCAACTGGGTTTACTCTCTTTGGTGGTGGTAACTTTATCAATAAAATATTAGTTTTATTGAAGACTGTTGTAGACTCAGGTCTCTCAGAAGCTGGAGGAGTCACACCAAAAGGTCTGGCGATCTGGGTAATGAGAAACCCGAAAGGAGCAGCACAAGGCTGAGAGCCTGTGATAACCCGGATGATATGGTGCATGATAACTGAAGGAAGGCACATAGGAACGCCGGTAATCACATTGTAAAGAAGATTTGCCACGTAGGGAGTTACTTCAGTCATGTTCCCTTTCCTAGGATAAATGGAATGAGTGAAGATAATATGAATGATACGTAGGGAGGGAATCATTGAAGAGGCTTGAAGGCAGTTTTTGGCAGACCAAACTTCAGGTTTTCCACATAGAGCTTGAGTCATTGACTCTCTCTCATCAAGAGGCAAGACTTCTGAAATAAACCTTGGTCCATCAGACCTAGGTATGCCTAAAATGGAAGAAGTCAAATCAATGGTGACCACATCTTCACCATGAAGGAATCTAATAGAAAAAGAATTTGCAGTAGAGGCACAAATAGACTCATAGAGACCATGAACAGAGGAAGCATAAGTTTTGCCACTCCAAGTTAGGATGCTACCCCATCCAATGGCTTCAAGGATGGCAGGGACATTGTAGTCCACTAAGTCTTTGACTATGCACATCTTCTCAACAATTATCCCTTTGCTCCGGAAAGATTTTACAACTGAAGATGGAGAGGGAATGGGATTCAAACGAATCTCTGGAAGAGGGGCAGCTTCAGGAGAGGATGAGGGAGATCTATGGGAAGAAGAAGCTTGGCCGGTTTTGGACTTTTTGCTTGGCCTCCTAAAGGTTTGCTTTGTGCGTGCCATTTTTTTGAAGATTTTAATAGAAGGATGCTCAAGACAGTAGACAAGAGCTGAAAACAAGAACAACAACAGTAAATAAAAAATTGGAGGGTTTAGGCAAACTGTCAAACACTTGGAGTGCAGAAATAGAAGCTCAGTAGATCACAGAAGAATGATGCCAAAAGGTGTGTACATATGACTACAAATACTCCTTAAAAGAGTGTAGAAGACACAAACTCCACGCAATTGATCAACCATAGTCAATCAGAAACTGAAAAACAAGGTTGGGAATGGACAAGTGAAGTAGTTGGATGCACAGGCTGCTGGATCTCAGAATTACAGAATGTGGACTGAAAGAGTTCTCAAAGATCCTTGGACATGCTAGACACATTCACACATTTGAAATGAAATCAGCACAGACAGCCGCTGGAGTGACGTGAAGATGCCCAACAGTGATGAAGACGCCCAACAAAGAAGACGAGGATGATCAAGAATGATGATAAAAGATGGACGATGATCAAGGCCTGAGAATAAGAGAAAGATTCAGGTAGAAAGATCTTGGAGAGAAGAAACCAAAAATTTTAGAAGAAGAGACCTGAAGCCTGCACAGTGTTGTCGACCTGCACAAAAGGGAGAAGTTCTGTTTGAAACAGAACAAGCCCAGCGCAACAGTTTATGTTGCTGGGTGCACAGGCTCAGCCGACTGGCCACTTCACGCGGTCGATCGGGCTAACTAGGAAACCTGATATCTGATCAGGTTCGGAGTAAAAAGGGTCTGACTAATTATGGGTCAATCTACAAGCTATCTACCCTTAACCCCAACTATCATACAAGCTTAAAAATTTTAGAAAAGAGATTTTATGAAATCAATTCTAAATAATTCCATTTGAAATAATGAAGACTTGTAATACTAAAAACATTTTTCAAAAAAATTTAATTTTTACAAAAATGGTTTGACATGAATCCATTCAAATTTAAACAATCTGAGAAACAAATCAATTGACTAAGAGAGTATAACTTTAAAAAAAAATTCAAATCAAATTGATCATAAACATGCATTTTATCATAAAATACCTTCTCAAATTCAAAATGCATTTTCAACAAGCAAAACTCAACTAAATGAATTTGAAACCTAAAGTAGCTAGTAAGAAAGTAGAAAGAACTAGATTCAAGACCAACTAGACATATAACTATGAGAAAAGGTTGGTCCTATCTATCTAAAAAGCGTTAGTATTTTTCTAAAAGTCTAACCTTAGGTATCCATCTAAGGTCTTGAACTTTGGAGTCTATTTTTGAAATTCCACTAACTAGAGGGATAAAGATTGAGTTCTTTTAGACTTGACATCATATATTTGAGGTTTGACTAATTTATATTTAGATTGATGATTAGTCTTTGGAAGTTGGTGTTTCATTTTCTTTTTATTCTTCTCATTTCTTTTAGGTTTTCCTCCCTCTTTTTTTTTCTTTTGAACTTTAAGTGTTGACACCAAAAATGTCACTTTGCCTCTTCAACATCAAGAAGCTACATGAAGCCACATCCTACTATAAAACATGCAATGTTACGTCAAGCATCAGATCTTGTCAGAATCAAACAAAAACTGCAAGATCCTTCAAGACAGCCAAAAAAGGGGTTCACATGAAGTTTCGGGCCATTCCAACATTATCTGACCCTACTTCACTCCTCAGGCAGCTGAACAGGCGCTCCTGGCGGTGACAACGTCGAAGACATCAAAACTTCGATCAGAGCCTACAGATGATCTCAAAATACCTCCAAAAGGCTCCATGCCAAATTTCAAGTCAAACCGACAACGTTTGACCCTCCATCAACCCTCGAGCAGTAAAATCAAGCCTCTCGGTGGCGAGAACCACTGAGACCATTACTCATCAAACGGAGCACATGGGCAGCTTCAACATGCTTTAAAAGGGCTGCACATCAAATTTCAGGTTATTCCGACAACGTTTGACCCGACTTTGACGCTAAAAAAAAAATCAAGGCTACCGGCGGTGGAGCACCCTGGGACCATGACATCTAAATCGGAGCCAATGGATCCTCTCAAAATGACTCCAATAGGCTCCCTCTCAAATTTCAAGTCAATCGGACATTGGTTGACCGCACATCAAAGCGCGGCATCTTCCTCGCGGCGAAATCAAGCCTATTGACGACGGGACCCCAAACGGGTTCAAAACTCAAGCAAAAGCCCATGGTTGGTCCCATCTACTGCTCAGGAGGCTTCACCTCAAATTTCAGGTCATTCTGACATCGTTTGACCTAGTTTCGACTCTTGATGGAAAATCGGCTACAAAGTCTTCAGCTTTTCCAAAAAATAGGAAACTTTGTGCTCTGATTTGCACGGCTTCTCGTCAGGTTTTCTTCAAGAGAATCAAGCCAGTAAATGAGCAGAAATGTCAAGAAAAATCCAGGAGAAACGGCGGCGAAAAAGACCAAAGAACGGCCGAGAAACGGCTACCAAAAGGGGACCAATCCCCATGGTCGACGACGACCCTAGCCCATGGTCGCCCATGGTCGCATGGAAATCAGAGTCGTCGGATTTGTCGCCGAGTGACCCATTTTCCATCCTTTTTCGTGTTTCGGGAGTTCCATCCCCTGTGATTTCCTGAAAATCTGATTTTCGATGCTCGAAATCAACTTCGAATCTCGGATCCGCCGTCAAGAGCATGGAATCATCATTGATCGCTCCAAGATCGCCAACCGGCTGACCAAAAAAGTGCACTTTATGTCCGACCGATCGAGAAATCGACAAGACAGATGTCACCGGCCCGCTGGTATCAACCAATGTCTAAAGTTACATCGCCATCCGACATCAAACAACATGCGGATCCATCGGCGATCATCACAAGAAGAATTCCAAAAGACTCGACGCGGCCCGCGACTCTTCAAATGCCCTGGCGACCACTTAATGTCGTTAATTGACCCGTTTATGACAACTTAATGTTGTCATTAACCCATTATTTTGGACTGCCCAATCAGAATCAAGCAAATGAGAGTTACAAATCCAAGCAATCGTGGCATTAAAACCATGAAACTCCCCTCATCATGGAGATTAAAGGCGATTAAATGCCCATCATCTCCCACCGGCCAATCATAAGCCAAGAAAAAGGAGTTACATAATCAAGAATTAAAACTTGTAACTCCTCTCATTATGGGTCATCAATCCCATAAATCACCCCATGGCTACCAAAAGCCTATAAAAAGGGGTCACTCCAAGAAGAAAGGGGCTACACACAGAACCTACACACACACAACCCTTGGACACATCTCTGATCTTAGAATATTCGAATCTCCAATCCGTCCCGGAAAAACCCAAGAAAATTATGAATAATTTTTTAAGAAACTCTGCCACTCTGTTGCGGAACAGACACCACAAGGTGATCGAAGTCCCTTGGGGGGGGCGTCCCCCCAAGGTCACCTCTCTCCAACATGGCCTAAACGTGGCTCTTCAGCCCGTTTACTCGGTTTTTCATTGGATATAGGACCTTCCCTTGGTCTTTATTCTTTAAAAAACTAAGGTCCAAGCCAAGCCAAAAAAATCAAAGCATCAAGCGTTCTCATCTGAAGGACGATGGCGAAGTCCATACATGGCTTGCGACCGTCGATCTGAACAAGTCCCCACAATCTCTTGAGAAGTCAGATACCTTTTCTTACTTTTCTTTGTATTTTGTATTATTTGTAAAGAGACAAAAAAATCACAGTCCTTGTTTGTCTTTCTTCATGGATGAGATTTGTAAATCGTCTTTCACGGCACAAATCGCCTTTCACGGCATAAAACCGCCTTTCACGGCATAAAACCGCCTCTCACAACAAACAAAATGAAATTGCCTTTCACGACATTTTAAAAATTGTCTCTTTCTTAAAATATATGTGCAATGGAAAGTTAGAAAAAAGAATTGATTTCCTTTCTACTTGTGAAGGTGAATCTCCGGACCACCACTTCAAATTCCAAGTAGAATAGAAAATCTGGCATACCCGTAAAAAAAATGTTGATGACCTTGCTTTTCCTCCTCCACCATGCTCCCAGCAGCCCCAGGAGTGGGAAGGAGTGGACGAAAGGTCGGAGCCCCCATCAAGTTGGCATACCCGGTGGGACTCGTTCATTTGAGAACGCGATGCTTGAATTCTTAGGCTCCTTTCTAGTTGGTGGCCTATGTTGGATCTTGCATCCAAAAAAAAAAAACATGAGATGGGATTTTTGGAAATTTCTACCTTTGAATTTATTTCCATTCTTTCTCATTTCAAAAAAAAAAAAAGAAATCTGATTTCTCTTTTATGGATTCAAATTTGAGAAAGTCTGGTTCTCTCCTTTTCGGGTTTAGTGCTCGCATAAATGTTTGAGCCTTTATTCGGATTGGGACACCATTCGTTCTCTTTGATGAGTTCGATAGGGATTAAAAAAAAAACTCTTTAAAAAAAATCCTTTTCTTTTTTGGATTCAAATTTGAGAAAGTTTGGTTCCCTCCTTTTCGGATTTAGCGCTCGTAGAAATGTTTGAGCCTTTATTCGGATCGGAACACCACTCGTTCTCTTTGATGAATCCATTAGAAATTTAAAAAAAATTAAATTTTTTTTTCAAAACCTACTAAGGTTGCACCAATTGCGTTCTTTGACCAAAGTGGATCTAAAAAAAGCCTTGTCCAGAGTGTGGAGGCAGCTAGATTGTTCAATGCAAGGGTCCTTCAAACGGGTTCATTAAGTAATCCTACCCTTACCTGGGGGCTGATCTATCTACTAAGGTTTCATAAGACCAAATTGGAGACCTATGTCTACTCTTAAAAAAAATCTTCAAAAAAATAAACTTAAAAAAAAAAGAATCTTCAAAAAAATAAAAACTTTCGTCACATTTGAGTTCAGATTTGAGAAACTTTGGTTTCTCCTTTTCGGGTTTAGTGCTCGTAGAAATGTTTGAGCCTTTATTCGGATTGGAACACCATTTGCTCTCTTTGATGAATTCAATTTTGATAAAAAAAAAACCTCTGTCATTTTGAATTCAGATTTGAGAAATCTTGGTTCCCTCCTTTTCGGATTTAGTGCTCGCAGAAATGTTTGAGCCTATGTTCGAATTGGAACACCACTTGCTCTCTTTGATGAATTCAATCTTGACCTTTCAAAAAAAAAGAAAAAACTTCCGTCACTTTTGGGTTCAAATTCGAGAGATTCTGGTTCCTTCCCATTCGGACTAAGTGCTCACAGAAATTTTGAGCCTTGTTCGGATTGGAATGCCATTTGCTCTCCTTTCATAATCCAATCTTGACCTTTCAAAAATCTCATCTCATGTCCTTTCCAAGGATGTGATTTACAACATTTGTGCCTAGCAGTGTTAGTATGCCCTTTCGGGTCTACTGTATTCGCGACCGACACATTTGTATCTCCAACCTTATATCATCTTACCTCGAGTGAGCCTTGCTTCTCGGTAATTTGAATTAAGGTTCACAATTGCTTCTAAGCAGTCACTGGAACGCTCGTCCCGAGCCTACCATACTTGCATATACCCTTTATGGCTTTTTGCCTCTTTCATCTCGTTTGGGTTGGGCCATGTCCCCTCGAGCGATTTGAAAAGACAAAACCATAGTTATTTTCCATTTATGATCACTACATTCTTGTGATTACTAATGGATCTGGTCTTGTTTCAGAAGTTTTCCAAACTAACAATGGCAGCTTCATTGACCATCACTTTCGATGAGAACAAGTAACAACTCTTGCTTCAAGAAAAGCAAAACAAGCTCACTCACAAGCGCCCCAGCAGCTGCCGAAGCATCACCTCCCTCGGCAACTCTCAAACAAGGTCGACCTCTACTCCCCGGACCATCGTCTTTGGGTCGTTGGGACCATTCCCACTCCCCGTAGAAGAAATTGCACCTGCTAAGAAGCAGAAAACCGCCCCTAAACATGTCGCTGCTCCGACACCAAGGGCAACAATCAAAAAGTCTGAAGCCCATGGCAACCCCACGAAGCCTCGACCTGCAAGAAACCAGGTCTGCCCTAAGACTTGGTCCCCAAGACCTTCCCTAAAACAAAGGACCTCTCAAACATCTGCAAAGTCAGCATAGCTAGCCCTTCTCAAAGAAAACCGATTCTACCCTCTCTCTCACATGAAAGAAGAAAAATCTACCCTCCACAAAACAAAAAAATCAACTCAGCATGAGCCGGCTTGCTCCTACAAGCCTAGAATCAAGTCATGCATCACCAGGCCAACGCAAGAACCTGCTAAGGCCTACACTCCTGCAAGTCGACACTTCATCTCAACAGGGGCCGAACTCGCAAAATTCAAAGCCTCACTGCGACAGGTAAAGGACCGCATCCTGATCTTGTCCATGACTAGCTTCAAAGAAGACAAGCTTGGCTGCAGCGCATGGGGGACTACTTCCTTCATTGCCAGAGCATAGCCAGAGCTGACTGAAGCTCAAATTACTCATCGTATGCGTCGTCGCACGGCATATCGACAAAAAAGACTAGAGAAACAAAGAACCCAGTATTCTACCCTTCAAGTCTCTAAAAAATGGGTCGAAAAAAAAAGACCCGACCAAGCTGTTGCTGACTATATGGTTGGTAAAACCAGAAAACACCAGAAGTCAGCAACCAAAATTCATGTCAGACGATCGGTGACTCGCGGCGTCTCCCGGACACGAAGACATCAGGAGGATTCTCCCGCTCCTTCAAGCCAAGGACATCGGAGTAACCACTCCTCTGACTCTTCATCCAAAAGAATGAGCTCCAGCTCAGTTACCAAGACGATATCCTCATTCGACTCTCGAAGGATGAACGTCTTGGTTACAAATACTGAGCAACCTCCATAGCATGATGATGTAACAGCATGTATCCAGCAGTTGGACCAAGGACAACAAAGAATTGAGGCCCTGATGGAAAATCTCCTCCTCACTTTCCAGCGTCCACTAAACAATGAAGCTCCTCCGAGTCATCAAGGTGACGAGGAAAACAATGAGTCACGCGCCATTACTAAAAAAAACGTTGATGATATCCTTGCCAAAGCAAAAGAAGAGGATACGCTGAAAGAACATGGGATCAAGCCACCATATCCCTTATGGATGGACTCGGTTCCGTTCCTTGCAAAATTCAAGCAACCTACTCTCCAAATATATACGGGGAAAGGTTCAGCCATGTGAGAACCCGACCCCTAATCTCTTTGATTAGTGTTGTTTTATTTGTGGATTAGTTCTTTTAGTGGGATTAGTATTTGTTGGGTTGAGTTTGTGAGCTAGAATGGTCTTTCTTCTAGTTTTGGGCTTTTGAGTGCTTTGGTAGCTTGTGGGGCCCTTTGGGGGTTCCCTTTTCGGCTTTGCATTTACTTGTGAGATTTTCCCGATTTGTTTCGTACTGTGTTTTTGGCCCGTTGCATTCATCTTGAGGAATCCTACAACTTTCATGTTGATCTCGTATCCATTTGAGAACCCGAAACCCGATTTCTTGGCCTTGAGGGCAAAACAGTCATTGCACACCAAATCTGTACCCAAAACTTGATATTCTCGAAATCTGTGAAACATATACTTTTTGGAAACTAGATATTTCGACGATCATTTCTTCCTTCTTCGTCGAATCCATCCGAGGTCCCGAAAGAGATGATTTCAGCCACCCAAGTTCTTTAAGTTGTGGGACCCAAACCTCACTTGCTTATAAGAGGAACCCATCTCCTTCATTCCATTCCATTCCTCATTTTCCAGCACAAACCAGCAGCCTAGGGTTTTCCCTTGTGCTTCTCTTCTTCTTCTTGCTTCTCCATCTCCATGCCACACCAATAGTTCATCAATCAAGAAATGGAGACCACCTTCTTCTTCCTCATCTTGCAAGCTTTCCATTGATACCATTTGCGAAGAGAACCCTCCATCACAAGACTTCCTTTGAGCTTACCTTGTCCATTAGAGGACCTTCCAAGTAAGTGATTCTTCCCATCTTCTAGATTTGTAATCTTCTAGCCTTAGAGAAGCTCCACCTTGATTATTGAAAGGTTTCATGGTCATTTCATTGTTTAACCCATTTTAGGGTTTGTTTTGGGGGTTTTTGTAGAGATTGTGGATCTTGAGCTTGAGAGGTGATTAGGAGCTTGATTTGCTTGATTAGAGTCAAAGGCAAGTGGATGAATGGATGGTTTCAATGTTATCAAAGTTTTATGAGAAAATCCTAAGTTTTATTACTTGTTCTTGATAATGTGATAAATGTTTCTACACATGCTTCTTGTCATATTTCTATTGATTTCGAAATTGCATATTAATGGTGGTTTCTCTCTTGTTAATCTCTTGGAAAAATGTGCTTTCATTTGGTCAAGTTTGTTCATATGGTTTTAAAAGGAAGGAGGTTGGATTGGCTATTCATGGTTATGTTTATAAGTTACATTGACTTGAAATTGATACCCGTTTAAAGAGGTGTTTGAATTTAATTGTTCATTGGAGTTTTAATGAGGTTTTGAAGTGATTATGGAAGAGAAATGCTAGTGGTTTAAGTGTTGGAAAGGAAAGGAAAAGGGGAGAAAAATCAGTGTCCCGGACCTGCTGCACGCCCAGGTCCGATCGATCGGACCTATCGGCCTGTCTTTTAACAGTAAGGCTTTTTGGGCCGATCGATCGGACCCTGTGCATTTCTGGTACATAAATTTGATATTTGCTTTTTTGGAAACCTTTGGGCCTTCTATGAGTCCTAGGGGTGTATACCTTAGTGTTAAGACCAATTGTACCCTAATCTAAGGTCTCTAAGACTAGGGAACTGAAAGAAAAGAATGGTGTTGATTTAGACACTAATCCTTGGTTTTAGGTGGGACCCTGGCTACTCTTTTTGGACTGTTTGGACCAAGTGTGAGAATGTCTTGAGCCGACACGCCTCACGGTTGGTTCGGTGGCATCGAAGTTCAATCCATTTCAATCTTGAACGGGATGGAACGACGCGATATCTTCTTTATATCTAAACACAAGTCTATTTCCTTGTTATCGCTGATTCTATTCCTTTCGATGACTGAATCGGTTGCTCGATGTTTCCGGATTAATGTCATGCCTAGGATGGACCGTTTATAAGCTTGATTCTTGCTATTGTAACATCTAGTACTACCCATGAGCTCATTTTAAGTTTTGAAAGTAGTAAAAGTGCATAAGGAGCCCGGAATGTCTTCAAACTCAAGGAGTACCAAGTAATTATTGTAATCGACATACGGGACCCCTATTCACTTAAATAGGTCTTGAAACCGATATTTTTACCCGAAATTGTTATAGTTCATTGTTTCACCTCTTTTCCCGAGATTTGCATTACATGACTGGTTTTCCCGAAAGCATTGGAGTTACTCTAGTAACAGTCATTTGTCCCGAAGTGCATTGCATCACATGATATGACAGTGTGCCCTTGAGCACCCCGTTTTACCCGTTTAATTATTGTACTTGATTTACTTGTTTCCCCGAAAGCATTGAAGTTACACTAGTAACAGTTATTTGTCCCGAATGTATTGCCCGATATGAAGTGACAGTGTGCCCTTGAGCACCCCCGTTTTACCCGTTTATTTACTGTACTTGATTTACTTGCATATGTCTCGATTGGTTTTGACCTATGAGTCGGCATCACTAAGCTTGGATACCTTGTCGGTTTGATCCACCGACTTGGAAATCCCTCTCCCGTCCCGCCAGCTGCAGTTTGGATCCCGATACCCGGTTATTACCGTGGTCCCGTCCCGATACCCGGTTCGCTACCGTGGTCCCGTTCCCGTATATTTATATTGTATATATGATTTACGTTGAGTCTCCTCACCTTGTGTGACTGAGACCAACGTCCCGTTATACTCTTGTCACTTCGGTGATAGAGGACTTAGCTTCTTGTGATTGCCATCTTGCCAGTTCCCGATTCCTTGGATACCCGACCTATTTTATATTGCTTACTTGCTTTCCGATAAATGATTCGTTTCCTTTATGAAAGTTATTATTATATTGCCTTCTGTTCTTGGTACCCGCACATGTTTTAAATGAATGCCGGTTGGGCGAATACCCATGCTTTTACTTATGTTTCACTCGATCGATGGTTTTACTAGATTTATGTGATTTCACATGTTTTAAATGATTACCCGATTCGTTAAATACCCATGCTTTTACATATGTTTCAAACGATCAATGATTTTGCTAGATTTATATGATTACACATGTTTTAAAGGAATACCCGAATTGTTAAATATCCGAGCTTGCTTTAAAGGACATTTGGTTTGTCAGATATCTATGTTTATACCTGTTTTTAAATGATACCCGATTTGTTAAATATCCATGCTTTGAAATATGCTTCAAATGACACTTGTTTGCCAGATCCCTACGTTTATACCTGTTTTAAATGAACACCCGGTTTGTTAAATATCCGTATTTTCACATATGTTTCAAATGGACATTGGTTTTGCTAGACTGCTATGAATACCTGGTTTGTTGTATACTCATGTTTTTACTTAAGTTTCAAATGAACGTTGTTTTGCCATACCACTATATTTATACATGTTTTAGACGAACACCCGATTGTCAAATATCTATGATTATAGATGATGTAAACGAACACATGTTTTATTAGATATCCATGTTTTACCCATGCTTGAAATGAATACAGGTTTTCCCGAGATTCCCGACTTTACACCCGGTTAATTATATGCAGCATTTGATCAAATAGCATGATTTATCTTATGTTTTAATTCTTCAGTATATTTGTTATCTTTTCATCCACCTGCCAGACCGTCGTGTCTGACCCACTACTTTTGGTACTCAGGTTCAGATTTCTTCGCCCCGAGTTGAGTGTTTTGTTGGCTGTGGAGCCATGCCTTGCAGGTGTTAGGGATTTTGTAATTTGCAATTTGGTGGATGCATTTGCACTTTAGCATCATTTGAATTCACACACTAGCATTGTTTTTAGAAATCTTGAAATCTAGTTTTATTCATGCATAGCTTTTAAGATTTGGAAAAGCTTTTGTTTTATGCATGGTTTGGTTTTAAACTTGGATGCATTGGTTTTGAAACCCAAACTCTTTTGAAAACCTATTTCCTTGTGCATTATATTTGGAAAATCATCTTGTGAATTTAGGTTTGAGTTTTGCATACATTCATCACAAAAAGAATCATTTGTGTATGCAATTTCATTTGAAAAGAGTTTTCAAGAAATCAAGCAAGCCTTTGTTTTAAAAGTTTTGAAACTTTTTAGGCTTTTTATGTCATGTTTTAAAAACCTTTAGAATCTTTAAAACATGTTTTCCAAGCTTGATTTAGTGGCCAAAAAGTTCCCCCAAGCAAAACTGTGAAAATTGCATTTTTTGGGAATTTTGGTGCTGCGGGGTTAACCATGGGGTTAACCGGGGGTCAACCCGCAGTGTAGCCGGTTAACCGGCCATGTTAGCCCGGTTAACCGGCCATAGTGCAGGATGACCCAAAACACAACGGCTATTTTTATGACCGTTGTGCTTGGCCGGTCTACCGGCCTGTCATGGCCGGTCAACCGGCCAAACTAGCCGTTGGGCAGTTTTTGGTATTTAAATGAGCTCTTTCCTTTGTCTTTGGTTGGAGATTTTTAAGCCTTCTTTGAGGAGCTTTGAGACAAGACAAAGGGGAGGAACTAAGAGAGGCTAAAGGGTCATTAAGTAAAGCTTAAGCTTGGGTCAACTAAGTTAAATCTCCAAGTAAGTTTTACTTTGATTTAATCATTTGTTATGTGCTTTGTTTGAAACTTTGGAAATTGATTTCAAGCATGATAACAATGATGTGTTGAATCCATTCTTCCCTTCATCTTTGATATTCAAGAATTGGATTCATCACTTTGTTTTCAAACCAAGTTTTGTTTTAAACTTTCTTAATCATGTTTAGTCATAAATCTTGGATTTCTTGTATTGCATGATTATATCACTTGGTTGAAACATTGCTTGTTGTTTTCATTCATTTAAACATTAGTAAAATTAATTTGGTTTTGAAAACAACATGCACATGCATCACATGTTCTAAATTAGCCATTTTCATACAACTTGTTAGTCCTTGATTTTCATGTCATAAACAAGTTGAATTTCATACATGTGATTTGCATAAGACTTCAATCAATCTTTTATGAGCTTTAAACTTTGAATTGCTTTAAGCAATATATTTGATTAAGCTTTCTTTTTGAACTTGATTGAAGCCATCACACACACACCTCATAAGCATACATCTTTGCATTCATAGAGTGTTTGTGTGAGTTTAGTTTTCACTTTCATATTAGCCTATTCAAGAGGCAATTCCATTGAGCTTAAATTGTAATCTCTTAGAGTGTTCTTTTGTTAAGACACTTTCTTTGAGAAAACTATTTGTAAAGGTTATTGCTAAGCCTAAGAAAAGCAACTTGTAAGGTTATTGCTTAGCCTTTGAAAAGCATCTTGTAAGGTTATTGCTTAGCCTTTGAAAAGCATCTTGTAAGGTTATTGCTTAGCCTAGAAAAGCACATTGTAAGGGTTATTGCTTAGCCTAGTAAAAAGCATACGTAGTGGAATCCGGTGGGGTGTTGGAGACACAAGCCGGTAGTGGATGTAGGCACGTTGGCCGAACCACTATAAATATTGTGTTGTGGTGCATGCTTTTGTGGTGATTGTTTATTTGAGCTTCCGCATTTTTTCTTATAATCACCACTTGTGACTAGTTTAGTTTAAGAAATTAAAATTGGTCATAATTAGTCATTAGTTGTAGCTCACCCTATTCACCCCCCCCTCTAGGGTTAGGATCCTCGTGGACTTTCAATTGGTATCAGAGCCAAGTGCTCTATCCCTTATGATCAAGTGTTTGGAACTCTTGATTAGGTGTAAAAACCTAGAGTTAAAACCCTAGAGTTGTCCTTTTATTGAAAATCATTAGAATGGACTCCACTATGCTAGACTTTGTAGATTCTTCTAGACCCCTCATTCTTCCATCTTATGGAGATTCAAACATTGAAATTAAGGAATCTCAACTTGAATTAAAAGAAGAAGAATATGATGAACTTGAAGCCTATGAGGAATTGTACACATGGTCCTTAGAGGTTTCCAAGAAAAATAAAAGATTAAAAGAAGAATCTATAAGGCTAAACCAAGAATTAGACTCTTCTAAAAATGAACTTAGAGAAAAAGATGAATTTATAAATTGTGTAGAATCTAAGTTCATGATCTCTTTAAATAACCTATCCAACATTCAAGATGAACTAAAAGAATTAAAGATGGGTTATGAAAATGTCAATAAGGAAAATCTAAAACTAAGAGATCAATTACAAAGGCAAGGTAAAGACTCTAACAATCTTGAATCTAAATTGACTATCTCTAAGGAAAATTTATCAAATGCTCAAGATGAATTAAATAAGACTAAGATAAATTGTGATGAGCTTAAAAAGGAAAATTGTAACCTAAGAGATACAATTAAAAGACAAGATGAAAACATTAACTATTTAAAATCCAAGTTGACAATTTCAAATGAAAATTTGTCTAATGCACAAAGTAATTCAAAAACTTTAGAACTTGGATCTAATGTTGTTAATGAGCTTAATTCTAAGTTAAAACTTGCCTATGAAGAGCTAAACAATTATAAGGAAATTGAAAATGAACTTTCAAAAGTCAAACATGAAAATTCAATCCTTATAACCAAAGTCACTCAACTTGAAAACTATAAACAAAAGTATGAGTGCAAGGTTACCCAAAGTGAAGATAGACTTGAAAAATTATTTAAAATGGTAAACCTCATGGAGATAGGACGGGTATTGGATTCAATAGGAATATGTCTTATGACCCTAAATTCACCAACACTTTTGTGAAAGGTGAGTCCTCTTTCTCTAGCACTCTTCCTCCCTTGCCCAAATCAAAATGTAATTATTGTGGCATTGAAGGGCATTTTACATTTGAGTGCAAACTAAGGAAAAGAAGCTATGTGTCTAAACCCATCTTTGAACTCAAGAAAGTAAAATCAAACTTGAAGGGTAAGACACTAAAAACAAAGGAAGACTCCATAAAGCTTAAACAAGTTAAACCAATTAACAAGGAGTCTCCAAAAATAGATTCTAAAAAGGTTAAACAAGTCAAACCAAGTTTAAAAGAATCTATTAACAAAAAGCTTCTCAACCTACCTCCCTTAAGTCAAAACATGAAAGAACTTTTGAAGAAAATTACTAAGTTAAATCTAAATTTCAAAAGTCAAAGAAAGGGAGAAAATAAGAAGAAAAGAAAAACAAATCAATCCCCTAAGAAGCAAACCCACCAACATCAAAAGACTAATCACCATTCTAAGCCAAATTTAGTAAAATCTAAATATCATGGTGATAAGTTTAAGTTGAAAATTTATCAAGTAAAATCTCTTTTAGTTGGTGAGGATTCCAAAATAGACCTCAAAGTTCAACCCTCCCAAGACCTTAGGTGGATTCCTAAAGTTATTTACCTAGACAAACCTTAGGGTCTTGAACCTCATTGACCAACCTACTCTTTATTAGTTAAATCACTTTGTTGGTCATGATTGCTTTGCATTTTTGTTCTTTCTTAGTTACATTTCATAAAATGCATTGTTTCTTTATGATCAATTGATTTTGTTTTCATAACACCATTCTAAGTTACACCTCATGGTTTTCAAAATCTTTTGATTATAATTTCATCATGTTTGATTTGCTTTTTGCACTCATATGCCTTGCATTGCATTTCTTTACATGATTAATTGATTGTGATGTTAAAAGCTTTCATAGCTAATTTGTCATGATCAATTGTTGTTAGATCATTTGATGGATGTCTTATTTAGATCCTCTTTGTAAATCAAATGATTTGAATCAATTCAAGTTTTTCCATGGATTTATAAGTTATACTTTTATATGGAAAATCATTGTTTTGAAAAATCAACTTGTATGTGTTTTAATGAAGTTATATCTTTTAAAATACAATGTTGAAAATTGATCTTCAAAATCATTCTTTTATGCTCATTGTTGGATTTTGTTTTTCAAAATGATTTGAAGATTGTTTGAATGGAAATGCTTTTTAATCTCATTAGTTATATTCATCTAAGCATGTTCCATAATTATCATTTCCTTTTCTTTTGGTTTTATTATCTTAGAAATGGAAATGTATGTTGTTTGCATCTTTGCTTATTTAGTTATTCTTTTTATATGCAAATGACTATAGGTTCCATGTATGGTTGTGACCTTAGTTACATTTGTAGAAACCATACTAGAACCCAAATCCATCCTTTTTGCCTTATAGTCATTTCTTTATGGATGGTTATGATGTTGATTCATGTAGATTCTCTTGGTGTCATCCTTGTACATGTTTCAACCTCATATGTAGTGTTCTTGATCATATGAATCTCTTTGAAATCCATTCCTTACATTTATGTTGGTTGATGGATATCTTAGTAGTTGAATTCATATGATTTGGACACTTTGAGAATTGCATGCTTTACCTAGTCATATCTTTTTGCATTGCAATTTCTCTTGTTCATCACTATGCTCAATAGTCATATCTTTAAAAGTGATGAATATGCATTTATGATGCTTGATGGGATTTTGTCACATTCTTGCTCTTTATCATGTTATCAAATTCAATTGGATTCAATTGGTATAATGGTTGATTGATTTGATTTCTTGTGAATGTGATAAATCATGTGTGCATTGGATTGAACTTGATAAGTAATATGATTGTTCCATGTTACACACCATTAGCATCATAATGTTCTTGTTGCCACCTCTTTTGCTCTCATAGGTATATCTCATGACCACCATGTTTATGTGTTCATAATAGTGGTTGGTTATTAGTTGAGGTTGGCTTCGTGTTTGAATTTCATTTCACTCATTCTTGCACTTTAATAAGTCATATTTATTGATTGAATGAAATGATTTTCAAAATCTTACATAGCATATGATTTACATAGTTATAATGATTGATGCTATGTTTGAATAAACCCCATTGCATCATGGATAGCTCTTATTTGGATTTTTTCCTAATAGTAATATTCTTAAATCCTTTTTAGAGTGATTGTGTTAATAGTCACATCCTTTAATCTCAATTGATATGTTTATTTCAATTGGTATCCATGATCATTTCTCTCATGAGACCTTGCTCTCTTTTGGTAATTTGATCATATGAGCCCTATAGTTATATGATTCTAATCCTTTCCTTGAAGTTGACCCTCACTTGGTTAAACCATCTACTTCTTGAATCTAATAGTTATATCTTGTCAAAAGCTTGACAAAAGAAGAGAATGGATTGAGGGGGAGTGTAAACCTTCATAGGAAGAATTAGTTTTGATCAAATTCACCCTTGGATTGCTTTTGAGCCCTTAGAGTTAACTTCCATACATGATAGCCTGTTATGTATTTCATTTTCGATTTCATTTGTTAACAGGTGCTACTAAAGGTATTTTCCTTGTTTCATGTGTGTAGGTACCTTTGCAATTTAATGTCAAAGGGGGAGAGAGTTTAAGTACTCAAAGATCTCCTACTCATCAAAGGGGGAGAAAGCTTTCAAGTTCTCAAGAGGAGAAAGAAGCATGGTCAAAGGGGGAGAGCAAATAGAAGAAAGAAAGCTTGGAGCTAAAGAAGATGCTTGGCTAAAGAGAGGAAGATGGAAAGAAAGCTTGAAGAATGATCAAGCTCCAAGCATCAAGAAGATTGAAGAAAAGAGCCCAAGAGCCCAAGCTAAGAGAAGAAGCATCCAAGAAGATTTCAAGACTTGTCCAGCTTAGGGGGAGCTGAAGACTAAGTGTGAAATGTCAATGATGAGTAAGTTGCCATCAAATTGCAAAGGGGGAGATTGTTAGGGATTTTGTAATTTGCAATTTGGTGGATGCATTTGCACTTTAGCATCATTTGAATTCACACACTAGCATTGTTTTTAGAAATCTTGAAATCTAGTTTTATTCATGCATAGCTTTTAAGATTTGGAAAAGCTTTTGTTTTATGCATGGTTTGGTTTTAAACTTGGATGCATTGGTTTTGAAACCCAAACTCTTTTGAAAACCTATTTCCTTGTGCATTATATTTGGAAAATCATCTTGTGAATTTAGGTTTGAGTTTTGCATACATTCATCACAAAAAGAATCATTTGTGTATGCAATTTCATTTGAAAAGAGTTTTCAAGAAATCAAGCAAGCCTTTGTTTTAAAAGTTTTGAAACTTTTTAGGCTTTTTATGTCATGTTTTAAAAACCTTTAGAATCTTTAAAACATGTTTTCCAAGCTTGATTTAGTGGCCAAAAAGTTCCCCCAAGCAAAACTGTGAAAATTGCATTTTTTGGGAATTTTGGTGCTGCGGGGTTAACCATGGGGTTAACCGGGGGTCAACCCGCAGTGTAGCCGGTTAACCGGCCATGTTAGCCCGGTTAACCGGCCATAGTGCAGGATGACCCAAAACACAACGGCTATTTTTATGACCGTTGTGCTTGGCCGGTCTACCGGCCTGTCATGGCCGGTCAACCGGCCAAACTAGCCGTTGGGCAGTTTTTGGTATTTAAATGAGCTCTTTCCTTTGTCTTTGGTTGGAGATTTTTAAGCCTTCTTTGAGGAGCTTTGAGACAAGACAAAGGGGAGGAACTAAGAGAGGCTAAAGGGTCATTAAGTAAAGCTTAAGCTTGGGTCAACTAAGTTAAATCTCCAAGTAAGTTTTACTTTGATTTAATCATTTGTTATGTGCTTTGTTTGAAACTTTGGAAATTGATTTCAAGCATGATAACAATGATGTGTTGAATCCATTCTTCCCTTCATCTTTGATATTCAAGAATTGGATTCATCACTTTGTTTTCAAACCAAGTTTTGTTTTAAACTTTCTTAATCATGTTTAGTCATAAATCTTGGATTTCTTGTATTGCATGATTATATCACTTGGTTGAAACATTGCTTGTTGTTTTCATTCATTTAAACATTAGTAAAATTAATTTGGTTTTGAAAACAACATGCACATGCATCACATGTTCTAAATTAGCCATTTTCATACAACTTGTTAGTCCTTGATTTTCATGTCATAAACAAGTTGAATTTCATACATGTGATTTGCATAAGACTTCAATCAATCTTTTATGAGCTTTAAACTTTGAATTGCTTTAAGCAATATATTTGATTAAGCTTTCTTTTTGAACTTGATTGAAGCCATCACACACACACCTCATAAGCATACATCTTTGCATTCATAGAGTGTTTGTGTGAGTTTAGTTTTCACTTTCATATTAGCCTATTCAAGAGGCAATTCCATTGAGCTTAAATTGTAATCTCTTAGAGTGTTCTTTTGTTAAGACACTTTCTTTGAGAAAACTATTTGTAAAGGTTATTGCTAAGCCTAAGAAAAGCAACTTGTAAGGTTATTGCTTAGCCTTTGAAAAGCATCTTGTAAGGTTATTGCTTAGCCTTTGAAAAGCATCTTGTAAGGTTATTGCTTAGCCTAGAAAAGCACATTGTAAGGGTTATTGCTTAGCCTAGTAAAAAGCATACGTAGTGGAATCCGGTGGGGTGTTGGAGACACAAGCCGGTAGTGGATGTAGGCACGTTGGCCGAACCACTATAAATATTGTGTTGTGGTGCATGCTTTTGTGGTGATTGTTTATTTGAGCTTCCGCATTTTTTCTTATAATCACCACTTGTGACTAGTTTAGTTTAAGAAATTAAAATTGGTCATAATTAGTCATTAGTTGTAGCTCACCCTATTCACCCCCCCCTCTAGGGTTAGGATCCTCGTGGACTTTCAATTGGTATCAGAGCCAAGTGCTCTATCCCTTATGATCAAGTGTTTGGAACTCTTGATTAGGTGTAAAAACCTAGAGTTAAAACCCTAGAGTTGTCCTTTTATTGAAAATCATTAGAATGGACTCCACTATGCTAGACTTTGTAGATTCTTCTAGACCCCTCATTCTTCCATCTTATGGAGATTCAAACATTGAAATTAAGGAATCTCAACTTGAATTAAAAGAAGAAGAATATGATGAACTTGAAGCCTATGAGGAATTGTACACATGGTCCTTAGAGGTTTCCAAGAAAAATAAAAGATTAAAAGAAGAATCTATAAGGCTAAACCAAGAATTAGACTCTTCTAAAAATGAACTTAGAGAAAAAGATGAATTTATAAATTGTGTAGAATCTAAGTTCATGATCTCTTTAAATAACCTATCCAACATTCAAGATGAACTAAAAGAATTAAAGATGGGTTATGAAAATGTCAATAAGGAAAATCTAAAACTAAGAGATCAATTACAAAGGCAAGGTAAAGACTCTAACAATCTTGAATCTAAATTGACTATCTCTAAGGAAAATTTATCAAATGCTCAAGATGAATTAAATAAGACTAAGATAAATTGTGATGAGCTTAAAAAGGAAAATTGTAACCTAAGAGATACAATTAAAAGACAAGATGAAAACATTAACTATTTAAAATCCAAGTTGACAATTTCAAATGAAAATTTGTCTAATGCACAAAGTAATTCAAAAACTTTAGAACTTGGATCTAATGTTGTTAATGAGCTTAATTCTAAGTTAAAACTTGCCTATGAAGAGCTAAACAATTATAAGGAAATTGAAAATGAACTTTCAAAAGTCAAACATGAAAATTCAATCCTTATAACCAAAGTCACTCAACTTGAAAACTATAAACAAAAGTATGAGTGCAAGGTTACCCAAAGTGAAGATAGACTTGAAAAATTATTTAAAATGGTAAACCTCATGGAGATAGGACGGGTATTGGATTCAATAGGAATATGTCTTATGACCCTAAATTCACCAACACTTTTGTGAAAGGTGAGTCCTCTTTCTCTAGCACTCTTCCTCCCTTGCCCAAATCAAAATGTAATTATTGTGGCATTGAAGGGCATTTTACATTTGAGTGCAAACTAAGGAAAAGAAGCTATGTGTCTAAACCCATCTTTGAACTCAAGAAAGTAAAATCAAACTTGAAGGGTAAGACACTAAAAACAAAGGAAGACTCCATAAAGCTTAAACAAGTTAAACCAATTAACAAGGAGTCTCCAAAAATAGATTCTAAAAAGGTTAAACAAGTCAAACCAAGTTTAAAAGAATCTATTAACAAAAAGCTTCTCAACCTACCTCCCTTAAGTCAAAACATGAAAGAACTTTTGAAGAAAATTACTAAGTTAAATCTAAATTTCAAAAGTCAAAGAAAGGGAGAAAATAAGAAGAAAAGAAAAACAAATCAATCCCCTAAGAAGCAAACCCACCAACATCAAAAGACTAATCACCATTCTAAGCCAAATTTAGTAAAATCTAAATATCATGGTGATAAGTTTAAGTTGAAAATTTATCAAGTAAAATCTCTTTTAGTTGGTGAGGATTCCAAAATAGACCTCAAAGTTCAACCCTCCCAAGACCTTAGGTGGATTCCTAAAGTTATTTACCTAGACAAACCTTAGGGTCTTGAACCTCATTGACCAACCTACTCTTTATTAGTTAAATCACTTTGTTGGTCATGATTGCTTTGCATTTTTGTTCTTTCTTAGTTACATTTCATAAAATGCATTGTTTCTTTATGATCAATTGATTTTGTTTTCATAACACCATTCTAAGTTACACCTCATGGTTTTCAAAATCTTTTGATTATAATTTCATCATGTTTGATTTGCTTTTTGCACTCATATGCCTTGCATTGCATTTCTTTACATGATTAATTGATTGTGATGTTAAAAGCTTTCATAGCTAATTTGTCATGATCAATTGTTGTTAGATCATTTGATGGATGTCTTATTTAGATCCTCTTTGTAAATCAAATGATTTGAATCAATTCAAGTTTTTCCATGGATTTATAAGTTATACTTTTATATGGAAAATCATTGTTTTGAAAAATCAACTTGTATGTGTTTTAATGAAGTTATATCTTTTAAAATACAATGTTGAAAATTGATCTTCAAAATCATTCTTTTATGCTCATTGTTGGATTTTGTTTTTCAAAATGATTTGAAGATTGTTTGAATGGAAATGCTTTTTAATCTCATTAGTTATATTCATCTAAGCATGTTCCATAATTATCATTTCCTTTTCTTTTGGTTTTATTATCTTAGAAATGGAAATGTATGTTGTTTGCATCTTTGCTTATTTAGTTATTCTTTTTATATGCAAATGACTATAGGTTCCATGTATGGTTGTGACCTTAGTTACATTTGTAGAAACCATACTAGAACCCAAATCCATCCTTTTTGCCTTATAGTCATTTCTTTATGGATGGTTATGATGTTGATTCATGTAGATTCTCTTGGTGTCATCCTTGTACATGTTTCAACCTCATATGTAGTGTTCTTGATCATATGAATCTCTTTGAAATCCATTCCTTACATTTATGTTGGTTGATGGATATCTTAGTAGTTGAATTCATATGATTTGGACACTTTGAGAATTGCATGCTTTACCTAGTCATATCTTTTTGCATTGCAATTTCTCTTGTTCATCACTATGCTCAATAGTCATATCTTTAAAAGTGATGAATATGCATTTATGATGCTTGATGGGATTTTGTCACATTCTTGCTCTTTATCATGTTATCAAATTCAATTGGATTCAATTGGTATAATGGTTGATTGATTTGATTTCTTGTGAATGTGATAAATCATGTGTGCATTGGATTGAACTTGATAAGTAATATGATTGTTCCATGTTACACACCATTAGCATCATAATGTTCTTGTTGCCACCTCTTTTGCTCTCATAGGTATATCTCATGACCACCATGTTTATGTGTTCATAATAGTGGTTGGTTATTAGTTGAGGTTGGCTTCGTGTTTGAATTTCATTTCACTCATTCTTGCACTTTAATAAGTCATATTTATTGATTGAATGAAATGATTTTCAAAATCTTACATAGCATATGATTTACATAGTTATAATGATTGATGCTATGTTTGAATAAACCCCATTGCATCATGGATAGCTCTTATTTGGATTTTTTCCTAATAGTAATATTCTTAAATCCTTTTTAGAGTGATTGTGTTAATAGTCACATCCTTTAATCTCAATTGATATGTTTATTTCAATTGGTATCCATGATCATTTCTCTCATGAGACCTTGCTCTCTTTTGGTAATTTGATCATATGAGCCCTATAGTTATATGATTCTAATCCTTTCCTTGAAGTTGACCCTCACTTGGTTAAACCATCTACTTCTTGAATCTAATAGTTATATCTTGTCAAAAGCTTGACAAAAGAAGAGAATGGATTGAGGGGGAGTGTAAACCTTCATAGGAAGAATTAGTTTTGATCAAATTCACCCTTGGATTGCTTTTGAGCCCTTAGAGTTAACTTCCATACATGATAGCCTGTTATGTATTTCATTTTCGATTTCATTTGTTAACAGGTGCTACTAAAGGTATTTTCCTTGTTTCATGTGTGTAGGTACCTTTGCAATTTAATGTCAAAGGGGGAGAGAGTTTAAGTACTCAAAGATCTCCTACTCATCAAAGGGGGAGAAAGCTTTCAAGTTCTCAAGAGGAGAAAGAAGCATGGTCAAAGGGGGAGAGCAAATAGAAGAAAGAAAGCTTGGAGCTAAAGAAGATGCTTGGCTAAAGAGAGGAAGATGGAAAGAAAGCTTGAAGAATGATCAAGCTCCAAGCATCAAGAAGATTGAAGAAAAGAGCCCAAGAGCCCAAGCTAAGAGAAGAAGCATCCAAGAAGATTTCAAGACTTGTCCAGCTTAGGGGGAGCTGAAGACTAAGTGTGAAATGTCAATGATGAGTAAGTTGCCATCAAATTGCAAAGGGGGAGATTGTTAGGGATTTTGTAATTTGCAATTTGGTGGATGCATTTGCACTTTAGCATCATTTGAATTCACACACTAGCATTGTTTTTAGAAATCTTGAAATCTAGTTTTATTCATGCATAGCTTTTAAGATTTGGAAAAGCTTTTGTTTTATGCATGGTTTGGTTTTAAACTTGGATGCATTGGTTTTGAAACCCAAACTCTTTTGAAAACCTATTTCCTTGTGCATTATATTTGGAAAATCATCTTGTGAATTTAGGTTTGAGTTTTGCATACATTCATCACAAAAAGAATCATTTGTGTATGCAATTTCATTTGAAAAGAGTTTTCAAGAAATCAAGCAAGCCTTTGTTTTAAAAGTTTTGAAACTTTTTAGGCTTTTTATGTCATGTTTTAAAAACCTTTAGAATCTTTAAAACATGTTTTCCAAGCTTGATTTAGTGGCCAAAAAGTTCCCCCAAGCAAAACTGTGAAAATTGCATTTTTTGGGAATTTTGGTGCTGCGGGGTTAACCATGGGGTTAACCGGGGGTCAACCCGCAGTGTAGCCGGTTAACCGGCCATGTTAGCCCGGTTAACCGGCCATAGTGCAGGATGACCCAAAACACAACGGCTATTTTTATGACCGTTGTGCTTGGCCGGTCTACCGGCCTGTCATGGCCGGTCAACCGGCCAAACTAGCCGTTGGGCAGTTTTTGGTATTTAAATGAGCTCTTTCCTTTGTCTTTGGTTGGAGATTTTTAAGCCTTCTTTGAGGAGCTTTGAGACAAGACAAAGGGGAGGAACTAAGAGAGGCTAAAGGGTCATTAAGTAAAGCTTAAGCTTGGGTCAACTAAGTTAAATCTCCAAGTAAGTTTTACTTTGATTTAATCATTTGTTATGTGCTTTGTTTGAAACTTTGGAAATTGATTTCAAGCATGATAACAATGATGTGTTGAATCCATTCTTCCCTTCATCTTTGATATTCAAGAATTGGATTCATCACTTTGTTTTCAAACCAAGTTTTGTTTTAAACTTTCTTAATCATGTTTAGTCATAAATCTTGGATTTCTTGTATTGCATGATTATATCACTTGGTTGAAACATTGCTTGTTGTTTTCATTCATTTAAACATTAGTAAAATTAATTTGGTTTTGAAAACAACATGCACATGCATCACATGTTCTAAATTAGCCATTTTCATACAACTTGTTAGTCCTTGATTTTCATGTCATAAACAAGTTGAATTTCATACATGTGATTTGCATAAGACTTCAATCAATCTTTTATGAGCTTTAAACTTTGAATTGCTTTAAGCAATATATTTGATTAAGCTTTCTTTTTGAACTTGATTGAAGCCATCACACACACACCTCATAAGCATACATCTTTGCATTCATAGAGTGTTTGTGTGAGTTTAGTTTTCACTTTCATATTAGCCTATTCAAGAGGCAATTCCATTGAGCTTAAATTGTAATCTCTTAGAGTGTTCTTTTGTTAAGACACTTTCTTTGAGAAAACTATTTGTAAAGGTTATTGCTAAGCCTAAGAAAAGCAACTTGTAAGGTTATTGCTTAGCCTTTGAAAAGCATCTTGTAAGGTTATTGCTTAGCCTTTGAAAAGCATCTTGTAAGGTTATTGCTTAGCCTAGAAAAGCACATTGTAAGGGTTATTGCTTAGCCTAGTAAAAAGCATACGTAGTGGAATCCGGTGGGGTGTTGGAGACACAAGCCGGTAGTGGATGTAGGCACGTTGGCCGAACCACTATAAATATTGTGTTGTGGTGCATGCTTTTGTGGTGATTGTTTATTTGAGCTTCCGCATTTTTTCTTATAATCACCACTTGTGACTAGTTTAGTTTAAGAAATTAAAATTGGTCATAATTAGTCATTAGTTGTAGCTCACCCTATTCACCCCCCCCTCTAGGGTTAGGATCCTCGTGGACTTTCAATTGGTATCAGAGCCAAGTGCTCTATCCCTTATGATCAAGTGTTTGGAACTCTTGATTAGGTGTAAAAACCTAGAGTTAAAACCCTAGAGTTGTCCTTTTATTGAAAATCATTAGAATGGACTCCACTATGCTAGACTTTGTAGATTCTTCTAGACCCCTCATTCTTCCATCTTATGGAGATTCAAACATTGAAATTAAGGAATCTCAACTTGAATTAAAAGAAGAAGAATATGATGAACTTGAAGCCTATGAGGAATTGTACACATGGTCCTTAGAGGTTTCCAAGAAAAATAAAAGATTAAAAGAAGAATCTATAAGGCTAAACCAAGAATTAGACTCTTCTAAAAATGAACTTAGAGAAAAAGATGAATTTATAAATTGTGTAGAATCTAAGTTCATGATCTCTTTAAATAACCTATCCAACATTCAAGATGAACTAAAAGAATTAAAGATGGGTTATGAAAATGTCAATAAGGAAAATCTAAAACTAAGAGATCAATTACAAAGGCAAGGTAAAGACTCTAACAATCTTGAATCTAAATTGACTATCTCTAAGGAAAATTTATCAAATGCTCAAGATGAATTAAATAAGACTAAGATAAATTGTGATGAGCTTAAAAAGGAAAATTGTAACCTAAGAGATACAATTAAAAGACAAGATGAAAACATTAACTATTTAAAATCCAAGTTGACAATTTCAAATGAAAATTTGTCTAATGCACAAAGTAATTCAAAAACTTTAGAACTTGGATCTAATGTTGTTAATGAGCTTAATTCTAAGTTAAAACTTGCCTATGAAGAGCTAAACAATTATAAGGAAATTGAAAATGAACTTTCAAAAGTCAAACATGAAAATTCAATCCTTATAACCAAAGTCACTCAACTTGAAAACTATAAACAAAAGTATGAGTGCAAGGTTACCCAAAGTGAAGATAGACTTGAAAAATTATTTAAAATGGTAAACCTCATGGAGATAGGACGGGTATTGGATTCAATAGGAATATGTCTTATGACCCTAAATTCACCAACACTTTTGTGAAAGGTGAGTCCTCTTTCTCTAGCACTCTTCCTCCCTTGCCCAAATCAAAATGTAATTATTGTGGCATTGAAGGGCATTTTACATTTGAGTGCAAACTAAGGAAAAGAAGCTATGTGTCTAAACCCATCTTTGAACTCAAGAAAGTAAAATCAAACTTGAAGGGTAAGACACTAAAAACAAAGGAAGACTCCATAAAGCTTAAACAAGTTAAACCAATTAACAAGGAGTCTCCAAAAATAGATTCTAAAAAGGTTAAACAAGTCAAACCAAGTTTAAAAGAATCTATTAACAAAAAGCTTCTCAACCTACCTCCCTTAAGTCAAAACATGAAAGAACTTTTGAAGAAAATTACTAAGTTAAATCTAAATTTCAAAAGTCAAAGAAAGGGAGAAAATAAGAAGAAAAGAAAAACAAATCAATCCCCTAAGAAGCAAACCCACCAACATCAAAAGACTAATCACCATTCTAAGCCAAATTTAGTAAAATCTAAATATCATGGTGATAAGTTTAAGTTGAAAATTTATCAAGTAAAATCTCTTTTAGTTGGTGAGGATTCCAAAATAGACCTCAAAGTTCAACCCTCCCAAGACCTTAGGTGGATTCCTAAAGTTATTTACCTAGACAAACCTTAGGGTCTTGAACCTCATTGACCAACCTACTCTTTATTAGTTAAATCACTTTGTTGGTCATGATTGCTTTGCATTTTTGTTCTTTCTTAGTTACATTTCATAAAATGCATTGTTTCTTTATGATCAATTGATTTTGTTTTCATAACACCATTCTAAGTTACACCTCATGGTTTTCAAAATCTTTTGATTATAATTTCATCATGTTTGATTTGCTTTTTGCACTCATATGCCTTGCATTGCATTTCTTTACATGATTAATTGATTGTGATGTTAAAAGCTTTCATAGCTAATTTGTCATGATCAATTGTTGTTAGATCATTTGATGGATGTCTTATTTAGATCCTCTTTGTAAATCAAATGATTTGAATCAATTCAAGTTTTTCCATGGATTTATAAGTTATACTTTTATATGGAAAATCATTGTTTTGAAAAATCAACTTGTATGTGTTTTAATGAAGTTATATCTTTTAAAATACAATGTTGAAAATTGATCTTCAAAATCATTCTTTTATGCTCATTGTTGGATTTTGTTTTTCAAAATGATTTGAAGATTGTTTGAATGGAAATGCTTTTTAATCTCATTAGTTATATTCATCTAAGCATGTTCCATAATTATCATTTCCTTTTCTTTTGGTTTTATTATCTTAGAAATGGAAATGTATGTTGTTTGCATCTTTGCTTATTTAGTTATTCTTTTTATATGCAAATGACTATAGGTTCCATGTATGGTTGTGACCTTAGTTACATTTGTAGAAACCATACTAGAACCCAAATCCATCCTTTTTGCCTTATAGTCATTTCTTTATGGATGGTTATGATGTTGATTCATGTAGATTCTCTTGGTGTCATCCTTGTACATGTTTCAACCTCATATGTAGTGTTCTTGATCATATGAATCTCTTTGAAATCCATTCCTTACATTTATGTTGGTTGATGGATATCTTAGTAGTTGAATTCATATGATTTGGACACTTTGAGAATTGCATGCTTTACCTAGTCATATCTTTTTGCATTGCAATTTCTCTTGTTCATCACTATGCTCAATAGTCATATCTTTAAAAGTGATGAATATGCATTTATGATGCTTGATGGGATTTTGTCACATTCTTGCTCTTTATCATGTTATCAAATTCAATTGGATTCAATTGGTATAATGGTTGATTGATTTGATTTCTTGTGAATGTGATAAATCATGTGTGCATTGGATTGAACTTGATAAGTAATATGATTGTTCCATGTTACACACCATTAGCATCATAATGTTCTTGTTGCCACCTCTTTTGCTCTCATAGGTATATCTCATGACCACCATGTTTATGTGTTCATAATAGTGGTTGGTTATTAGTTGAGGTTGGCTTCGTGTTTGAATTTCATTTCACTCATTCTTGCACTTTAATAAGTCATATTTATTGATTGAATGAAATGATTTTCAAAATCTTACATAGCATATGATTTACATAGTTATAATGATTGATGCTATGTTTGAATAAACCCCATTGCATCATGGATAGCTCTTATTTGGATTTTTTCCTAATAGTAATATTCTTAAATCCTTTTTAGAGTGATTGTGTTAATAGTCACATCCTTTAATCTCAATTGATATGTTTATTTCAATTGGTATCCATGATCATTTCTCTCATGAGACCTTGCTCTCTTTTGGTAATTTGATCATATGAGCCCTATAGTTATATGATTCTAATCCTTTCCTTGAAGTTGACCCTCACTTGGTTAAACCATCTACTTCTTGAATCTAATAGTTATATCTTGTCAAAAGCTTGACAAAAGAAGAGAATGGATTGAGGGGGAGTGTAAACCTTCATAGGAAGAATTAGTTTTGATCAAATTCACCCTTGGATTGCTTTTGAGCCCTTAGAGTTAACTTCCATACATGATAGCCTGTTATGTATTTCATTTTCGATTTCATTTGTTAACAGGTGCTACTAAAGGTATTTTCCTTGTTTCATGTGTGTAGGTACCTTTGCAATTTAATGTCAAAGGGGGAGAGAGTTTAAGTACTCAAAGATCTCCTACTCATCAAAGGGGGAGAAAGCTTTCAAGTTCTCAAGAGGAGAAAGAAGCATGGTCAAAGGGGGAGAGCAAATAGAAGAAAGAAAGCTTGGAGCTAAAGAAGATGCTTGGCTAAAGAGAGGAAGATGGAAAGAAAGCTTGAAGAATGATCAAGCTCCAAGCATCAAGAAGATTGAAGAAAAGAGCCCAAGAGCCCAAGCTAAGAGAAGAAGCATCCAAGAAGATTTCAAGACTTGTCCAGCTTAGGGGGAGCTGAAGACTAAGTGTGAAATGTCAATGATGAGTAAGTTGCCATCAAATTGCAAAGGGGGAGATTGTTAGGGATTTTGTAATTTGCAATTTGGTGGATGCATTTGCACTTTAGCATCATTTGAATTCACACACTAGCATTGTTTTTAGAAATCTTGAAATCTAGTTTTATTCATGCATAGCTTTTAAGATTTGGAAAAGCTTTTGTTTTATGCATGGTTTGGTTTTAAACTTGGATGCATTGGTTTTGAAACCCAAACTCTTTTGAAAACCTATTTCCTTGTGCATTATATTTGGAAAATCATCTTGTGAATTTAGGTTTGAGTTTTGCATACATTCATCACAAAAAGAATCATTTGTGTATGCAATTTCATTTGAAAAGAGTTTTCAAGAAATCAAGCAAGCCTTTGTTTTAAAAGTTTTGAAACTTTTTAGGCTTTTTATGTCATGTTTTAAAAACCTTTAGAATCTTTAAAACATGTTTTCCAAGCTTGATTTAGTGGCCAAAAAGTTCCCCCAAGCAAAACTGTGAAAATTGCATTTTTTGGGAATTTTGGTGCTGCGGGGTTAACCATGGGGTTAACCGGGGGTCAACCCGCAGTGTAGCCGGTTAACCGGCCATGTTAGCCCGGTTAACCGGCCATAGTGCAGGATGACCCAAAACACAACGGCTATTTTTATGACCGTTGTGCTTGGCCGGTCTACCGGCCTGTCATGGCCGGTCAACCGGCCAAACTAGCCGTTGGGCAGTTTTTGGTATTTAAATGAGCTCTTTCCTTTGTCTTTGGTTGGAGATTTTTAAGCCTTCTTTGAGGAGCTTTGAGACAAGACAAAGGGGAGGAACTAAGAGAGGCTAAAGGGTCATTAAGTAAAGCTTAAGCTTGGGTCAACTAAGTTAAATCTCCAAGTAAGTTTTACTTTGATTTAATCATTTGTTATGTGCTTTGTTTGAAACTTTGGAAATTGATTTCAAGCATGATAACAATGATGTGTTGAATCCATTCTTCCCTTCATCTTTGATATTCAAGAATTGGATTCATCACTTTGTTTTCAAACCAAGTTTTGTTTTAAACTTTCTTAATCATGTTTAGTCATAAATCTTGGATTTCTTGTATTGCATGATTATATCACTTGGTTGAAACATTGCTTGTTGTTTTCATTCATTTAAACATTAGTAAAATTAATTTGGTTTTGAAAACAACATGCACATGCATCACATGTTCTAAATTAGCCATTTTCATACAACTTGTTAGTCCTTGATTTTCATGTCATAAACAAGTTGAATTTCATACATGTGATTTGCATAAGACTTCAATCAATCTTTTATGAGCTTTAAACTTTGAATTGCTTTAAGCAATATATTTGATTAAGCTTTCTTTTTGAACTTGATTGAAGCCATCACACACACACCTCATAAGCATACATCTTTGCATTCATAGAGTGTTTGTGTGAGTTTAGTTTTCACTTTCATATTAGCCTATTCAAGAGGCAATTCCATTGAGCTTAAATTGTAATCTCTTAGAGTGTTCTTTTGTTAAGACACTTTCTTTGAGAAAACTATTTGTAAAGGTTATTGCTAAGCCTAAGAAAAGCAACTTGTAAGGTTATTGCTTAGCCTTTGAAAAGCATCTTGTAAGGTTATTGTCACGCCCCCGAACCGAAACCTCGGGGGCGGGAGATGGGATTAAAGCATAAATGTATTTACTTCTCCCAAGATCCGCGTGTGTGAAGACAACACATTCTGAATATTTTGCGGAAACATTTGTGGCGTTGCGACCCGAAGTCCGTGGCCATCGGATTCCGCGTCGCACTCAACCTTTAGCCCATAGCTATTATATCAAGAATCATACCAGACTGGGGTAACCGTCACAATAATTTACAGAGCTGACGGTAACCGGATATTACATTCCCAAATATGTTCAAGTTACAATTATCAATGTACATTAATTAAGAATCCCAAGAAAAAGGCTAACAAAAGCCATACAACAAGAAGCTATAAACCACTACCCAAATGTGACGTAGCTCCGATGTCAAGCTCAATGTCTACATGACATAGCCGACAAACTAACCTGCAAAGCATGGCTCTACAGCCAACAAAAGCACTCGACTCGGGGCGAAGAAATCTGAACCTGAGTACCAAAAGTAGTGGGTCAGACACGACGGTCTGGCAGGTGGATGAAAAGATCACAATTATACTAAAGAATAAAACATATAATAAATCATGCTAATCGATCAAGTACTGCATATAATTAAACGGGTGCAAAGTCGGGAATCTCGGGGAAAACTTGTATTCATTTCAAGCACGGTTAAAACATGAACATCTAATAAAACATGTATTCATTTATATCATCTGTAATCATAGATATTTGACAATCGGGTATTCGTCTAAAACATGTATAAATATAGTGGTTTGACAAAACAAACGTTCATTTGAAACTCAAGTAAAACACAAGTATACAACAAATCAGGTATCCATAACAGTCTAGCAAAACCAATGTCCATTTGAAACATATGTGAAAGTACGGATCTTTAACAAACCGGGTGTTCATTTAAAACAGGTGTAACCAAGGAAATCTGACAAGACTAATGTTCATTTAAACCTATTTCAAAGTATGGATATTTAAACAAATCGGGTATCATGTAAGAATAGGTATAAACATAGGGATCTGGCAAAACAAGTGTCATCTAAAACATATTTCAAAACAGGGATATTTAACAAATCGGATATTCATTTGAAAACAGGTATAAATATAGATATCTGACAAACCAAATGTCCTTTAAAACAAGGCACGGGTATTTAACAATTCGGGTATTCCCTTAAAACACGTGTAATCATATAAATCTAGCAAAATCATTTATCGTTTGAACCATATGTAAAAGCATGGGTATTCACCCAACCGGCATTCATGTAAAACATGTACGTGTGCAAAGGACATAAAACAATATAACAGTGACCGAATTTACAATAGAGAGCATTAACACTTATCTAAATAACAACTTTCATAAAAGCAATGAATCATTTAACTGAAAACAAGTAAGCAATATAAACCATGTCGGGTGTCCAAGGAATCGGGAACTGGCAAGATGGCAATCACAAGAAGCTAAGTCCTCTGTCACCGAAGTGACAAGAGCGGGACGTTGGTCTCAGTCACACAAGGTGAGGAGACTCAACGTAAATCATATATACAATAATAAATACACGGGAACGGGACCACGGTAGCGAACCGGGTATCGGGACGGGACCACGGCAATAACCGGGTATCGGGATCCAAACTGCAGCTGGCGGGACGGGAGAGGGATTTCCAAGTCAGTGGATCAGACTGGCAAGGTATCCAAGCTTAGTGATGCCGACTCATAGGATAAAACCAATCGAGACATATCAAGTAATCAAGTACAGTAAATAAACGGGTAAACGGGGGTGCTCAAGGGCACGTAAATAAACGGGTAAACGGGGGTGCTCAAGGGCACACTGTCATTTCATCTCGGGCAATGCATTTCGGGACAATAACTGTTACTAAAGTAACTCCACGTTTTCGGGAAAGCAAGTCATGTAATACAAATCTTGGAAATGAGATGAAGCAATGAATTATAACACATTTCGGGAAAAATATTAATTTCAAGATCTATTTAAGTGAATAGGGGTCCCGTATGTCAATTATAGTCATTACTTGGTACTCCTTGAGTTTGAAGACATTCCGGGCTCCTTATGCACTTTTACTATTTTCAAAACTTAAATGGAGCTTATGGGTAGAACTAGATATTACTATAGAAAAAAATCAAGATTAGAAACGGTCCATCCTAGGCATGACATTAATCCGGAAACATCGACCGACCTATTCAGTCATTGAAAGGAATAGAATTTGCGATAACCAAGGAAAAAGACTTGTGTTTAGATATTAGTAAGATATCGCGTCATTCCATCCCGTTCAAGATTGAAATTGATTGGACTTCGATGCAATCGAATCAACCGTGAGGAGTGTCGGCTCAAGACATCTCACACATAGTCCAAACAGTCCAAAAGGGGTAGCCAAGGTCCACAAAAGAAATAGTATCAAAAACCCACTGGACTCAAACTGAGTCCTCCGATCGATCGGACCTTCGGTCCGATCGATCGGTCTGAATTTCTGTACAGGGTCCGATCGATCGGTCGATCGATCGGCTGAAAAAGCCTTACAGTTAAAAGTCAGTCCGATCGATCGGTCTGAACGTCCGATCGATCGGACCTGGGCGCAGTGCAGGTCCGGGAACTGATTTTTTTCTCCTTTTCTTTCCTTTCCTTCCAACATATAATCAATCACATAGAACTAGATACAAGGATACTTAATACATGTTTCCAAGGTATTAGAATGAGCTAAAGAGCTCCTCATTTCAAGTTTTCCCCCTTTCCATCTATTCCATTCACAATAAAACTCAAAGTGGAGAAAACTCATTCATGTGAAACCATTTGAAATTCTTGACAATAGGATGCATGCACTTTCAAGAGCTTAACAAGAAAGAATAACTCATCAATAAGCACATCTCATAATCAATATTTATCATATCAAAAACAACTATTAAAATTACCAAAACCATCAATGAAATCAAGATTTTCACCAAAACATGTTAATAATCAAAACGATCCAATCAACCACTTGCCTTTGACTCTAATCAAGAAAATCAAGCTCCTAATCACCTCTCAAGCTCAAGATCCACAATCTCTACAAAAACCCCCAAAACAACCCTAAAATGGGTTAAACAATGAAATGACAATGAAACTTTCCAATAATCAAGGTGGAGCTTCTCTAAGGCTAGAAGATTACAAATCTAGAAGATGGGAAGAATCACTTACTTGGATGACCTTGAAATGAGAAGAACAAGCTCAAGGGAGGTCTCTAGGTTGGGAGATTTCTCCAAAAATGGTATCAATGGGGAGCCATGGTGAAGAGGAAGAAGAAGATGGTCTCCATTTTGATGTTGGTGCAAGATTGGTGTAGCTTGGAGATGGAGAGAGCAAGAAGAAGAAGAAGAAACTTGCTAGAAAACCCTAGGCTCAAATGTGTGCTGGAACATGAAAATGGAGAAGGAAGGGGAAGGGTCTCCTTTTATAAACAAGTGAGAATGGGTCCCACAACTTAAAGAACTTGGGTGGCTGAAATCATCTAATTCGGGACCTCGGATGGATTCGACGAAGAAGGAAGAAATGATCGTCGAAATATCTAGTTTCCAAAAAGTGTATGTTTCACGGATTTCGAGAATATCAAGTTTTGGGTACAGATTTGGTGTGAAATGACTGTTTTGCCCTCAAGGCCAAGAAATCGGTTTTCGGGTTCTCAAATCGATATGGGATCAACATGAAAGTTGTAGGATTCCTCAAGATGAATGCAACGGGCCAAAAACACGATACGAAACCAATCGGGAAAATCTCACAAGAAAATGCAAAGCCGAAAAGGGAACCCCCAAAGGGCCCCACAAGCTACCAAAGCACTCAAAAGCCCAAAACTAGAAGAAAACCCATTCTAGCTCACAAACTCAACCCAACAACTACTAATCCCACTAAAAGAAACTAATCCATAAATAAAACAACACTAATCCAAGAGATTAGGGGTCGGGTTCTCACAGTTATTGCTTAGCCTAGAAAAGCACATTGTAAGGGTTATTGCTTAGCCTAGTAAAAAGCATACTTAGTGGAATCCGGTGGGGTGTTGGAGACACAAGCCGGTAGTGGATGTAGGCACGTTGGCCGAACCACTATAAATATTGTGTTGTGGTGCATGCTTTTGTGGTGATTGTTTATTTGAGATTCCGCATTTTTTCTTATAATCACCACTTGTGACTAGTTTAGTTTAAGAAATTAAAATTGGTCATAATTAGTCATTAGTTGTAGCTCACCCTATTCACCCCCCCCTCTAGGGTTAGGATCCTCGTGGACTTTCAGCAGGTTGGTTTGTCGGCTATGTCATGTAGACATTGAGCTTGACATCGGAGCTACGTCATATTTGGGGTAGTAGTTTATAGCTTATTGTTGTATGACTTTTATTAGCCTTTTTCTTGGGATTCTTAATTAATGCACATTGATAATTGTAACTTGAACATATTTGGGAATGTAATATCCTGTTACTGTCAGCTCTGTAATTTATTGTGATGGTTACTCCAGTCTGATATGATTCTTGATATAATAGCTATGTGCGACGCGGAATCCGATGGCCACGGACTTCGGGTCGCAACGCCACAAATGCTTCCGCAAAATATTCAGAATGTGTTGTCTTCACACACGCGGATCTTGGGAGAAAAATATATTTATGCTTAAATCCCATTTCCCACCCCCGAGGTTTCGGTTTGGGGGCGTGACAAGCCAGACAACGTGTCATCCACTTCAAGATCCTGACGGGAGCTATCGCAGATCAAGATGCCCTCAAGATCTGCCTCTTTGCAAGTACCCTAAAAGGTACAACCTTTGATTGGTACTCCACTCTGCCGGAGGACTCCATCCAAAACTCGGCCATGCTGGAGACACGCTTCCTCACCCACTTCAAAGGTGAAGATCACCCTGTTACTATGGCACAGCTCTGCAACCTAAAATAGGGGGAGAATGAGTCAACATACAACTTCATTCACAAGTGGAAGGCGATGGCATACAAATGCTCAGATGTACTGCCACAAGCGTCGCTCGTCGACATCTGCCGTAACAACATGAGAGCAAGGATCCGCTCCATGATTATCGGCAACAAATCAAAAAACCTGGGAGAACTCCTAGAAGCTACAATGGAGGTTGAAACGATGATCAAAGACCTCAACAGTCAGAAATCATCAAAGAAAGAGCCGACCGCCATTTTGACCTCGAAACCAAGGAAAAAGGAGGTTCTTAATGTATAAAGCAAGTCAGTTCCTCAGCAGCCAAACAAATCTGAGAACAAAACTACAGGTAAGAAACCCGAACTCTCTGATGCCTTCAAAGAACGAGTAGAGAAGAAATACCTATTTGATGAAGATGTTGAAGAAATTTTTCAGGCTCTCGTAGCAAATGATAAACTCACCTTACTTGAGCCTAAAAGAATGGGAGATGTTGGCAAAACCATTGATCCCCGGTATTGTCCATACCACCAAATGGTCTCACATCCTCTCAATCAATGCTTCGTTGTGAGAGAGAAGATCAACGAGATGTGGAGAAATGGAGTCATCACCTTCAACAAAAACTATGGGTCTGCCTCCGCAACATGGTGTCATATGGACAAACTTCCAAGTCACCAAAGGAGAAGATCACTACTTCCTTCAAGGTGATAAAAATGGCTCAAACGTCTCAAGAGTTGGTTCCTTATCCAACATCAGACGGACAACCCATATGGGTACATCCCAATCTCCTAGAAGATGAAAATTGGGAGAATGTCAAAAAAAAGCCTACCGCTCAATAGCGAAGGCAAGCCAAGAGACAACCCCACAAGCTCAAACAGTAGGAGAAAGCTAAATCAAAGCAAGAAGTCCCTGAAAAGGCAGAGACCTCTTCCACTGCTTCACTGGGGGCAACGGAAGAATCTAAAACTTTAAAGGTGGTAAGAAAATTCACCCTTGGTGACTTCATGCCACCTCATTATAGAAATGAAACTACACAGGGGGCATCATTGTAAGACCCCGACCCGAGTGAACCCGATTAGTGCTAATTAAGTTGCGTGTTAGTGCTAAGCTTGATTAGTGATTTTTGGTTAAGTTGGGTTTGGATTAGCTTTGATTATGGTTTCGGGCTAATTCGATTGTCTTGATTTGCTTTGGTAGCTTGTGGGGCCCTTTGGGGGTTCCCTTTTCGGCTTTCTATTTTCTCGAGGAATTTCCCGATTTATTGTGGATTATGTTTTTGGCCCGTTGCATGCATCTTGTAGATCTCAACAACTTTCATGTTAATCCCGTATTCATTCGAGATCCCGAAACCCGATTTTCATAGCCTAAAGGGCAAAACAGTCATTGCACACCAAGTCTGTACCCAAAACTCGATATCCCCGAAACCCGCGAAACATGTACTTTTTGGAAACTAGATATTTCGACGATCATTTCTTCCTTCTTCGTCGAACCCATCCGAGGTCCCGAAGTAGATGATTTCAGCTAATATAGTTCCTTAAGTTGTGGGACCCAAGCTCCCTTTGTTAACAAAAGAGAACCCATCTCTTCTTTCTCATTCACTCTCCATTCTTGTTCCAGCACAACTGAGCCTAGGGTTTGCTCTTGTGCTTTTCTTCTTCTTCTTCTTGTTTCTTCATCCCCAAGCCACACCTAGGGCTCATCAATCAAACATTGGAGATCACCAATCACTCCCTCATCTCTCAAGCTTTCCATTGGTACCATTTGTGAGGAGAACCCTCCATTCCAAGACCTTCATTGAGCTTACCATTGCCATTAGAGGACCTTCAAGGTAAGTGATCATTCTCATCTTCTAGATTTGTTGTCTCCTAGGCCATGAGGTACTACTTTTGCATTATTGTTGGTTTGTTCATTGTCATTCCTTGTGTAACCCATTTTAGGGTTGTTTTTGGGATTTTTGATTTGTAGCTTGGCTTTGAGCAATAGAGGTGATAAAAGGCTTGATTTCAACTAGCTTGGACTAGAGGCAAGTGGATGTTTTGATCTTTATAAGTTTCATGATTTTTTGGTGTTTTTCACTCATGTCTATTTATTACATTGCTTTGACATAAATGTTCATAATGGAGCTTTGGTAGTGCATTCATGGTATTGCATTTATGACTTATAAGTGTAGTAATGAATGGCATTTAATTCTTCTCTTGTTTATACCCAAAGTACTCTATGGTGAAATGGTTTCCTTCTTTCTTTGTATGGAATGGGATGTTGATGAAGGAAGTGGTGCATGAACAATTATGGGAGCCTTGGGAGAAGTGTAATAGATGCATTGGAGGAGCTTTTAGCTCAGTTTTGTGTCAAGGATTAAGTAAAAGTGAGGAGGATGGTTTTGAGGAGGAAAGTGACTCAAAAATCTGAACACAGTGGGTGATTCCCGCACTGGCGGTCAGCCTGCGGTCACCCGGCGGTTAGCCGCTTGGTGACTAGCGGCTAACCGCCAGCTAGCCGAAATGTCACGGTGGCTTTTCCAGAGAGCACACTTCTTCTCCTCAAAACTCAATCAGCTCCACGGTTGGCCAGCGGCTAACCGCCGAACACATCGGCGGCTAACCGCCAACTAACCGCACTTGGCGGTCAGCTTTCCAGTAAGCTGTATTTCTGCAGCCCAGCCGCGGTCAGCTGTGCGGTCAGCCAGCGGCTAGCCGCCCATCCCAGCGGCGGCTAACCACCAGCTGACCGCCAGGTAACCGAAATTCTCCAGATTTCGAAAAGCTCCCCGCTCGAACGAACTCTTCGGTTCGTTCGAGCGTTGAGCTTTGTCAATCGAAGGAGATTCACTAGGCATTGCTTGATGCCATCCGAGAAAGAAACCATATCACAAATATGTCATTCGAAATTTTGGAAAAATCGTAGGAGTGCATAAGGAGCCCGGAATGTCTCAAAACTCAAAGAGTACCAAGTAAGGGCTATAATAGACATACGGGACCCCTATTCACTTAATTGGATTTCTAAATTGATATTTTACCCGAATTTCATTATAGTGTATTGTTTCACCTCATTCCCAGGAATTTCATCGCATGACTTGTTTTCTCGAAAGCTTTGGAGCTACAATAGTAACAGTGAATTGCCCCGAAATGTATTGCCCGATATGGAAAGACAGTGTGCCCTTGAGCACCCCCGTTTTACCGTTTATTTACTGTACTTGAATACTTGATATGCCTCGATGGGTTTTATCCTATGAGTCGGCATCACTAAGCTTGGATACCTTGTCAGTCTGATCCACTGACTTGGAAATCCCTCTCTCGTCCCGCCAGCTGCAGTTTGGATCCCGATACCCGGTCTAATACCGTGGTCCCGTCCCGATACCCGGTTCGCTACCGTGGTCCCGTTCCCGTATAATTATATTGTATATATGTATACGTTGTTTCTCCTCACCTTGTGTGACAGAGATCAACGTCCCGTGATACTGTTGTCACTTTAGTGACAGAGGACTTAGCTTTATGTGATTGCCACCTTGTTAGTTCCCGAATCCTTGGATACCTGATATGTTTTATATTGTTTACTTGTTCATCGCAAATGATTTATCTATTTTATGAGAGTTCTTGCTTAACTCAGATTTATACGCTTTGCCAGAGATTTTCTTGTATTAGATATTGTTGTATCCTTGCTTTCTCTTGCCAGACCGTCGTGTCTGACCCTTTGCTTTGGTACTCAGGTCCCGTTGTCGGCTTCCTTGAGGAGGAGCCGGAGGAGGCGGTAGGCGCGCCGCAACCTCTAGTCGAGTGGCGTGCTGACGATGTCATGTAGACATCAGATTGCTTTGAGAAGCGTAACATTTTGAGGGGAACTATTTAACCATTCTTTTGGGTTGTTGTTTTGTGTACATTGGCCTTTGTTGGCCTCTATTTTTGGGAATGTAATTAAATGATATTTTGTCTAACTTTAACAACCATTGGGAAACATGCTATAAATCATTGCTCATTCTGATACAGTATTTTAGTCTGGTGTTATTGTTTTTATGACCAAGGATGGTTTGACTATTTGATTTGCTACATGCTTCCGCATTTAACAGAAATATTCAATTATGGTTATGATATCCTCACCGCGGACACCTGTGGGAAATTAAATAAATCATATGGTATTATTAAGCAGTTGTGGATCATCCTAACATCAATATTAGTCCCGATCCCGGATCTCTCGGTCCGAGGTCGCGACAATCATACTCTTGCAACTCAGTAATTGGATTCTCCATGAATGGATACGAGTCCAGTGATACTGCTAGTGATACCGATGAGTGGGAAGAATCCCTTGAAAACGGAGAATACCTCTCCAATGAGGAATGGGTTCCCGAATCTCATCTTATGCTAGTAATCTGGTATAACCCATTACAGCCACAAGGATCTAGGTCTGATGGTGAAGAAGACCAGGGGGCATCATACTCTTGCAACTTAGTAATTGGATTCTCCATGAATGGATACGAGTCCAGTGATACTGCTAGTGATACCGATGAGTGGGAAGAATCCCTTGAAAACGGAGAATACCTCTCCAATGAGGAATGGGTTCCCGAATCTCATCTTATGCTAGTAATCTGGTATAACCCATTACAGCCACAAGGATCTTGGTCTGATGATGAAGAAGACCAACAGGCTGTTCAAGAAAGTGTTGTTGATCCAGTACAAGCAAACGCTCCAGTGGAACCCAATATTGGTGAACCACAAGGAGCAGATGACGAAGAAGATTCGGCCCCTACGCCCGATCTCGAAGACTATGCAAGAATCTTGCAACATCTTGCCATAGAGCGGGAGCAAGATCGTATCAATGAGCTTCGTCAAAATCAAAATCCAGGACAGGAAATCTCGGAAAATTCACAGACATCTCCGGCAACCCCGGAAAATGAAGAAAACTGCTGGATAAATGATCCCCTCACATCTGAAGACGAGTTTGAATCTTTACAGTACGTTGTTTGCAATGCAATAGTTCGAGACATTGATGCCTCTAAAGCTTCGTCTGCCGAAGCCTCGGATTCTCAGACTACGTCCGGTAGCATATCCTCTGGAGCCACATCTCCTCAGGTGACTTCCACAGAGATATCATCTTCTCCACCCTTGTCTCCTGAAATTGTGACGTCGGAACTCAAACCTCTTCCGACTGATCATCTCGAAGAAACTCCTGCCATTGAAGTTCTCTTCAATGAAAATCCAGTCAACTGGTCCCAGATACCCGACCTCATAGGCGACGTTTGGACCGATGAACTGCTCAATGAAGAATAAAACTTGCTGGATGTTGTTCAGGACTTGTTCCCGGAAAATGCTCCATGCAACACGATCACTGAAGACGACAATACTGCTACAAAGATGTCTTCAGCAAATGACAAGGATCAACCCCTTGATCCCGAGATTGATCTTCCAAAAGAAGACCTTTCTCTAGAAGCTCTTTAAGTTGGTAGAGGTACCCGCTCTGGCCGGGATTACCACAAAAACTGCAACCAACCTTCTTCTTCCTATGTAAATACTTCGGGAAAATAAACTGTAAATGCCACAAGTGGCAACAATAATGAAAATGCAGGCCCGAAGGAGGCTTTCAATTATGACTTGATTGAGCACTTCAAACACATACTTGCACGACTGCACATCCTTGACTTATTACGAATGTCTCCACAAACTCGTGATAGTCTCATTTCAGAGCTGCAAAAGCTGAATGCGAATGTCGACAAACATGCCCCACAAGTCCTACAAATTGAAATGGACTACATGGTAAAAAAATCAAATACTTCCTCAAAGGGAGAGAAGAAGAAAATTGATGGATCAGGCATTGAGTGCCTCTCAGTTCAAAAAGCAGCAAGTGCAACAATTGCTTTTGATAAGGATGACCTCCTGTTAGGCGAGACAAAGCACAACCGACCCCTGTATTTCACAGGATACATCAAAGAAATGCCAATACACAGAGTCCAGATCGACCCAGGTTCTGCACTCAATCTCATCTCTACTTCGACACTCGAAGAGCTGGGTTTCCCACCTAGCAAGCTCAGTCACACGTCTGTATCCATCTTTGGGTACGATGGGAGCGCTCAAATGCCTATCGGCAAAATCAGGTTCAAGTTGCAAATCGGTGATCTTATTTCTAAAGTCACTATGTATGCAATAAGAACCCCTTCATGCTACAACATCCTTCTTGGACACCCCTGGATACATGAGAATGGTGTTGTCCCATCAACTCTACATCAGTGCATCAAGTTCGTTGGCAACGACGGCTTAATACATCGAGTATTTGCAGACAAAAAGCCCTTCAAAGGAAAATATGTCCATTTTACAGATGCTCAAATGTACAAAGATGAAGAAGAAGGAAAGGAGGAGGAAACAACGCCCTTTGCCAAAAATCTCTAGAAAGATAAAGGCAAGGCTCCTCTGGAATCATCGGAAGAAAACAAATCTTTCGACAAAACCAAAGAGAGCATTCATTCTCCCTTCTTTGTCTCCCTCAAACCTTCAAAGCCTTTGGTAATGACTACCAAGGCAAAAAAGACAAAACAAAAGGCTGGGGGCAAGTTCACTGTCTCCTTCGTGTCTATTATGCAAGACACAGACTCGGACTCAGAGCCAGAAGATGATACATCATCAAGCCAAGTTGATACTCAGCAAGTTCAGCCCGCTCTCACTCCATTGGAGACACCTGCCAAAGTAGAAGATCCTATGTCTGCTTCCTTCATCGTGCCGGTAACTTCGGCAGAAGGAAAGACGATCTTCTTCCACAAATCGGAAGCCTCTTCACCAAAATCTTCACTTGAACCTTTCCAAAATGAAGGTATACCTCAACTATTCCTGTATAGTCCAATGGCACAAGCTATCATAAAGAAAATGGGCTATGATGCTCAAAATCCAATCGGTTTGGGAGGTGGCCGTGGTATTCTAACACCATTCACTACTAGAAAAATGGGATTTTATATCGGCTAAAAACCGATATAAAAGACCTATTATATCGGTTTTTCAGTAAACTTCAAACCGATATAAGTACCCCCGATATAATAAACAACAATAACCGATATAATATGTGTAATATTTCATATCGGTTTTTGGACAACTGATGTCTTTTGAACCCGGAATTATAACACATATTATTGTAAAACCGATATAAAAAAAAAGTAAAACCGATATAAAAAATATTTATCATATCGGTTTTCGATAAACTGATGTGTTTTGAAACTGAAATTATAGCAACATTACTGTAAAGCCGATATAAAAAAGAGTGAAACCGATATAAAAATTATTTATAATATCGGTTTTCGGAGAACTGATGTGTTTTGAGACTGAAAACCGATATAAAAAAGAGTGAAACCGATATAAAAATAATTTATAATATCGGTTATAAAGGGCTTTGTTATATCAGTTTTTTTGGATTGTATTATACCGTTTATTCTGTAACAGATTTAATATTATATATGCAATTTTTTTTATCAAAAGAATTTGCATTGATGCAGTACCATTGCAGCACACTGTACACCAATAAAACTTTGCACTATATATACACATTAATAAAGTGATCATATATATATATAACTAATTAATAATTAACATAAAAAAGCTTGACTAGACAAATTAAATCTCTATGGAAATATTGTGTGTGTATATATATAGTACATATCTACATCATCTTCCATGGGATGTACAAAAAGTTGGAACTATATATAAACAAAAAAAGCAAAAGATAAATAATCATAATTTACCTCCAGAGCTTCAACAACCATCTTTTCGCTTCCCTTGAAGGCAAGATCCAACTCCTTTTTTACTAGCGCTATGATCAGTTTCTGAAAAAAATTTACACTGAATCATCTGTGAAATTGCACTCAATGGAACAAATGACTCAACCTGTGTAGGGTTTGAAGGTCCTACCTCTAATGTAGGTTGTCCTTGATAGTGCAGGCTAGGGCCAATGACTAAGTCCTAGAGGGGGGGTGAATAGGACTAAGGGAATCAATTATACCAATTTTAAACTTTTTAGGGCACTTATAATAAAACCAGAACAGATAACAGAACAAACGTAAGAAGATCAGAAAGACTTGAGTAGCATATGTGTTCAACAAGACAGCTTAACCAATACCAAGCAAAGAGCTAAATATAATTAGATGAGAGTAGATAAGCTCAAGTGTGTGTCTATTGAATCTTAGTCTTGATGACCTATCATACATAACTGTAAGACCCCGACCCGAGTGAACCCGATTAGTGCTAATTAAGTTGCGTGTTAGTGCTAAGCTTGATTTGTGTTTTTGGTCTAGTTGGGTTTGGAATAGCCTTGATTCTAGTTTTGGGCTTTTTGGGGTGATTGATAGCTTGTGGGGCCCTTTGGGGGTTCCCTTTTCGGCTTTGCATTTTCTTGTGAAATTTTTCCGACGTGTTTTGAATTGTGTTTTTGGCCCGTTGCATTCATCTTGTGGATTCTTACAACTTTCATGTTGATCCCGTGCCCATTTGAGGTCCCGAAACCCGATTTCATAGCATTGAGGGTAAAACAGTCATTGCACACCAAATCTGTACCCCAAAAACTTGATATTCCCGAAACAAGCGAAACTTATACTTTTTGGAAACTAGATATTTCGACGATCATTTCTTTCTTCTTCGTCGAATTCATCCGAGGTCCCGATAGAGATGATTTCAGCCTAAGTAGGATTGTTAGTGGTGGAGCCCACTCCTCCCTTACTACAAGAGGAGACCTTCTTCTTCCATTTCATTTTTCCAGCACAAACACAAGCTAGGGCTTTCTTCTTCCTCTTCTTCTTGCTCTTGCTCTCCACCACTCAATCCAATCCAAAGCTTACACCTAGAAGAGATTAGAGATCATCATTTCTTCATCTCATTGAGAGCTTCCTTCCAATAGCTTTTGGTGGAGCAAATCATCCATTTCAAGATCTCCTTGAGCCTACCATTGCCATTAGAGGACCTTGCAACTTGGATTCCTTGCTTGGAAGAGTTCTAGAGCTTGATTGCATTGTTAGAAGACCTAAGGCAAGTGGATAAATGACTTTCCTAAGCTTTCATTGATTTTGGATATTTTCCATTAATGCACATTCATGGCTTTGTTTTGAAATGAATGCTCATGATAGAGTATTAATGACATATTTATGGTTTTGGAGAAGTGGTAGTTCATGGCATTGAATGTCTCCTTGTTTTATTGCAAATGTATATATGTTGTGGAATGGTTTCCTCCTCCTTCTTTTTCCTTGTGTTGAATGCATGGTTGATGGAGGAGAATATGATGGATTAGAGGAGGGATTTGATGTAGTTTGAGTGGAGAAATAGACTCCTCATTTGATGCACATGAAGGGCTGGAGAAAGGTTGTAAAAAGGAAGAGAAAGAGGACAGCTGAACTGGTCCGGAATCCATTTCTGGACCGTTCACTCGAGCGACCATGACACTTCGCTCGAGCGAACTGTCCAGGAAAGGATTCAGGCATTTCCAGTAGCTTGGTCGCTCAAACGCATTTAAATAACCGCTCGACCGATGAGTTCGCTCGAGCGAACTCTTCGATTCGCTCGAGCGATGCGGTCAGCCTGGCTAGGCCACGTTGGGACAACGTTGAACTGTTTTAATGCACTGGGACAGAATTTCGGGTTTTGAGATTTATTTTTTTGTGGACCTTGGCTACCCTCCTTGGACTCACTTGGCCATATGTGAGAGCGTCTTGAGCCGATGCTCTTCACGGTTGGTTCGGAATGCATCGAAGTTGAATCTATTCAATCTTGAACGGGATGGAACGACACGATATCCTCTTCATACCTAAATGCAAAGTCTATTTCCTTGGGTATCGCGAATTCTATTCCTTTCGGTGACTGAGTAGGTTGCTCGATGGTTCCGGGTTGACATCATACTTAGGATGGACCGTTTATAGTCTTGATTTTTCTATCATAGCATCTAGTACTATCCATAAGCTCATGATAAGTTTTAAAAATAGTAAAAGTGCATAAGGAGCCCGGAATGTCTTCAAACTCAAAGAGTACCAAATCATTTCAATAATCGACATACGGGACCCCTATTCACTTAAATAGATCTTGAAATCAATATTTTCCCGGAATTGTAATAGTTCGTTTTATTTCTTCATTTCCAAGATTTACTTTACATGATCTGTTTTCCCGAAAGCTTGATGGTTATACTAGTAACATGGACTTGTCCCGAAGAGTATTGCCCGATATGAAATGAAAGTTATACATTTTGATATTCTTGCCCGTTCATTTATTTACTTGTACTTTATTTACTTGCATATGTCTCGATGTGTTATTTATCCTATGAGTCGGCATCACTAAGCTTGGATACCTTGTCAGTTTGATCCACCGACTTGGAAATCCCTCTCCCGTCCCGCCAGCTGCAGTTTGGATCCCGATACCCGGTCATCACCGTGGTCCCGTCCCGATACCCGGTTCGCTACCGTGGTCCCGTTCCCGTATATTTATATTGTATATATGTTTGCGTTGCTTCTCCTCACCTTGTGTGACTGAGATCAACGTCCCGTGATACTGTTGTCACTTTAGTGACAGAGGACTTAGCTTTATGTGATCGCCACCTTGTATTCCCGATTTCCTTGGATACCTCATATGTTTTATCTTGTTTACTTGTTTTCTAGCAAATGATTGATCTATTTTATAAGAGTTCTTGCTTAAACAGATTTCTATGCTTTTCAAGGTATTTCATCTATCATATGTGGTTTTGTCTTTTAACTCTCTTGCCAGACCGTCGTGTCTGATCCTTTGCTTTGGTACTCAGGTCCCGTTGCCGGTTTCCTTGAGGAGGAGCCGGAGGAGGCGGTAGGTGAGCCGCATCCTCTAGTTGAGTGGCGCGCTGACGATGTCATGTAGACATCGGGTTGCTACAAGAGGCGTAACATTTTGGGGAGAACTTGTTAACCATTCTTTTGGGTTATTATTTTGTAATATTGGCCTTTGTTGGCCTCTAATTTTGGGGAATGTAACTAAATGATATTTTGTCTAACTTTAACAACTTTTGGAAAACATGTTGTAGATCATTGCTCATTCTGATACAGTTTGATATTTGATGTTAATGCTTGCATGACTAGATTTAGTCTAACTATTTGATTTGCTACATGCTTCCGCACTCAAAAGAAATATTCATGCAAGGTTGTGATATCCTCACCGCGGACACCTGTGGGAAATTAAATAAGTTGTATAATGTGGATGTAGATAATCCTCACTAATCCTTATCAATCATCATTCATTACTAATGTCCCGATCCCGGATTCGGATTTCCGGTCCGGGGTCGCGACAATAACAAATCCCACAATATAGATATAGAAATGATTAAATCATGCCACAAAGAATAGACACAGGCAACTTCTCACACAACACACTCATCTTGGAGCTAATGGAGCTCTAGGATTTTCCTAAATGTACTACATGAGTGTTTGGAACAAGATTTGAGAGCTAAGATATGTTGGGAACAAAATAGCCTGCAAAAGCTCTCTCAAAAGAGTCACTGTGAAAGGAGAAATAAGCTCCAGATTTTTAGAAAAGATCCAACGGCTATATTGGCGGCTAGCCCCTTTAGACCAGCGGCTAGCCGATTTCAAATAAAGGTCTAAAATTTCAAATCAGGTTAGCTCACGGCTAGCCGCAGGAACAATTGGAGGCTAGCCGTGAGGCAGCCGCAAGATGATCTGACAAAAACACAGCCTCTGGAAAGCAAAACGAAATCCCACAGTTAGCTCTGTGGCTAGCCGCAGGTGCACTTGCGACTAGCCGCAGAAAGCACAGAAAAAAAATCTGAGAAATAGCTTACTGGAAAGCTAGCCGCAGGTGACCGTAGGGTCACCTGACCCTTTCCACAGGGACTAATTATCAAGGATAAAAAACATGAGTTTAAAACACAACTTTTCCCAGGGATCTAATTAAGGGTTTGGTCTGGGTATGAATTACCTGAAAAGGTTGTCAAACACAAATGGAGACCTTCTTTGATTAATCCGGACTTTCCCACAAGCTTGATAATCCTTCTGAATGTGATCTTCCTTGAGTCAATTTGAGAGGCAAGAACTTTGGACCTCATTGGCGCAGAATTGACAAACAAAACTCAGTGCACACAGACATGTGACACTTACAATCTCCCCCCTTTGTCAATTTCGTGACAAAATCATTTAGCTAATACAAGATTACAGAAGATATCCAAAACAACTCAAAGAACAACCATATACTATCTACAAGACCTTTTACAACTGAAAAACGAATACAAGAACAAAAAGGCATCAAGACTAGTATGCATAGCTCTTCATATGAGATTGAGAAGATGAACCTGTAAAAGCACAACACTAACAAACAGAGATTAAAAGCATGAGAATGGAGATGGATTCTCTCCCTGCAAACTTAAACCATACTCCCCCTTTTTGTCACAAATTGAACAAGACAGAATAACCATGGATGTAGAGAAGACAGACAATAAATGCAAGAAGATAATAGACAATTAAAGCATAAAAGCAATTAATCACTAAGACCATAAAAACATCCATATCCAGTGAACATCCATAGAGAGTAACCAACATAAGTTTAAACCAATTAACCATAGGAGGGGCAGCCACAAGCCAAAAGAACACCACCAAAAAGAGTACAACCAATAAAAACACAAGTGGCTATGAATCCCCAAAAGAACTAATCTGACGGAGGTGAAGGAGACGGAGGCATGATAGTAGCATCTTGAGTTCTGCACGCTTTTGACAGTCCATTGAGATATTTGAGAGTCTTCTTTAGAAGCTTTTCGGTTTTGGACTGATTGCGTTCGAAAGCGTCCATCCGTTCTTCAATACTCCGGGGAACCGATGAAAAGGAAGCCTGTCGATGTGAAGAGGAAGGAGCGAGCCCTGAAGGTGCCTGATGTTGAGGAGCTAAAGGGGCTTGGGGTTGAGGATGAGGGGGTACATCCCCTTCTTCTTCATATGGAAAGAGATTCATCTGAATTAGATTAGCAGCGCCAAAAGGTGTATGGGAAATAGTAGGCTCATTTGGGCGGAGAACACCAAGAGACCGAGCTATTTGAGAGATGAGGAAGCCAAAAGGGATTGTTGGCTTAGAGGCAGTGGAGAGGTGAAAGTGAACAATGGTTCTACAGATAAGAGAGGGAAGACACATTTGAACACCTGACACCACTTTAGAAAGAACATTTACCATATACGCGGTTAATTCAGTCCGATTTCCTTTACGAGGATAGACATTGAAGGTGAATAAGTGGTGTAACAACCTGTATTTTGGAATGAGGGATCCCAATGGAAGGAAGTTCTTAGGATCCCATTTAACAGAACGACCACATAGAACACTAGTAGCTTGGGCCTTTTCAGCTTCAGTGAGGGTGTCAGACACCATGGAAAGACCATCAGGGTTCACTGGAATATTCATGATTGAAGAGATAAGATCGGGATCAACCGTAACTTCTTTGTTTCGAAAGGCAATTGTGAAGGAACATGAGTCAACGGAAGATACAGCACCAGTGATTCAAGCAAACACGCCAAAAACAAGAGACGGATATGCTTTGTCCCCCCAGTCTAACATGTTTTCCCATCTGACCTGAGCAAGAATGGTTGCTGACTCATGGGGATTTACAACATTACGCAAAGTGCGTCTTTCAACCATGATTGATCTTTTTTTCAAAGCATCCAGCATTTGGGCATTGGGTTTGAGAACAGCAGAGCCCAGCTGTGGAGGAGGAGAAGAAGGAGGGGTAAGAGAAGGAGAGGTGGACTGAGAGGTAGACTGAGAGGGTGAGGGAGATCTAGTTCTACGAGAAGAGGAGGCAGCAGTGGATCGTCCTCGTTTAGCAGGGCGGTTCACAGCTGTTTTCATTCGTGGAGGCATTTTTACAAACACCTGGAGTGCACAAGAAAACACTGGGAGGAAGAAAACACAGCATAGAGCAAAAAGGCAGGATTTAGAAGCAACAAGGAAGAGAAAATTACACGACAATAAGTAATATGAAGAAAGAAACCAATGGAAGAGAGAAATGGAGGAAGTTGGAAAGAGAGAAAGAAAAGAGAAACACCAAAACGAAACAGATACTGTTAACAAAATGGAAAAGAAAATAATTCTACACAACTGAAATATAAGAGAAAAAGAAGGGAAGCTACCTTGGAGGAAGAAGGGAGAAGAGGATCAAATACGTAGCAATGAAGAAGACCAAAGAAGGAAGAGAACAACAGCTAACCGAAAGAAAAAGAGGGAAACGAAAAGCAACTTAAAAGGGCGCAGGCCCATAATGCGGTTAGCCGCATGAATTTTCACGGCTAGCCGAAAAAGCCCCCTTTTTTATTTTATTTTATTTTTTTAAAGAGTAACTGCAAGATGAATATTGTGTAAATCAGTTAAGGATGGACCATCTGTTTGGCCATAAGAACGAGGCCATAAATGCTCCCCTACAAAGAACATGAAGCAAATAATCATGCTAATGCTCATGCTCAATTTGAGCTCACACCCAAATTTCAAGCTCACTCACATTATCAAGCTGAAGCTCACTGCAGTTAGCAGCCATCCTACAGAAGCTCAAAAAAGTGTTCGTTTACCAAATCTTTGATGACAAAGAAGCTGAACCATTTTTTTGAAAATGATATGATTAAGACCTGTTTAAATAGAAAATGGAGTTTAACCAGCAGAGGCATTCTAATAAGAGCATACAGCCAATAACAGGTCAGGAACACATTTGAGCGTTAGCCAGGAACACATTTCACCATATGCATATAAAAATCACCAAACAAAACAGAATGACAAACCATAAAAAAAATCTGTGAAGGAATTCCACATTAATCATGTCATCAGACTATTAAGTACGGGTATACTCACAACTGGGAGTAGTAAGCTTCAGAGTTATGAAGCAGATATCATAGAGGGCCTCATTGTCAAGCACCATGCACTCATCAGCATTCTCCACCAGCTGATGAACAGAGAGAGTGGCATTATAAGGCTCAACTTAAAATAATCGGCCAATTAAGCTATGCATGTAAAAAGTTTTAAGAACATTACCAAAGTTTTTCTTGGGTCCTAGCTTCTTCACTTCTTTTGTTACAGTATACCTCTCCATTACTGTATAGCTTTCTTTAAATTCAATTCAGTCACTTAAAAAAAAGTATCAAACCACCCTGCACACACCCACCCTGCACAACCCTCCTGCTGCACCACCCTGCACACACCCACCCTGCACTTTACTAGATCCATTACAAAAAAAAAAAAATTCATGCTAACATTCCACTTTGTACCAACATTCAAAACATTCTAACTCTGAGTTCTGTTGGCTGCATCTTTTCTACATTCAATCTCTCAATTCTTTCTGAACTTCATACAACTTGTACATGCATTTTCAACTTGTACCACCATTCCAAATCTGAAGGTCACATCAATCGAAGTATAGACCAAAAAATCCATGTCCATTCCATGATTCAAATTGAAACTAAATTTAGCCAACCCAAGTACTAAATCACATATAAAAGAGATCTTATAATTGGATGGAGGCTTATCTTACAACAAGGAATCATAACTTCTTTCTGTTTTAACATAAAGCTTGACTAGACAAATCTCTATGGAAATATTGTATAAATATATATATATATCGTATCTACATTGTCTTCCATGGGCTGTACAAAAAGTTGAACTATATATACACAAATTTACCAAAAGTATGTATATGTACTATGTAGCATATGATGCCCTGGTGTACCGCTGCTCCCCGATTAGTTGTCCAATGAAAAATGGACCTACAAGGCATAAATCACTTCATCGATCAATACTTTGCAAGAGAAGCCTATCTAATATGTATATGCTTCCTATCATAAATGACATAGTAGTAAGTTTTAAGAACATTTTGGATGGTAAAAGCTTGTGGGAAGTTGACACTTCCCCTATTCGATGAATCAAGACAAAACATGCATTCATGACAATTTAGAGGCAAAAGCATAGAATGTACCTATTCTCCATTGTTGATAAAATCTAAAATGTATTCAACTAACTCCAAACGTAAATCATTAAGCTCCTCATCGCCATATGTCGCTGCCTCCCCAAGTTCTTTCAACTTAGATTTTGTCGACACGAGAGGATCTTCCATAAGATGCTTCATAAATTTCATTACATAAACCCTGCATTCCTTTTTCCCCGTTTGCTTAGGACACTACATAGAGACCATAAAAAGCATACAAAAAGGATTATGTTGTATGTGTGATATCATAAACACAATTATTCATTGCTCACCTTCACCAATTCCCAAGTTGGATTTCCTTTAGTTCTTTTTACCATTTCCATAGCTGCCACTTTCATTGCACTTCACACAACGATATCCATTTAGACTTAGTATTTTAAAAGAGAAGCCTTGAAAACAAATGAACAAGAAGAATTAATGGACTACTCACTCATTCACTATGAACTTTACATTCAAGTCAACAACCTTTCGTACCAAGGAGTCCAACCAGAACACTTCCATTGATGTCATATCAATGACTAATAGAAGCCAATGACCCCTAATTCCATAAAAGTGGACGGATTAAATGACAAATAAGATTTAATTACACACAAGTGGATATAAAATGACTACTAAGATAAATTGAAGACACGTGCAAATATAGTACGCCCTTACATGGTGGAGTATGGAACAAAAATCAGTTGGTGCTTTTTTGCAAATCTCAACCGCTTTATCATGTTGCGTTTCATCTCTTCTTTCTCTCCAAAATCATTGAAATGTGCAGGATGGGAAAATCCATATCTTGCTCAAGAATTTTCAAATCGATCGTAGAGAAACCTAAAGAAATAAGGTAAATAAAATGGTCATAACATCAAATATATTAGAGACTGATATTTCTTAGGAAAAGACAAATAGTTTACCTTTGGTATGCAGTCATTGAGTTAACCTCTAGCTTCTTCATGTTACAAAGATCTAACAAATCAGATTTTAAAAAATAATTGAATTCTATATCTTCATCAAATACCCCTTTCTCAAGTGGAATACTTATCTGACTTGATTTCATCATCGTTTCTATAATCTTGCCAAACTTTTGGAGCTGACTTGCCCCTTCACCATTAGTTGCATCACCATTAGCTGCAGAAGAATCATCAACCACACTCTACATGGAAATCCAAATTAAAATGAAAAAGTTAATTACGGTAGTTTAACTTAAGCATAACTAATAAGAGTTGGAAAATACACTTTACCTTATCATCTAATATCACCCATTTTTCAGGCCAAGCCACAAATGAGTTGTGTGCATCTAAAATAGTGGTCAAAATACCACGTACGGGTATAGGAAGAGGGGAATCAGGACACAATACACAATCTATCGACACTCGTACATTGTGCTCCCCTAAAGAAATATTGTGAATCTTTTCCAATGGTCCAGTCTTCCCATAAACCTTTCCTTTCGCAACAATCTTGTCCTTTGATCCCAATGCCAATCTACAATTCTGCATCTTCAAATAATATATAAGTACTAAATCTTACATCGACTAATGTATATAATACGATGAAACTAATGTTGGTTGTAATTTATTAATTTAATAGCCGGCCCATAAAACATACTTGCGGGGAACCAAGAATATTTGATGATGTCTTGTTCACTTTTGAAGTACCTCCATATTCAAGCTGCATGTTATAAGAGTTAAATACGAATTCAAATGGTTATTAACCAATGCATATAGTTAGGTAAAATAGTTAAGAAATCATGTATTCAACATAATATACCAAAACAACAAAAAACTATGGTTTGGTAAATTACCTGTTGACCTTTTAAAACGCCACTACTATTGGATGCAATATTTTCTGAATGGGGAGAGTTCTGACGTGTCTCTATATCCTTCACAACTTGTTCTAAAATTCTCACCCTTTCTTGAGATTCATGTAACTGGGCCAACAACTCCTCATTATACTTCTTCGTTCCGCGTTTTGGTATTTTGAAATAGGCCATTGGAGTGACATGCTTCCCTTCCCCTCTAACTCGTCCACAATGCTCCAGGGTACCCAAAGCCATAGTAAGAACATCATTGCTCCCCTCAATCATTACAGCCCCCTCATTTACTTTCTTTTTCAGATCATCCTACAATAATCATGACACCAATGAATCCCGAGCCATATGTATATAGCTAATATTCAAATACCTTGATGCATGGTCATGCAAGGCACTTAGGGAGAATACTCGACCTACAAATTATAGTGAAGACGTTTGATGCCTTGCATCTACCTTGGGCACTCTTACAAAAAGTCTAAAAAAATTTACAATTTTTCAAAGAATGGAAACTTACAATTTTTCCTACTACTTCCCTTGTGGAATCATTTGAGTATTCCCCGTTTTTGTTTTGACGAGCCAATTTCCATTTGACACTCCTATCTTCATGATCAACGAAAATGCCTGTCTCTTTGGATTTTTTTTTCTATACATTAAATATGAAAACACAATTAAACATCTAAGTTAGTTTAGTTCAACCGTAAGAAACTATTTAAAATAGTTCTATACTAAATGTACTTACAATATCTTCTTCAAGACCCGCATAACCTGATATGCTTAGTCGGTGTGTATACACATTATTGGACTGCCTTTTAGATTGTAGAATGTTTAACTCCTTAAAATTACAAAGAAGAAAATACATTATTGTGTCGGGGTGTGCTGCAGTGTACAGGGGTGTGCTGCAGTGCAGTTGTGGGCTGTGTGTGGTGTGCTCAGTGTTGTGTGAGTGAGTGCAATGGTGTGGCTCCACAAGTAATCTATAGAAGTAGATATATACCTGAAACTCTGGGGTCAACCTTGATTGCACAAATTTAGTCCAATCTAATTTATCGATAAACTTATACTTTGTAGGTGGCTCCACAAGTAGTTCGGGATTATCTTTGAATGGAAGTATGTACTTAGTAGTCAAAGTTGTCTTGAACGTCCTCCACTTGAGGCCAATATCAGATATAACTTGAGCCTTAGTATTTTCATCCAACACAAATCTGGTCTATACCAAATGAATTAAATAGAAAAAAATGATAAATAGCTTAGTAAGGCACATATTATTCTAAGGTCTTCCAAAAGTAACAGGAAATCACATATTTATTTACCTTCATTGTATCCCATAAATCTCTTTCCAGTTGTCCTTCCCTAAGATCTTTCAATTTACGCCAATCACTAACTGCGTTAAGTGGGACCATCACTCTTGCCAAAGCCCCTTCATAACCAGCTATTTTTCTGCGTACTTCTTGTGCTGTAGGCCTACCCTTTTGATCATACTCTACAGTAATTACATTTCCATCCTAATTCTTGGTCAACTCAAGCATTAAAGTTGTCCCCCTAGCTTTCCTTTTTTTTTTGAATGCGGTGTTCACCAACATTACTTATGTTGTCCTGTGATTCACGAAAATGCCTTTCTGGATCCATTACTAGCTGTGAAAAAAAAAAAACATACATATCAATAAATATATTGTGTATGTCATGGAATAGGTAATACATACAACAATGCAATGCATAGCATACTAACACTACCACTAAGTGTGACATCAGTTCAAATAACCTATATATGCTTCTTACAAAAAAGTACATAAGGGAATATTTAGCAATAATAAACACTTACACAAAAAACACAATTATAATACATTTTCAAATATCAATGTCAGTCCAAGTCCCCTCAGCATCTTCACGCATGTACATTGCCTAAGATTCATTTATAGCATCCAATGGTTCATCCAATTGCATTACTTCATGACGAGTTTGATCTTCAATGCCATCATCAAAGAGGACTTCTTCATTGTCATCAACATTATAGGTTCTTTCAGGAGTTGCTAGAGCAATGGACCATTTATGATTGACTGGATCAGGTACATAGAAGACTTTCTTTGCTTGAGAGGCTAAAATGAAAGAATCAGATTTATAACCAATTCTAGCAAGATCAACTATGGTGAATCCCAGCTCATCTACCTTAAAGCCAGTCTTGTTGTCAACCCAATCACACTTGAACAATGGTATTTTGAAATGACTATAATCAATCAACCATATTTCCACAATAACACCATAGTACCCTGATTCACAGAAAATAGGATTATTATCCTTTGCACTAGACACGTTCATCGCCGTGGCCACTAGACTTACACCACTATTCTGAGTGACATGTGAAGCATCACGATCCTTTGTGGTAAAATGAGAACCATTAATGGTATAACTATGATATTTTATAACATGTATACGAGGACCTTGTGATACCCATCTCAAGATTTCTGAGATGTTGTTACCGGTGACACGCCGATCTTCAAAAACCTGTGTTCCTAAGAAAGTTAGTCACATTTAGTAAATAGACACAACACAAGTCTTATGATTGACAATTGTTACCTCGTTTTTGAGCCAAGAACTAAAAGAACAGTTATGTTCATCTTGTAACCATTTATGAATTTTGGACTGCCGAGGAAATGTTTTCTTTAGGTGGTTCATGTGTCTCCTGCATAGTTTTCCATACGAACCGCATGTTAACTCTAAAACTAGTGTAACGCTTTAATTTGTAAGTCAAGAAGTTAAAATACAATTACTCAATATAGGGTTGAACAACACTTGTGTTGTGCAATACATAACAATGTGCTTGCTACAAGGACTTAGCATCAACTTCAACAAAATCACCTCCTGGAGGTTTCTTGCCAGTCACAATTTCAGGGTAAGTTTTATCTTCAAATGGTGGAATTCCAACTGCATCCAATCCAGAGAAGTGCTCACTACAAAATTCAACCGCTTCCTCTGCAATATAACACTCTGCCATGCAACCTTCTGGACGGTAACGATTTCTTACTTGACCTTTTAAAACCGACATATACCTAAAACATAGTAAACCATTGATTACTTTAAATAATTTAAATTAGTAAATTGCACTTGAATAATATTTAAAGTTATTCATACCTCTCAAATCCATACATCCATCGCAAACAAACAGGGCCCCCAATCTGGACTTCTCGAACGAGATGGACGGTTAAATGAACCATAATATCAAAGAATGATGGTGGGAAATATTTTTCTAGCAAACACAAGGTGACCACCAGATTCTTCTGAACTTCAAGCAATCGAGGTACATCTACTACCTTCGCACATAACTCATTAAAAAATGAGCAAAATCTGATAAGTACAACTCTCACATGTTTTGGTAGCACGGATCGTATAGCAACAGGAAGTAATTGCTGCATCAACACATGGCAATCATGAGATTTCATACCCCCCAACTTTAAGTCTTGCATAGAAACCAATGCTCTGAAATTTGATGAGTATCCATCTGGAACTTTTAACTTATGCAATGTTTCACACACACTGAATTTCTCTTCTTTGGATAATGAGAAACAAGCTGGTGGTAAGTACGCTCTATCCTGACTTACATCAGGTGCCAGTTCATCCCTTAAACCCATATCCTGCAAATCAAGGCGACTATTCAGTCCATCCTTTGTTTTACCTGGAATATTCAGCAAGGTTCCAATAAGACTCTCACAAACATTTTTCTCTATGTGCATCACATCCAAGTTGTGTCGAAGAAGCAAGTATTTCCAGTAGTCGAGGTTAAAGAAAATTGACTTCTTCTTCCAACAAATTCTAGCACCATCATCACTACCATCTTCCACTCGCTTCCTCTTCAATGAAGTCGATCTTTTTTATTTTTGTTTCTTTTTCTTGGGTTTCTCTTTTGGTACTGGTTTCCCCCACAAGGTTTTGATTCCATTAACCTTTTCTGCCACTTCTTCACCAGTCAAATTCATTGGTGCTTTTCGAAACTCTTGCTCACCATTAAATGATTTTTTCTGTTTCCGAAAGGGATGATCTTCTGGAAGGAACATTCGATGGGCCATGTATACGTTCTTCCTCGAATGTTTTAATCTGCATGATTGTGTTTGTTCGCCACATATGGGGCAACCATGATAGCCTTTTATAACACAACCAGACAAATTACCATATGCAGGGAAATCATTAATGGTCCACAACAACATTGCTTTCAACGTAAAAGCCTCTTGTCGGTAAGCATCATGAGCTTTAACCCCTGTATCCCATAGTGTTTTCAAGTCATCGATTAATGGTTCTAGGTAAACATCGATGTCGTTTCCAGGTTGTCGTGGACCCGATATCAACATCGTTAAAATCACAAACTTTCTTTTCATGTACAACCAAGGCGGGAGATTGTAAGTGACTAACATTACTGGCCAACAACTATACTTGCTGCTCATCGAACCATGCGGATTGACCCCATCCGCTGAAAGTGCTAAGCGCAAATTTCTTGGCTCTTTTGCAAACTCCGGCCATTTATCATCTACCAACTTCCATGCGGGGGAGTCAGCTGGGTGGCGTAACTTATCGTCAACCAATCTCTCATCAGCGTGCCAAGTCATCTGTTTCGATGTCTGTACCGACTGAAATAATTTCTTAAACCTAGGGATAGGTGGAAAATACCATAAAACTTTTGCCGGCACCCCCTTACGTTGCTCAGTCAGGTTCTTATTCACTTTGTATCTTGACTCACCACAAGTAGGGCAACTAGTTTTATTCTCATTATCAGATCCCTTTCTATAAAGCACGCAATCATTCGGACATGCATCTATCTTCTCATAGCTCATCCCATACACAGACAATGTCTTTTTAACCTCTTTCATACTTCGGGGCAGTAAATTATTATCGTCGGGTAGCATGTCTCCAATGATTTTCAACAACCGTGAAAAGCTTATGTCAGACCACCCACTCCTTGCTTTCTCATTAAACAATGTAACTACTGCAGATAATTTGGTAAACTTTAGACAACCTTTGTATAAAGGTTCCTCAGCCTCTGCAAGAATTCTTTGAAACTTTTCAGGATTTGATGAATACTGGTCACAAGCGGTCTGAACCAATTTTAATGAGCTTGCAGCATCATCTGGGGGTGTAGTATCATCTGGGACATCACTCCCAAAATGGTGTTGGGTGGACCTATTTAAAGGCACACTTGAGGGAGCTTCACCAGGAGATGCTTCTCCATGCCATATCCACCTAGTATAACTTCGATCGATACCATGGAAAAACAGATGGTACTCAACATCCTTAGCTACAAATTTATTGAGATTCCCACATGTTTTGCATGGACATGGCATGGGATTCCCATCACCAAACTTCTTTTTGGCAAACATCAAAAAACTTTCAACCCCTTCCCCGTATGCAATAGAAAACCGATTCAATGACATCCAAGACTTGTCCATTTCTGAATAGCCCAATAAAATGCTACAGACAAGCAATAATCAGAAAGTCATTGCCATATAATGCTAATATTACAACCAATTAATGTACAACCAATTAATGTGAGAGAGACCTGGGTTGGTGTGCACCAAACGAACTGAATATCCTTGTTTCCAACCTTGGTTATTCTCGTTCGGGCAAAGCTTTCAGATTGGCTGAAGATTTGTAGAAATAAATCCATGGACAGAGATTCACCAAACAACAATACAAAAGCAACCAAGTTCAAAAATTCACAATTAAACCAGATACAAATATTTAAAAAAATTAACCTACAGAGAAGAGTAATGTAGATAATCCACAGAAAAAAATGACTGACATTAATAAGATGAAATAAAAAGATCTAATGACAAACAAATGCCTGAGAAGAGTAATGCAGTTGCACACAAAATTTGATGACAACTGCACGGCCCCAATGAACTATTCAATAAGTTGGGTTTGTCACGAATAACAACTAGCTCAATAATTGTGCAGAGATATAATTGTGCGTTGAAGTGACTATTCATGTCCCACTTACTGTAAATTGTGCATTTGAGGATAACAACTAGCTCAATTGCTCCCCTGTGACCAAGAAAAAAAAACCATCTTCCAAAACCCTTTTCCCAAACAAAAACAAACAAAAACCAACAAAACAAACACCAGCACCAACAAAAAGTGAAAACCGAAATAAACAAAACACCAACACACCCCATCCACGACGTCTACCTCTCAGAAAATTGAATCAGGTTGGCTCACGGCTAGCCGCAGGAATAGTTGGGGGCTAGCCGTGAGGCAACCGCAAGGGTCATCGCAAGAGGGTGTTCTAAAAAACTTGTCTCTGGAAATCAAACCGAACTCCAACGGTTAGCACTGCGGCTAGCCGTAGGTGCACTGGCGGTTAGCCGCAGGTGCACTGGCGGTTAGCCGCAGGTGCACTGGCGGTTAGCCGCAGGACGTGCTGAAAATCATCCTGAGAGAATAGGGTTCCTGGAAAGCTGACCGTGGGTCTGGCGGCTAGCTCCCTTACAAAACACCTACAGTGAAAACCAAAATCCCATACCATAAAACCCAAATAACCAAACGCCCAAACGTAACAGGTTAAAACAGATTGAGAAACATTGACAGTCAACAGAAACTACACTGTCAAAGAGGCACATAAAGCTTCTTCCTGGAATGAAAATACTGAGTAGAGCTAACAAGCCCAAACAAATTAAGTTAGGGAAAAAAAACATAACCATAAGTACCATCAGCAAGAATCCAAAAATAAAAAAAAAAAAAGGAAAGAAAGAAACAACCATTTTGAAATTGAGATAGAACTAACAAAAAGATAAGATGGTTAGGAGAGAAATGAAAAAAACAAAAAAAAAGGTCCATGACCCAAAATTGCAAAAAAAATAACTCCAATGTCTCATCTTTACAACCCAAAAATTAAACAGGAAAAAAAGGAGATAAAAAGACCCACTTATAAAATAGTAGCAAAAGAAGAAGAACCAACCTCCATTCATACAGATAGTAAGGGGCTTCTTCTAAGGATGCTCCTCTGCTTCAGCAAAATAGTAAAAGAGACTCCTCCCTCTCTTCTCATCCACATTAACATACGGCCAGCAGATAGCAGAGAGAAAGAGAACGAGAGTGAGCGAGAGAGACAGGGAGAGCAGAGAGAGTAGAGAAAGCGACAGTGAGAGAAGAGCAGAGAGAGTGAGAGTGAGGAGAGAAGAGAGCGAGAGTGAGAGGAAAGGGGTTATTGGAGGGAGAGAGGCGCTGGGAAGAGAGGCGAGAGTGAGGAGAGACGAGAGCGAGAGTGAGAGGAAAGAAGGAATGATGGAGAAAGAAAGAGAAGGGAGGGAAGGAAAACTAAAAAGGAGGGAAAGAAGTACTGATCGATCGAGCCCGCGCGGGCGATCAAGGGATTCGAATAACCGATGTAATATGATTGGATATATAATCTCGGTTTCAAAATAACGGATATAAAATATTATATAACACTTGTGGTTAGCCGCAGGTGCACTGGCGGTTAGCCGCATGTGGACTTGCGGTTAGCCGCATGTGCACAGGCGGTTAGCCGCAGGACGTCCTGAAAAGGGAGGGAAGAAGGAAAAATAAAAAGGAGTGAAATAACCGATATAAAATATGTACATATAATATCCGTTCCATAATAACCGATATAAAATATGTGTATACAACCGATATAAAATATGTATATATATATATATATAAAATATTTGTCTATAATATCCGTTTTATAATAACCGATCTAAAATATTGATATTAATATCACATCTTTTCCTAACCGATATTATATATAGACATTATTATGCCAGTTCCTGTGTAACCGATATAAAATTTTTTTACCGATATAATAAAATATTAACCGATATAAAATACCTTGACTGAAGATATTATATCGGTTATATGAAAAACCGATATAGGGCACTTTTTGCAACCGATATAAAAGCCCTTTTTTCTAGTAGTGATTGGAACCCACCCTGACCAAAATTCAACTGGAGGATTGGAAACTCCATCGTCACATAGACAAGTCTTCATATGGGTTGGGGTATGATCCTGACACTCCTATGAGACAGTTGACACAAAGGCTACAAAGTCGTTTTGCCGACCAAGCCTCAACATCTCGTGTCCATGAAGACATTGATCTCCCTGGATATTTCTTTGAGGAGCCACCCACCAAGGATCTAGGAAGCTCTTACGATTGGTACGATTTCTCTGAGGATGAAGAGGAATTGTCCGATGATACAGACGCACGGTTTTCTAGCCCAGAAGAACCATCGTCTCCAAAAGAAGTACCTTACTTCGACCCAGTTTCAACAGGTGATTGGGATCATCTCATTGACAGTCTTGAGAAGAATACCGATCAAGAAGACCCATGGACAAAAACAAAGCCTCGGTCTGTAAATGCATTTGGAACTCTGGAAGATCTTGTTAAGTTGGAAGCCTCCGAAAACATTGTGGAGGAACCACTTTCAAACCTTCCAACAGAAGATCTTGTTCAAAAGATAGACTTGGGGACACCTGATAACCCACGTCCTGTATTCATAAGCAAGAATATAAAAGATGATGAGTTACCCGAGTATATCGCTTTTCTTCGTGAGTTCGTTGATTGTTTTACATGGTCTTACGCTGAAATGCCTGGCTTAGACCCCAAAATAGTAGTCCACAAACTCAATCTGCAAAAAGACATCAAGCCCGTCAAACAGGGCCAAAGAAGATTCCGTTCTGATGTGATGGACAAAATTGAACAAGAAGTTCAGAAACTCAAAAGCATTGGCTTCATCTGCGAGGAACAACATCCTGACTGGTTGGCCAACATCGTCCCTGTGACAAAGAAAAATGGGCAGATCAGGGTCTGTATTGACTATAGAGACCTGAATAATGCATGCCCTAAAGATGAATTTCTGCTCCCCATACCAGAGGTGATGATTGACAACACCTACGGATTCGAGCAAATGACATTCATGGATGGATTCTCTGGCTACAATCAGATAAAGATGCATCCTGAAGATGAAAGACACACATCATTTCAGACTCTGTTTGGCGTGCATTGCTACACAGTCATGCCATTTGGTCTGAAAAATGTTGGTACGACATATCAGAGGGCTATGATGAAAATATTCCAAGATATGCAGCACAAGATGGTCGAATGTTTTGTTGACGACCTCGCCGTCAAAAGCAGAAGACAAGAAGACCATCTCAAAGATCTTCGAGAACTCTTCCTCCGACTTTGCAAACACAAACTGCAGATGAATCCACTAAAATGCTTCTTCGGTGTCTCATCGGGTAAGTTTCTCGGATTCATAGTTCGGAAAGGCGGAATAGAACTTGACCCCACCAAAGTCAAGGTTATCCTAGAAATGCCATCTCCAAGAACCCTAAGACAACTAAAAGGGCTTCAAGGGAGGTTGGCATACATCCGACGGTTCATCTCCAATCTGTCAGGAAAGTGCCGTCCATTCTCTCGCCTAATGAAGAAAGGTGTGGATTTCGTTTGGGATGCTGAATGTGAAGCAACATTTCAAGACATCAAGACATACCTGACCAAACCTCCAGTTTTGGATGCCCCCACAACTGGAAAACCATTCATCTTGTATACAAGAGCTCTCGATTACTCTTTGGGCGCTCTACTAGCACAAGAAAACGATGAGGGAATAGAAGTTGTTCTATATTACCTCAGCTGCATGTTGGTAGGTGCAGAGCATCGCTACTCTCTAGTCGAAAAAGAATTTTTGCAGTGATGTTTGCCGTACAAAAGCTGCATCACTATCTGCTGTCCAACACAGTATACCTGATTTCGAGGATCAATCTCTTAAAGGTCCCTGTCACAAAAGCAGGTTCTCTCAATACCCAATTGGCAAAATGGTCCATCCTTCTGTCGCAATTCGATATTAGGTATGTACCACAAAAGGCAATCGAAGGCCAAGCTCTAGCAGACTTCCTCGCAGAGCACCCATTGCCTAAGGATTCTCCACTAAGGGATGATCTCCTAGACGAGCCTGTCTACAATGTGGAAACTTCCTTACCAAATGCTTCCTGGGACATTTACTTTGACAGCGCAACCAGGACGAATGAAAACGGAAAACAAATATCCGGAATTGGCATCCTCTTTTTCAGTCCCGACAAATACATGATTCCACATGCTTTCTCGCTACAGGAACCATGCTCAAACAATGCAGCTGAGTACCAAGCCCTGATTGTAGGATTGTAACTCGCCCTAGAATCTGGCATCACCATGCTGGAAGCTTTTGGGGACTCTCAACTAATCGTCAACCAGATGAATCAAAAATTTGAAGTCAGCAAGCCTGATCTGTTGCCTTACTACAACAAGGTGCAATCGCTTCAACAAAAGTTTGACATCTGTCACATCACCCACATCCTCAGAGGTGAAAACATCCGTGCAGATGCCTTGGCCGGACTCGCCGCATCTATAGCAATCCAAAAGCGGGAAAACATGCAAATCACAGTGTGTCAAAGAAGGATTCTCCCTCCTCTTAACACACACCAAGCAGTTGCTGAATGACACCAAGTGGTTAGAAGTCGGATGTCCATCCTCAAACCTTCGATCGGCGACTGGAGGGATCCGTTCATTGATTACATTATGTTCAGAATCCTACCTGAAGATCCAAAAGGACGGGTGTAAACCTTCAAAGACGAGCCCCAAACTTTCATTTGGATATTCCTTCAAAAATGCTTTACAGAAAATCCTTCAATGGAGTACTTCTACGCTGATTGTCACAACAAGAAGCCGAGGAAACTCTGAAAGAAGTACATGCTGGTCTTTATGGAGCTCATCAGGCTGGTCCTATCAGATAAAAATGTTAGGTTATTATTGGCCTACCATGGTAGCAGACGCTATGCAATTTGCCAAACGCTGCAAACAATGTCAAGTTCATGGAGATTATGTCCACATGCCTCCAGAATGGCTACATCCCACAACGATCTCATGACCTTTTGAAGCCTGGGGTATGGACATCATAGGTCCTATCTCTCCTATTAGGGATTTTGTGTATTGCAATGTGATGGATGCATTAACATTTTAGCATCATTTGAATTTTCACACTTGCATTGATTTAGAAAATCTTGAAATCTTGATTTACACATGCATTGGTTTTTAGACTTGTAGAATTATTGATTTATGCATGTTTTGTTTTTTAAACTTGGATGCAATTTGTTTTGAAAAGAAGTTTGATCAAATCAAGCTAGCCTATGTTATATCTTTCAAATCATTTTAGGCTTTTTATGTTTCATGTTTTTAAACCTCTTAGTTTGATTTAAAACATGATTCCAAGCTTGATTCAGTGGCCCAAAAGTTCCCACAAGAAATCACTCGAAAAAATGCAATTTTAGGGATTTTTGGTCCCAGGCCCGGGTCGACCCGCAGTGTGGCCGGTCGACCGGGTAAAGAGCCGTAAGGCTTCTTTTCAAACGGTCAGATTTATGACCGTTGAAGGCCAGGTTGACAGGGGTAAGGGCAGGTCGACCGGGGAGACGCAGGAACTCAATTTTTGAGTATATATACAAGTTCATTCCTTTGGAAAAGTTGTTGAAAAAGAGAGGAACCAAGAGCCACTCTTGAGGTGTTTTGAGACAAAGAAAAGGGGATGAACTAAGAGAGACCAAGGGGTCATTAGTGAAGCTAAAGCTTGGATCAATGAATTTAAATCTCTAAGTAAGCTTTACTTTTCTTAATCATATGTTGTATGCTTTGTTTAAATTATTGGTAAATGATTTTTAGCATGATAACTATGATGTGTTGAATCCATTCTTCTTTTAATCTTTGATCTAAGTTAGATTGGATTCTTCATTTTGATTTCAATCCAAGTTGTTTTAAAATCTTCCTTAATCATGCTTAGCCAAAATCTTTGTTTTCTTTTATAGCATGATTCTTTTTCTTGGTTGAAACTTTATTTGTTGTTTTCATTCATTTAAACCTTAGTCAAATTTATTTGTTTTTGAAAACAACATTGTACATGCATCACATGTTTTAAATTAATCAACTTCATACAACTTGTGAGTCTTTGATTTTCATATCATTAACAAGTTGATATTCATACATGTGATTTGCATTAAACTTCAATCAAATCTTTTATGTGCCTTAAACTTTTAAATACTTTAAGCATATATTAATTGAGCCTTGTTTTTAACTTGATTGAAGTTATCACACACACACACATCATGAGCATACATCTTTGCATTCTTTTAGTGTTTGTGTGAGTTAGTTTTTCACTTTAATATCCGCCTATTTTAGAGGCAAATATATTGAGCTTAAATTGTATCTCTTTGAGTGTTTGTGTAGACACTTCTTTAAGAAAAATCTTTTTCTTGTAAAGGTTATTGCTTAGCCTAAGAAAAGCATTGTGTAAAGGTTATTGCTTAGCCTAAGAAAAGCATAGTGTAAAGGTTATTGCTTAGCCAATTGAAAAGCATAAATAGTGGAAATCCGGTGGGGTGATTGGATCACAAGCCGGTAGTGGATGTAGGCATTGAGGCCGAACCACTATAATGTGTAATGGTGTATGCTTGTGGTGATTTCTTTTGTTAGCTTCCGCATCTTGTTTGGTAAATCATCACTTGTGACTAGTTTATTTTAAAGAAATTGAAATTGGTCTAAATTGGTCACATATTGTAGCTCACCCTATTCACCCCCCCCCCTCTAGGGTTAGGATCCAGGACTTTCATCTCCCTCATCAAACAAAGGCCATTGCTTCATCTTTGCCGCTACGGGTTATTTCTCCAAGTGGTCAGAAGCATTTGCGCTCAACGAAATAAAGACCTCATCAGTCCTTCAATTCTTGCGCACCAACATTATTTGTCACTTCTGCATACCTAAAAGATTCATCCATGATAACGGACCAAAATTCCGAGATCATAGATTTTACAGGTCCTGCGACAAGTACAAAATCCAAAGTTGTCCTTTGACTCTGTACAATCCGGCAGCGAACGGACTGGCAGAGGCCTTTAACAAGACACTCTGCAAAATTCTCAAGAAAATGGTCTCTAGTCACAAAAGAGACTGGGGCGACAAACTACCTGAAGCCCTGTGGGCTTATCGAACCACCGTTCAAGGACCAACCCATAGTACACCATTCTCTTTGGTCTATGGATGCGAAGCTGTTGTTCCTTTGGAAGTACAAATTCCTTCCTTAAGGGTATCTTTGCAAAATGACATGACACAAGAAAGCAATGTCAAATTGAGACTCCAAGAACTGGACAATCTCGATGAAAGACGGCTCGAAGCTCTACAAAGCAATGAGCTGTACCAAGCACGCATGGTTGGATCTTTCGACAAAAAGGTCAGGCAACGCGCCTATAAAAAGGGTGACTTGGTTCTTGCCGTAAAAAGGCCAATGGTTTTCGCACACAAATCCAAAGGCAAACTCGAACCAAAATGGGAGGGACCATTCGTCATCGACAAAGTCTTCTCCAATGGCGTATACGCTCTTCTAAACATGGGGGGGCGACAGATGTATGCTGCCCATTAACGACAAGTTCTTGAAGCGGTACTACCCTTGAAGACTTACGCCACTGGGTCAGAGCAATGCCTGCACGGTCAAACCCTATTTCCAGGTACTTGCTCGTCAAACCCACTCCTTTTGGGAATTTTCATCATTATGTTGAAATTTCTAAAAAAAAGAAACTCTCAAAACAATGCTTACTTTCATAGTTTCATTGTTAAAAAAAAAATCCAAATATCCAAGGACTTGACCAAATTTTCAATCCTTGAACCCAAAATTCATGGTTTGAAACAAAATCAGGACTCAGAAATTTCCACCCTATGCCACCCCGACTTTTACAACCAAAAACGGTTTTAAGTCAAAATTTATGACCCTCGTGTCTTTAAACAAAAATGGTTTTTTAGAAACCGCGGGGAAGCGACGCTCAGTCGATACTCGCAAAACCCAAAAATCGGAAGGATGCGAACCCTATTCGATACTTCCAAATTTTCAAAATCACAAGGAAGCGACACTTTGTCGATACATTCAAATTTTCAAAAAGCGTGGAGACGCAACATTCCAGTTGATATCCACAAACCCAAGATTCAAACAAAAATCGAGGTCCAAAAGAGAAAAAAAGACCTCAAATTTCAAAAATCGTGGGGAAGAGACATTCAATCGATACCCACAAAACAAAATTCTTTTTGGAAAAGCAAGGAAGCGACATCCAGTCGATACTTGCACCCCAATTCGCAAGGAAGCGACATCCAGTCAATGCTTGCACCTCAATTCGCGAGGAGGTGACATTCCATCGATACTCGCAAACTGAATGAGCAAGGAAGCGACATTCCATCGATACTTGCAATACCATTCAGCAGGGAGGTGACTTTTACCACAAAAACAAAAAAATCGGCTTTCATGCCATCCCAAAATCAGCTCCTATGCCATAAAACTTGGCTCTCATGCCAATTCAAAATTTGGCTTTCATGCCAACAAAACAAAACACGGTTTTCAAAAAAAATCTGGCTTTCACGCCAAAAACCAAAATCGGCTCTCATGCCACCCCAAAATTTCGGCTTTCATGCCAACCCATAATCGGCTTTCATGCCACTTCAAAGAAAACCTGGCTCTCATGCCAACCCAAAATCGGCTTTCATGCTACTCCAAAAACCTGGCTTTCATGCCAACCCAAAATCGGCTTTCATGCCACTTCAAAAATCAGCTTTCATGCCAACCCAAAATCAGCTTTCATGCCATCTCAAAAAAATTAGGTTTTTATGCCATCTCCAAAAATTTGGCTTTCATGCCATCTCAAAAAAAAAAAAAAAAACCTTGGCCTCCATGCCATCTCAAAAAAAAAAAAAAAACTCGGCTTTCATGCCCAAAACAACCCCTTGACAAAAGATTTTCACAAAATGACAACCTTTTGATCAAATCTCCAAACAAACATCCTACTTTTGCTTATTTTCATCAAAAGAATTTGAGTAAAAAGTATATAGAGTACCAAAAATGTTTTTACAAGGAGGTACAAAAAAAAGAGTTTGTTACAAACGTCAGGAGCTCAGTCTAACATGTTATTCAACTAAAGATTCAACTCCTCAAGCAGACTCTTAGCCTTAGCCTCTAAAGCTTTCAGGCCACGCTTCTTCAAAATCTTCCCATAAAATGCGGCAGAACGCCGCGACCCATCTGCAACACGGGGAAGCTCTTCCCAAAGAATCTGCCATTGCTCATACTCTTGAGTCTTCCTCCGGAGATTGCTCTCAGCTTCCTCGACCTGGCGAATCAGAGTACCTTCTCTAGCACGAGCTTCTATAATGGCGGTCCATTTTGCAGCAGCTTGTTCCTCTAATAGCTCAAGATGTTGCCTAGTCAGCTCAATGATAGCCAACTCGGTAACGTTCCTCTCCAAAACGAATTGCTTCCGAGTTCGCGAGATCTCGTTCAACTCAGACTTGACCTCGCCAGAAGGCTTCAAAAACATCTCATTGAAGAAGTCACCACTTGGGAAGCTCTTGGTTTCATTCCACTTGTTCCCTAGAGCTATGACTTCATCAACAAAAGCCTTCGCACCTACAATGTCCAGACCGACTTCTTCGCTATCAGCAAGGATGTCCTGTACATGCTTAATATGCCAAAGTCGGCTTCTAAATGGCCAGAAGAAAGAGTTTTGACCCATGAGCTCAAAACTCTCTTCAACACTTTCTTCACATACTCAAGAGATGGCCTAGATGAAGGCTCGCCCCTCTCCATTGGTCGACTGCCAGTGTCATACCCTGTCGGAGGAGTGATCATCAAGCTCTTTTGAATCGGAGACACTGGTGATGGAATCCGCTCAGAAGATTTCATCTCTGCCGCATTGAAACTGGAAGAAGAAGTCCCTACTTCTGGTTCAACTGCAGGCATCCCCTGCTCTGGCACTGAGAAAGACGAAGGAACTTCTTTTGCTACCTCACAATCTGCCAGTAAAACAAAACAAAAAAGGTATGAATATGATCCTATTGAAAAAATCATTATCATCAGGGTTATTGCTACAAATACCTTCTTCGACGATCGGCGGAATACTTTTTGCCCCCATGAGTTCATCCAAAGTGTCATCAAAGGCCGCATCCATGGTGTTAGTTTTATGGTCTCAATACCAAGTATATGATGTAATAAATTGATTAGTTTCTTTATTTATCAATACAATGAATTCTTTCCTTTCATGAGATGAATGGTGTTTAATTATATACTTGCACATAACCAATACAAATGACATAATTGTTCATGAGATGAACCGGAGTCCACAAGTATACTAGATGTAATACATGTGTATGGATGAGATCCACATACAGGAGACATGTATTGCAAATCTTATACTTAAATATCTTCACAACCAGTGATGTGATTGGGCATCTCATTTGACAAGGTTGCAACACTTTGATCACTATGAGATAGTGTAATTTGTCTCGATCATCGGAATATAAGATTCTGGATCATGGTGCTGGTACATTGGATGTATTGAAGGACCATGAGAAGCACCTTATATACATTGTCTTTCCTTTAAGGTCTGCTCTCATAATTCCCTAGCAATAGGCTCATAATCCTGAGACAATAATGAACTCAAGTTTCTATCTATGCATTTGCTTTGAGTCACCTATGAGTGAGGCCAGTTATAGGTCAACACCTCGATGATTTGGTACATGGTAGTAGAGCTGTGGGAACATTCAATGGTCAAGATGGAATCTATCTTTCATATCCCCTTGTGTCAATTAATGGATTTATCATTGGTAAGTGCGCACCCATTCCAATTAAGAGTTAATTGGATCGGTACCAAATGATCATTATAATTAATTGGGGCTCAAGGACAATAAGATATGGATCTATTTTGGTGGACAGGTCCAATTGATCCATGGATATAGATGGAGGGGCCTACTTGTGGTACTGAGGAAGTTTAGGGTCTTCATTGTAATATATTCCTAACACTGGAGTGCAATTGCATTTATATAGTGGAGTTATTTGCAATTAACTATGGGCCCGTATTGCACATGAGATGTGGGGTCGTGTGTCCCAGTTGGAGCCAGCTTTCTAAGGAATCCCTAGTGGTCCCCACGCTAGCCCGAATTATTAGAAAGATACTAATTCTATTTGAACTCTAATAGGAAGGTTACTATTTCTATTTGAAGTGAGACTTCTAATAGTGGTAATAGTAAGTTGCTAATGGAAGTAGGACTTCTATTTTAATTACAAAGGAGAAAGCCACTAATTGTTGCGGAAGTGAGACTTCTATGGCAACTAGCAAGGGAGAAGTTTACTATTTTGTAATGGGAGTTAAACTTCTATTTCAAATAGGTAAAGAGGTGGAATGGAGGACTACAAATAGGGGAGATATCCCCTCTTGGACGTCCATAACAAGGAGAGTAATTCCAGCCCCTTTGTGCAAGTGTTGCACAAGTTCTCTTCCTCTCTAAGTTCTCCTCTCTTTCTCCTTTAGTTCCTAAGAGTTACTAGTTGGGTTTTCTCTTGAAGGTTCCACCAATCTTCTTGAGAAAAGAGATCTAATACGGGTCATAGCGTGGAAGATCAAAAGAGTGTTGGAGATTCTGATTTGATTAAGTGAAAGCGTTCATCATCAAAGAAAGAAATCAACTTCTCCATTAGAGCACTACAAAGCTCCAAAGGTATAATCTACATCATTGTATGTTGTAGGTTTCGTGGTTGCATGTTTAGGTGCTATTTTCTATCTTCTAGATAGTATATATTGTTGTACATGATTTGTGAGTTTGAGGGAATGCATCCTGGATTGGGTTTGTTGCCTTCTAGATAATCGATCCCTGCATCAAGTGGGTCAAAAGTTTTTGAAACCTATCTGAAAGGTCCACCTATTTTCCAACAATATATGCTTAAAAGCATTTCAAAGTTTGAAGAGCAGAAATAGATAGATTGAAGTTGTATTGCAAATCACATGTTCTTTTTCAAAAGACAACTTGTAAAGATTTCATTAATCAAGAAATGTAAGTTGTAAGAAAATTTAAATCATAAAGAACATGTAATGGAAGATTTAAATTGTTTTCAAAACATAGAGGTTTCCTATGAGGTCATAGATTGAAAACAATTAACTAAGGACTCAACCAAGTAAAACGATCATGCATCAAAAAGAAGCAAGAAAGTTGAAGTAAGCATGATTTATACAACGAGACAATGACTTGGTTTGAGGCTAAGTGATGAATCCAATAATGAATAAATCAAAGATATTATAAAGGATTCAACACATCATAGTTAACATGCTACATGAGATTTTCCAATAAGATAAATTAGCATGAAACAAATGAGAAGAGCAAAGCTTACTAAGATGTATAACTATGGAATCAAGCTTTGTCTTTTTAAGATGTTTCTCTTGCTCCCTTGTATTATACTTGATCTTGGGTTTGAATGATGTTCAGAAGAAAACTCCCAAGATTGGTCTCCAAAGAGACTCTCAAGCCCACACTCAAAACAAAGAGAGTCCTTCTTAAATAAAGAAAAAAGAGTCCAACAGATCTCTTGTCGGTCGACCGACATACAGGGTTCGGTCGACCGAGCCCAACGGTCATATTACAACGGTCAAATTTTTTTGAAACAATTCTATTGTCGGTTCACCGAGACTCATTCGGTAAACCGACATTAGACCGACACCTGACCGACAGAGCAAAGGTGACTGAAGAACATGCTCTCTGGAATCAGAACCGAAACAGAGTTCGGTCAAGTACTGAGACACTTTCGGTCGACCGACCATCGACCGACATGCTAACCGACAGAAAAACACCTTGCTGGAATTGGAACCGACAAAAGCTCGGTTGAGCTCAGTTCACTTGTCGGTTAGCCGACACCTGACCGACAGTCTGACTGATAGTGTAAACAACCAGAAGTCCAGAAGATCTGAAGGTTTTGACTAGAAAATCTTTGGAAACAAGGTTTAACACAAGAAATTTAAAATTTTCCAAGTCAAATAAAATTACATTTGGAAACAAAATGAAATCAACCAAAAACATTTTTAGTAAAACATGATAGGGTCAATTTACAAACATGATTTTCAATAAACCAAACTGCAATTTTGAGATTAGGTGAAGTGATGAAAATGAATGCATATGTTAACCATCAAATTGCAAACTACATAGATCTAACACTACTCATATGGAATCTCTCATGATAGTCGGGTTCAATCCTTCCAAGAACTTTGTTATCTTCTTCTACTCAGTGTCAATCAACTCGGTAGCATATCTAGCCAATCTTTCAAACTCGGTGATGTCACGCCCCCGAACCGAAACCTCGGGGGCGGGAAATGGGATTAAGCATAAATGTATTTTACTTCTCCCAGGATCCGCGTGTGTGAAGACAACACATTCTGAATATTTTGCGGAAGCATTTGTGGCGTTGCGACCCGAAGTCCGTGGCCATCTGATTCCGCGTCGCACTCAACCTTTAGCACATAGCTATTATATCAAGAATCATATCAGACTGGAGTAACCATCATAATAAATTACAGAGCTGACAGTAACAGGATATTACATTCCCAAATATGTTCAAGTTACAATTATCAATGTACATTAATTAAGAATCCCAAGAAAAAGGCTAATAGAAGCCATACAACAAAAGCTATTAACCACTACCCCATTTATGACGTAGCTCCGATGTCAAGCTCAATGTCTACATGACATAGCCGACAAAACAACCTGCAAAACATGGCTCCACAGCCAACTCAAGCACTCAACTCGGGATGAAGAAATCTGTGTAAGTCCACCTGGATCCGAACCCTAGAGGGGGGGTGAATAGGGTGAGCTCCTTTTATGACCAATTTTAACAATTTTAACTTCTTTAAAACAAACTAGTCACATGTGATGATTATCAAACAAAATGCGGAAGCTTAAAGAAAACAATCACCACAAAGCAAGCACCATCACACAAGTATTTATAGTGGTTCGGCCTCAATGCCTACATCCACTACCGGCTTGTGATCCAACACCCCACCGGATTTCCACTATTTATGCTTTTCAATAGGCTAAGCAATAACCTTTACAATATGCTTTCCAAGGCTAAGCAATAACCTTACAATGATGTTTTTCAAGGCTTAACATCAACCTATACATTATGCTTTTATAGGCTAAGCAATAACCTCTTCAACCACATGGTTGGTTATCTCACTAAGTTGTGTCTTTAATACACTAGATGGAGATTCAATTAAGCTCATTACATTGCCTCTTAAATAGGCGGATATGGAAGTGAAATACAAATACACACTCACACTATGAATGCAAAGATGAAAACAAATGAAGTGTGTGTGTGTGATCCTCAATCATTTTGAAAATGAAAGTTCATAAATGTAAGCCTAAGGCTTTTGAAAGTTTTAGCTTATAAAACATTTATGATTGAGGATATAATGCAATCACATGTTAAAAGTAACAACTTGTTAATGATATCAAAGTTACACAAGTTGTATGAAATGGATTAGCTCTAAACATGTGATGCATAGGGATGTCAATCAAATCACCAATGAAGCTCAAAACATAAAAATAGATTTGATTGAAAAGAGGGGACAAATCATATGTAATTATAAGGACAACTTGAAAATGATTTACCAATCAAAGAAGGCAAGTTGTGAAGCATTAAAACAATAATACACATATGATTTGTAATGATGTTGGATCCAAAACATAAGATACATTTGAGAGAGATTTTCTTATGATGGAAAAACAACAACCAATGATTCAACAAAGTATATGAATCATGTTACATATTTCATTAACATGATCTACTTAGATTTACCAAAGATAAAGTACTACTTTGATGAATCAATGGTGATGTATCCAAAACAATAGATCTATTCAAAATATAACACATGCTAAGGATACAACAAATCATAGATTAACATGTTACAAAGATTTACCAATGATAAAACAAAACATGAAAACATATGATTTGTAAAGAAGTTGAATCCAAAACATAAGTTAGTTTTGAGAGAGATGTTCTTATGATGGAAAACAACAATCAAAGATTCAACCAAGTATATGGATCATGTTACATATGATTTACCAAAGTTCTTTCATTAACATGATCTACTTTGATTTACCAATTCAAGTACTACTTGGATTGAATCATATTGTGAGAACCCGACCCCTAATCTCTTGGATTAGTGTCGTTTTATTTGTGGATTAGTTCTTTTAGTGGGATTAGTAGTTGTTGGGTTGATTTTGTGAGCTATAATGGTTTTTCTTCTAGTTTTGGGCTTTTGAGTGCTTTGGTAGCTTGTGGGGCCCTTTGGGGGTTCCCTTTTCGGCTTTGCTTTTCTTGTGAGATTTTCCCGATTTGTTTCGTATCGTGTTTTTGGCCCGTTGCATTCATCTTGAGGAATCCTACAACTTTCATGTTGATCCCATATCCATTTGAGAACCCGAAAACCGATTTCTTGGCCTTGAGGGCAAAACAGTCTTTTCACACCAAATCTGTACCCAAAACTCGATATTCTCGAAATCCGTGAAACATACACTTTTTGGAAACTAGATATTTCGACGATCATTTCTTCCTTCTTCGTCGAATCCATCCGAGGTCCCGAATTAGATGATTTCAGCCACCCAAGTTCTTTAAGTTGTGGGACCCATTCTCACTTATTTATAAAAGGAACCCATCTCCTTCATTGCTCATTCTTCACCATTGTTCCAGCACAACCATGGAGTCTAGGGTTTTCCTTGCTCCCTCTTCTTCTTCTTGCTTCCCATCACTCAATCCACTTCCAAGCTTGCACCAAGAAGAGATTGGAGGCCACCATCTTCTTCATCTCCTTGAGAACTTTCTTTCCATAGCTTTTGTGGAGCTCACCAACCATTACAAGACTTTCCTTGAGCTTACCTTGCCCATTAGAGGGCCTTCCAAGTAAGTGTTCTTCTTCATCTTCTAGATATGTGTTCTTCTAGCCTTAGAGAACCTCCACCTTGATTATTGAGAAGTTTCCTTGTCATTTCATGGTTTAACCCATTTTAGGGCTTTTTTGGGGGTTTTTGTAGAGATTGTGGATCTTGAGCTTGAGAGGTGATTAGGAGCTTGTTTTGCTAGATTGGAACCCAAGGCAAGTGGATGAATGGATGGTTTTAATGTTATCAAAGTTTTATGAGAAATCCTAAATTTTGTTACTTATTCTTGATAATTTGATATATGTTTTCACATATGTTTCTTGCCACATTCTAGTGATTTTGAAATGCATATTCATGGGTTTTTCTCTCTTGTTAAATCTCGTAGAAAGGTATGCATTTTATTTGGTCAAAGTTGCTCATATGGTTTTATAGAAATGTGGTTGATTTTATTGTTTCTCCCTACATGTTTATTTATTACTTGGACTTGAAATGAATACTCATGAAGAGCCTTGATAGTACATTTATTGTCATAGATATGTGATGGTTCATAGCCTTAATTCCTCTTGTTTTGTCCCAATTATATCTTATGTGAAATGGTTTCATTCTTGCTCTCCTTGGATTGAATGTGATGTTGATGGAGGGGAATGTGATGGAGGTTGTGAAACATTTGATGGTATTTGAATCAAGTTTTAGACTCCTCAATTGATGTATAAAGATGGTTGAAAGAGGGTTGTAAAAGGAAGAGAAAGAGGGGAAATGAACTGCCCAGAATTCAGTTTCTGGACGGTTCGCTCGAGCGACCATGACAGTTCGCTCGAGCGATGCGGTCTGCCTGGCCTGATGCGCAGGTACAGAAATTTCGAGGTTTGTGGGTTTTGAGGTTTATTTTCTTCGTGGACCTTGGCTAACCTCCTCGAACTCACTCGACCATATGTGAGAGCGTCTTGAGCCGATGCTCTTCACGGTTGGTTCGGTAGCATCGAAGTTCAATCCATTTCAATCTTGAACGGGATGGAACGACGCGATATCTTCGTTATATCTAAACACAAGTCTTTTCCTTGGTTATCGCGAATTCTATTCCTTTCGGTGACTGAATAGGTTGCTCGATGTTTCCGAATTAATGTCATACCTAGGATGGACCGTTGATAATCTTGATTCTTGCTATTGTAACATCTAGAACTACCCATAAGCTCATGTTAAATTTTGGAAGTAGTAAAAGTGCATAAGGAGCCCGGAATGTCTTCAAACTCAAGGAGTACCAAGTAATTGTTATAATCGACATACGGGACCCCTATTCACTTAAATAGATCTTGAAATTAATACTTTTCCCGAAATTGTCATAGTTCATTGTTTCACCTCTTGTCCCGAGATTTGCATTACATGACTTGTTTTCCCGAAAGCATTGAAGTTACATTAGTAACAGTTACTTGTCCCGAAATGTATTGCCCGATATGATATGACAGTGTGCCCTTGAGCACCCCCGTTTACCCGTTTATTTACGTGCCCTTGAGCACCCCCGTTTACCCGTTTATTTACTGTACTTGATTACTTGCATATGTCTCGATTGGTTTTAACCTATGAGTCGGCATCACTAAGCTTGGATACCTTGTCAGTCTGATCCACTGACTTGGAGATCCCTCTCCCGTCCCGCCAGCTGCAGTTTGGATCCCGATACCCGGTTATTGCCGTGGTCCCGTCCCGATACCCGGTTCGCTACCGTGGTCTCGTTCCCGTGTATTTATTATTGTATATGATTTACGTTGAGTCTCCTCACCTTGTGTGACTGAGACCAACGTCCCGCTCTTGTCACTTCGGTGATAGAGGACTTAGCTTCTTGTGATTGCCATCTTGCCAGTTCCCGATTCCTTGGACACCCGACATGGTTTATATTGCTTACTTGTTTTCAGTTAAATGATTCATTGCTTTTATGAAAGTTGTTATTTAGATAAGTGTTAATGCTCTCTATTGTAAATCCAGTCACTATTATATTGTTTTATGTCCTTTGCACACGTACATGTTTTACATGAATGCCGGTTGGGTGGATACCCGTGCTTTCACACATGTTTCTAACGATCGATGGTTTTTGCTAGAGTTATATGATTACACATGTTTTAAAATGAATACCCGAGTTATTAAATGTCCATGCTTTGGAATGCGTTTTAAACGACACTCGTTTTGTTAGATCCCGATGTTTATACATGTTTTAAGTGAATACCCGAATTGTTAAATATCCGTGCCTTGTTTTAAATGACATTTGGCTGGTGAGATTCCTATGTTTATACCGTCTTAAATGATTACCCGATTTGTCAAATATCCATGGTTTGAAATATGTTTTAGATGACACTTGTTTTGCCAGATTCTTATGTTTATACCTGTTTTTAAATGAATACCCGAATTGTTAAAATATCCATACCTTGGAATAGGTTTAAATGAACATTAGTCTTGTTGGATTTCTTTGGTTACACCTGTTTTAAGCGATACCCGATTTATTAAATATCCATACTTCTACATAGGTTTCAAATGGACATTGGTTTTGCTAGACTGCTATGAATACCTGGTTTGTTGTATACTTGTGTTTTTACTTAAGTTTCAAATGAACGTTGTTTTGCCATACCGCTATATTTATACATGTTTTAGACGAATACCCGATTGTCAAATATCTATGATCATAGATGATGTAAATGAATACATGTTTTATTAGATGTTCATGTTTTACCCGTGCTGGAAATGAATACTAGTTTTCCCCGAGATTCCCGACTTTGCACCCGTATAATTATATGCAGCATTTTGAGCAAATAGCATGATTTATCATTTGTATTATTATTCGCTATATTGTAATCTTTTCATCCACCTGCCAGACCGTCGTGTCTGACCCACTACTTTTGGTACTCAGGTTCAGATTTATTCGCCCCGAGTTGAGTGTTTTGTTGGCTTTGGAGCCATGCCTTGCAGGTTGTTTTGTCGGCTATGTCATGTAGACATTGAGTCTGACATCGGAGCTACGTCACATTTGGGTAGTGGTTTATAGCTTCTTGTTGTATGGCTTTTGTTAGCCTTTTTCTTGGGATTCTTAATTAATGTACATTGATAATTGTAACTTGAATATATTTGGGAATGTAATATCCTGTTACTGTCAGCTCTGTAAATTATTGTGATGTTTACTCCAGTCTGAGATGATACTTGATATACTAGCTATGTGCTAAAGGTTGAGTGCGACGCGGAATCCGATGGCCACGGACTTCGGGTCGCAACGCCACAAATGCTTCCGCAAAATATTCAGAATGTGTTGTCTTCACACACGCGGATCCTGGGAGAAGTAAAATACATTTATGCTTAATCCCATTTCCCGCCCCCGAGGTTTCGGTTTGGGGGCGTGACACATGGTGTTGTATCCAAAACAATAAATCAACTCAAAACATAAAACATGTTAAGGACACAACACAAACATAGTTTAACATGCTAGAAATGATTTACCAAAAATAAAACAAAGCATGAAAACATATGATTAAGAAAGGAAGAGCCTACTTGGTGGTTTAACTTCATTAATCCAAGCTTTAGCTTTCCTAATCTTCCCCTTCATCCCTTGGTTCTTTTCCCTTTTGATATGCCTCAAATCCTCTCAAGGAGGGGTTAAAAATTCCCAACTTTTGGCAAGGGAAAGAACTCATATTTATAGCAAAAAGTTGCCAACGGCTAGTTCTCGGTCGACCGGCAAACAGGCCTCGGTCGACCGAGAACACACAACGGTCATATTTCTGACCGTTGGTGCTCCCAGGCAAATTTTGCCTACAGTTGTCTCGGTCGACCGAGACCTGCCTCTCGGTCGACCGGCGACACTGCCGGGACAACCCCCTTTTGACAAAAAATCCAACTTTTGCCATTTCAAAGTTATTTCTTTGGGGGACCTTTTGGCAACTAAATCAAGCTAGGAAATCATGTTTTAAAGATTCTAATGGTTTTTAAAACATGACATAAAAAGCCTAAAAAGATTCAAAACTTTTAAAACAAAGGCTCGCTTGATTTCTTGAAAACTCTTTCTTAAAACAAATGCATCCAAGATGAAAATACAAATCATGCATAAATCAATATCTTAAAAACAATGCATGAAGAAAACAAGATTTCAAGTTTATAAAACCAATGCATAAGAGTGTGAAACAAATGATGCTAGAATGAAATGCATCCATCAAATTGCAATCTACAAAATTCCTAACAATCTCCCCCTTTGCAATTTGATGGCAAACACACTCACCACTGAACATACACACTTAGTCTTCAGCTCCCCCTCAGCTGGACAAGGCTTGAAATCTTCTTGGATGCTTCTTCTCATAGCTTGGGCTCTTGGGCTTCAATCTTCATTCTTCATGATGCTTGGTGCTTAAATATTCTTTAAGCTTTCTTTCTTCTTTCTTTCTTTATCCAAGCATCTTCTTTAGCTTCCAAGCTTTCTTTCTTTCATTTGCTCTCCCCCTTTGACCATGCCTCTTTCTCCCTTTGACAAGGTATGTATTCTCTCCCCTTGTAGAAGATCATACAACAACCTCCCCTTAGGAAGCTTTGGACATTCTCTTCACCCTTTTGAGAACTTGAATATTTCTCCCCCTTTGCCATTAAATTGCAAAGGTACCTACACACATGAAACAAGGAAAATACCTTTAGTAGCACCTGTTAACAAAAGAAATCGAAATTGAAATACATAACAGGCTATCATGTGAGGTATTAATCTCTAAGGGCTCAAAGGCAATCCAAGGGTGAATTTGATCAAAACTAATGCTTCCTATGAAGGTTTACACTCCCCCTCAATCCATTCTCTCCTTTTGTCAAACTCTTGACAAAGATTTAACTATTAGGTACAAGAAGAAGATGGTTTAACCAAGTGAGGGTCAACTTCAAAGAAAGGATTAGATTCATTTAACTATAAAGCACAATATGATCAAATTACCAAAAGAGAGCTAGGTCTAATGAGAAAAGCAATCATGGATATCAATTGGACAAACAAAGAATACCAATTGAGATTTAGGATATGACTTAATAAATCAATCACTCTAAAATGGATTTAAAAGTATAACTTATTATGAGAAATCCAAATTAGAGCTATCCATGATATGGGGTTTACTCAAACATAGCATCAATCAATATTACTTATGAAAATCATATGCTATGTAAGATTTTGAAAATCATTTCATTCAATCAATAAATATGACTATTCATGTGCAAGAATGAGTGAAATGAAATTCAAACATGAAGCCAACCTCAAATAATAACCAACCAATATTATGAACACATAAACATGGTGGTCATGAGATATACCTATATGAGCAAAGGAGGTGGCAACATGAACATTATGATGCTAATGGTGTGTGACATGGAACAATCATATTACTTATCAAGTTCAATCCAATGCACACAAGATTTATCACATTCACAAGAAATCAAATCAATCAAACATTATACCAATAGAATCCAATTGAATTTGATAACATGATAAAGAGCAAGAATGTGACAAAATTCCATCAAGCATCATAAATGCATATTCATCACTTTTAAAGATTTAACTATTGAGCATAGTGATGAACAAGATAAAATGCAATGCACAAGGATATGACTTTGAAATGCATGCAATTTAATAAGTGACTAAATCATATGAATTCAACATCTAAGATGTCCATCAAACATATAGAAATATGAGGAATGGATTTCAAAGAGTTTCATATGATCAAGATCACTACTATGAAGTTGAAACATGTATAAGAATGAAATCACTTAGAAAATACACATGAATCAACATCATAACCATCCAAAAAGATATGACTAGAAAGGCATAGAGGATGGATTTTAGTTCTAGTATGGTTTCAACAAATATAATAAATACCACAACCATACATAGAACACTATGACATTTGCATAGAGAGGATTAATCAACATTCAAGATCTAACTCATACCAAACATCCAAAAAGGAATATAACTATTTAAGCACAAGAAGGTATGAAGTTAAAGGAATCAATCTATCATGTAACATCTCCACTCTTAGCAAATGTACTAATGCTTACAATGCAATGGAAAAGGATATGAGATTTAAACCAAATGAACTTAGCACATAAAATCACATATGTACTTAAAAAGCTCAAATACAAGATTTTACTATAAAGCACATAAACAATCATCAAAATGCATTAATGAGAATATACCAAGTTAGGCACAAACATGCAAATCAATGAAATCATATCCAACCATGCAATGTAGGACAACAAAATCAATTTGCATAAAGAATGTAACTCAATGAGCAAAGATGCAAATTGTTTGTAAAAATTATTTCCTTTCAAATGATACAATCAAAATTAGGCACAAGGAAATAAATTCAAGGAAAATGCTTATAAAAATGCAACCAATAAAGCTTAGAACATTTTCCAAAGTTTCTCAAATCACTTCAACATTTGAAATTCCAACAAGGAATTAATTATAGAATTAAGAGCAAGTGAATTTGAAAAACAAGAAAGTTTCAATTTGTATTCTAAATATGACAATAGACACTCATACAAATTGAACACATGTTTTCCATACCAAGAGATATAACTAGAAAGATCAATGGAAAACTTGAATAGATTCAAATCATTTGATTTACAAAAAAAGATCTAACTATGACAAACATCAAATGATTTTCCAATATCAATTGATCATGAAAAAATTAGCTATGAAAGCATTTGTAATCATAATCAATTGATCATGAATAGATAAGCACTACAAGAGATATAACTCTATGAACAAAATGCAAATCCATCATGAAAGAAATGCAATCAAAGGATTTTGAAAACGATGAGATATAACTTAAAAGTTCATGAAGACAAAATCAAATGATCACATAGAAACATTGCATTTTAAAAGATGTGAGTATAAAGAAACAAAATGCAAATGTAACATGACCAACAATTAGATATAACTAAAAAGCATAGGTTGGTCTAGGGGTATCAAGGCCTTAAGGTTACTCAAATAGTCTACCTTTGAAAAATCACCTAAGGTCTTGAAAAGGTTGTCCATGAGAGAACACTTTGAGGACTCACCAACTCTAGAAGATATAACTTGTAAAAGTCTTAGAGTGGTGCAAAGAGGCTAGGGAAAATAACATTTTCAAACATAGTGGAAATCTTTAAAAAGATATGCAATAAATCACAACACTAGGGTTCAAATCTAGCAAGGATCAACTCCGGGTTGTTAAGCCCTAAAATGGAGTAACCGGCTCTGATACCACTTTTAAGTCCACCTGGATCCGAACCCTAGAGGGGGGCTGAATAGGGTGAGCTCCTTTTATGACCAATTTTAACAATTTTAACTTCTTTAAAACAAACTAGTCACATGTGATGATTATCAAACAAAATGCGGAAGCTTAAAGAAAACAATCACTACAAAGCAAGCACCATCACACAAGTATTTATAGTGGTTCGGCCTCAATGCCTACATCCACTACCGGCTTGTGATCCAACACCCCACCGGATTTCCACTATTTATGCTTTTCAATAGGCTAAGCAATAACCTTTACAATATGCTTTCCAAGGCTAAGCAATAACCTTACAATGATGTTTTTCAAGGCTTAACATCAACCTATACATTATGCTTTTACAGGCTAAGCAATAACCTCTTCAACCACATGGTTGGTTATCTCACTAAGTTGTGTCTTTAATACACTAGATGGAGATTCAATTAAGCTCATTACATTGCCTCTTAAATAGGCGGATATGGAAGTGAAATACAAATACACACTCACACTATGAATGCAAAGATGAAAACAAATGAAGTGTGTGTGTGTGTGATCCTCAATCATTTTGAAAATGAAAGTTCATAAATGTAAGCCTAAGGCTTTTGAAAGTTTTAGCTTATAAAACATTTATGATTGAGGATATAATGCAATCACATGTTAAAAGTAACAACTTGTTAATGATATCAAAGTTACACAAGTTATATGAAATGGATTAGCTCTAAACATGTGATGCATAGGGATGTCAATCAAATCACCAATGAAGCTCAAAACATAAAAATAGATTTGATTGAAAAGAGGGGACAAATCATATGTAATTATAAGGACAACTTGAAAATGATTTACCAATCAAAGAAGGCAAGTTGTGAAGCATTAAAACAATAATACACATATGATTTGTAATGATGTTGGATCCAAAACATAAGATACATTTGAGAGAGATTTTCTTATGATGGAAAAACAACAACCAATGATTCAACAAAGTATATGAATCATGTTACATATTTCATTAACATGATCTACTTAGATTTACCAAAGATAAAGTACTACTTTGATGAATCAATGGTGATGTATCCAAAACAATAGATCTATTCAAAATATAACACATGCTAAGGATACAACAAATCATAGATTAACATGTTACAAAGATTTACCAATGATAAAACAAAACATGAAAACATATGATTTGTAAAGAAGTTGAATCCAAAACATAAGTTAGTTTTGAGAGAGATGGAAAACAACAATCAAAGATTCAACCAAGTATATGGATCATGTTACATATGATTTACCAAAGTTCTTTCATTAACATGATCTACTTTGATTTACCAATTCAAGTACTACTTGGATTGAATCATATGGTGTTGTATCCAAAACAATAAATCAACTCAAAACATAAAACATGTTAAGGACACAACACAAACATAGTTTAACATGCTAGAAATGATTTACCAAAAATAAAACAAAGCATGAAAACATATGATTAAGAAAGGAAGAGCCTACTTGGTGGTTTAACTTCATTAATCCAAGCTTTAGCTTTCCTAATCTTCCCCTTCATCCCTTGGTTCTTTTCCCTTTTGATATGCCTCAAATCCTCTCAAGGAGGGGTTAAAAATTCCCAACTTTTGGCAAGGGAAAGAACTCATATTTATAGCAAAAAGTTGCCAACGGCTAGTTCTCGGTCAACCGGCAAACAGGCCTCGGTCGACCGAGAACACACAACGGTCATATTTCTGACCGTTGGTGCTCCCAGGCAAATTTTGCCTACAGTTGTCTCGGTCGACCGAGACCTGCCTCTCGGTCGACCGGCGACACTGCCGGGACAACCCCCTTTTGACAAAAAATCCAACTTTTGCCATTTCAAAGTTATTTCTTTGGGGGACCTTTTGGCAACTAAATCAAGCTAGGAAATCATGTTTTAAAGATTCTAATGGTTTTTAAAACATGACATAAAAAGCCTAAAAAGATTCAAAACTTTTAAAACAAAGGCTCGCTTGATTTCTTGAAAACTCTTTCTTAAAACAAATGCATCCAAGATGAAAATACAAATCATGCATAAATCAATATCTTAAAAACAATGCATGAAGAAAACAAGATTTCAAGTTTATAAAACCAATGCATAAGAGTGTGAAACAAATGATGCTAGAATGAAATGCATCCATCAAATTGCAATCTACAAAATTCCTAACAATCTGAACCTGAGTACCAAAAGTAGTGGGTCAGACACGACGGTCTGGCAGGTGGATGAAAAGATAACAAATATACTGAAGAATAAAACATAAGATAAATCATGATACTCGATCAAATGCTGCATATAATTAAACGGGTGCAAAGTCGGGAATCTCGGGGAAAACCTGTATTCATTTCAAGCATGGGTAAAACATGACTATCTAATAAAACATGTGTTCATTTGGAACTTAAGTAAAAAGATAAGTATACAACAAACCAGACATTCATAGCAGTCTAGCAAAACCAAAGTCCATTTGAAACATATGTGAAAATACGGATATTTAACAAACCGGGTGTTCGTTTAAAACAGGTGTAACCAAAGAAATCTAACAAGACTAATGTTCATTTAAAACCTATCTCAAAGCAGGGATATTTAACAAATAGGATATTCATTTTAAACCGGTATAAACATAGTGATCTGGCAAAACGAGTGTCATTTGAAACATATTTCAAAGCATGGGTATTTAACAATTCGGGTATTCATTTAAAAACAGGTATACACATAGATATCTGACAAACCAAATGTCCTTTAAAACAAGGCACGGATATTTAACAATTTGGATATTCCTTTAAAACACGTGTAATCATATAAATCTAGCAAAATCATTGATCGTATGGAACATATGTAAAAGCATGGTTATTCACCCAACCGGCATTCATTTAAAACATGTGCGGTTACAAAGGACAGAAAATAATATAATAATAACTGAATTTACATTGGAGAATATTAGCACTTGTTTAAATAACAACTTTCATAAAGGAAACGAATCATTTATCGGAAAGCAAGTAAACAATGTAAAACATGTCGGGTATCCAAGGAATCGGGAACTGGCAAGATGGCAATCACAAGAAGCTAAGTCCTCTATCACCGAAGTGACAAGAGTATAACGGGACGTTGGCCTCAGTCACACAAGGTGAGGAGACTCAACGTAATCATATATACAATATAAATATACGGGAACGGGACCACGGTAGCGAACCGGGTATCGGGACGGGACCACGGCAATAACCGGGTATCGGGATCCAAACTGCAGCTGGAGGGACGGGAGAAGGATTTCCAAGTCGGTGGATCAAACCGACAAGGTATCCAAGCTTAGTGATGCCGACTCATAGGTCAAAACCAATCGAGACATATGCAAGTAAATCAAGTACAGTAAATAAACGGGTAAAACGGGGGTGCTCAAGGGCACACTGTCACTTCATATCGGGCAATACATTCGGGACAAATAACTGTTACTAGTGTAACTTCAATGCTTTCTGGGAAACAAGTAAATCAAGTACAATAAATAAACGGGTAAAATGGGGGTGCTCAAGGGCACACTGTCATATCATGTGATGCAATGCACTTCGGGACAATGACTGTTACTAGAGTAACTCCAATGCTTTCGGGAAAACAAGTCATGTAATGCAAATCTCGGGAAAAGAGGTGAAACAATGAACTATAACAATTTCGGGTAAAAATATCGGTTTCAAGATCTATTTAAGTGAATAGGGGTCCCGTATGTCAATTATAACAATTACTTGGTACTCCTTGAGTTTGAAGACATTCCGGGCTCCTTATGCACTTTTACTACTCTCAAAACTTAAAATGAGCTTATGGGTAGTACTAGATGTCACAATAGCAAGAATCAAGATTATAAACGGTCCATCCTAAGTATGATGTCAACCCGGAACCATCGAGCAACCTACTCAGTCACCGAAAGGAATAGAATCCGCGATACCCCAGGGAAATAGACTTTGCATTTAGGTATGAAGAGGATATCGTGTCATTCCAACCCGTTCAAGATTGAATAGATTGAACTTCGATGCATTCCGAACCAACCGTGAAGAGCATCGGTTCAAGATGCTCTCACATATGGTCAAGTGAGTCCAAGGAGGGTAGCCAAGGTCCACAAAAAAAAATCTCAAAACCCAGTGCATTAAAACAGTTCAACGTTATCCCAACGTGGCCTAGCCAGACAGACTGCATCGCTCGAGCGAACTCATCGGTCGAGCGGTTATTTAAATGCGTTCGAGCGACCAAGTTACTGGAAATGCCCGAATCCTTTCCTGGACAGTTCGCTCGAGCGAAGTGTCATGGTCGCTCGAGCGAACGGTCCAGAAATGGATTCCGGACCAGTTCAGCTGTCCTCTTTTCCTTCCAACACATAAACCACTAACATTTTTATTCCATATTCACTTAAAATCCTCATTAAAAATCCAATGAAAAATTAACTTTGAACACCTCTTTCTTCCCATTTAACAAAAAACCAAACCAAAGGAAAGAATCTCCAATGTATACAAAGGTCCAATTGAGCCAAAAATCTATGGATAAACAAAGTCTATTGATCACATTCCCATCACAATAGATGATTTAACAAAACTCATTAAATGAGTATCAACTTCAAGTCAATGTAACTAATAAACATAACCATGGATGGCCAAACCAATCCTATTCCTTATAAAACCATATGAGCAAACTTGACCAAATGAAATGCATACCTCTCCAAGAGATTAACAAGATAGAAACAACCATTAATATGCAAATTTCGAAATCCATATATAAGTGACAAGGGGCATATGTGCAAGCATGTATCCAATGATCAAGAATAAGAAATAAACTTAGGGTTTTCTCATAAGACTTTGATAACATTAAAACCATCCATTCATCCACTTGCCTTGGGTTCCAATCTAGCAAATCAAGCTCCTAATCACCTCTCAAGCTCAAGATCCACAATCTCTACAAAAACCCCCAAAATAAACCCTAAAATGGGTTAAACAATGAAATGACCATGAAACCTTTCAATAATCAAGGTGGAGCTTCTCTAAGGCTAGAAGATTACAAATCTAGAAGATGAAGAAGAACACTTACTTGCAAGGTCCTCTAATGGACAAGGTAAGCTCAAAGGAAGTCTTGTGATGGAGGGTTCTCTTCACAAATGGTTTCAAGGGAAAGCTTGCAAGATGAGGAAGAAGAAGGTGGTCTCCATTTCTTGATTGATGAACTCTTGGTGTGGCTTTGAGATGAAGAAGCAAGAAGAAGAAGAGAAAGGCAAGGAAAGCCCTGGGTTGCTGGTTTGTGCTGGAAAATGAGGAATGGAATGAAATGAAGGGGATGGTTTCTCTTATAAGCAAGTGAGGTTTGGGTCCCACAACTTAAAGAACTTGGGTGGCTGAAATCATCTAATTCGGGACCTCGGATAGATTCGACGAAGAAGGAAGAAATGATCGTCGAAATATCTAGTTTCCAAAAAGTATATGTTTCGCGGGTTTCGGGAATATCGAGATTTGGGTACAGATTTGGTGTGAAATGACTGTTTTGCCCTCAAGGCCAAGAAATCGGGTTTTGGGTTCTCAAATGGATACGAGATCAACATGAAAGTTGTAGGATTCCTCAAGATGAATGCAACAGGCCAAAAACACAATACGAAACAAATCGGGAAAATCTCACAAGTAAATACAAAGCCGAAAAGGGAACCCCCAAAGGGCCCCACTAGCTACTAAAGCACTCAAAAGCCCAAAACTAGAAGAAAAACCATTCTAGCTCACAAACTCAACCCAACAACTACTAATCCCACTAAAAGAAACTAATCCACAAATAAAACAACACTAATCCAAGAGATTAGGGGTCGGGTGCTCACAGGTGACATTGTCTAGAACGGTCATGCTGCCTTGCTTGAGCTACTGGAATTCGATAGCTTTCTGTCTCTTGACATGGGAGGGAATGTACTTATCTTGAAACTGTGTCTTGAATGTTGCCCATGTGTTTTCGTTAGCCATTGTCATATACGGGTCCTTGAACGTCTACCATCACTGAGTTGCAAGTCCATTGAACAATGAAGCTGTGAGGTTGACCTTCTGTCTCCCTGTGCATTTGAAGACATCAAAGATCTTCTCGGTGTTTGCCAACCAGTCATCTGCAACTAACGGGTCCTCGTGACCCGAGAATTCCTTCGATGCTCTCTTCCTGAACCTCTCAAATAGCATATTAGGGTCATGATCCCTATTGTGGATAACAATCTGTGGACCCAAAGGTTGAGCTTGTGGTGCTTGATGCTTGTTTTGAAGAACATCCAATAGTTGTCTCTGGACTTGAGCCATTTCTTCATCTTTCTTGGCCATCTGTTCTTGAAATTTTGCTTGGGTCTCATTTGCCTGCCTTTGTTGTTCTAACATAGCTTGCATGAGCTCTTGGAACTGTGTAGATGTTGGTGTATTTGTCGTATCTGACTCATTCTGATTACTACCTGAAGCATTATTGTTTGGAACTTTTCTTGGAGGCATGATGCTGTAAAACAATGTGTTAGTGCACAATAAACATGGTTTGAGGGTTTCTACGGTCTTATACCAAACGAATCTAGCGAACTCACAAATCCTCGCCACGTTCCTAGGATTTTCTAGTTTCTTTTTAAGTGTCTAAAACAAGTCCCATTCTGATACCAGTCCTATCGCAACCCCAGACCGAGGCCCGGGCCCACGATGTGTTTCCCACAGGTTCCCGCGGTGAGGATTCCAAGACACGTGGAATCTAGCTCACACAATCAAGTTTACGGAAGCGTGTAGCAAATCACATCAAGACAAGCACAAATAAAATTTCAAGTACAACAATAAAATAACATCAAGTTCAAGATATCAGAAGAAGGAATCATAACATGACATTGCCATTATGTTTCAAGTATTGAAGGTTAACACAAAAGTAAGTTAAGTTTTTGTTACAACCCATAAGAGGCCAACAAAGGCCAATACAATTCTCAAAATAACCCATGACAAAATGAAGCGCAACTCAAGATCCCGCCCGACGTCTAGTTGACATCGTCGGGTTGCCACTCTCTGACTGGGGGTGGCTCAAAACCCTCCTCCGGACGCTCATCCTTAAAGGCAACTGTCGGAAGTAGGTGGTGAAAGTCCTTGGGATCCTAACCCTAGAGGGGGGGGGTGAATAGGGTAAGCTACAATTATGACCAATTTAGACAAATTTTAATTCTTAACATAAACTAGTCACATGTGATGATATTAACCAAACAAGATGCGGAAGCTAATAAAAGAATCACCACAAGCATACACCACAACACCAAGGTTTATAGTGGTTCGGCCTCAATTCCTACGTCCACTACCGGCTTGTGATCCAATCACCCCACCGGATTTCCACTATTTATGCTTTTTACTAGGCTAAGCAATAACCCTTACCATGTTGTTTTTCTAGGCTAAACAACAACCTCTCAATGTGCTTTTCTAGGCTAAGCAATAACCTTTACAAAATGCTTTTCTTAGGCTAAGCAATAACCTTTACAAAATTCTTTTCTTAGGCTAAGCAATAACCTTTACAATATGCTTTTCTTAGGCTAAGCAATAACCTTTACACAATGCTTTTCTTAGGCTAAGCAATAACCTTACAAGAGATGATTTCTCTAAGAAAGTGTCTTTACAAAAGATCACTCTAAGAGATACAATTTTAAGCTCAATGAAGTTGCCTCTTAAATAGGCTAATATGAAAGTTTAATTCAAATTACAAACATACACTAAAACAAGTTAAAGTGTGTGCACAAGTGTATGAATGCTTTTCTTCAATCAATTTCTACAATGAAGCTCTTAAATGAATGCATGATGCATTTTAAAATCAAAGCTTATAAAATGATGATTGAAGATAAAACTAATCACATAAAAAATTCAAACAACTTTGAAGAAATGAAACAAACAAGTTGTATGAATGTTAAAGTCTAAGAACACATGTGATTAGGAAAAGAGAGTTTGCAAACCAAACTAATTTACCAAAGAAGATATTGAGTTTGCAACACAACTCTAGAAATCATGCATAAGTGAAAATACAAAGATTTAAGCATGCATGGATTTCATTTTAATGGAAATCAAAATACAAGTAAAGTGTACCTTTTTAAATCTCAAGTATTTGATTTCCAAATGGCCCTCTAGCCTTTCCATTTTCTTCCCCTTTCCTTGGCTCCAAAATGGTCTCAAAAGTTCATGTATCAAGCCTTGAAAAAGGTTGGAAATGAATGGACTTTATAGCCAAAAAGTGCCCAACGGCTAGTCCTCGGTCGACCGACAAACAGGCCTCGGTCGACCGGGATCACACAACGGTCACATTTCTGACCGTTGGTGCTTCAGGGCCCTGTCAGGCTGCAGTGGTCCCGGTCGACCGGGATACAGGTCTCGGTCGACCGGCGACACTGGCCACTGACCCCCTGGGACCAAAAAATCCATATTTTGCATAGATGAAGGTATTTCTTTGGGGGGATTTTTGGGCCACTAAACCAAGCTTGGTAACATGTTTTAGATCAATCTAAGATGTATAAAAACATGAAACACAAAGAGCCTAAAATGATTTGAAACTTTAAATCCAAAGGCTAGCTTGATTTCTAAAAACTCTTTTCAAATGAAAATGCATACAAAGATGATTCTGAAAGTGATGAATGTATGCAAGGCACAAACCTAAATTCTAAATATGATTTCTCAAAAGTAATGCACAAAGAATTAGGTTTTCAACAGAGTTTGAATTCTAAAAACAATGCATCCAAGTTTAGAAACAAAACATGCATAAAACAAGATTTCTTCAAGTCTAAAACCAATGCATGTAAAAATCAAGATTTCAAGGTTTTCTAAAACAATGCAAGAGTGTAAATTCAAATGATGTGAATATGTTAATGCATCCATCAAATTGCAAATACAAGATCCCTAACAATCTCCCCCTTTGCAATTTGATGGCAACTTACTTATCATTGAATTAACACAACAAGTCTTGAAATCTTCTTGGATGCTCCTCCTCTTAGCTTGGGCTCTTGGGCTCTTTTCTTTAATCTTCTTGATGCTTGGAGCTTGATCATTCTTCAAGCTTTCTTTTCTTCTTTCCTCTCTATGGCCAAGCATCTTCTTTAGCTCCAAGCTTTCTTTCTTCTATTTGCTCTCCCCCTTTGACCATGCCTCTCTCTCCCTTTGGCAAGGTATGCATTCTCTCCCCTTGTAGAAGATCATACACAACTCTCCTTAGGAAGCTTGGACATTCTCTTCACCTTTAGAGAACTTTGAAAGCTTTCTCCCCCTTTGAAGAGTAGGAGATCTTTGAGTACTTGAACTCTCTCTCCCCCTTTGCCATTAAATTGCAAAAATACCTACACACATGAAATAAGGAAAATACCTTTAGTAGCACCTGTTAACAAATGAAATCGAAAATGAAATACATAACAGGCTATCATGTATGGAAGTTATTTCTAAGGGCTCAAAGGCAATCCAAGGGTCAATTTGATCAAAACTAATTCTTCCTATGAAGGTTTACACTCCCCCTCAATCCATTCTCTTCTTTTGTCAAACTTTTGACAAGATATAACTATTAGGTGCAAGAAGAAGATGGTTCAACCAAATGAGGGTCAACTTCAAGGAAAGGATTAGATTCATTTAACTATAAAGCTCATATGATCAAATTGCCAAAAGAAAGCAAGGTCAAAAGAGAAAAGCAATCATGGATACCAATTGGAAAAACAAAGAATACCAATTGAGATTTAAAGATAAGACTTATTAAACACAATCACTCTAAAATGGATTTAAAAATATAACTATTAGGAAAAATCCAAATTAGAGCTATCCATGATGAAATGGGGTTTACTAAATATAGCATCAATCAATATTACTTATGAAAATCATATGCTATGAAAGTTTTGAAAATCATTTCATTCAAACAATAAATATGACTATTAATGTGCAAGAATGAGTGAAATGAATTTCAAACAAGAAGCCAACCTCAACTAATAACCAACCAATATTATGAACACATAAACATGGTGGTCATGAGATATACCTATAAGAGCAAGAGAGGTGGCAAACATGAACATTATGATGCTAATGGTGTGTGACATGGAACAAATATATAACTAACAAGCTCAATCCAATGTACACAATGTCTATCACATTCACAAGAAATCAAATCAATCGAAAATTTTACCAATTGAAACCAATTGAATTTGACAATATGATAAAGAGCAAGGATGTGACAAACACAAAAATCCATCAAGCATCATAAATGGATATTCATCACTTTTAAAGATATGACTAATGAGCATAGTGATGAACAAGGCAAATTGTAATGCAAAAGGATATAACTTGGTAATGCATGCAATTTCCAAAGTGTCAAAATCATATGAATTCAACATCTAAGATATCCATCAAACATATAGAAATGTGAGAAATGAGTTTCAAAGAGTTTCATATGATTAACACTACTATGAAGTTGAAACATGTATAAGAATGACATCACTAAGAAAATATCCATGAATCAACATCATAACCATCCAAAAAGATATGACTAGAGTGCATAGAGGATGGATTTGGGTTCTAGTATGGTTTCTACAAATATAACTAAGATCACAACCATACATGGAACCAATTGTCATTTGCATATAAAAAGAATAACTAAATAAGCAAAGATGCAAACAACATTCATTTCCAATTCTAAGATAATGAAACCAAAAGAAAAGGAAATGAGAACATGGAACATGCTTAGATGAATATAACTAATGATGTTATAGAGCATTTCCATTCAAACAATCTTCAAATCATTTTGATAAACAAAAATCCAACAATGAGCATAAAAAGAATGATTTTGAAGATCAATTTTCAACATTGTATATTAAAAGATATGACTTAATTGAAACACATACAAGTTGATTTTTCAAAACAATGATTTTCCATATAAAAGTATAACTTAGAAATCCATGGAAAAACTTGAATTGATTCAAATCATTTGTTCAAATAATGTTACTATGACATCTACACAAATGATTCAACAACAATTGATCATGAATAAATTAGCTATGAAAGCTTTTTAAAAACGCAATCAATTAATCATGTAGAAATGCAATGCAAAACATAAAACTAAATGTGAGCAAAAAGCAAATCTAACATGATGATATTATAATCAAATGATTTTGAAAACCATGATATCTAACTAAAATGGTGCATGAAGACAAAATCAATTGATCATAAAGAAACAATGCATTTTAATAGATGTAACTAAATAGAAACAAAATGCAAATGCAACATGACCAACAATATGATTTAACTATTAAAGAATAGGTTGGTCAAGGAGGTTCAAGGCCTTAAGGTTTGTCTAAGTGAATAACTTTAGGAATCCACCTAAGGTCTTGGGCTTTGGAGACTATTTTGGAACTTCCACCAACTAAAGAAGATAGAGATTGAATTCTTTTAGACTTAACATCAAATCTTTGAGGTTTGACTATTTTAGATTGATGATTAGTCTTAGAAAGTTGGTGTGTTTGTTTCATAGGGGATTGATGTATTTTCTTTTTATTCTTCTCATTTCTTTTAGCTTTTCCTCCCTCTTTTTGCCTTTTGAACTTTAATTTTAACTTTTCAATCTTTTTCAAGAACTCTTTCATTTCTAAGGTTAAAGGAGGAAAAGAGAGAAGTTTCTTGTTGATAGATTTATTTTGATTCTTTGTCTTTTTAAAATCTATCTTGGATGACTCTTTTTGAAATGATTTAACTTGTTTAAATTTCTTAGAGTCTTCCTTGGAATTCAAAGTCTTACCCTTCATAGAATTTGATTTAACTTTCTTAGATTCAAATATGGGTTTAGACATATGACTTTTCCTTAGTTTGCACTCAAACCTAAAATGCCCTTCAATGCCACAATAAATACATTTTGATTTGGGCAAGGGAGAAAGAGTGCTAGAGAATGAGGACTCACCTTTCACAAAAGTGTTGGTGAATTTAGGGTCATGTGACATATTCCTATTAAATCCAAGACCCGTCCTATCTCCTTTAGATTTACCCAATCTAAATAATTTTTCAAATTTATCTTCTCCTTGGGTAAATTTGCACTCATACTTTTGTTTATAGCTTTCAAGTTGAGTGACTTTAGTTATAAGGATTGAATTTTCATTTTTGACTTTTGAAAGTTCATTTTCAATTTCCTTATATTTGCTTAGCTCTTCATTGGCAAGTTTTAATTCAAGTTTAAGTTCATTGATGACATTAGATCCAAGTTCTTGAGTTTTTAACTTACTTTTAATCAATTTGGATTCTAAATTGTCAATGTCTTCATTTTGCCTTTTTATTTGATCTCTTAGATTTAAATTTTCCTTATTGACATTATCATAATCCATCTTTAATTCTTTTAGTTCATCTTGAATGTTAGATAGATTATTTAAAGAGATCATGAACTTAGAGTCTAGACATTATATTACTTCTTCTTTCTCTCTAAGCTCATCTTTTGAAGAGACTAATTCTTTGTTTAGTCTTTTAGATTCTTCTCTTAACTTTTTGTTTCTCTTTTCAGTCTTTAAGGATAATTCATATAATTCCTCAAAGGCTTATTGAAGATCTTCTTCATTTTCTTTAATTTCTTCTTCTTTTAATTCACATTGAGATTCTTTTAATTGAATGTTTGAATCTCCAATAGATGGAAGAATGAGAGGTCTAGAAGAATCTACAAGGTCTAGCATAGTGGAGTCCATTCTAATGATTTTCATAAAAACACAACTCTAGGTTTTTACACCTAATCAAGAGTTCCAAACACTTGATCCTAAAAGATAGAGCACGAGGCTCTGATACCAATTGAAAGTCCTTGGGATCCTAACCCTAGAGGGGGGGGGGTGAATAGGGTGAGCTACAATTATGACCAATTTAGACAAATTTTAATTCTTAACATAAACTAGTCACATGTGATGATATTAACCAAACAAGATGCGGAAGCTAATAAAAGAATCACCACAAGCATACACCACAACACCAAGGTTTATAGTGGTTCGGCCTCAATGCCTACGTCCACTACCAGCTTGTGATCCAATCACCCCACCGGATTTCCACTATTTATCCTTTTTACTAGGCTAAGCAATAACCCTTACAATGTTGTTTTTCTAGGCTAAACAACAACCTCTCAATGTGCTTTTCTAGGCTAAGCAATAACCTTTACAAAATGCTTTTCTTAGGCTAAGCAATAACCTTTACAAAATGCTTTTCTTAGGCTAAGCAATAACCTTTACAATATGCTTTTCTTAGGCTAAGCAATAACCTTACAAGAGATGATTTCTCTAAGAAAGTGTCTTTACAAAAGATCACTCTAAGAGATACAATTTTAAGCTCAATGAAGTTGCCTCTTAAATAGGCTAATATGAAAGTTTAATTCAAATTACAAACATACACTAAAACAAGTTAAAGTGTGTGCACAAGTGTATGAATGCTTTTCTTCAATCAATTTCTACAATGAAGCTCTTAAATGAATGCATGATGCATTTTAAAATCAAAGCTTATAAAATGATGATTGAAGATAAAACTAATCACATAAAAGATTCAAACAACTTTGAAGAAATGAAACAAACAAGTTGTATGAATGTTAAAGTCTAAGAACACATGTGATTAGGAAAAGAGAGTTTGCAAACCAAACTAATTTACCAAAGAAGATATTGAGTTTGCAACACAACTCTGAAAGTCCACGAGGATCCTAACCCTAGAGGGGGGGGGGGGGGTGAATAGGGTGAGCTACAATTGTGACCAATTTAGACCAATTTTAAATTCTTAAACTAAACTAGTCAAATGTGATGATTAACCATACAAAATGCGGAAGCTAATAAAACAATCACCACAATAGCAAGCACCACAACACCAATGTTTATAGTGGTTCGGCCTCAATGCCTACGTCCACTACCGGCTTGTGATCCAATCACCCCACCGGATTTCCACTATGTATGCTTTTTCAAAGGCTAAGCAATAACCTATACAATGTTGCTTTTCAAAGGCTAAACAACAACCTTACAAAGTGCTTTTCAAGGCTAAGCAATAACCTTTACAATGTTGCTTTTCAAAGGCTAAACAACAACCTTACAATGTGCTTTTCAAGGCTAAGCAATAACCTTTACAAATCAAGATTTCTCAAAGAAAGTGTCTTCACAAAAGAACACTCCAAGAGATACAATTTAAGCTCAATTTAATTTGCCTCTAAAAAGGCGGATATGAAAATTAAAACAACTCACACAAACACTATGTGAATGCAAAGATGTATGCTCATGATATGTGTGTGTGTGAGAACTTCAATCAAGTTTAAAAAGAAGGCTAAAACAAATATATGCTCAAAGCATTTCAAAGTTTAAGACACATAAAAGTTTCGATTGAAGTCTTATGCAAATCATATGTATAGAATTCAACTTGTTAATGACATGAAAATCAAAGACTAACAAGTTGTATGAAAATGTCTAATTTAGAACATATGATGCATGTGCATGTTGTTTTCAAAACCAAATTAATTTTACTAAAGTTCAAATGAATGAAAACAACAAATTAGGTCTCAACCAAGAAAATGAATCATGCCATAAAAGGAAATCAAAGATTTATACTAAGCATGATTAAGAAGGTTTTAGAAACTACTTGGAATGACACCAAAGTGAAGAATCCAATCTTAATTAGATCAAAGATTAGGAGAAGAATGGATTCAACACATCATAGTTATCATGTATAAAATCATTTACCAATAGCTTAAACAAAACATGAAAACCATGATTAACAAAGGTAGAGCTTACTTGGTGGTTTAACTTAATAATCCAAGCTTTAGCTCTCCTAATGACCTCCTAGCCTTTCCAACTTCATCCCCTTTCAATGGCTCCAAAATGGTCTCAAAGGTTCAAGATTCAAGCCTTGAAAAAGGTTGGAAATGAATGGACTTTATAGCCAAAAAGTTGCCAACGGCTAGTTCTCGGTCGACCGGCAAAGAGGTCTCGGTCGACCGAGAAAGCACAACGGTCATATTTCTGACCGTTGGGGCTTCAGTTCAGAAAACTGTCCATTTGCCCTGCAGTGGTCTCGGTCGACCGAGACCCAGGTCTCGGTCGACCGGCGACACTGCCGGGACACCCCCAAAAATTCCAACTTTTGCATTTTGAAGATTTTCTTTGTGGAATTTTGTGGGTCACTAAACCAAGCTTAAAAACATGTTTTAAAACATTTAAAAACATGAAACACACAAAGCCTAAAATGATTCAAAGGTTTAAAACCAAAGGCAAGCTTGATTAGTAAAAACTCTTTTCAAATCAAATTGCATACAAAACTGATTCTAAAGGTGCTGAATGTATGCAAAGCTCAAACCTAAATTCACAAGAAGATTTTCCAAATCTAATGCACAAGGAATTTGGTTTTCAAAAGAGTTTTGGGTTCTAAAACCAATGCATCCAAGTTTAGAACCAAACCATGCATAAAACACAAACTTTTCCAAATCTAAAAACCAATGCATGTATAAAGCTAGATTTCAAGATATTTTAAATCAATGCATGTGTGTGAATTCAAATGATGCCAATATGCAAATGCATCCACCAAATTGCAAAAACAAAATACCTAACAAACTCTAGAAATCATGCATAAGTGAAAATACAAAGATTTAAGCATGCATGGATTTCATTTTAATGGAAATCAAAATACAAGTAAAGTGTACCTTTTTAAATCTCAAGTATTTGATTTCCAAATGGCCCTCTAGCCTTTCCAACTTCTTCCCCTTTCCTTGGCTCCAAAATGGTCTCAAAAGTTCATATATCAAGCCTTGAAAAAGGTTGGAAATGAATGGACTTTATAGCCAAAAAGTGCCCAACGG